>CM066035.1:529851707-530544207 GCA_033557465.1 Ichthyophis bannanicus
TTTAGTGGAATCCATGAATCAGGACATTATGCAACATCTATAAATCGGCGGCACCACTAATCATTTATGAGCCCCATGCGCGAAGAATCCGGATACAATCGGAAGATAGGTCTACTATTTATGCGTATGGTGATTTGGCAACCATTTTGGGAATAGAAGCATACGTAATGCACAACGTTCCCATTTTTCCAACGGATATCATGGCCGGTTTTAATACCCTCTACCTGTACACATATATTGTAGAGCACCAGTTAGTAGGTGACCATTTTGTGCCACTGCTGCGCTGTGTTCCAACTAAAGGGGTTAGGGATGAGTTTATCACGTTACTTATGATAAGCCGCACTATGTCCCGGTCTGTGAACAAACAGCATATTGATACCATCACATTGAAATAAAGACGGATCAGGACAAGTACGTCTCATTTCGTTACGGGAAGGTGATTCTTAAGCTTCATCTGCGACCCCGGAGGGTGACTGTTTTTTAAAATGGTTGTGACTAAAGACTACGGAGACCCCAAAGCATACAGGCATTATTAGACAACACAAGCCGGCTATGGGCTTTCAGGATATCATGGGAGTACCGGTCATGTATGGGGCCGGTGTAGGTGGTGGTTTTTCGCAGCCTCTTTAGAAAAAGCTATGCCGTGTTTGAGAAGGGGTTTTGAAATTATTAAACCACACGTGAAAGGCGCCGCAAAAAACATAGCCAAGGATGTCATGAGCCATGTCACAACGGCCGTTCTAAATAAAATGAACCAGGCTACATAACAGTCAGGATCAGGACTGGCTGTGATTATAAAAGCTGTTAAAAGAAAGAGAACCCGAGTCTCGGGAGTTACCACAAGGACCGCCCAAACCTTTTAAAAGAAAGAAACCCGTGGGTGGCAGGTCTCAGAAGCCTCCCCGCCGGTCTACGAAGCGACGCGCTAGCTCTAGGCAGCGCCAGAAAGTCCAAAAAGCACCCTGGCTTTGGTACCCCACGGCTCTGAAGAGTGTGTCACAGCGGAACTGGACCTGTTTCAACGAGCACCGACTCAAACAAGTATCGAAAAAAGTATTTATGTGGAAATTCCGCCATTATCGGCTTTGTCGGAAACAGCCCCTTTGGACTTCTATATCGCAGGTCCATGGTGAAGACTACATTGATTTAAATAGTACACTTTTGCACCTGACCTGTAAAATTGTGGCAGAAGATGGCTCGAACATCGAACCGGCAGCCAAAGTAGCGCTGGTGAACTACCCAATCGCAGCTCTGTTTAGCCAGCTGGCTGTTACACTGGGTGACCAACTCATTAGCCAGAGCAACAACTGCTACCCCTACAGAGCCCTCATAGAGCTGCTTCTCATTATGGCGAAGGATCCCTCAAATCACAGTTTACAAGCGGTCTGTTTTATAAAGACACAGCCAGGCAGCATGAGGTGAGAGAGATAGGATCTCACAACATCGGCTTTACTGAAAGGGCTCAATTTACGGTCTCTAGCAACAAGGTAGAGCTATTGGGGCAATTACATAGCGATCTATTTTTTCAAGAAAAGCTATTGATTAATGGCGTGGATCTCAAAATCAAATTGACCCGCAACAAAAACTCTTTCTGTTTAATGAGCGGTGATGCCGAAAAAAGTTATAAAATCCTTATCCTAACTGCTGCGCTCTTTGTAAAGAGAGTTAAAGTTTCCCCCGGAGTGCGCCTGGGACATGCGGAAGCTCTGCTGAAAGCTAATGTCAAGTATGCTATTGACCGTGTGGGGCTGAAGGTGTTTAGCATACCAGCCGGTGCCCGTGTGACTAACCAGGAAAAATCTCTTTTTGGGGCAGCTACCAAAACTCATTGTGCTGGGATTTGTGGATAATGATGCTTTCAGCGGTAATTATGCTAAAAACCCCTTCAATTTTAAACATTATGATATTAATTTTGCTTCTCTATATGTGGATGGTGAACAAGTACCCGGGAAACCTCTTCAACCTGACTTTCAAAACGGATGTTGTGTAAGAGAATATATGCAACTGATACAAGCAAGTGGTAAACATCTGAAAGATACAGCATTGCTGATTGACCGTCAGGAGTTTTACAAAGGTTATACCCTGTTGGCGTTTGACCTTTCACCGGATCAGGAGTGTGCAGACCATTACTCGCTGATTAAAACTGGTAACCTGCGGGCTGAAATACGTTTTGCCAGCGCCTTACCCCATACAGTTAACATGATTGTTTATGGGGTTTTTGACAATGTGATAGAAATTAATCATAGAAGGAATGTTCTTTTTGATCATTCGTGAAAATGAACACCCTGCAGATCTTCCGTATTTTAAAGAAGGACCCCTGTGTTGCAGATTTCTTTTTAGATGTGCTACCCAGCGATTGGTTAGCGGATGTACAAATATCAAGGAAGCCAGTGTGTTTAGTGGTAAATACACACCCTCATAACCTACCTGGAGAACACTGGTTAGCCATCTATATATGTGGAGATGGAACAGGGGAATTTTTTGATTCTTATGGACAACCACCTGATAGCTTATTCTTTCCTACCAGCATTATGAGCTTTTTCAACAAGCATTGTAAAACTGTTTTATACCACAACAGACAATTACAGCACCCAATGTCTACGGCTTGTGGATATCACTGTGTATTTTTCTTGCACCACCGCTGTAAAGGGGTGCCTTTTGAAAATATTTTAGAAATGTATTCTGAAGATTTAATGCAAAATGATGATATGGTGTTACATTTTGTAAAACGCAACAAACAAACTTTGTGTAGATCTTTTAGAAATCCGTTCCATAATCAGCAAGTGTGTGTTTCCTATCGTGAATGTTTTGATGCTTCTAAATAAAAGTAACCCCTCTAAGGAGGTTTTTTGAAAAGAAAACAATGTCTATTCTTTTATTTTTGTTTTTTAAACATTTTATTGAAAATACATTTTTTACACACTCAACCACCGGTATCTGTGGGATAATTTACGTTTTTTGTGAGGGAGTAGCTCTTTGCTCTTTATCGGACCCGTGTACATTTTAGTAGCCTTCACAGATGGGTTCTCTTTGAGGCGTGCCAGTACATCTCTGTTGGCTGCATTACCCATTACCGTAGAGGGCATATTTTATTCGGCGAGGGTTTGAATTAACTCCTCACAGGCCCTGGGTATTATTCGTTGTGAAAGTGCTTGTGGCTGAGTAGCCCATCTAACGAGGTCGAGTAGGTTAGAGCCATTGACGGGGTTTCCCCGGTATACAAATGTTCCATTTCCCTCCCAGGATGCCACATTCTTTTTTTTTAACAGTTTATTAAGCAGCAACTCAGCATTTTTCCTATAGCGCATATTGATGCTGTTTAACACTTCTTGTATTACAGGGTCTGGAGGTATAATATTTTCTAGAGGTGTTGCCGTTGATGTCTCATCTTGTGCCTGTAGATACAAGTTTATTTTTTCTTTTTCCATATCCCTCTGTCTGTTAAGCATGAGATAGCGCTGTAGCACTTCTGAGTAACATTTAGCCTTTTCGTGTTCAGACATACCGACGCTTTGCAGGATGTTTTTCATTTCTTCATCTAACTTATGGATGGTCGTGGTTCTAATGTTTTCATCCCGATCTGGCGGGTTTCTCAAGCGCTCAAGTTGTTGACTAGGGACTATGTACATTTTTTCAGCGTGATGCATTAGAGGTTTGTCAGAAGCCCCGTTATCAACGGTAATGCAAAACTTAACAGGGGCCCGATAAAGCCACCCGACTGTCTCACCAATTGCTTCTTTTTTTTAATGGGTAGTCTTTTATCGCACAGACTCTTTATGGCATGACGCTTCCCTTTTAAAACCTTTATCTGTTGTTGTGAAAGAGGAATGTTACCTTTTAGGGTGTTGAGAGCGATTTCAACTATAGCTGCTACCAAATCATTAGAAGCTGTATTCAGGATGGCTCTTCTGTGCTGCGGAGAGGCTTGAACCAAAAGTTTTAAAAGGGGCAGGTTTCTCTTTACACGGCGAGACATGTTGTCTGAGACACACAGGCATGTATGAAGGGGTTGGTTACATATTCATTTCTTTTTATTGAGATTTGTGGTTTTTCACAGTATAACGTGGTCCAATCTGGCGGGAAGATATCCGTCCTCAGTCTGTAAGCCTCAGGCGTTGTGTTATTTAAATCCACGACGAGATACCCAAACGGCTTTCTGGTTGCATCTTCAAAGACTTCTAAAAGAATTTTGATTTTCCAGGGTACATCTGCCTGGCTAGAATGGCAATCTGTAACTTATCTCTAGGATTCTTAAAGAGCACCATGTATTTGGTATTTAAAGTTATAGTTCGGCTTGCTTTACCTTGGCAGAAAACATTTTGAACAATATATATGATGCTCAGGTTTCTGTGATGCACATACTTGGTAAAGGCTTTCTCTATTTCATCACTTTTACAGGCAGAATCCATTAGGTCATCAACAATAACCAAGTTTACTTTATTGGTTGGAAACAGCCGTTCATCATTAAAAGTATCAGGCAAAGTGTCCATAAATGTAATAAAAGGATATTTATTTAACATTTCTTTATACAGAGGTTGCCAGCAACTGTAACACCACACAATATTGTTAGGCATGACAGTCAATACATGACCAGCATGTTCTAACATCTTTTTAACAAAGAAGCTCTTGCCTGAATTGGATGGCCCCGCTAAAATACAAGAAAAAGGATGTGACCAGCGCACATCCACCACGCTAGTATCCATAGGGTAATGTGCTAAAGCCATCCTCCAACTTCACCCTTTTTTTTTTTTTTTAATTCTTTATTTTCGTTTTATAACAACAAAGGAAAAGGAAGACATACAGCTAAAAGACAGATACATAAATTTTAATACATAAACCAAAGTAAAACCCAGCCACCCCCCTACCCCCAGCATCTTCTCTAGAAAACTAAACATTCCCGAAGCGGGCGTTGTACTTACATTATTGTGTTACAAAACTAACGGTGATCTGAAACATGATGAGTGCACATTATACAGGCATGTTGGAACAATGAGCAGATTGTACATAATCATTAAGCATCTGCCATTTAGACAAGCGAGAGTGAGGTTGGGCATGGGGAATAGCTCTCCGAGGTATCTGCTCATATTTACTATATAAGCAGACGAGGTTCCACCATTCATTGACAGTAAGTCGAGAGCTATCCTTCCAATTCCTCGTGATTAAGCATATGGCTATACCCAGCATGAAATCAAGGAGAAAGCGACCCTTCTTAGGAAGAGAGGGGACCTCCGCCACAGAGCGGAGTCCCACGATCTTCCAAGAGAGAGGTTCGTGAAGGTGTAAGATAAATTGAATACAACCCCAGACCCGCCCCCAATAAACCTGTAGTTGAGGACATTCATAAATAACATGAGCGAAGGTTCCCACAGCAGTATGGCAAGACCAACACTGGTCCCTAGCATTTGTGTTCCATTTGGCTATTTTTTCTGGGGTATAAAAGCATCTGTGTGCATTAAGAAGAGAGTTTGGGTAACAGAGGCAGACCGGGAAACCCGCACTACTTTGCTCCAGAAAACACTCCATTGCACGGGGGTTAAAGTGGTTTGCAGTTCGCGCTCCCAGGCTTGTTGGGCACTAAAAGTCATCCACATTAGGAGCGTAAAGGCATATACATGTAACTTCAAGGCTACCTATCTTGAGGTGAACTCTGGACCATCTACCTTCTGTATCTGAGCTAGTCGCAATAATAGTAGCATGCAAAGATTTCCTAACCAGTATGGCAACCCCACATTTCTTAGAAACGGCTGGGGAATAGGCGGCCACCATGTAAGGTTTAATATTGAGTTTAAGAGTTTCCTTCGAATTTAAATGCGTTTCTTGGAGAAAAATCAGATCCGCAGCTTCCTGACTTAGGTAGCTTAGGATTTTCTTCCGTTTTATCGGATTATTGATTCCTTTTACGTTCAATGAGAAAATCTTACATGGTGCCATCAATCGGTAATAGACATTTTAGGTAAGGGCGCTTGAAAACATACAACATAATCAGAATCTGTGCAACAATGACATAATCACCGAGTATTCTGGCTAATACACCCCATATTGAAAAGTATGTACCAAAGTATCTTAGAGAAGAAGCAAAACCCCCAAAGAATATGGCGACCATATGTCTGCGGGAGGAGGCCCTAGAGAGGAAATAGAAAGACATGAAAAAAAAAAGAAAAGAAACACCAGAGTCCATAATTAACACTGTCTCTGATACTCATCGAGGCTACTGTGGGTAGATGGAGTCGGGTCACAGATATCATCAAAAGTAAGGCAACAAACTGCCCTCGCCAGGCTCTTTGCTGGGCTGCGACCGATCCAATATGGCAGGTACTGCGGATATGAGAATACCTGCAGGAATATTCTGGAAGTCAGCGCATCAAGTCGGCTTCTTTGGAATCCAAAAACTCCGCTAGTAGATCAGGGTCCTCAAATGTTCTTGTCTGATTGTGAAGCGTGACTCGGAGCTTGGCCGGGTACATCAGGCCATAGCGTGCTTGTAGTTGTTGAAGCCTCGGCCGGAATTCCAGAAAGCGCTTTCGGCGGTCGACCGTGGGTTTAGCCAAGTCGGGATAGAAGGAGATCTTCTGGCTCTCAAACTCCATATGGCCCTTTGCCCGAGAGGCACTTAGAATTTGCTCCACGTATTGATATCTCAAAAGTCGAAAAATGATAGGCCGCGGGGTCTTCCTGTTGAGCGTTATGCTTGTGGGTACACGATGAGCGCGATCGATCTCCAAATCTTTGGTAAAGGTGATTTGGAGCAGGGAAGGGAGGATTTTGCATAAAAACTCTTTCATGTCTCCCGATTCCGCTCCCTCCGGTATGCCCATGAGTCGTATGTTGTTGCGGCGCGCTCTATTATTGCCATCTTCCACTTCTTTCTGCAAGGCCCGCACCTGACGTTCAACTTTGTCGAGTTTGGACAACCGGGCCGCATGGGAGTCCAATATGCTCTCCATTTTGTCCTGACGCGAAGAAAGCCCTTCTAGCTTGCTTTGCAGCACACCAAAATCTTCCCGCAGCGCTCGGAGTGCTTCACCGTTTGACTGCACGAGGTTTTTGACCTCTCTAATCTCTGCGAGGATTTCCTGCTGCATTTCGGGGCCCTCGCGCAAGGCCAGCCCCTTCTGCGGGGACGGAGGTTCAGTTTTGGAACGTTTGCCGTGAGAAGCCGCTGGAGATCCAAATTCCAGGCGCGTGGGTTTGGTCCCCGCCATCTCACCAATGTGCCCCGGCAAGATCAGAGTAGAAGTTCCAAGTATGTACGGTGTTAATTCAGGATTCTGAGTAGGCCTCTCGGGAGCCTCAGCGTTATGCGACCATCCCGCTGGACATCAGGCTCCGCCCCAACTTCACCCTTTTGTCATACACAACCTTTTGTGTTTTTTTAATCACACCAGTCTCTATTGTCCAACCCTTTTTGTTTCTTATAATACCAGGTTGTTGTACTCCTATCTTTTTCTGGGATAAATCTGCTGTCCCAGGCTTGTAGTCCAAAACTAGATCTTTCAAACTAGTGAAATTGATTTTCTGGCAGTTTTCTACGTTTAACGTAATCCTTTTTACTTTCATACAGGTCTTCCCGCTTGACAGCTTGTAGCCGTTATGTTTTAGGCCCCGCTGATACAAACTCTGTGATATGTTCATCTGAGGGTATCTCGCTTGTGAGCTCACCTAAATAATCGCCCAAAGATGGGTTCCAATCACCCTCTCGACTTAGAAATATCACAGAATCTGTATCATGGTACAGACAGCGCTCTTGCAAACTATCTAGAAGGTTGTACAACTCCAGGCGTGCATAAGCCGTTGTAAAACAGGCAATGAAAACGTTGGTGCTACCCGACAATATACACTGGTCTTTTGAGTGCCTCCAAGACACACAGGCTGTTTCATCATCAATAAATCGCATGATGAAACCTCGAATTCAGGAGGAAAAACAGATATTTAAAGAGATCATCAGGTTCTTTCACAATGCTTGTGGTAGGCAGGTTTGTTCTTTGACCAAATTTACCCCACAGGGAATTTAAGAAAAGTTTTGCTATTTGACGCTTAGCATGGTTTACATTAATCTGGTCTGTACGCAAACACACCCCCTCTTTTCTAAAGAAATCAGCTATGTACACATTTTGTTTTTTAGTATCATTGCACCATCGAGGGTAGCCAGAAGCCTCTTGTTTTTGACGGAGGTGCATTTTGATGTATTCGGAAAAAGAGATGATCAGATTTTTGATCTAAATGCCTGATTTCATTGATTTCACCAACCACATGTCCTTTTGCAATGGCTAAATTCATCTCCACCGTACACCAAGTCCCCACAAAAGCTCTCTCCTCATCCGTGTGGGCACACATTTCCTGTTGCCGTGTGTCAGCACACGTGTGACACAGCGGAAACATAAGCTTACCGCCCAACCGTATGGGTAACACTCGGAAAAAGAGCTTTCGTGGGGGATATACTTTTGCTTTTATAAAACCAAAGTACTTTGTAGGGGGGCCAAATTTGTCATAAATGATTTTTGGATGGCCTATTGGATATTCCTTTGTTTTATTGACAAAAGGGTATAGGCTGGTAAAATCATAGTAGTGTATTTTTTCCCCAGGCCTTGTTTTGTGGTACAGACAAATGGCATTTGTTCTACCCCCGAAAAGGGCATCTCGTGGAATCAGAGGTTGCGGTAATGCGGAGTCAGCCAGGAAATCTGCGCAGCCCCCATCATTTTCTTTTACCATCCGCTTCCACTCGTGCTCCCATAGACTTATGACCTTGAACCCACGGCTTTCCAGGAATGCAGCTTTTAGCTGTGTTTTGTAATAAAGAAAACCATAGGTCGTGGCTGCTATAGGATTCTGGTCTTTATCGTTTATAACAGCTCGGACAGCCGTGGTGAAAACAACCATTAAATTCAAAAGCTGTTTCTACCCCACCGATCACGGCATAGCCATCAAGAAAATAAGCCCCCACCTTTTTTTCACCACCACCTTTCAGAGCATGTGTGATCTGTATATTTTCTTTGGCCTCCACATACATCAGCCATTGAATAGAGGGGGTTGAATATCTCTTTGTCTGCCGGTGATAGTTATCTGGTGGGATGAGTGCCACAGACTTGGGTTCTAAAAACATGAATCTGAACATAGCCATACATACAGATGCAAGGGTTATATATTGGAAAGGGTCTAAACACCTTGTTTGAATTTCTGAAATGTCACCCTGCTCTACAAACACTTCTTTCTCTGTCATTTTCATGATTTCAGTTTAACTTACCAGAATATAAGGAATTGTGGAAAAGAGATGAGTGTAGATGCACCTGTACCGGGTGAAACCCGGCTGCTAACCTCATCCAGAATATGTTGAATACCTTGCCGAATGGCGAATTGAGCCTCAGATAATGATGTTATCCTGTCTAAATTAATAAACCGAAATTCCTCTGAATAAATTACACCATTAAACTTGTCCAATTTACGATCCCACCTTTTCACAAACTGAACATAGCTAACTGGTTCTGATTCTTCAGCGAGGCCTAATGCATGATTATTTGCGCTGTCCTCTGAAACACTGTGATCAAAGACACGGCTTTCACCACGCCCTCCGTATTCTGTACCGGCGTGTGTAGATTCACCGTCAGAAAAACTATCGCTGCGTGATCTTTTCCTGTTAGACTTCTCTCCCACAGCCGCTCATTTTCTAACATTTTCTCGGTCTGAAAAAGAAAACGTAGGGGCTAATACTTTTTTTTCTTTTACAGCGACCTTAAAATCTATGTGCTGGATAAAACCGGAATACTCACTATGCTGCTTATCTTTTGGTTTTCGGTATGGAGCTGTTTGCTCTTCTGTACCGGTGTGTGTAGATTCACCGCCAGAAAAACTATCGCTGTGTGATCTTTTTCTGTTAGACTTCTCTCCCATAGCCGCTGATTTTCTAACATTTTCTCGGTCTGAAAAAGAAAACGTAGGGGCTAATACTTTTACAGAGACCTTAAAATCTAGGTGCTGGATAAAACTGGAATACTCACGATTCTGCTTGTCTTTTGGCTTTCTGTAAGGTACCGTCTGTTGGTTAGACTGGCCATCTTGTTTTGTAGCATCTTCTTGGTCTAAAATAAAAAAGATTACAGGTTGAGGCTGTCCTCTGAAACACATTATAAAGAGCATAGCTGTTAGAAAATTAAAACAACACAGGACATACCTTTTAAATTTCTTTGCCGCCTTCTTTTTGTAAGAGAAAGTTTATTTGTAACCCCCTTTTTCTGCTCCTATTTTTTAAAGACAATCATAAGAGACAGAAACATAACATAGCCAACAATATTTTTTAAAAAGTAAGACTCATATCTACTCACCATGTCTGAAGAAAAAGTTGCAGATGATACAAGCTATAGAGACTGTGTGATCTTTTCTGGCTGCTGAAATGTACTGGATCTCATAAGCTTATCATACGACCTGGCTAATTCACAATGCCTTTTTTTCGCAGACAGTACAGTGTAATAGATGCTATATATCTGTGTATGTGGCTAATACACATTCCCACCCATTTCCCAGACGTCTTAAGTGGATTTTAGTTACACGACAGTTCTGCACATTCTTATCTTATGGCCTATTGTTTAGGACACACCTGGAGGCCCCATTTTTTTCCAGACAAACCATTGTAGGTTTAATTAACTAATCATTCCTAAAACACACCACACATAGGTTCAAAATATTTTATTTCAAATAAAATGTTTTCATCTTGTGAAATTCATTTGAGCATTACAAGTTTTTTAAAAAAATAAAAGGCATACATATAATTTTTGTTCATCTGTATGTTCAACTAATAGATTCTGGAAATACATACATTTTCATAAAAAGTCAATTTTTATAGAACTTGGTGTTTTTTAAAGAACGATCTATAATCTCTGTCACAGATTAAGCCTTCCACTATTTCTATTTCGCTGTCTGCCACAGAATTAAGCAAAATATTGAGCAGTTGTCCTGGATTTCTACTGTTGTTAAAATCTCTGACGAGTTCAAACAAAAAATTCAAATTTTCATAAACTAGGACAGTTGCTTTCATTTTATGACCCGCAATCATGGCAACATTTAAAATAGGTCCTAGACACAACCTGTTACAAGCTTTATGGATTTTCTGATGTATTTCATTGCGTTCCCACTTTAAACAGTCATGGTGTCTTTGGCCTGGAGCATGTATTACACACGCTGCACAGTCTCTATGCATAACGCCCTGCCAGCATTTCTTGATAATACAGGCCACCGTTGTTTGTATAACAGATTTAAATCTGTTTATTTCATCAGGTTTTGTGTAGTCCCTTTGACTGGCTATGACATCAAATGCCTCCCTTTGATATGTACAGAGAAAGCACAAACAGCGTAGATTGGAAGCCTGTATGTGCCCCTGTAGGAGCAGAGATTCGTCACTTCCCTACAAAAAAACCCCCCAAAATAATGTCAGTGTGAACTGCTGTTTCTTCTATAACACTTTTCTAAATAAAAAAACTTCTCTTACCTCTGCTGATTCTAGGTCTTCCAATAAACAGTTTGTTTCTGCATCTACAGTGGCGTGATATAATTCTATATCCTCCGGGTCCATTGTGTTGTCAGATGTTAAGCCAAGTTCTGTGCCAGAATCGTAGGGTTCTTGAGAGTTGAAAAATATTTGGGCATCTGGATAATCCACAAAAGCTGCTATTTCTTGCTGAGGATCTGCCAGACTCTCCTGTAGTTCAAATGGATTTTCAATCGGTGGATACCCCTCTGCAACGGCATCATGATCCTTAAGGAAGTAATTAATGTTGTGTGCCCTGCTGGAAATTCTGCTTGGTGTTCCAAAAAGAGCCATTTTTTCCTTTCTGAAAGTCTGTGTTAAAATGCTCCCCTTACAGCAGGAGCATGCTCAGAACAGACCTCTTGTTTCAACCAATCACGTGTTACCACACCCTAGAGAGACATGTCCAGGCTTGTCTCTCTGTATTGGTTTTTTCAAAGCCACTAAAAAATAGCTGTATTTGGATTTGAACTCGGCTCTCTCAAAAAAATAGCTGTATTAGGGGGATTTGAACTCAGGTCTCTGTATTTCAGTCTGAACTCTACAGGTCTGTCAGAATACTTCTAACAGTGAGGTCTTAAAAGTAAAATTCTATCACATGGACCGCACTAGTTTTTCTAACAATTGCATTTGTAATTGCATTTGTAAAGAAAATTGTGTCTCTCTGTGCCGTGAATCTTTTTGTGAGAAATAAGAACTGGTGCAGTGGGAGAGAGAAAAGCATTTTATTTTTCCAGGGTTCCTGCTTTTTTTTTTTTGCAGGTGTAAACATTAACCAGAAGCAAAAAACATATTTCCGGAGTCAGTCACACTGCTCCCCGCTGATGTCAGCACAAAGGGACAGTCCATTTCCGATGATGTAGGCAGGGGCGTGGTTGAGGGTGAGAGGGTGATCCCTCTAACAAAGATGTGCTAATTGCATTTTGGAAAGAAAAAAGATTCTAGCTTGCCTGTCTCTCTGTGCTAGGAATCAGTTTTTGTGTGAGAAAAAACAACTGAGTCTATGTGGGAGAGAGACAGAGAGAAAAGCATTTTTGTTTTTCAGTATTAAGCAGAAGCAAAAACACATTTCCGGAGTCAGCCATACTGTTTCCGCTGATGTCAGCAAAAAAGGGACAGTCCCTCTTCTGATGACGCCCTGTTTCCGGTGATGTCATTTCCGATGATGTAGGCAGGGGGCGTGGAGGAGGGTGGGAGGCTGTGGGCGTAGCACAAACCCCGGAAGTGGGTGCTGATTGGCTAATGCCATATTGTGGGGCGTGGCATGGGTGTGACACACCCCCGGAAGTGTATGCTGATTGGATGATGTCATCCTTGGGGCGGGGGCAGGGGTGTGTCAAGTGGGGGGCGGTGGCCACGCCTGGGGGCGGGACTGGGCGGGGCTAACTCACCATTCACTTCTATGGGAGGGGGCATGGCCTAAGGCGGGACATACACCGGAAGTGGGCGCTGATTGGTGCCTGTCAACATTTTGGGGGCGGAAGTGGGCGGGGCTGGGTGGGGCTAACTCGCCATTCACTTCTATGGGAGGGGGCGTGGCCTAAGGCGGGACATACACCGGAAGTGGGCGCTGATTGGTACTTGTCAACATTTTGGGGGCGGGAGTGGGCGGGGCTAACTCACCATTCACTTCTATGGGAGGGGCGTGGCCTAAGGCGGGACATAGACCGGAAGTGAACGCTGATTGGCTCCCGCCATCCTTATCTCACCTGTCAATCAGTTTGACAAGTAGTGTACCCATTATACTACTGGTCTGCAAACTAATTTTTTTTAGTTCTTTTAGCACCCTGGGATATATTCCATCCAGTCCTGATGATTTGCTACTCTTTAATTTATCAAATAGCTGTATTACATCTTCCCGGTTTATTGAAGTTTGTTTCAATTCCTCCAGTACCTCACCTTTAAGTATCATTTCTGGCATGGGTAACTTCCCTATGTCTTCTTCAGTAAAAACAGAAGCAAAGAATTCATTCAGTCTCTCTATTTTGGCCTTGTCCTCCCTTACTGCACTTTTTACACATCTATCATCTAATCGTCCAACTGACTCTCTCACAGGTTTTTTTCTTGAAAACATTTTTATTGTGAGTTTTTCCTTCCATAGCAAGCTTCCTTTCAAAGTCTCTCTTTAACTGCCTTATCAACGCCTTTTCATCTAACTTGCCAGTGCGTTTGTTCTTTCCTGTATTCGTCATTTATCTTCTTTTTCCATTTTCTGAAAGATGCTTTTTTGGCTATAACAACTTCTCTGACCTCACCTTTAAACCATGCCTGCAGTCATTTGCCCTTCCTTCTACCTTTCTTAAAGTGTGGAATACATGTGACATTGGCTTCCAGAATAGTATTTTTAAATAACGCCCACCTTTAACCTTTGCAGCTGCTCCTTTTGGGTTTTTTTTAAATAATTTTCCTAATTTTATCATAGTCTCCCTTGCTTTTTTCCTTCCATTTATTGAATCACATGTGATTATGTTATGATCACTATTGCCAAGTGGCCCCAACACCATTATCTCTCGCACTGTGTTCCACTAAGGACCTGGTCTAAAATAGCTTTCCCTCCATGAGATTGTTATTCATTTCATCTAGAAATCACCTATTATTACTTTGTTGTAGTTTTTGTTATCTTACCTAATTTCTTTTAGCATTTTATCATCCATCTGTTCTTTTTGGTCAGGCAGATTGTAGTACACTACTACTGCCATTACTTTTTTAAAATGGAATTTCTATCCATAGAGATTCTGCAGTCTATTAAGTATCCAGCAAAACGTTTATCCTGTTTGACTCAATGCCTTTTTCTACATACAGTATAGCGCAACCCCTCTACCAATTTGATCTGCCCTATCAGTGTGATATAATTTGTACCAGTTATCAGAGTGTCCCATTGGTTGTCTCCCTTCCAGGTCTCTGAGATGCCAATTATATCTAACCTTCAATGCTATATACGCTAACTCTCCCATTTTACTCTTCAAACTTTTAGCAATTGCATACAGGCATTTCAAAGTTTGCATTTTGTTTAGATTAACAATCTGGTTATCAGTTGACAAGGGTAATATGGAATCCTTCAACTGTCTGCTTTTTACTTTAAGGCATCTAGGTTACTTTTACCTTTGTTGGAACTTCTCTTTCAGGATGCCCTGACTTCCCTGTTTTGCTAGTATCCTTCAGATACATCATTCCAAACTATGCACTCCGGAGTGACTGTCGGCTTTCCCCCTTTTTCTAATTTCTCCTTTTAGTTGCATGCTAACAATGTCCTCATTTTATAGTGGTCCCCCATTTTAAAATTAAGTGCCACAGCAGTTGATATTTTAGTATCTCCATAACAATGATGACAAATTTATTGCATAGTGATCACTGTTGCCTAGTTACTCTACAATGAAATTACCCCTTGCACCAGGACCTGCATACCAGTAAGGACTAGATCTAAAATGCCTTCCCTTCTGGTTGGATTCTGTGCCACATGCTCCATGGCACAATTGTTTATGACATCTAGAAACTTTACTTCCCTGGCAATCGATAAGAGATTTACCCAGTCAATATTGGGATAATTGAAAACTCCCATTGTGTTAAGAAATGTGTTGCTGTACCTATTTTTTGTTAATATTTCATTGTCTGTCTCTTCATACGGTCTAGATAAACAATGATATAACCCTGCAAGTATGTTCCTCCCCATCACACATGACATTTCTATTCATACGAATTCCATATTGCATGTTATTTCCCAGAGAACTTTAATCCTGTTTCTCTTTATGCCATCCTTAACATGTAGCAGTACCTTTCCAACAATTTGATCCACCTTTTTATTTTGATATAATTTGTACCCAAGTATTGTGGTTTATTACTCTCCTAAAGTCACTTTTCTTGAATTGTAAAATTTAATTGTTTGCTCATACTGCAGTAACATCTTTCAGATTACATTTAAGATCTTAATGTGTGCATCATACACCACTTCATGCCATTTCTCTATCTGACGGAGGTGTTAGAGCTATATGGGTGCAGTCTATTGCACCCATAATCTTTGACATTCCACTAATATTTAAAAAGTCTGCTTCAATGCCTGCCACTCTATCTGATGCTCAGGGTACTGGATATGATCCCTGACCTGATTTTTCAAGGCCTGCAACACCTGCTTAAAATGCCTGGAAAATGATGACTAGTCCATTCCATAGGCTACCCCAATAAAATTTTGGAAAGATCCACTGCCCAAAACTTTTGATGTAACAAGCAACTTCACCAGACCTGGTATGGCATGGTGACTGAATTTATATCAGCTTGAATCTCCTCATACAAGGATAAAATAGATCTTATGCATAAACAGTAGTTGCACATGACATGCCTCTCTAGTAGTCCATCCAGTGCTGCCCTTGTTTGAAATGGATGCCGTCTTATTAATCTGTAGGGCCTGTGCCTCCTCATCCTCCTCTTTTTTCCTTTCTTCTCCTGCATTTCCCAGGCGTCTGTTGGTCAGTTCTCTGTTGTTTTCCCCATTTCTTTCAGGTGAGCATTAGCCCATGCAAGGAGAAAAACCACCAATAGATAAGAAGCAAATGATGGCATTTCTATTTTCTCCTGCACAACAAACCTTTCACCTATATACACAAGCTCCATGCTAAAGATGTTTCTTCTATACATATAAGCTTTATGCCCAAGGAATAGCTGTTTACTGACACATACATGCCAAAACTGTCTTTTCATACATATGCCAGAATTTTGTACCATATCTGCTGAGGCATTAGAACAACAGTGCTACTAAGCTCTGTTCTCTGCCTCATGTTTCACTGCATCGGAATGATGGCGTCAATAGCATCTTATTTCAAACTTTTGTACCACGTCTGCTGAGGCTTAGAACAACAGTGCTACTAAGCTCTGTGCTCTGCCTCATGTTTCATTGCATCAGAATGATGGTTTCAATAGCATCTTATTTCAATATGTGTAGTTCATTTGGGTATTATTTTAATATGCATCATGCTGTTGTGTATGCACCACTTTCTATACAGATAATGCACACACCAATCTCTTCTCTGCATTGCTCACTGATGGTAGTTGTATGTAGATATCATGTTACCTGCGCGCAAAGTGTGTGCTGATGTTTATGAATAGGTCCCTGTGTGTTGGTAATTTCAGTCTACATGAAGAAGACTCCAATGATGCCCTGGTTTCTCATTTTGTAACATCTTTGTGTAATGGTAGAGAAAAAAAGTTAAAAGCACCTGCTGACAGCCATATTAAAAATAAATGAAAAGGTCAGTAGAGTTTTGAATAAGGAAATAAACATTTAAAATGAAAGGCTGGCTAGTTCAAATGAAGTGTCAAATAAGGAAACATGCCAAATAAATGAATCTTTACTCATTCTGAAGGAATATGTATGTGCATGTGTGTATATGAATGTGTGGGGAATCAGACAGAAGTTTCAATATGGTGTTGAAGGTGCTAATGAACAGAGCAGGAAGTAGCTGAGGCTGGGGCAAGCAGGGGGAGAGCTCATAAGAGATAAGGAGATAAAAAGCATGACCTAGTTAAATGAACAACACAGATACTAAGCAAACTTTAAAGTATTATAGTTTGACATGTTCCCTGTAAATGAGTTTTGTTCAATATAAACTGCCCTAATCGCTGGAAGGGGCGGTATATAAATACCAGCTAAATAAATAAATAAATAAAATGACTAATAAAATTACTTTTATGTGTACATAGGTCTGCTAGGGACTTTAGAGCACTGAAGGTGTGCTGTTTGAGTTGAAATGGAGATAATAAGAAACTATTTTCAGATGGAGCTGGGTGTAAGAACATTTTTTACAGAGGATAGAATCCACATGCAAGAACGTCAGTTACTGGTTGGGAAAGAAAACTCTAATGTGGTATAAGGTGTGCCAGAGTGTGTCTGTATGGGAAAAGCTGGAAAAGGAAGGAATAAAGAATTAATTACAGGAGGAGTGCGTACGAAGCTTGCATGAAAGCTGAAGAGAAAAATTTAAAGTTAAATGTGGAAACCTTTTCCTTGGTGAAAGGAATAAGACTGAAAAAGCTCTGTAACTCATTCGAGCAGTTTTAAATCCAAACTGAACAAGGATTTGAAGTGATTTATTTGAAACTGAGAATTTGAAGAGAGTGGAGAATGGAGAGTGAGCACTGTTTTGATTAAGAGTTCAATAGTGTGTGAGACTTGTTTTCTATAGCATTGGAGTCCTTCAAGTAGTGAAGGAAAAGTAAGACCAAAGATATGAAACTCTGTGCAGGGAGAAAAACCCTGAAAGTGAGCTGTTTTAAATCAGTGTACTGCTCATAGGATTTATTTAATCTTGAAATATATTGAACTGTTTCAGTGAGAAAGAAAGTATATGTTTGAAAGAGTGAAAAATTGAATGTGTGAAAAAACAATTGCCTTATTTAAAGAATTACATTTATTGGCAATTGGTATAGTTTTTCCTGAACTGATAGGCAGTTGTAAAGGATTGAGTCTGGTACATATCTAAAGAAAATAACTGTTTTTTGCACAGAGAGTTCTGTGGGATGAAAATATATGGAATTTAATTATATTTAATTTTTTTGGGAAATGGCAAGCCTCACAAGTGTCAGAAATAAAACAAAGAACAAAAGGATAGGAACACTTTCTAGTTACTGCACACACTGCTAGGGGAGGTAGTTTCTTTTATTGATTTTTAAAGATAGGGAGTTGGTTTTTTGACTACAACTGGACATCACTGGAGCAGAAAGCATCCCAAGGTACCCAATGTCAAGAAAGGAGCAAGACCTGGAAAGAAGATTTGAGATAAGTGACTAACACATCACAGTGACTATTTTTTGGCAAAACAATAGTGCACTAGATGAATTTTTTGAAGCAAAGGTGTCTTTACCTAAGTGATAATACTCATTCACCTGCAAAATGATAGATAAAAGGCAATGTTAGAATTGAACTTTTCATCTACTAAAGAGTAAAGAAATTTCAAGCTTTAAGCTAGTTAACTAATACTCGCCTGTTTTTGAAGGAGACAATGTTGTACCACTGTTGAATAGAAGCATTTAAGATTTGTTCACTGAAAATACTTGACTACATTTATAAAGATTGTTATTGTTTACCAAAACAAAGAAATAAAACATTTAGATCCCGATTCCAGGAAGGGGACAGGACGGGCAAGAATCCATATGGCCACAGACACCAAGGATTTCAGATTAGTTCCAAATGCGCTTTCAGGGAATAACATAAGCAAGCAAGCAGCATTAATAAACATAAACAAGCAAACAGCATCACTAACCCATAAATAATGCACAACTAAGATATAGCCCACCCCTAACAAACACTCAGCCCACCCTCGCCCCTCACTGACAAACACACATACCACACCAATCTCCACACTGATACACTCGATCAGTACCTGTTTATATTGTATATATGTTATTATTATGCATTAATAATAACTGTTTCCTGCATGATTATATGGGTTGCTTCTGTAGTATTTGTTAGATTAATTTTCACACATCCCATGAAATGTTTTGTTCTGTTCCGTTATTTGTAAACCGTATTGAACATCGGAAATGCGGTATATAACCACTTAAATAAATAAAATAAATTTCACTCATGATGCTGCTGCAGTTTTGCGTGGCCATGGTGGCTCTATATTGGCTTGGAAGAGTGGACCCAGAGGTTAGAGGTTTCAGTGGGTAATACTCAGGTCACAAATGCCTCTTTTGTTAAAGATCACTTATTGTTTTATAATAAGTAACCGAGGCAGGCGGACCTGGTGCTTCGGGCCCGTTTCCACCATCCCCCCATCACCCCCCAATCTCCCCACCCCACAAAAGACACCACACCAACATTTCATGGAACACAACTGGTCGCAGCTTTATTAACCTTTAACAATTTCACAATATGCCAACATGCTACACATTCTCAATCGATTAGCGGCACCCGGCCCACACCAGTCATACCTTAGCAAAGTGCCTTGCCACTGCTAACGCCATAACTTGCCCCCCCCCGGCAAGTTACCTAACCCTTCCCCCGACTTCGCCAAGCTAATAGCAAAAGTCGACCAGGGTTTATCCGGGTCAGGGGCACCCCGCCCCCGCCCAAATGTAGCCTGAGGCTCCGGACCCCGGAAACCTCCGGGATCCCGCCAACCCCCCCCCAAGCTGCAACACCCCATAATCCACACCCCCATAATTATAAGTGGGCGGGTGGGCGGGAAGCCGGCACCCCCGAGCAGCCTCCGCCGCGAATGACCACGCGGAGGCTGCTCGCCGGCCCTTACCACCCACCCCACCGCCAGGAACCACCCTGATTGGCTCCCGCACAGCTGCCACCGCTGGGAGCCAATGATTTTAAACTGCCGATGGCCGTGCGCAGGGCCCGCGCACCGGCCGCGCGCCCGGTTACGCTCGGCCGCCGGGACTCTGCCCGCGGCCTCTTCATTTAGAAATGTAGCAAAATCGTTTATGGTTACAGACCTTAAGGTTTTGAATTTCCCAGTTATTTGCCTGTTATCCCCTCTGGAGCTTTTTAAAAAATATGTAAAAGAGATTTTATTATATAAATCTTTTGATGATTTGTATATTTCCTCTATATATTATATACTGCAGTCTGTTATTGTTAGAGCTTCTGAGGAGGATTACGACCAACTGGAAAATTTGGATGATGTAAATATAACACAATTTTTGGAGACTTCTTTAGAGTTGGTCACTAATTGGGTGACTTTGCTGGTAACATTTAATACTGAGAGGGAGAAAATCTCAATAATGCGATTGTATTTCTCCAGAAAAGATGCCCTTTTTTATGGTCACTCCCTGACTGTGTCCCGATGTCACTAAAGCAACACAGCTTCAATGGAAATCTTTCTTGCAGTAAGGTTCTGGAGATTGGTAGAACATTTAATTAAAAACTTCCATGCAAATGTTTGATAACTTATGCTGGCAATAGGTATATTTTTACAGTTGGAACAGTTTCTTTTGGATAAACCTTTTTCTTAACTGTAGGGCATTATGGAATGGTTGGGCATTATGGGCTGGTTGTGATGTAAATTGGGGTTAGTAATTTGTTGGGATGGTTTCTCCTGCAATGTGATCTCCCTTAATGTGGACTTTAGTGGTTATTTCAACATTGTCTGTACTGTAATTTAGTTTTGTTCTTTTGCCACTCCTTCTTGCATGTATTCATGTATAAAATTATGGAATAAAATAAAATAAAAAAATTGGCATCATAGTGGTTACAATTTAAAAATGGTATATCGACAGAATAAGAAGTACAAAAAAAAAAAAAGACAAAACAACAAAGAGAGCAAGTGGGGTAAGGTGAGAATAGCACAACGATTGTTAACCAGCAACAACCAATGACTATATACAATAAGGGGAAAAGAGGAAGCCTGACACCTGCCTTACAAATAGGTGGCATATGATTTCTCAGAAAGCCAAATTTTCAATAACGTCTTAAACTTATGAGAGCTCTCTCCCCAAATCTGAGGGAGGGGAGAATTCCATGAAGAAGGAGTGTGACAGGAAAAGGTAGCTTCTCTGATCCATTCATAGCGAAGCTGCTTGTAAGAAGAGACCACAAGGAAGCTGGCCTGAGATGAGCACAAGGAGTGACCAGGAGTGTAAGGGATAAGGAGTACTGCTAAGTAAAGAGGGAAGCCCATGTAATAAGCTTTGTGTACCAACCGCAGAACCTTAAATTTTATCCGACTGGAAATAGGCAACCAATGATCCTTAAACAACAGAGGGGTGACAAGCTCAAAACAGCTTGTGTTGTGAATTAATTTTATTGAAGTGTTTTGTATAAGTTGTAGTTGTTTAACCAAAAATTGTGGAACAGCAGCTAAAAGATAATTGCAGTAATCCAAAGGACCAGAAGATGAATTAACAACCGTAATGAGTGAATGTCTAGGACAGGCTTCAAGGATCTCATAAGTCTGAGAGCATAAAAAGATTATCTGAGCAAAGAAGAAACGTGGGTAAAAAGACAGATCATTATCTATAACTACACCCAAGGAAGTGATGGAGTCTTTCATAGGAATACTAGAGGAGGCATTGTGGGTAAAACTAGAAAGAGAGAAAGAGATATTTATTTATTTACATTCTCTTATATACCGCGGTATTCTGCATCAGTGTGGTTTACATTGAACAAACTGAAATTACATTGAACAGGGCATTATAACTTGGAGATAACTATTTTACAGGGAATATGGGCTATGGAGCGTTAAGTGGCTTGCCCAAGACCACAAGGAGCACCTGTGGGACTAGAAACCCCAGTCCTTCCGGCCCAAGGTTGCTGTCCTCTAGTGGGATTTGAACCCCTGACCTTATGGCCTGAAGTACCTTGCCCCAACCACTAGGCCACTCCTCCACTCCAAAGCAAATATCTATTTGCATTAGTGTGATATACAGACCTCCCTCACAAGAGGAAGAGGTGGACAGAGAGTTAATTGAAAACATACGCAGCATTGCTAGGAAGTGCTACTGGTAGTGGATTTCAATATGCCAGATGTTGATTGACACATTCCTGCTGCAGTATCATCTAGAAGTAAAAAGATCCTGGATTCTCTACAGGGAGAACTATTCAGGCAATTGGTAACAGACTCCACACGTGAAGGGGCCATATTGGACTTGGTGCTTACCAATGGTGAAAGTGTGTCTGATGTTATAGTGGGAGATCATTTTGCATCCAGTGATCACCAGATGGTGTGGTTCAGTATTAGGACTAGAGCTGTTAGAATCCATTCAAAAGTGAGGGTCTTAGACTTTAGGAAAACCAACTTTGCCAAGATGAGCCAATACCTCAGGGAGTCCTTAGCGCAGGGGTCACCAACCTCCAGAGGGCCGCGGGCCGCACAGCCGACTACCGGGAGCCTCGCGGGCCGCATAAGACACGGGGCCTCATTTGCATAAGGGGCCTCATTTGCATAAATATTTGCATAATGTTGCATAATGAGTGCATGGATAAAGAAAGACTAGAAAATTTCTATATTACTATAATCCAGTGCCAACCGCCAGGCACAGAAGGAACAAAAACTAACACTGCAAAATTAGAACCCATAGCATATCATAAACAGCACTGCCAGGACTCACAAAGCATCAGACCCTACCTATCAAAAGGCAACACTGCAAATATTAAATCAATACATTTCAGAGAACAATACATGACCTACTGGGAAAAGAGAACAAGTAGCAATGTCAAATAGGAATTACACAGAATACCTCAGCACTGTAGAAATAAAACTATAAATTAATTTCTTGTACTAAAGCACAGAACTGGTAATGTGCTGTGGGCTGGGGGTCAGAACTGGTAATGTGCTGTGGGCTAGGGGGGGGGGTCAGAACCATTACCAGTTCTGACCCCCCCCCAGCACATTACCAGTTCTGACCCCCACAGCCCACAGCACATTACCAGTTCTGACCCCCAGCCCACAGCACCTGACCAGTTCTGACACCCCCCCCCCATCATCATCAGCCGCGGCAAAAATTGCATGTCCCGCAGGGCCCCCCCCTGCCCGGCAGAGCCAGCCCTCCCTCCCTCCCTCCCTGCCTGTTTGCTTCCCTGCCTGCCTCAGTCCCTCTCCTCTTCGGCTTAGAACCGCAAAGGGAGAGTTCCTTCGCGACTCTGTTAAGCCGGCTGAGGCTTATGGGAAATTTCCCCTCTGCCCCCTCGAGCTTAACAGAGTCGCGAGGGAGAAGCTCTCCCTTCGCGGCTCTGAAAGCCGAAGAGGAGAGGGACTGAGGGAGGCAGGGCTGGCTTAATTCCGGGTGCTGGGCAGACTGCTTCCTTACCTGCCGCGGAGAGCTGTGCACCCTGGCGATCCTCCAAACAGGCGATCCTCCAAAGCGCGTGGTGCCTCGTGGCTGCTCAGACTGCTTTTGGGCCCGGCCCCCCCCTCCTCCTCCTCCTGCCTGTCGCTGATTGGTGGAGGGCAGGCTCGTGACTCGGTCATGTGAGCAGACCAACACCACGCAGCCCCGGGAATCATGCTGAGAGAGAAAAAGAATACAAATAGCAAAACAATACTCGTGGCGTCGCGGGCCGCACAAAATGCTCTCGCGTGTTTGAGACCCCTGATCTACAGTGTGTGGCGGGCCGCACGCAATGTTAACAGTGGTAGAGCCTCGCGGGCCGCACGAAGGGACCTCGCCCGCGGGCCGCAGGTTGGTGACCCCTGCCTTAGCGGGATGGGAACAGCTGGGGGATGTAGAACAACAGTGGGGAAAACTGAAAGGGTATATTTTAAGGGCAACCATCCTTTTTGTTAAAATGGTAAATAAAGGTAAGAGGAAAAGGAGACTGCTATGGCTTTCGAAAGAAGTAGCTGAAAAAGTGAAGAAAAAGAGGGAGGCCTTCATGAAATACAAGAGATCACAGAGAGAAGAGGACAGGCATCTATATTTGGAAAAACTTAGAGAAGCTAGCAAAGTAGTCAGAAAAGCAAAGATTCAAAAAGAGGAGGAAATAGCCAATGCAATAAAATGGGGGGGGATAAGACATTTTTCAGATATGTTAGTGAGAAGAGGAAGGGCAACAGTGGCATTGTCAGACTCAAGGGTGAAGGGGAGGAATATGTAGAAGCTGATGAGGATAAAGCCGAATTGCTTAACAAATATTTCTGTTCTGTGTTCACAGATGAAGAACCAGGAGCAGGACCTCAGAAAACACCCACAAACAGGAACAGAAGTGAGGGACATCTTGAACAATTTTTAGAAGACTGTTCGTGAGAAACTAGTTCAACTTAAAGTAGACAAAGAGATGGGACTGGATGGGATACACGCTAGAATACTGAGGGAACTTGGGGACGTTGTAGCAGCTCCACTGACTGGCCTTTTCAATGCCTCGTTGGAGTCGGAAGTGGTGCCAAAGGACTGGAGAGAGGCTCATGTGGCGCTTTTACACAAAAGAGCGATAGGGGCCCGAGTCGGAGGCTGCTGGGTCTTCTGAGCTCAGACTCAGGTTGATGGCCTTGGAGAGCAGATTGTCTGCCTTCATGGAGCAGCAGCGGCTGCTGATCGCCGGTCTCACCAGCGCATCTGCCCCAACCACCGGGACATCAACATCCAAGTCGACCCCGGAGGCCGAGCTGATCCTCGAGACCATGCGAACTCGAGTCGATCCTCGGCAGAGGTCTCCCTCGGCCTCCCGTTCGGGACCAAGGTCGTCGATGCCGGTTCCCTCGGCATCGGGGCAGATGGCGTCGGTGCCCGCCCACTCAGAGCCGCTCGATTCCTCCTCGGAGGAATCGGCATGGGAAACGGAGGAGGAGGAGTCCCCTGACACCTTCCGGACTCGGTGCATCCCTTTGGACTCACCGGGTTCCAAGCCTCAGACAAGGTCCCCTCCGGAGGATACTAGGTTCTCGGATTTCGTAAAGGACATGGCCAAGGCACTGGCATTCCCTGCGGACCCCGAGGAGGAGCCTCGAGCCGAGGAGCTCGAGGCTCTGCAGTATAACTCTCCTCCCAAGGAGGACTTTACTGTCCCGGTTCCTCCGATGCTGGAGCGGTTGCTCTTCCACATGTGGGAGGCGCCGGCCTCGATGCCGGTTCTAAGCAAGCGGGTCGATTCCATCTATCGAGTCCGCAAGAGCCCCGGGTTTCAAAAGGCACAGCTACCTCACCACTCCATGGTTGTGGAATCGGCCATGCATCGCCTGAAGAGTCAGAAGATGCACTCCTCAGTGCCTCCCGGCAGGGAAGCCCAGAACCTGGATGCCCTCAGTAGAAAGTGCTTCCAGGGCTATATGCTTGCTTGCCGCGTCCAGACCTACCAGCTGTATATGGGCATGTACCTTTGAGACCTGGCAAAGGAGATTGCCGGGTTCTCTGCTGGTCTGTCCGAGGAACCTTTGCAGAGGTTCAAGGCCTTGTCTTCTGGTATTCGAGAGTGCTCGAAGTTCATATCTTGAGCAGCCTACGATGGATTTGAGGCTTCGGCCCGGGTAGCAGGGGCCGGCATCGGTGCACGCTGCCAGGCCTGGCTACAATCCTCGGACCTCGAGCCATGGGTACAGGACAAGTTGGTCGATGTCCCTTGCCGAGGTGAAAACCTCTTTGGCAAGCCCATGGCCGAAAAGGCTGCAGAACTCTAGACCGAGACTCTTACCCGGACAAGGCTGTCCAGGAAAACCTCTGCCCCTTCTCAGAAGAAGAAGGGCTCGGAGAAAAAGACCTTTTACCTGAGGAATACCACTGCCTACAAAACCTACCCTCACTACCAGGCCTCTGCAGCTCCCCAACAGGGCCAGCAGACCAAGAGGCAGGGTCATGGGCCCTGTAGGCAGAAGGCCCCCAAGCCTCCTACTCCGGCTCCTGCTCAGCAGGGAGGGGTTTTTTGACTATGCTAGCATAGCCTCTCCTCCTCTCCAGGGCACAGGAGGTCAGCTGACCCTGTACGCAGACAGGTGGCCAGCCATCACAGGGGATACTTGGGTGTTAAGCATCATCGAAAGGGGCTATCTGCTCCACTTCACCCAGATACCCCCCTCCTATTTTCCAGGGGAGCCTCCAAGACCCCCTCTGCACAGAAACTTGCTCCTTCAGGAGTTGGAAGGTCTACTGAGGGACCAGGCAGTGGAACCGGTGCCTCACCACCTGGAATGGCAAGGCTTCTACTCCAAGTACTTCCTGGTACCAAAGAGAACAGGAGGCCTCAGACCCAGGTTTCTGGAGAGGGAAAAGTTCAAGATGCTTACCCTTGGGATCTTACTGCCCTACCTCCCGCAGGGAGATTGGCTATGCTCCTTAGACCTGAAGGATGCTTATACTCACATCCTCATCCATCCAGGTCACAGACAATTCCTCAGATTTGTGGTGGGAGGAAAGCACTTCCAGTACAGAGTGCTTCCTTTTGGCCTCACCTCCGCCCCCAGGGTTTTTACAAAATGCCTGGCGGTGGTTGCGGCCTACCTCAGGAACCAGGGGATCTTTGTGTTCCCTTACCTGGATGACTGGCTAATCAGGGGCCAGTCTCCACAAGAGGCCAAGCAGGCCACCTGCAGAACCATATCCCTGCTTCAGCACCTGGGTCCGTTATAAACTTCACAAAGTCCACTTTGGTCCCCTCACGGGATGTGGAATTCATAGGGGCAAGGTTGGATACCATCCATGCAAAGGCCTATTTGCCTGTGGACAGAGCTCACAGGCTGATAAAGTTGACTGGCCAGTTTCGGGCGAACTCTCTGGTCTCGGCCAGACACTTCCTCCGGCTCTTAGGTCATATGGCTTCCACAGTGCATGTCACCCCACATGCCCGGCTACACATGAGGCCGGCTCAGTGGCACCTCAGGGCGCAGTGGCTGCAGGCCACAGGAAAATTGTCAGACAGAATAAAGGTGTCCAAACCCTTGGTGGACTCCTTACGCTGGTGGAGGCATCTCCCAAATCTGGTCAGGGGTGTTCCTTTTCAGGCCTCCTCACACACTCAGGTACTGACAACCGATGCTTCCCTGCAGTGCTGGGGGGCACACTGACAGGGAGCCTGCACCCAAGGCCTGTGGTCTCCGTGGGAGGCCGCCCAGCAGATCAACCTGTTGGAATTGAGAGTCATTCGACTAGCCTTATGGACTTTCTCTCAGATCCTGTCTCACCAGTCTGTCCTAGTTCAGACGGACAACCAGGTGGCTATGTTCTACATCAACAAGCAGGGAGGCACAGGATCCAGACTTCTGTGCCTGGAAGCACAAGCACTCTGCTCCTGGGCTGTCACTCAGGGCATGAACCTCAGGGCAGTCTACCTCCCAGGCCAGGAAAACTACCTGGCGGACCGGCTCAGCAGACTCCTGCAGCCTCACGAGTGGCAGTTGGATCCTCTGGTAGTTCAACAGATCTTTCTGAAGTGGGGTCTTCCGACCATGGATCATTTTGCCAGTCCGCTAAACAGGCAACTACCCAGGTTCTGTTCCAGGCAACTGCATCCCTTGAGAACAGCACCAGATGCATTCCTGATCTCCTGGTCAGAGAGACTGCTGTATGCCTTTCCTCCCACACCTCTGGTGGCCTGGACTCTATTCAAAATCCAGCAGGACCGAGCCACAGTGATCCTGATAGCCCCCAAGTGGCCCAGGCAGCCGTGGTTCCCTCTTCTTCTGCAGTTGGCAGTGGATACTCCACTTCCTCTGGGGTTGCAACCCGACCTTCTGACTCAGGATGAGGGGTCCCTCTTGCATCCCAACCTCAAATCCCTCAATTTGATGGCCTGGCTGCTGAAAAGCTAGTCCTTGCTCCCTTGCTCCTATCAAGGGAGGTTGAAGAGGTGGTGTTGGCCTCCAGGAAGGATTCCACTAGGAAGGCCTATGCTCTGAAGTGGCGTAGGTTCTCTACTTGGTGTTCTCAACAGCAAGAGGACCCCTTCTCCTGCTCTGTCCAGGTGGTGCTACAATTTATTTATTTATTTATTTAACATTTGCTTCTATACCGCGCTATTAAAATCAGCGCGGTGTACATCAAACAAGCATACTACAATGTATACAAACAACATTGAGTTTTACAGAGAACAGGAAATTGAACATGGGAAGGAAACCAGGGGAACTAAATACATATTACATATACATACAATACCTGCTCCACCTTTCCAACCTAGGACTTCAGTCCAACTCTGTCCAGGTTCACCTCAGTGCCCTCTCAGCTCACCACTCACCAGTGGATGGACAATCTCTCTCGAGCCACCCTCTGGTGTCTCGCTTTCTCAGAGGCCTGCTTCTGCTTAAGCCTCCTGTTCGTCCACAGGCCACTGAGTGGGATATCAGTGTGGTCTTGCAGCAACTGACTCGCCCACCTTTTGAGCTGATGGCAACTTGACATTTACCTTTCCTCTCCTGGAAGGTGTTGTTCCTCTTGGCACTCACCTTGGCTAGGCGGGTGAGTGAGCTTCAGGCCCTGGTCTCGGATAGGCCGTATACCAGGTTCTATAGGAACAGGGCAGTCTTGCGGAATCATCCTAAGTTCCTTCCAAAGGTAGTGTCCTCCTTCCACCTCAACCAGGAGGTGGTACTTCCAATGTTTTTTCCAAGGCCGCATGCCAGTAGGGCAGAGACTGTCTTGCATACCCTGGATTGTAGAAGGGCGCTGTCCTTTTACCTTGAACGTACGCAGGGGCATAGAAGGGCTTCTCAGCTCTTCATTTCCTTTGACCCTAATAAATTGGGGTTGCCTGTCACTAAGCATACATTGTCCATCTGGGTGGCAGACTGTATCGCCTGGGTGTATAGGGCAGCCGGACTCTCCCTGGAGGGTCCAGTCATGGCTCACCGGGTCAGGGCGAAGGCCACATCAGTAGCTCGCTTCCGCTCTGTTCCATTGGCAGACATCTGCCGGGCCACTACTTGGTCTTCAAGCCAGACTTTTGCGGAACACTACTGCCTCGAGAGGGAGTCCCGTAGGGACAGTGCTTTCGGGCAAGCGGTACTCCGTAATCTCTTTGAGATTTAGGCAACTCCTACCCTCCGGCCCTGGTGTTGGGCTACCGTTCAGATGTGGTCTCAGAGAAGATTCTCTCACTCTTGCTGAGGCTCTAGAGGGAACTGTATTTTTCAGCCTGGGTTCCTGGTAGCCCAGAGCTAGGGAGTCACCCATATGTGAGGACTGACTTCCTGCTTGGTCCTGGAGAAAGAGTAGTTACTCACCTGTAACTGGTGTTCTCCAGGAGCAGCAGGAATCAGTCCTCATGACCCTCCCTCCTCCCCTTGGAGTTGCAGTTGTATATAGTTCATTTTCTTTTGTGCTGTCTTTTAGCTATGTCATTAGACTGAGCAAGATGGCACCTTTGGGCGGGAAGGGGACCCCGCATGCGTGCCTGCATTCCCAAAGGCTTTCTTTGAAAGCTGGGGAAATGCTCCGCATGGGGGCTCCGTCAACGCCGATGTCACCCATATGTGAGGACTGATTCCTGCTGCTCCTGTAGAACACCTGTTACAGGTGAGTAACTACTCTTTTTCTACACTAAAAGAAAAATGATGCAGTCTTCCAGGTCCCTTTGGAAAACATAACAACAAAAGCAAATGCAAGTGAAAGTAAAACAAAAAGGCTGCTTAATAGTGAAAATAAAAACATAATATAATCTAAGAGGCATGATTACTAAAATGAGGTAGCTGGGATTGCGGAGTTTAGCATGCAAATAGCATGTGTTCTGGCGACACAGTAGCTGGACATGTGTGGCAACAAGGTGTCTACACTAAAACTGGAATGACAGCCAAGCACACACAAACAAGCAGGGTTAGGGTGGAGATGGGGCAGACAGTGGGTGTGAACAATCACACACAGCTGTCAATGCAGTGCTAGTAATGCCTCTGAATATAAAGATGCTGCTAATATGGGCACAGACAATGCCAGTCCCTACCCAGCTGCTAGATACACCCGTCATACCACTGAACCACAAACACACTGTATGGGTGTGATTTCCATATGATTAACAGCCCAGAGCCATACAGTATCATCCTAGACTATCGTGTCCGGCACAAGTGACAGTCAAACCAGATGATATCCCAGAGCATCAGCATCTGAGGGGTGGCAGTGTGAAGCAGCCATGAAAGAAAAACAATAGATCCCAACAGGCACAAAAGCTAGAGACATCATAGAAATATAGAAATATGACGACAGAAAAAGCCCACATGGCCTATCTAGTCTGCTCTTCCATATCAACAACTACAACAGTCCCCTTTTTACCTTTAGAGATCCTCTGTGTTTATCCCATGCTTTTTTGAATTCAGTTACTGTCCTCATCTCTACCACCTCCACTGGGAGACTATTTCACAGATTCACTACTCTTTCCGTAAAGAAATATTTCCGCATATCACTCCTGAATCTATCTCCCTTCACCCTCATCCCATGTCCCCTCGTAGCAGAACTTACTTTCAGTTGAAAGAGGCTCTCTCCCTGAACATTTATGCCACAAAGATATTTAGACATTTCAGTCATATCACCTCTATCCCGCCTTTCCTCTAAGGTGTACATATTAAGATCCTTAAGTCTGTCCTCATATGCTTTATAATGAAGACCACTAATCATTTTAGTAGCCACCCTCTGCACCGACTCCATCCTGTTCACATCCTTTTGAAGGTGCGGTATCCAGAATTGCACACTATACTCCAAATGAGGTCGCACCAAAGACTTATACAGAGGCATTATCACCTCCTTTTTTCTGCTAGCCCGTCCTCTCCGTATGCACCCAAGCATCCTTCTAGCTTTTGCCGTCTCCTTTTCTACCTGTTTAGCTACTTTAAGATCATCAGACACAACCACGCCTAGGTCCCGCTCTTCTTTAGTGGACAAAAATACTTCACACCCTATACTATAGTGCTCCCTTGGATTGCTGCAACCCAAATGCATGACCTTACATTTTTTACCATTAAATCCCAGCTGCCAAATTCTAGACCATTCTTCAAGCTTAGCTAGATCCCTCCTCATGTTATCTACACCTTCCTGGGTGTCTACTCTATTGCAGATTTTGGTATCATCCACAAAGAGGAAAACCTTACCCGACAACCCTTCTGCTATATCACTAACAAAGATGTTAAAAACAATTGGACCAAGGACAGATCCCTGGGGCACACCACTGGTAACATCCTTCTCCTCAGTGTGAGCTCCATTTACCTGTACTCTTTGTCGCCTCCCACCCAACCAATTTATAACCCAAGCAGTAACTTTAGGGTCCATTCCTAGGGTGCTCAGTTTGTTTATAAGTCGCCTGTGAAGAACAGTGTCAAAGGCCTTACTGAAATCTAAATACACCACATCTAGGGCTCTCCCTCAGTCCAACTCCATGGTCACCCATTCAAAGAAATCAATCACATTTGTCTGACAAGACCTGCCTCTGGTGAATCCATGCTACCTCGGATCCTGTAATCCGCTGGACTTCAGAAACCTCCCTATTTTCTCTTTCAGCAGTGTTTCCAATAATTTACTCACCACTGAGGTTAAACTAACTGGCCTGTAGTTTTCAACCTCATCCTTACTTCTGCTTTTGTGTAAAGGCACCACATGAGCCTCTCTCCAGTCCTTTGGTACCACTCCCGACTCCAATGAGGCATTGAAAATGTCACAGTGGAGGTGCTAGAACGTCCCCAAGTTCCCTCAGTATTCTAGGGTGTATCCCATCCGGTCCCATCACTTTGTCTACTTTAAGTTTAGCTAATTTCTCATGAACACAGTCTTCTAAAAATTGTTCAAGATGTCCCTCACTTCTGTTCCTGTTTGTGGGTGTTTTCTGAGGTCCTGCTCCTGGTTCTTCATCTGTAAACACAGAACAGAAATATCTGTTAAGCAATTCCACTTTATCCTTATCAGCTTCTACATATTCCTCCCCTGCACCCTTGAGTCTGACAATACCACTTTTGCCCTTCCTCTTCTCACTAATATATCTGAAAAATGTCTTATCCCCCCATTTTATTGCATTGGCTATTTCCTCCTCCTTTTGAATCTTTGCCTTCCTGACTACTTTGCTAGCTTCTCTAAGTTTTTCCAAATATAGATGCCTGTCTTTCTCTCTCTGTGATCTCTTGTATTTCATGAAGACCTCCCTCTTTTTCAGCTACTTCTTTCGAAAGCCATAGCTGTCTCCTTTTTCTTTCACCTTTATTTACCATTTTAACAAAAAGGTTGCTTGCCCTTAAAATATCCCTTTTCAGTTTTGCCCACTGTTTTTCTACATCCCCCAAGCTGTTCCCATCCCTCTAATGACTCCCTGAGGTATTGGCCCATCTTGGCAAAGTTAGTCTTCCTAAAGTCTAAGATCCTCACCTTTGAATGGATTTTAACAGCCCTAGTTCTAATACTGAACCACACCATCTGGTGATCACTGGATGCAAAATGATCTCCGACTATAACGTCAGAAACACTTTCACCATTGGTAAGCACCAAGTCTAGTATAGCCCCATCACGTGTGGGGTCTGTTATCAATTCCCTGTAGAGAATCCATGATCTTTTTACTTCTAGATGATACTGCAGCAGGAATGTGTCAATCAACATCTGGCATATTGAAATCTGCTACCAGTAGCACATCCCCTTTCCTAGCAATGCTGCGGATGTCTTCAATTAACTCTCAGTCCACCTCTTCCTCTTGTGAGGGAGGTCTGTATATCACACAAATGCAAATAGATTTCTCTTTACCTCTTTTTGGTTTAGCCCGCAGTGCCTCCTCTCTCCCTTTTAAGCTCCATAATTCCAAAGTTTTAATAGTCGTTTTTACATATAATGCCACTCCTCCTCCCCTTCTTCATACCCTGTCCTTTCTGAATAAAGTATAGCCAAATATAGTTACATCCCAATGATGGTTTTCTGTGAACCATATTTCTGTAACTGCCACTAAATCCAAGTCAGCCACTCCCACCAAAGCTTCAACATCATGGATCTTATTTCCCATGTTACAGGCATTTATACACACTGCTTTCCATATGTTACCCCTGTCATCCATTTCCATAAAGGTATTTAATGTATCACCTACCTGGGGGCTTTCACCTACCTGGGGGCTTTCTTCACCCATCCCCAATGAATCTAGTTTAATGCCCTCTTCAGTAGATTATCCAGTCTACTACCGAAGACGCGTTGACCTTTCTTGGACAGATGGATGCCATCTCTGCTCTGCAACCCTTGGAACAGAATTCCATGGTCTAGGAAACCAAAACGCTCTCGATGACACCATCCACGCAGCCATGCATTCATCTCCAGGATGCAAGCCTCTCTGCCTTGGCCTTTACCCTCAACAGGGAGGATTAAAGAGAACACCACCTGTGCACCTAACTGCTTCACCCTCTGTCCCAGAGCCATGAAGTCACTTTTGATACGTTCCGAGGGATACCTGGCAGTATCATTTGTTCCAACATGGATTAGCAACATTGGGTAATAGTCAGTGGGCTTGATGAATCTCAGCAAACTCTCTGTAACATCTTGGATTTTGGCACCAGGCAGACAGCACACCTCTCTGGACATCAAGTCTGGTCGGCAGATGGACGCCTCAGTACTCCTCAGAAGAGAGTCTCCAACCACCACTACCCTTTGCTTCCTTGTGGTCACTGATTCTGCAACTTTGGGGTACTTGAGCTCTGGTTCTTCCCTTTCCAGGGATGCTTTCACCTCCTCCACTTCCAGGGCTGCATAATGGTTCTTCAATTCAAGGGCTGGAGAAGTTGGATTGGTGATTTTGAAGGCCCTGGTGACTTGTGTCCAACCATCGACATTCTGTTGGCACCCATCTTCTCCTCTGCTGGAGAACTTGGTTGCTGCAAAAAGCATCTCATCAATGTACTTCTCACTGCCTTGAATGCTCCTCAGCCTTGCCACCTCCTCTCTGAGTTCCTCCACTTGTTTCCTCAGAGCTTCAGCATGAAGGCACCCTGCACATGGAACCGGTCCTTCAACTGGCATTAGGACCTCTGTCTGGACAGAGGCAGAGCTGTAATGGGGGCAATAGCTTTAGCGATATGATTTTTCCCAGCCATTGTTCTGTTCGTGGAGCTTAGGTATCTGTTAAAGCAAAAGAGAGAGAGATCTACTAAGTACCAGCCAGTTTCCCAGCTGTCCTTTCAGAGAAAAAGAAGTTAAATCTCTTTAATTATATTCAAAATGTGCTGGTCCAAGTCTCTGTGCTTTTTAAAATGGGGAGGTGCCCTTTAAAGCAAGACTGCTCACTAGGGGTGGGTGGGAGTCGGGGTGGGTAGGGAGGGAACTAACACCTGATTAGGTGTCAGCAGTTCCCAAAAGCTGAGAAGGTTACTAGAGTTCAACAACCTGCTCTGCTAAAGGAAATTTCTACTAAAGCACCAAAAAGAAAGTAACTTTGCTTTAAAAATATATAAAAACCCTTTTAAGAGCTCCCAGTCAGAGAGCTAGCAATTTAATAAAAATAAACCTTCAAATCCTTACTGTTGTTTGACCTGTAGAGCCCCTGTTAGGAATGCCTCAACAGGGCAGGGCTCTGGAGCCTTTTATGCAGGCCTCAGCTTCTCTCAGGTAATCAGGCCCTCTAACTCCTGATTAGGAGTCAGCAGTTCCTAAAGCTGTGGAGGTTACTAGAGTTCAACAACCTACTCTGCTCAAGGAAATTTCTACTAAAGCACCAAAAAGAAAGTAACTTCACTTTAAAAATATACAAGAACCATTTTAAGAGCTCCCAGTCAGAGAGCTAGCAATTTAATAAAAATAAACCCTCAAATCCTTACCGTTGTTTAACCTGTAGAGCCCCTGTTAGGAATGCATACGATTGTACCTGCAGGTAGGCTGGGCACACATATACATACAAAGCAACATTCAACTTGAAAACATGATGTTCAGGTATGCATATGCATTGCATAATTTTGGGATGGCTGCTTGCTGGTGTGATGAGGTGAGGAGAGGGCATAAGAGTGGAGCTTCGCCTAGAGTGCCTAATACTCCTACACTGGCAGATTATCACTCGAGCAAGATGGAAAACAGAAAGCAGTGGGAGGGATTCTGTAATGACAAAAGCAGCAGCTGCAGAAGGGGTTGGGGGCACATACCCCCCCCCCCTCCAACTGTGGGGATTGCATGTGGGTGGCCAGGTTACTCTTCCATATTTACAGTGCTGTAATTGGGGGGAGAGCATATTCAGGACAGTCAGACATAGATGGATAGCCAGCACTGTAGAAGAGGTGGGAGTCAAGGTACATACTCAGTGAAACAACCAGAGCTAGGCCATATAGTCAGAGTTAGGGATGGATGAACACTGTTAGGGATGGGGCATGAAATGAGATGTTGCAACTAATGGCATATTGTAGACCTAGCAAATAATTGTCCGTGTATTGGTGCGTACATGCACCAGAGAGACTACAAGGAGCCATAGGCTTTGTTTCTTGGGGACACATGAGCCCTCACCCTGACATGTCTGTGGCCCATTGTCTCAGAGCACTTGCTTATGTTTCAATAACTGAAAGAGGGCTAGTACTATTAAATAAGAAGATATGCCATACTTGGTCAGAACAAGGGCACATCAAATCCAATATCCTGTTTCTAACAGTAGTCAATCTAGGTCACAAGCACCTGTCAGGTTCCTAAAAAGGTACACAGATTCCATGCTGCCTATCCCAGGGATAAGCTGTGGATTTCACTGATCCTCTTTAACCCTGGGAGTACCGATGGGGTCAAAAGTCACCCTATTGCAAGTTTCACAACGCGTATCTCGGAAAATAGTTGTTCAAGAATGCAATCTTTTTATGATTTTTCACATGTCAATATTCTCTTTATATTGCACCATGAGAGGAATAATTTTCATCCGCTAGGTGACGCTAGTGATGAATTGCAGCACAGGGTACCAGTTGGGTCATTTTTGACCCCAGTTGCTTACGTCCGGTTTGGATCGTGATACAATTTGCAGTTTTGTGACTTTTTTGATCTGACAAAGGTATTTATCATTAATTATGTATCATTTATTTTTTGTACTCTTATTTTATGAAAATTACACATTTTCTGTAAATGATATCATACGTTTTCTCATTATTTAAAGGCTTTCAGCTCGTTCATCACGATTATTGTACACCTATAGTAAAAATGCGTTGCATTTTATTCAACTTTATATTTGTTTATTTATTTTAGGTTATTGTTGATGATGTCAAGATGAATGTATTCAGTTGCCTAAGTAAGGGAAATAGTGCAACGAGATGCTGACAGTGACGGCTCTGAGTCGTCTGATGATGCAGAATATTCAGCAAGCGAAGAAGCATATCAGCCAAGTTCGGGCGATAAATCTGATGACAGTCATGATTCAGATGGCGACAGCAGTTGGTTGCCAAGTGAATGTGAGACTGATGTTGAGCCGGTAACATCGCCTGCCGTAAAGAGTCAAGTTACAGGTTGAGGCAAAGGTCAAGGCTGTGCTGGACAGGGAAGAAGTCAGGAGTCCTCGGTGTCAGTATCATCTGTGAGGAATCTTAGTTGTGGTCGTAGAGGAGCTAAGAGGTCATCAACTATAAGCACAAATGTTGCCATTGAAGCCTATGTATCTAAGGATGCCACATTATGGAACAGGAAACCTATAAAGCAAGCTGCCAGAAGATATGCCAGAGCTAATGTCATGCCCGTACATCAAGGTCCTACAAGGTATGCTGTACGAAATGTTGATGGCCCTCTCGCAGCATTCCACTTGTTCATGAGGAAGAACTTATTGAATGAAATCATGATGTGGACGAGCAAACAAGGAAGACACATTTATGACGACACCTGGAAAGATTTGACAGAGAATTTCAACGTTTTCTTGGACTTCTGATCCTCTCAAGCGTGAACAAGTCACGAAATGAATCCATACTTCAGCTGTGGAACCTTGAAGATGGTCGTTCTGTTTTCAGCAAAAATATGGCCCATAACCATTTTCAGCAAATTTCTTGTGCTCTCAGATTTGATGATGCAATCAACAGACGTGAACAACGAGGCGTGGATAAGCTTGCTCCAATCAGACACGTTTTTCATACCTGTGAAGCAACTCTAAGTGACGCCTTTGTTCCTGGTGAAAATGTTACCATGGATGAGCAACTGCTTACATTTCATGGCCGTGTTCCGTTCAGACAATATATTCCAAGCAAACCTGGGAAATATGGCATAAAGCTATGGATGTTGTGTGACAGTGAAACGTCATATGTTCTGAGTCTTCAAGTATATACAGGAAGGGAACTCGGACAAAACAGGTAACAGAATCAGGGTGAAAGGGTTGGGCTGCAACTCACTGAAAGATTGACGCGATCTGGCAGAAATGTTACTGTTGACAATTTCTTCTGCAGTTTATCACTGTCATGGAAATTGCTAGAAAAAAAAATGACACTTTTGGGGACAATTCGAAAGAACAGAAAAAAATTACCTCCAGAATTTGTAACAGCAAAGGGCCGAGAGGTATTCACTTCACTGTTTGCCTTTCGCGATGATGCCACTCTGGTTTCCTATTGCCCGAAGAAAGGAAAAGTGGTTGTTCTTCTGAGCAGTTTGCATGATCAAGAAGAAGTAGATAACACACGTCCAAACAAAAAATCACACATGATCTTGGACTATAATTCTAGTAAAGGTGAAGTAGATACAGCAGATCAAATGTTGCGCACGTATACCACAAAACAAATGTCAAGATGCTGGCCAGTGACAATCTTCTACAACATGTTGGACATCAGTGCTTTGAACGCCTTCATTGTTTGGATGTCACTAAATCCAGAATAGCAGTCCAAGTCAAAGCACAGACATCATCTATTCCTCTTGGAATTAGGAAAGCAGCTGCTTCAGAGTAATTGCAGCGAGACTTCTTCCAGCATTGAAAAAGCCACTGATGCTGTTTGCAATGTCGGGATCCCAAAAAAAAGGGCAAGGTGTCACTGCTGTTCCAGAGAAAAAGACAAGAAAAGCAACATAGTTTGCACCTCCTGCAAGCGCAATGTTTGCAAAGAACATTAAGAAATTGTCTGTGTCTCATGCAAATGACTGTAGTACTTTACTGTGTTCATCAAGTGCATGCAAAAACTGCTTTTATGGCAACTCTTCTTCATGTAATTTTATGATAAAGCATTAAATTACAAAACATTTAATCTTCATATAATAAATAATTAATTTGGAATAATATTTTGTCTGTTTAGTTTAAAATTTTCATGGTTAACAATTAAAATTTATTGTGGGGTCATTTATGACCCCAATGGCATTCAGCGTGTGCAGAAAATCTCGGTAATTCCAGGGTTAATAATGGTTTATGGACTTTTCCTCCAGGAACTTGTCCAAACCTCTTTTAAAATGGCTACACAAAGATATTTACTACATCCTCTGGTAACAAATTCCAGAGTTTGATTACGGATTGAGTGAAAAAATATTTTCTCCAATCAGTCTTAAATATGCTACATTATAGCTTTATTGCATGTCCCCTAGTCTTTCCACTTTTTGAAAGGGTAAACAACCAATCTATGTTTATCCGTTCCACTCCAACCATTATTTTATAGACTCTAACATTTCTCCCCTCAGCCATATTTTTTCCCAAGCTGAAGAGCTTTAACCTTTTAAGCCATTCCTCATAGGAGTATCCTTCCATCCCCTTTATCTTTTTGGTGGCTCTTTCTAATTCTATTAAATTCTTCTTAAGATATGGTGACCAAAACTGCACACAATATTCAAAGTGTGGTTGCACCATGAAGCAATACAGAGGCATTATAATATCCTTGGGTTTATTCTCCATTTCTTTCCTTATAACTTCTAGTATTCTATTTGCTTTCTTGGCTGTCACTGTACACTGGGCAGAGGATATCAACATATTATCCACGATGATGCTTAGATCCTTTTCCTGGGTGGTGGTTCCTAATGCATTTTGTAACCATAGTATGGGTTGTTCTTCCCTAAATGCATAATTTTGTACTTGTACACATTACATATCATCTACAATTTGGATGTGCAGTCTCCCAGTTTCTCAAGGTCCTCTTGCAATATTTCACAATCGTCTTGTGTTTTAACAACTTTGAATAATTTAGTGACATTTGCAAATTTGATCACTTCATTTATTATTCCCATTTCCAGGTCATTTATGAATATTTTGAAAAGCACACATTACTATTCGCCTTCCTCCATTGAGAAAAATTGCTCATTTAGCCCTACTCTCTGTTTTCTATTTTTTAACCAGTTCCTAATCTACAAGGGTATACTACCTCCTATCCTATAACTTTTTAATTTCCTTGAGTCTCTAATGATGGTCCTTGTCAAAGGTTTTCTGAAAATCCAGATACACTATATCAACTAGCTCATCTTTATATATCTGTTTATTTACACCTTCAAAAAATATAACATATTAGTGAGACAGGACTTTCCTTGGCTAAATCCTTGTTGGCTTCATCCAATTAAACTATGACTATCTACATGTTCAGGAATTTTACTTATTATGAGGAGTAGCCTAGTGGTTACAGCAACGACTTAGAGGTATCTTTACTAAACAGCGCTAATGGCACAGCTGCGACATTATCGCATGATATGTGATGTTATCGCGCGATAATGGTGCTTTACCGTGCGAGAATGTCACGAATCGTGCGATAATGTCTGCAGTGGCGTTAAGGTGAGCAGAGGGTGGAGTAAGGCTCCCCAGGGGTGGAGATGAGGGGTAAATGGGCAGAGAGTGGGCGGGGAGAGGCCACATGCACACTAACACCGTGAAATGAAGGTCTGAAAATTAGCGCCAGTGAAAACCTCACGCTAGAGGCACATTTGCAGGAGAGAGAAACCATTTCAGTCAGCAATGTACAGCATAGCCAGGGAAACCCAGAAAGTGATAGTAGTGATACATGTGCAGGAACCAAAAAGGCAAATAAACATATTAAATGACCAGAACCACATTTGAAATCCCCATAACCAAGCTGGCCAATAGTGCTACTAATGATAAACATAAAGCAACACTACTGACAAAGCGTAAAAAGGAAGATATCATGTTTGGAAGGGGCTATGCTCTGTCCCCCTACAAAGTGAATGATCCCACAGTGAAATAGCGGTGATCAGGGTTTTGTCGTTTAAATTGGGCAGGTTTGTTATGCTGTGGTCCAGCTGGGGCACAGTGTGGACTAGGCAGATGCCTAGGTGGCACATAGGAATGCCAAAACTGTAAAGCAGCAAGACCGCAACTGACGAGGGTCCACTATGGGCATGAGTGTGTGTCCCAGAGTGTCACAGGGGATATTACCCAGCAGATACCCCCAAGGACACATAATATTGGCAGGTGGTACTGGGGGGAAATGTGCATGTCCATATAGGCACCACTACCTGAGAACCCACACTATAGGCAGCTGCCTACCGGCACACTGGATGGCCTGGGACTGCGCACCACCAGCATCACTGGCATAAGGGCATGTCAGCATGGTGGCGGAGGGTTGCTGGTGGTGGAGGGGGCAGTGATATCTGCCCACAGCAGACCAAGGCCAAGCCCTGTTTAGGTGGGTGCCATGCGGTGCAACAGATAAGGGCTGTCTAACGAATACTAATGGTAACCCCAGGGAATGCTCTGCCTCTGTGGCAACAGTTTAGTGCAGTACACACAGACAGTGTGTTCAGGGGCAGAAGGTTGCAGTTTCAAGCCCCAGCTGTGACTCCTGCAAACCATGCCCCTATATTTTACCCTGTACTAAACCGTGGTAATAAAGACGGAACTGTTATTGCAGATTAAATAAACAAGTCATAAACGCCTATATTTTACCCTACAGGGCACAGACACCATAAACATGTGCAATCCCTAGAGCAGAGTTTCCCAACAGCAGTCCTGGAGGGCCAAACACCATTCAGGTTTCATGCTGTCCCTAATAAATATGCCTGTGCTGCAATTGTATGCAATGCCCCCATTGTATGCACATGTATGTCATGCATATTCATTAGGGACAGCATGAAAACCTGAACCGTGTTTGGCCCACCAGGACCGGAGTTGGGAAACTCAGCCCTAGAGCAGAGGCCAACAGGGGTACAAACACCCACACCCATAGGTTCCACTATCCAAAGCCTCATGGAGATTCAGGCTGTTGGGCCCTGCGCGGATCAGCATCTCCCAACACTAGCACTTGCATACCTTAGCAATGACGCCCTAAACTTGGGAACACGTTACACATATATCAAAAAGTTGCTATGATTAATGTCAGATAACAAATCCTAAGTTAAATACAATTTGTTGACAGAGCTGCATCATAGCAACCTTTCTGATATTTGTGGAGTGTGTTTCAGTTTTGGCTTCTGACAGCATTTACCACCCCGGGGAGTGACCCCAACAGTATTGCTTACCATAGCCATACCTGCACTGTGCCCAGGACTGGTGTGGTGGCCAGGGCTGCCAAAACCTCTATATCTGCACAATGATGGCATAGGTGTGGGAGTGTGTGTATGTCTATCCAGTGTGTTATGGCTGCCTACACCTTACTGAGCACACACTGCTTGCACTGTTTCCAGTGTTAGACTGCCAATGTGCATATGAGGAGCAAGGTACTGTGGGTATGACCTGGACATGGTGGCCTGGGCAGGATGCATCTGCACAGGGCATAGGGCAATGGCTGGAACATTATGGTGCCCGAACACCACCTGCACGGACAGGGTGGCCACAGCATGTCATGCTGGGAGGTCACTCTCACCCTGACTGAGCAGTGACCATGGCATGGCTAGGTTGCCCCATAGTGCTATACAGTATTTCTCTCAAGTGATATTTATGGGCTCCCCTTTCTGGAGCCCAATCACTGATATACCTGCTTGGTGTGTGTGCTCACATCCCATTTTTGGGTGCACGCATTTCCTCCAGGAACATGCACTATGTACTAGCTAGCAGACTGTCTGTAGTTAGTATGTGTATGGCTGGAGCACCTTGCAGGGTGGAGACTGACTGTACCCTCAGCTGGTGAATGTCAGATAGTGGTGGGGGTGGCAGATGAGCTGAGCTTTTCCAGCACTCTGCCTGTCTGCCATTGCCTTATTGATGCATACAGATCTGCATTGACTGCCTGTAAGTTGCCTGCTCCCCAACAGGACTGGGGTTGATGGACCCCTCTACTGCCACCATTGCAGTGATGTACAATGGGGATCTGTTGGTGGGAGATCTTGTCCCCCCTCCTGAGCCACAGAGGGCAGGTTGGGTGGTACTACATAATCCGCTTTGGGATCCAAACACACCCCTTCACTTATAACATGTGACCATGGCACCCACACAGTATATGGGTACATCATAGTCCACCAGGGCTATACGTAACTGAGAAATACAGATGGACCCAGGTGTGTCTGTAAGGACTACCTATCACATACTGGCACTGAGGGCAACCTGCAACATAACCTATCTCAGCAAAGCCAGGTGCTGTGGACCTGGTGCTGGGCGCCCCACCTCACCCTCAGGGTGAGCACAGGACCCGCACAGTGTCACGGTCTGTAGCTACTCTGTGCCAGTAACACACATGGTCAGTTCCCCCTACCAGGCCGAGGTGCTGTGGGGGTGCATACCCCATCTTGTGATCAGCTGTAGACTGCTGATCTGCATGTACAGTGCATCATGGGTACGGGTGGGGTTACCCTATCCTGGTAACCACAACAGACAGTTTGTGTGGTGACTTGCAGTTTTTCTGTAGCCAGCCAGGGGTGTGTTAGTAGCTATAGAGATGTAGCCCACTGGTTACTTCAATGACTGTGGAGGCAGAAGTCATGGGTTTGATCCCACAGTGGTGTTATTTAATATGGCTGTCTGAGGCTTTTCCTTTTCATTTATATCAGTGCTGCCATCAAAATGCACCCTCACAGTGCTGTAACCTTAAGGTTCCTCATAAAGTGCCCTATGAAGCGCCATATAGGGCACATTATAAGGGGCCTTGGAGGACAGTGCACTTTATAATGTGCCCTATGGAGTGCTTTATAGGGCGCCTTATGCAGCACCTTAGGTTACGGCACTGTGAGGGTGTTTTTGCTGGCAGCGCTAATTTAAATTAAAAAAAGGAAATGCCTCAGAAGGCATTGATTTAAATTAAAGGGTAATGACTCAGACAGCCTTCTTACATAACACCACTGTGGGATCAAACCCATGACCTATGCCTCCACTGTCATTTGCCTACGGCAACATGGCCTGGAAACTGCCTTAGCTGTGGGTCTCCCTTATCCCAGTAAGCACAGCAGAATGTATGTGCGTTGACGTGCAGTTGTTGTGTAGTCAGTCCTAGCTATGACAATAGCCATAGAGGCATAGCACACTATTAGTACAATGACTATACAGCCAGCTCTCATAGGTTCAAATCCCCAGTGCAACAGCATCAGGAAGAGTGTCTGAAGTGTCACCTTTTTGCATGGCTGTAACAGTTAGACACATCTCTGTAGTGTGTGGGTAACGCCAACATACCCACTCACCCTAGTTCTGTAGACTACGGTGGCGCTGAGCATGGGCCATAGAAGACGCATCACAGGGCACCGCAAGCTAAGGCACCCTATAATGCGCCCGCTGGCCAAAGCCAGGGAGGCTCACCGCCATTACGTAAACACCAATTCACCAATTAAAATAATAAATGGTGACGTGGCGGCGAGATCAGATGTATGGGGACTGGAGAAGCAGCCCATACCGTTAGCGCTGTGTTTCACTGTTCCGATAAGAATACTATGACGTGATCTAGGCGTCAAAATCCCACATGTGCTGTGTGCCATAATTGCGCCAGGTAGCACGTAGTACCATGAGATAGCACGTGTACGTGCGCGACACAGTGCATGCGCCATGTGCATCATCGAGCTGTCACGCACGTACATGCGCTATCTCGAGAGTGAAAAAATGGAGAGCCGTTCATGGAAGCCTGCATTTACCCGGAGGGAGATCAGGATCCTGAGTGAACTAATCTGCACCAGACAGAGCCGTCTGTTCCCGGGCGCAGCAAAGAGGCAAGACCTTGCACGGGTGAGGAGGACATGGGTGCGCATCACCAGGCGGTACAACCGATCTGCCGACTACCCACATGAAGTAAGTGTATGGGGACAGGTCACACAATGACGGTTGTGCAACACAAATACAGCAAGCATCACATATCAAACATGCAGAACATAGTGGAAATACCAGTCTGTGGGCCAAGCTGTTGTCACTGTAGATGCGTATGGTGTGGATTGCAATCCTGCCCTATCCCCAGAACGCCCCCAGACCTGATCACACAGGTCTATTATACATCCTGGTGTTATGTTACCTGCATGTGATGTGGTCCCAAATGTCTGCTTCATCCCCAGGAGGCATCACACATGGTTACAGAGGTCTAGCATGGATCCTGGTGTTAGGTTAACTGCATCTGTGTCAGTCTCAGAGCTCTGCCCTTACCCCAGGTGGCCCTTGACCTGATTACAGTGGTTCATTAGAGATCCTGGTGTCAGGGTACCTGCATCTGTTTCATTCTCACAGCTCTGCCCTAATTCCACGAGGCCCTGGACCTGATTACAGAGGTTTATTATAGAACCTGGTGTCAGGGTAACTGCATCAGTTGAGGTTTCACTGCTCTGCCCTATCCCCAGGAGGCCCTGGACCTGATTACAGTGGTCCAGTATAGATCCTGGTGTTAGGTTAAGTGCATCAGTTGGGGTTTCACAGCTCTGCCCTAACCCCAGGAGGCCCTGGACCTGATTACAGAGGTCAGTTAGAGATCCTGTTGTCAGGGTACCTGCATCTGTTTCATTCTCACAGCTCTGCCCTAACTCCAGGAGGCCCTGGACCTGATTACAGAGGTCTATTATAAATCCTGGTGTCAGGGTAACTGCATCAGTTGGGTTTCATAGCTCTGCCCTAACCCCAGGAGGCCCTGGACCTGATTACAGTGGTCCAGTATAGATCCTGGTGTTAGGTTAAGTGCATCAGTTGGGGTTTCACAGCTCTGCCCTAACCCCAGGAGGCCCTGGACCTGATTACAGAGGTCAATTAGAGATCCTGGTGTCAGGGTACCTGCATCTGTTTCATTCTCACAGCTCTACCCTAACTCCAGGAGGCCCTGGACCTGATTACAGAGGTCTATTATAAATCCTGGTGTCAGGGTACCTGCATCTGTTTCATTCTCACAGCTCTGCCCTAACTCCAGGAGGCCCTGGACCTGATTACAGAGGTTTATTATAAATCCTGGTGTCAGAGTAACTGCATCAGTTGGGGTTTCACAGCTCTGTCCTAACTCCAGGAGGGCCTGGACCTGATTACAGAGGTCTATTATAAATCCTGGTGTCAGGGTAACTGCATCAGTTGGGGTTTCACAGCTCTGCCCTAACTCCAGGAGGCCCTGGACCTGATTACAGAGATCTATTATAAATCCTGGTGTCAGGGTAACTGCATCAGTTGGGGCTTCACAGCTCTGCCCTAAACCCAGGAGGCCCTGGACCTGATTACAGTGGTCCAGTATAGATCCTGGTGTTAGGTTAAGTGTATCAGTTGGGGTTTCACAGCTCTGCCCTAACTCCAGGAGACCCTGTACCTGATTACAGAGGTCAATTAGAGATCCTGGTGTCAGGGTACCTGCATCTTTTTCATTCTCACAGCTCTGCCGTAACTCCAGGAGGCCCTGGACCTGATTACAGAGGTCTATAGCCCAGCTAGGTGTGTTGGTGCATGCTCCTGTTGCAGTCGGCCACAAATGCCCTATTCACAGGAGGCCCTATTTGTGTCCACACAGGTAGAGTAGACATCCTGGTGTTATGGTAGTGGCCCCTGGTGATGTGTTCAGGGCCACCCAATCCCCACGCGACACCAGAACACATCACACATGTTCCAATACAGATATGGAGGCATGGCGTGTGTGTCTGCGGATGTGTGTAGGTCATGCAAACACACAGGTGTGTGCCGGACCCCACAGGGGGTCAAGAAACATTTCCCTGTAGATCAGCATATCTACCCCACACATGGCATGGTGCTGCCATGTAATGCAAGGAGAGTGTAGGATATGGGTAATGGTAGTCTGGGGGGGGGGTTGCCCAAACGACACGTAGGTGGCACACCACACATGCCCAGACCCACAGCAACACATGCAGGCGGCGCTGGCAACAGGTAGTAGAGGACCCACTGGCATGAGCAGCAGCAGCACCCTACTGCACACAGTGATGTGTGATATGCGTTGGGCACCCATCAGAGATATCTGGCCCTTAAGGTTCCCACCCATTGCATTCCCACCCAGGTGGAGGACCTACGGAAAAAGGGACGGGAGTTGAGGCTGCACTGCCCGGGTGTCCTCGAGCGGCTACAAAGGAGGGTGCTGCAGCAACGTGGTGGTGAGTGTTGTGGCCCCTGCAGCGCAGTACAGCATGTCACAGTGGGCCAATGGCCTGTGGGAGGCCACACTATGTTTATGTGGCATCGTAATTGCATGATGGTGTGCTAATGACTGTCTTCCCCCACAGAAGCTGCTGCTGATGGTGAGGGCACATCAACCTCAGGGCCCCCCACAACAGTCCAGCTGGTCGAGGAGGAGGAGGAGGAGGAGGCAGAGGAGGAGGAGTCGTCAGAGGAGGAGGAGGCAGCAGAGGTAGAAGAGGATGACAGGGAAATGGAGGGGTGGAGGGTGGGGTGGGGCAGGAGGAAGGGGAGGGTGAGAGTGTGTGGGACGTTTTGGGGGGTGAGGAGGAGGAGGAGAGTGGGGATGGTGGCATGGGTGGGTGGGAGGTGCCGGGGGGAGGGTGGGAGGGAACACAGGACAGTACAGGGCACTGTGGGTCCCTGCCAGCTACCGCATGTGTGTGGCGATGGTGCCCATCTGGGTGTAGCTACACCACCCATTGCCACAGAGAGGGCCCACACACATGCCATCACACAGACACCTGGCACCTTATATGTATGTGGTGGCAGGTGCATCTGGGACTTGTATGTGGCAATGGATGGCGTGCTGCAATGCCAGTGGGCCCAGGACCGCACCATCCGGTGGCTGGCAGGTGCCATTCAGTGGATGGCTACCGAAATGCAGCGTGTGGCTGGTATGGGCAGTGCATCTCGACAGCCATCCCCTGATGGGCGTCCCAGGAGCATGTGATGGTCCCTGTGGTGCCCACACACGTGCTCTGGGCTGTCCTGTCTCCCGGAACCCAACATGTGGGCTTTTGTATATAATACTTGTAAATATGTTTTTAAATACAGTTGTTTTACTATATCACAATGGTCATGTGTCTCCCTTACAGACAGACTGTTTACATGAGCATGGGACATGTGTGTAGACCCCTATCTGTATGTGTGGTAGACACAAGTAACATACATGGACCGTCTCCACACCCAGGTATGGGGGCTGGCCATGTGCATAGGCGTCTGTGACCCCTGGTGCCCCTGTTATGTACCGCTATGCTGTGTGTCCCAGCAGCTATGGTTACATGCATGCTGCCTGTGATGTGTAGGCTGCATATCTGATGCATCATACTCGTAGGAGGATGAAGGGAAAGGCTAGCAGTAGGTATGTGGTAGGAAGGATAAGATGGACTGCTGTTCTCAGGAGCTGACCAGGGGGACAGCTGGTGAGGCCAAGGCAGGTGGATGTTGGTCTGGAGGGGGATCAGCGGCTCACTACAGGTACAGGGAGAGAGTGAACAACTGACTGTAGCTAGTTACCTATGCCTGCCTGTGTCTTCCACAATCATCTGCGGCTAAACAGCCACGTAGGCCCTAGTGTGGGTCAGAGGGAATGGCACACATGTGGGTGGAGCAATGAAGAGGATATGGGGTGTGAGAGAGTGACAGATCCATAAAACATACATGTACCACCATAAACATATTATTGCTTGACCAGGGAGGTAGGGTATATCCCCATGCATAAGTAGAAGGGTGCACACATGGCATGGTGCATGGCACACAGGGCATGGTATAATGTATGTGCGTTGATTGGTGGTAGTGCATACACCCCCACCTCTAAGGGAAATGGGGAGGCACATGTGACCAGGGTGACAATATGGGGGACAGGGTACTCAGGGGAGTTCAGTGGCAAACACCGGAGACGTGCACATAGGTATAATCAGGCTTAGTCGTCTTTATTGGGACACAGTGACCTGTTCCCCGCAATCACAAACTGCATGGCCGCCCACGTCCACGGCAACCACGGCCCAAGCCACGCCGTTGTTCTGGTTCCGCTGGTGCTGCCTCTGGGGCTGGGGCTGGCTGCTGGGAATGCCCAGCCATGGCCTCCTGGGCATCTGCAATCTGCAGTAGCGCCACTGCCATCACCTCAGCTGTGCCACGCAGCTGGCTCACCTCCTCCCGAATGCCCATCAGAGCCTGACGAGTGGCTGTGGGTGAGACACAAGTTGATGTGTGAGACATATGTTGCACCCCCCACCGTGACTCATGCACATGTCTGGTGTATCCCAACAGACCGGTCCGCAGAGCAATCATGTATGTGACGGCTAGCAATGCCGTATCATGTTTACATCTGTGTGTCCCATGATCCATCCTCAGGCCAGGAAATGATCCTGCTGAGGGGTCATGGAAATCACAGATATGACACATGGTACTGTGTTGCAGTTCACTGTGTCACTGCTGTATCTGCGCACTGGTCGTATGGGATAGGTTGTATAATGTGGGGATTCATGGCACACAGATAGATATCTGGGGGGCACTGTTCACTCTAAACCTGACACACAGTACTGAGTACCCCGACTATCTATGCTACGTACCACAACCCAGGGAAAGGGTCCAGCGAGTAAGCTGTATAGGTGATCTGGGGTAGGTGTGTACCACTGTATGTTTCCATGGGGTATTTGGTGGTGAATAGTAGGTAGATTATGAGCTCATTAACATGATGACACCAGACGGCACATGCTACAAGGGGGGGGGGGGAGTGCACATGGCACACACCCCCACTACACATACAAAACTATGTGCCATATGGTGTCATACTATGGTGTCATAATATTAGAGGGCACATGGAATGTCATTGTGGATGTTACGTCAACCCCCAGGAGGCTTGTTATGTTTTCTGTTACCCACCTTCCGCATCGTGCCTTGATGAGGCAATATGAGCCCGCAGCTCCGCAAGGATGACATCCATGCTGGTGTGTGGGGTGCATGATGTCCCCGGCACCTGCATTGTGTGGAGACTCCCCTCTGACTCTGCATCCTCCACAGCCCATTTGCTGCTGCTACTGGCCCCCACTGGTGTGTCGGCATCCGCTGCCCTATCCTCTGCCTCGGGCACCACATTTCTTCCTGGGGTCTCCCTGCCAGTGCTGTCTGCGTCCCCAGACTCGCTGGCCTCTGGCCCCTTGGCATCCTCTGGCGCTGGCACATCCCCCTCCTCATATGCCTCCATGGCCTGGATGTCACCTGGGGGGTAGAATAGAGTACACAGCAAGGATAAGTTAGCACAGGTCACATATCTACACCTGTGTAGTACATCCCCGCCAACAGCAATGTGGTGTCCGCCTGTACCTGATGTTACTGCACCTACAATGGGGACAGCACATGTGCATACAGTATGCTGTACCTGACAGGGGGGGAGGGGTGGCCTCTCGCACTGGTGGAGCTGTGTCACATTTGCTGTTATGTTGGGGGGGATGGGGTTGCGACTGGTGGGACCACTATATGCAGCACTAGGTATGCACTGTGCGTGTGACCTTGGATGTGGGCTCAGTGCTACATGTGGCCAGGGTGTGTGTGGGAGCCCTGAGTGGGATTGTGGCCTGTCATAGTGTGTGTGAGTGATGTGTATGCATTGGCCTGAGTGGTATGGATGGCAGGTGTTGCAGTATTCATCCAGGTCAGCCAGACGTGTGTGGGGACTGCCACTTTGGTAGCCACTGTGCGGCGTGTGTGGACAGCTATCACATACTCGGTGTATGTGGTGGGTTGTTTTGGGGGATGGGTGGAGTAATGCTGGGCATGTGGTTGCACCATGGGTGGGGGTCATGGGAATGTGTCTGTGGCACTGCAGTACCTGTATAGATGATGGCCCCTGGTGGTGTGGGGTCTTGGCTAGGTGCAGTTGGTATGGCTGTGGCAATGTGCACTCCAATGTCTTGTGAAGGTGGGTGGGGGATCCACACTGTATGTTGGCCAATGACAGAGTTTGATGTGTTGGACATCTGTATGATGTGGTTGTTGGGGTTTGTTTGCATCTACCTCACCATCACAGTGTGATAGGCCTTCCTCTGTCACTGGTCTGGGATATGTCCCTGGACAGGTAATCTCATACACACATCATAGCTGTTATAGGTGGTGTGTGTGGGTCCCCCCGGTCAATGTTTTCTGGCCTAGTTGTATGTCCCTCCTGTCTGTGTCCCCCTGTCATATAGTGGTGTGTGCCTGGCTGCAGATGTATGCTGTTCTGTGCGACCTATATGCCAGGTACGATTAGCTGCTGCATGTGCTGGGTTCATGGGGTAGAGGGTGTTGGGCCCCCCTGTATGTACAGTCATCCGCCCCACTCATGCGCAGTCAAGGGGGGTGGCACTCCGCCTGGCTGGGGGACTGCCCCCCCCCCCGGTTCTGTATACCTGTGCAGTGCTCTACGACGTCCAGGACTGTAGCTGTCGTGCAGGCAGCCCCAGGTACCTGTCACACCCACCCTGTACCTACACAGCCATGTTTTGCTGGATATGTGGTCCCCAGTTGCCTGTGTTAGGGCACATGTGTTCTCAGGACATAGGCCCCCACCTTCCCGTTCATGGCTGGCATGTGCTGGGCCATGAGCTGTTCAAGTGCAGCATATCTCTGACCTACCTGCCTGTTGATGGGCGGTGTCCAGTACTTCAGGCAGTCCACACAGGTAGATGGGGCCAAGACGGCATGCGAGTTCCTGCTCCAGGGGTGTCAGGGTTGGGGCAAAGAGCCCACCCCCTCCGGTGCCTATGGCATGTTGCCTCTCTGCCACCATGTGTGCACGGACACCACGCTTAATGTCATTAAATCTTTTCCTCAGGCTATCCAGGTACCTGGATGGCCCCCCTGCCTGGGCTACAGCCTCCTGGATCTCCTCCCACACGTGTATCCGTGTGCCCACAGTGGTGCTTGTGCTCAGCCGGCCGTAGAGCACCTCATACCGCGCCAAAATACTGGCCAGCAGGATGTTGTTTTCCTGCTGGCTGAATCTAACAGCCCTCCTCCGTTTCTCGGCTGGCAGCTGTATATGCCTAAGTTTTGTGCTGGGTGGCCCCTGGATGGGCTGTGACATACCCGATGGGCCTACAGGCACCACCACAGGACCACCTCTCCCTGGCAGCTCTGGGTCCCGCTGTACATATGTCTCACCGTCCTCCCCCCCCCCGCCATGTCCTGCTGCTCCATCTCACTGCCCTCTGTGCCCTCTCCCTCCCTGTCACATATCGTCAACCCTCCTGTTCTTCCTCTGCTTCCCCCTCCCCTGCCCCTCGGCTCCTCTGCTCCACCTCACGCCTGCACCTCCCCTCCTCTCCCTGCCGCCTGCTCCTCAGATCACCTCCTGTTTCTCTCGCCTGCTCCTCACCTCCCCTCCTCTCTCTCGCCTGCTCCGCAACACACCTCTCCTCACCTGCTATAGTCCTGATCTCACCCTCACCTACTCTACAACTCACCTCTGTCTCCATCGCCTGCACAAACCCCTCAGCGTGTACCACATGTGCATGTGTATTTATGTGTTTTTCTATGTGTGCGCGTCCATTCGCGCGTTGCACATGTGCAGTGGTGCAAGCATGGAGGCTGTGCATGTTGCGCATGCACAGGGGAGATGTGGAAGATGCGTGCCTGGGACCCATGTGATGAGTGCCGGTCCGCGCATGTGACGTAAGGCCGGCCGCATGCGTGAAACAGCACGTAGCACATGCGCATGTCTCACGCTCACACACACGCACAGCGCATGTGCAACATAGTGTCACCGTGCACGCACCTTCTGCATCTCCCCTGTGCATGCACAATGCACACAGCCCCACGCTTGCACCACTGCGCAGCCCCACGCTTGTGCCGCTGCGCATGTGCATCGTGCGTAAGGACGTGCACATGTAAAAAAACACATAAATACACATGCACACATGGTACACACTGAGTGGTTTGTGTAGGCGAGGGAGACGAGGCATGCGGTATTGGTTGTTGGTGAAGCAAGGGAAGTGTCAGAGGCAGGTTTGGTGTGGAGAGTGGCTGGGTTGGTGAGTGCTGGTGGAGTTGTGTGGCTGGGTTGGTGACTGGTGGGTGAGGTGAGTGTCTGAGTTTGAGTGAGTTAGAGGAGTTGAGGGGGTGGAGTTTATGGCGGGCTTTGTGGTTGCTACATGTGCAGTGGGAGGTGAGCAGGGGCTGCGGTTGCCTGATGGGGAGATGGTGCCCATGGGGCTGAGGCACAGGGCATGGGTTTAGTCCCGCTGCAACACAGACCTGCAGCTGTGGGGGCAGGCCAGGCAAGGGCTGTTCTGTCATGGTGCAGGATGCGTGCGGAGTTGCCACTACAGGCCCAGGGCCCAGCTACAGGACATGCATGAGGACCAGATCATCTCCCTCTACTGCCTGAGCATGGGGGCTATTAGGGAGCTCTATGAGGATCTAAGACATGACCTCGAGCCCCTGACTGGTCGGTCACATGCCATACCGGGTTTGGTCAAGCTTCTTGGTGCCCTACATTTCTTTGCCTCTGGCTGTTTCCAGTCATCTGTGGCCACAGTGGGTGGCATGAGCCGCCCAACCTTCTCACGCTGTCTCCACCAGGTACTGCGTGCCATGATCAGCCAGGTGGGGAATTACATTGCCATTCCCAACACTAGGCAACAGTGGGGGACCCTGAACCAGGTCTTTGAGGCGTTTGCCGGGATACCACACATGATGGGAACTACTGATTGCACACATGTTGCCCTGGTCCTGCCCAGAGACAGGGAGGTAGTGTTCCACAACCGCATACACTACCATTCCCTGAATGTTCAGGTTGTATGTGATGCAAATATGCATATTCTGAATGTCGTCCCTAGGTTTGCAGGGTCCACCCATGATTCCTATATCCTGCATCACTTGGCACTATTCAGACAATTTGAGGCAGGACAGTATGAGGACTGTATACTGCTGGGTGTGTATTTCTCATCTCTGACATGCACATGGTGATCCTGTGACTAACCGTATGTGCACATGTCTGTCTTTGAGGTGTATCCCTAGTTGTGTGTGTCTCTCATCTGTCTGTGTGTGATCTAATGTTGGGGGGGTGGGTAGTGCCTCCAGCTCTACCTTACTATGGTGCTGTGTGATGATGGTAGAATGGACGCTAGCATTTGTGTTTTGGTTACAGATTATGTTGATTACAATCCGTACACCTACCCCTTGTTTTGTGTGTCATAACTTCACACGCTGATGCATAGTTGTGGTGTCCCATCATGTGCTGTCATATGTTTCTGTCAGGATGTTTTGTGCATTTGGTTTGCACATACATACATGTGTCCATTTGGGTGGACATCAGCTCCTGCTTTAACATTCCACATTTCTTTCTGCATAAAACCAAACAAAACCTGATGATAAATATTTACTGAAGGAGATGGCAAACTTTCCACAGTATTGATTTAAAACAAATTAAGAACATAATCTCCAAAATAAATACAACTTCCTTTTTAGACCCATGCCCAGTAAGCTGGCTAAAATCATTACACGCTGAATTAGCTCCTTTTATTCTCAATATGGTTAACCTTTCTCTCACACAAAAAACCATGCCACAAGTACTAAAGCATGCCATGATAAGATCTATATTAAAAAATAAAACACTAGACAAACAGAATCCTAAATCATATAGACTAATTTCAAGCCTCCCTTTTCTGGCAAAAGTGATTGAAAAAATGGTCCAGAGAGGAGTTGCTGTACCTGGGAGCTGACACCGTTTTCACCATTGCGGAGTAGTGCAGCAGGTTTGGCTAGAGGCTCTGACAGCATCGTGCAGGCATCAGAAGGACGTTCCCAGGCTCTGGAGGACCCTTCCCCTGACCCTACAAAGCCCAGCGGTAGCAGAGGTTTTGTGGAGAGGAGTTGCTTTACCTGGGAGCTGACGCAGTTTTCACCACCGTGGAGCAGTGCAGCAGGTTTGGCTGGAGGCTCTGACAACATCGTGCAGGCATCAGAAGGACATTCCCAGGCTGTGGAGGACCCTTCCCCTGACCCTACAAAGCCCAGCAGCAGTGGAGGTTTTGTGGAGAGGAGTTGCTGTACCTGGGAGCTGACACGTTTTTCACCACTGCGGAGCAGTGCAGCAGGTTTGGCTGGAGGCTCTGACAACATCGTGTAGGCATCAGAAGGATGTTCCCAGGCTCTGGAGGACCCTTCCCCTGACCCTACAAAGCCCAGTGGCTCCTCACACAGCCATGTGTCATGGCCTGTGTGGTGTGACCTAAGGGGTATGATTCAAGGGGCAGGACACCCCCCTTTGGTGCCCCTTTAGCGCACATGAGAAGTTCATGAGGACGCCGAGAAGTCGGAGTGCTGTTTTCTATGGGTAAGTGGAAGGCAAAGGTGGGAGTTAAATCTGGAGCGAGTGCTCAAGGAGGTAAGATGGTGGTCCCTATGGACAAACACTTGACTTCCCTGCTGCCTCGTATTCAGTCACCGGACAGGGTTTTGTTGAGCCCTGAGTCTCGGTCTCCACCACCCTTCCCACAGCCAGCTTTTTAATCTACTTTGTTGGAATTGTCCCCTGATGTTTTTCCCCTGTTCACACAACCTGTGTATCTGGTGGCTTCTGATGGAGTGGTCACTACTCCCTTGTCAGGTGAAGTGACTCTTGTGGACATATTGACTGCTATTCAAAATATTGATACTCGTTTATCTTCCACTGTCTCCTCTCTTTGTAAATTTACTCATGATGTGGTTGGTAAAATTCAATTTATAGATAAGTAAATAAGTTCCTTTGTTAAGCTAGCTGCCCGGACTGATTCCCAGCTCCAGTCTGGTCGTGATAATAACATTGCCTTATTTAGAGATTCCCTCACACTTTCTTATCGGCTGGAGGCACTTGAGAATCAGTCCAGAGCACGAAACTTATGTTTTCTGAATTTTCCCACTACTCATTTGCTATCCTCAGATATTTTGCCGAAAACGTATTTTACTGAAGTGTTGCAGTTAGAGGGGAACTTAGATGTTGTTCATATGTATTACCTTCCTGTTGGTTCTTCTCCTTTACCGAAGGCTGAGGGGTTTTCAGTTCCCTCAGTTTCTTCGGTTGGACAGAATTTAACAGCATTTTTGGAGGATTCAGCAGACATCATTTCCAGGCATTGCACCTTGGTAGTGACCTTTCGATCTGAGTCTGCTAAGTTATGTGTATTGAGAGCTTACTTTAAGTGTAGAGAGGCTCTTTTCTGTGGTCAAAAACTCCAAGGTTTTCCGGATGTGGGCCGGACCACCCAGATTCGGTGGAAGCAGTTTCTGGAGTTAAAATCTCGGATAGTGGCTTTGGGGGCTTCTTTCTTTTTGAAATTCCTTTGCCATTGTCTTATTACTTTTGGGGGACAAACTTATATATATACTGATGTAATTCAGTTGCAAAAATCTTTTAATGAAAAGGAGGCAGCTGGGAATTAGTTGGTGGAATTGATTATAAATTTTGCTCCCTATTGTGGAGTTTAAATACTCCTTTTTTCCTTCTTTTTCTTTTTCTTTCATTGTAACAATTTGGCTAGCTCCTCTCCCTTGATGTGGTCTTCTTATGTGGGCTTGTATTGTTCTTGGATTTTTTTCATAACATGTTTATTTTGTTTCTTTGATATACAGTATGTATTGGTATTCAGGAAAACTTAAATAAAATATTTTAAAAAAACGGTCCAGATCCAACTCCGAGATTATATTGAGCTGCACTCACCTTTGGATGAGCAGTGATATGGTTTTAGACCTTAACATGGAGAAGAGACCCTTCTCCTAACCCTTTTTGATAATCTAATTTGAGGAATAGACAAATCAAAACAAGCCTTTATTCTGGTCTTTCATGACATTGCCTCTGCATTTGATAACATCAGCCATAGCATACAACTCACAAGACTTCGCCAGATAGGGATATATGGAAATGTCCTAAAGTGGTTCCAATTATACCTTACAGAGCGTACCCAACAAGTATGAATTGGTCTCCGTACATCACAACCTTAAACCAAGAGCAAGGTATCCCGCAAGGTCCGTGCTCTCAACGTTATTGTTTAACATTTACTTACAACCTACATGTAACATCTTTAAGAACTTCAAATTAGGATATAAAATCTATGCTGATGATATAATGGTGTATCTCATTATAGACACAATAAAACCTAATTATCATTAGTTAGCAGCAGGTATTACAGAAGCAAGAAAATTGGACTTGAGGGTATTCACTCCCTTATACTCTCAGGTCCATCAAAGACCTCCAGACTTTCAGAAAACAGATCAAAACTCACCTGTTTATAGAACATTATGGAACTGAAACCTAACCTCCCAAAGCTCGCTTACAACCACATCCCAAACTGAACACCTCACATCCAATTGAATTGTCTATATATGAGACGCCTTGCAAAACTCGTTGTACTTGATATAAGTTGTCTCTGTACATAGTTGTTAAATAAAATCCCCCAAATTGTACTCCACCAGTTTATTATCCCCCATTTGTTTAATATATTCAGTTGAGTTCCATGTAAACTGCCCTTGATCTCTGTAAGGGGCGGTATATAAAAACCTTAAAATAAATAAATAAATAAAATTGGCTAAAACTACATAACCTGAATATAAATTTTAATAAAACCGAGGTCCAAGTGAAGATGATCTGAAACATTTGCTTGTCATGATCAAAGAACTTAGGGTTATGTTTACTAAGTGGTGGTAATGTCACCGGCAAAAAGTGCAGCATTAATGTTACCGACGCCATATAAGGCAGTGGGCGTTCCAGCGTAAAGGTAGCAATGTCCCGTTAACATACGTTAAAGGGCGCCTTGGCCGTGTAATGCACGTTAATGGAACATTGCATGTTAAGCTGATAAGCAGGGCACATTAAAGCTGACAAGATGCCTTAAGGCGCGTTAAGTCAAGACGCGTAAGGTGCCACGTAAGGTGCCCTATAAGGCATCCTAGCTTAAGGCACCTTAGGTTAAGGTATAGGTTAAGGTGCCCTAACAATGTTACGGTGCCCTAAGTTAAAGTGACCTAAGGGCAGTAAGGTACCTTAAGGGCTGCAAGGCACGTCAAGTTGGCATGCAAGGCATAAAAATAGATGTAACCCCAACACTGGATAGAGCACCGAGGAAAGGCAATGAACGAGTGAAGGAAGGAAGGAGAGCTGGGAGCTGATGGACCTGCCATATCTGCGGGTATCCTATGTGGCTGCCAGTAAAGTGGACAGACATGTTGGAGGCAGCTGTACCGATGCATAGGGTGTTGGCAATGTAAAGTACTGCAATGACAGTGGGTGGCAGAGGATGGGAATACATGTCCCCCAGTGGAGGCAGAGGTGGCAGGATAGTTACAATGATAGGAGGACAGAGGAGTAGTGGTGCCATGCAGATCAGGCACAGGCGAGGCAAGCACGAAGAGCCGCAATGCAGAAAAGGATCCAGTGCAGGACATAAGGTAGCAGCCTGCACAAGAAGACAGGACTCTACACAGCTGACAGACGCAGATAGATGGACTAAAGGATTGTTGGCAACTGTGGTGAGGGTATTATGGGCTGGCAGCACGGATCTGCAAAGATATGACTGTTATAGGCATAAAAGTTATTTGAGTAGGACAGGCATGAAAAGAGAGAACAAAGAGGAATTGAACCCATGACCACTGCCTAGAAAATCATTGTACTAACTAGTAGGCTATACCCCCATGGCTTGCTCCACAGCAATGGCTGAATACAGAAAGACTGCAGGTCACTGCACAAAATGTCTGCTATGGGTGCCAGGATAGGGTAACCCACCAGTACCCAAGATGCTATTAGATAAATGGAAGAGTAGCAAATTACCTGGGCCGGATGATATACATCCAAAGGTGTTGAAAGAACTGAGATATGAGATTGCAGACCATCATCTGTAAAACCTGAAGATTGGAGGATGGCGAACGTAACATCCATTTTTAAAAAGGGTTCCAGGGGTGATCCGGGAAACTACAGACCGGTGAGCCTGATGTCAGTACCGAAAAAAATGGTAGAAACCATCATAAAGAACAAAATTGCTGAACATGTAGATAGTCATGGCTTAATGGGAGACAGCCAACATGGCTTTAGACATGGAAGATCTTGTCTTACTAATCTGTTATGTTTTTTTGAAGGTGTGAATAAACAGGTAGACAAAGGTGAGTCAGTTGATATAGTGTATTTGGACTTTCAGAAAGCCTTTGACAAGGTCCCTCATCAGAGACTTTTGGCAAAACTAAAGAGTCATGAGATAGGAGGCAGTGTACTGTTGTGGATCAGGAACTGGTTAAAAAATAGAAAGCAGAGGGTAGGGCTCAATGGCCAATTTTCCCAATGTAGAAAGTTGAATAGTGTTGTACCCCAGGGATCTGTGCTGGGTCCGCTGCTTTTTGACATATTCATAAATGACCTGGAAAAGGGAATAACGAGTGAGGTTATCAAATTTAGAGATGACACAAAACTATTTAAAGTTGTTAAAACCCAAGAGGATTGTGGAAAATTGCAAGAGGATCTTGATAAATTGGAAGACTGGACAACAAAATGGCAGATGAAATTTAATGTGGACAAGTGCAAAGTTATGCACCTCGGGAAGAACAACCCAAACTATGGTTGCACGATGCAAGGTTCCATATTAGGAACCACCATCGAGGAAAAAGATTTAGGCATCATTGTGGATAACATGTTAAATCCCTCTGCCCAGTGTGCAGCGGCGGCCAAGAGGGCAAATAGAATGCTAGATATCATAAGGAAAGGAATGGAAAATAAAATAAAGGATATTATAATGCCTCTATAACGTTCCATGGTGAGACCACACCTTGAATATTGTGTGCAATTCTGGTTGCCATATCTTAAATAGCATTATTAGGAAAGGTTCAGAGAAGAGCCACCAAAATGGTAAAGGGGATGGAAGGATACCCCTATGAAGAAAGGCTGAAAATGTTAGGGCTCTTTAACCTGGAAAAGAGATGGCTGAGGGGAGATATTATAGAAGTCTATAAATTAATGAAAGGAGTGGAACGGGTAAACGTAGATCGATTGTTTACATTATCAGAATATAGAAAGACTAGGGGACATGCAATAAAGCTAAGGGTAAACTATTTAAGACTAAGAAAATAAAATATTTTTTCACTCAATGTGTAATCAAACTCTGGAATTTGTTACTGGAGGATGTAGTAAAGGCTGTTATTGTAGCTGGGTTTAAAAAAGGTTTGGACAAGTTCCTGGAGGAAAGGTCCATAAACCATTATTAAGAAGGGACCCACGATATCAGTGCTTGACCCAATACAAGCATTGTGGAACCTGTGACATTTGGGGAAACCTCTAGGTATGTACGATCTAGACTGGCCACTGTTAGAAACAAGATCCTGTGCTTGATGGACCTTGGTCTGACCCAATATGGCATATCTTATGTTCTTATGTAATGCACATGCAGTACAGCAGTCTACAGCTGATCACCAAATAGAGTATGCACCTCTCCAGTACCTCACCTTGGTAAGAAGAACTGACAGTGCGTGATACTGGCACAGAGTAGCTACAGACCATGCCATTGTGCAGGTTCTGTGTTCACCCTGAGGGTTAGGATGGGTGCCCAGCACTAGGTCTTCAGTACATGTGGTGCTAGAGATAGGTCCTGCAGTACATCCCCATCACTACCAGTGTGTGACAAGTGTTCCTTGCAGTGCAACTTAAAGTAATTCCATGTCCATCTGCATTCCCCAGTCACATCTGGTCCTATGGGACCAGATACCACCCAGATTAGTACATACCCAGTGTGGCTGCTATGGTCACATGTTAGCAGGGCAGAGGGGTGTCTAGACTTGCATAAGATTTATGCAGCACTGCTAAGTATACCGCCCTCTCCAGTTCAAAGTGGTATACACTGTGACCCAAAAGGGTCCAGTAGCAACCCTTTTCTACTTGAGGCAGTGGAGGGAAAGATGGCTCAGCCATGAAGAATGGCTGTAGGACCAGCAACCCCAGTCCTGCTGGCAAAAGACAGCCCTCCAAGGTTGTTGGGCCAAAGCCATACCTGTGACTGGAGCAGTAGCAGACCAGCAATAATGCTGGGAGTAGGCCTGGAAAACCTCAGCTGCCACACACCAATATCTGCCATTCACCAGCAGAAGGCACAGTCAGACTGCACCTGCAGCACCCTATAAGTTGTTCCAAGCATGCACAGACTAACTTCAGAAAGTCCACTAGTCAGTCCATAGTGCTTGTTCACAGAAAATCTATGTGCACCCAGATTTGGGATAGACAGCACAGACACCAAGCAGGTATCTTAGTGACTGTGCCCCAGAACAGGGAACACACAGACATCACTAGAAACTGTGTACAGCACTATGTGGGAACATAGACATGCCATGGTCACTGCCAGGTCAAAGTGAGAGTGAGAGTGACCTCCCAGCATGACATGCTGTGGCCACCCTGTCCATGCAGGTGGTGGTCGGGCACTATAATGTCCCAACCATTGCCCTACATCCTGTGCAGATGAATCCTGCCCAGTCCGCCCTGTCCGGGTCATACCCACAATACCTTGCTCCTCATTATGCACATTTGCAGGCTGACACTGGAAACAGTGTAAGCATTGTGGGTCCAGTGAGGAGTAGGCAGCCACAAAACAATGGCTAGACACACACACACAGACACACTCCTATTGCAGCATTATGCAGTGATAGGAGTGGTTGGCAGCCCTGCCCACCACACTTGTCCTGGTCACATTGCTAAGGTGTGCAGGAGTTTGTAGTAGTGTTCTGGTAATAACTGCAGCTTCATGCTGGAGCCAAAAGCCTGACTCTCCATGAAGCTTTGGATAGTGGAGCCTGTGTGAGTACCCCTGTTGGCTGCTGCTTTGGGGATTGCACATTTTGATGTTGTATCTGCATTGTAGGGTAAATCATAGGGACATACTCTGCAGGATGCACAGCTGAGACCTGAACCTGTGACCCTCTGCTCCAGGACACACTGGCTGTGTGTACTGCACCATACTGTTGTCACAGAATCACAGAGGTCCCTGGGGCTACCTTTACTTTTCATCAGACATACCTTTTCTGTTGCACTGCACACCACGTACTGGAACAGGGCATGGCCTAGATCCATTGCAGGCAGGTACCAACTTCCCCCTCCAGCACAAACACACACCCCACTGCCATACTGACATGCCCATATGCTGTCAGTGCTGGTAGTACGCATTCCCAGGCCATCCACTGTGCGGGTAGGCAGGTGCCTAGTGTGCGGGGTCTGGGGCGGGAAGGCATACATGGACATCCACACATCCCCCCCATCACTGCCTACAAATGTTATGTCCCTTCCACATGTTGGAGAGATGGCTGGGGGGGATGTTAGGTTGGTGCTCTAGCAACTATTGGCTAGGATAGACCAGATAGATATAGGTATACTGTGTTATGCCAGCAGACTGTGGGCAGGCTAGGCATGCAACTCAGATACGGTGTACCCAGTTTGGACTACTGGGTGCATATATGTTTAGACAACGTGTTGTCCCACCCTGTAATGCCTTACTAGGGGCTGCAGTAAACGGTGTTCATTTAGCTGGGTTTACGAACTGTTTGGGACACATCCTGGGTAAGGTCTGTGGACCCTTGTTAGAGTGGTCCCCAGATGTGCACTGGTTGCCCTATTACAGGCATAGTGGTGCCTGTGTGGCCTTTGGGGTACCTGCTGGGTAATGTCCCCTGGATGGGGCACTGTGGAACACAGACTACTGGGCATGTTTGACCTTGGTCAGATGCTGTCTTGCTGATGTCCAGTTTCTGTGTTCCTATGTGCCACCTAGGCGACAACCTAGTCCACCCTGTGCCCCAGATGCCCCCACTACATGTCCCGCCTGCAGCCCCCTATGCCCCATTTGCACTATCACCATAGTGGCCTTTCATACTTGGGCACTATGCTGTTGCTGCAAATGGAGCACTACTATCACTTTTCTTGGTCTCCCTGCCTGTGCTGTACATTGCTGACACTGATATGGTTTCTCTCTCATGCAAATGTGCATCTACCACCAGGTTTTCACTAGTGGTACTGTCCCGGCGTTAATGTTGCACTGTTAGTGTAGCAGGGGCCTCTCCACACCCACTCCTTGCCCATTGACCCCTTCTCTCTGCCCTCTCTCCGCCTTCTGGGACAGTTACCACTGCCGGTAAGGTTAATGTGCGTTAAAGTTACAGCTGGTAACATTACCGCACATTAACATTACATCGGGTAACATTAATGCGCAATAACATTACCGATGCTACGTTACCGCATCTTAGTAAACATACCCCTAAATGCGTGTTAAGTGCAAAGCATCCATGGTAACTGACAGAGGCATAGCCTACAGATTTCATGCAGATGCATACCCTAAAGCATGGTACAATTACAATGGATAAGCCTAATTTCACTTGTTGAGATAGCATTAGTTGCACCTGTGCTAATTGAAACACTGACATATGTCCCCCTACATTAACTGCATGTACTCTGCTTAACCACTCTTCACCCCTAACCTGCTCATTCACCACCCTATTGCGTGATTGGCAGTTAGCGCACAATTCTATGTTGCCACTGCTATACTCGGTGGAAACTGTACTGCTACTGCAATGAAAATGTGCATTAACTGCTTAGTACCTTTTAGTAAAAGGGCTCCATAGATGAAAAAAATTGTATAAAAATATTTTTATAAAAATGTAAGGGGGCATATTCAGTAGTGATGGTCAGTGCGGCTGGCCGTTGCCACTTTAATTTATAACTGGATATTCAGTGCCAAGCTATGGTGAAATTAGACTTACCTGCTAATTGTAGTTCCTGGAGTGTAGCCAGGCTAGTCCCGGACCTCTGGGGTTCCCTATCTCATCCAGCAGCTTTGTAGACTGAGAAAACTCCTCCTCTTTTTTATGATGTCACCGGTATATCCATTTGGGATCTGCCTCCTGCCATCAGTAACCTATTGGCAAAGCAGACTCACCGGAGACACAAGTAAGCGTGTAAACACTAAAACAAATTGACTAAACCCTCGAGATTAAAGAATAAACTATGTACAAACAGAACAGAATGCTCTGTTACCATTGCGACTTTAAGAGACGCAGGCTTCTCTCTAAGAGCAAGGAAGAAAGAAAGCCCCCTAGAAAAATCTAGCTACGCGTCCACAAGCGCACGTACCATTGCAATAGAGAATGAACTCTTACCTGTAAATGACGCCAATACTTAAGATGCAAATTCTTCAGGCGACGGTCACGCCACAAAAACAGGGTAGGGATACGGGACTAGCCTGGCTACACTACAATTAGCAGGTAAGTCTAATTTCACCTTCCTGTTCGTGTAACCAGGCTAGTCCCGGACCTCTGGGTAAGTACCAGAGCAGTGAGCTATTCAAGCATGGGAGGGTCCCGAAACACCCGCCTGAAGAACAGCAGTCCCGAAGGCAGTATCAACTGCCCCCTGGACGTCCAGGCGATAATGCCGTACAAAAGTGTGTAAGGAGGACCACGTGGCCGCCTTGCAAATCTCTAGGGGCGGAACCCACCAAAGCTCCGCCCATGAAGAAGCTTGCGCTCTGGTAGAATGAGCACGAAGGCCTTCCGGCACGGACTTGCCTTTTAGCATATATGCCGACACAATAGCCTCTTTAATCCATCTGGCAATGGATGCTTTGGAGGCTGCTTCGCCCTTCCGAGGACCCGCGAAGAGAACAAAGAGCCTATCCGACTTGCGGAAACTAGCCGTCCGAGCAAGATACTTCTTTAAGGCCCGACGAGCATCCAAACTGTGGAAATTTCCGGCACCAGGGTCCGTCGAGCGTCGTGAAAATACCGGCAAAGAAATTTCCTGATTTACATGAAAGGGGGATACCACTTTAGGGAGAAAGGTAGGAACAGTCCTGAGAACCACTTTCGACGAGAAAAACACCAAATAGGGCTCCCTGCAAGAAAGAGACTGCAATTCGGAAATTCTCCTCGCCGAACAAATAGCCACGAGAAACGCGACCTTCAAAGTGAGATCTTTAAGAGACGCCCGAGAAAGCGGCTCGAAGGGCTCGCCCTGCAAGGCATCCAGGACGGAGGGAAGATGCCACTGAGGCACTACAGGACGCGACGGAGGTCGCAAGAGCGACCCTGCCCGTAGGAAGCGTTTAACATCACCATGACACGCAAGCGATTGCCCCCCGACTTTACCTCTGTAGCAGGACAGGGCCGCGACCTGCACCCGCAAGGACGCAGGAGCTAAGCCTTTCTCGAAGCCATGCTGAAGAAAATCTAAGATTTGAGGGATGGAGGACCTCAATGCCACATACTGCCTGTCTGTACACCAAGCCTCAAACACACGCCAGACCCGCACATAGGCCAAGGACGTAGACCTTTTCCTGGCTTTCAACAGAGTGGTTATTACGGACGCCGAATAGCCTCTTTGTCGTAACCGCGCCCGCTCAAGAGCCAGGCCATAAGCGAGAATCGATCCACGTGAGGCATGAGAAGGGGCCCCTGCGACAGAAGATCCGGCCGGTTCGGAAGTCTCCACGGTTTCGCCACCAGCAAGCGCACCAGATCCGCGTACCAGGGCCTGCGCGGTCAATCTGGAGCAATCAGGAGGACGCGACCTGAGAACAACCGGACCCGCTGCAGGACTCTGCCGATGAGGACCCACGGAGGAAAGACGTACAGGAGCTGGTCCTGCGGCCAAGCCTGACTGAGAGCATCGAGACCCTCCGACATACGCTCTCGTCGTCTGCTGAAGAAGCGATCCACCTTTGCTGACGCAAACGTCGCCATGAGGTCCATGGCCGGCAAGCCCCACCTGCGGATGAGCATCTGGAAGACGTCGGGATGTAGGACCCATTCTCCCAGGTCCACGTGAAAGCGACTGAGAAAATCTGCTTGCACGTTGTCGACCCCGGCCACATGCGCTGCTGACAGGGCCAGTAAGTTCTCTTTCGCCCAAGTGCACAGGACTGCGGCTTCGTCCTCCAGCAGTACGCTGGTGGTGCCCCCCTGTCTGTTGACGTACGAAACCACTGTGGCATTGTCGGAAAACACGCAAACCGCCGTATTCTGAACTAAGTGCTAGGAAGATCGCTCGCAATTCCAACCGGTTGATGGACCAGGTCCCTTCCTGGGGAGACCAGACCCCTTGTGCGAACCTGCCTTGACAATGAGCACCCCAGCCGCACAGGCTGGCATCGGTCATCACTGTGACCCAGGACGGAGCTTCCAACAGTTGTCCCACCGCTAAGGACGCGGGACACAACCACCATCGGAGTGACTGGCGCGTCACCTCCGGGCATAGCAATCTCCGGGTCAGAGGATCTTCTTGATGCGACCACCGTCGAAGTAAAGCCCGTTGTAAGGGCCGCATGTGCGCTCTCGCCCAGGGCACCGTCTCTATGGACGCGGCCATCGTCCCCAGCAACTGAAGATAACTCCAGGCCGACGGCGCACGGAAGCGAAGGAAACGGATCACCAGACTTCTGAGGTTCCGAGCCCGGTCGTGCGTGAGGAACACCTTTCCGATCTTTGTGTCGAAGCGGGCTCCGAGATATTCGAGATTCTGCGAGGGAGTCAAATGACTTTTCGCCAGGTTGACAACCCAGCCGAGCTCCTCCAGAAACGCCACTACACGAGCCGTGGCGGACACGCTCTCGGCACGCGACTTCGCCCGAATCAACCAGTCGTCGAGGTACGGGTGCACTAGAATACCTTCTCGCCTCAGTGCTGCCGCCACAACCACCATGACTTTCGTGAAAGTGCGTGGAGCCGTCGCCAAACCGAACGGCAGGGCGTGGAATTGAAAGTGCCCGAATGGGACAGCGAATCTGAGAAATTGATGGTGATCCGGCCGGATGGGGATGTGGAGATACGCCTCCGACAAATCTAGAGAAGTAAGAAACTCTCCCTGTTGGACTGCTACTATTACCGACCGCAGGGTCTCCATATGGAAATGCGACACTCGGAGACACCGATTCACCCCCTTGAGATCTAAGATGGGACGGACTCCTCCGTCCTTCTTTGGAACGATGAAGTAAATGGAGTATCGTCCGCTTCCGCGTTGGTCTGGAGGAACCGGTACGATGGCCCTGAGCTGCAATAACTTTTGAACGGTAACTCTCATGGACGCGATCTTGGAGGGAGACTTGGCGGGGGACCGAACAAAGGCAGGACGGACGGGCTTCCACAATTCCAGCGCGTAACCTTCTCAAATCACCTCCAGAACCCACTGATCTGACGTTACCCGGACCCAGGCAGGATAAAATTCTTGCAACCGGCCCCCCACCGGCACCAAGCTTGCCTGGGCCCTCCTTATCTCATTGCTGCTTTTTGGCCGGGAAGGCAGAGGACGAGGAAGGGCCAAAACCTCTTCCCGCCCCTCGAAACCCCCGGAAACCTTGACTCTTGCTAGCGTAACAGCCCCTTTGACTGGGAATGAATCGCTGCGACCTAAACCGACGAAAATCTCGCAGCTGACCTCTACCCCCCTGATAAGGGCGGGCTGGCTTGGCTTTATCCTCGGGCAGCTTACCTCCTTTGGACTCGCCCAGATCTTTGACCAATTTCTCCAAGTCCTCTCCAAACAAAAGTCGCCCTTTAAAGGGTAGTTTGCTTAAACGAGCCTTGGAAGAAGTGTCCACAGCCCAGTTACGAAGCCATAAATAACGTCTGGCCGCTATAGCGGACGCCATGCTGTTGGCCAGGCTACGCATCAGATCATACTGCACATCGGCCAAATAGGCTGCTCCGGATTCTAACTTGGCCAGTTCCCCAGGCCCTTCTGCTTCCTGGCCACCCTGCACCCGCTGAGACCAGCGGAGACAGGCCCTAGCCACCCAGGCTCCACAAATGGCTGCCAGGAGTGACAAGGCATTGACATCAAAAACCTGCCGCAAGATAACATCCAACTTTCGATCCTGTGGGTCCTTGAGAGCTGCACTACCCTCCACGGGGATGGTAGTTTTCTTAGTGACCGCCGAGACGGCGGCATCAACCTTGGGGGACTTAAAGACCTCTTTATCCTAATCCAACAAGGGATACAGGCGGCCCATGACTCTCGATCCCTTCAGCGGAGCTTCTGGCACGTTCCACTCCTCCTGAATCATCTCTCGGAAAACCCAGTGTACCGGAAACGCCCGCTGAGTCTTACGGAACACCTGCAGCAAAGGATCTTCTAGGGTGTCATCGTCAGTCGCACCAGGAACCGGCATATTGAGAACCTTGAGGGATTCTACTATTAAAGCCGGAAGCTCCTCCTTTCGGAACACGCGAACCACTCTGGCCTGATCCTCCTTTTCAGATAGTTCGCCTTCCTCCAGCTCCTCTTCTGCTTCTAAGTCACGGACGTCCTCCTCTGACAAGTGTCCCTCAGATGTTACAGAACAATCTGCCGATAAGGCCTCAGTCCGCGGTCTCTTGGTTCGGACAGCAGGCTCCTCGGCTAGGGTAGCCACTGCGGATCTCTTCAGTCCCGCCAACGGCTCCTGCCACTGCACCTGCTGTGAGCCAGCAAGTAAGGCGTTTTGTAGAAACATCACAAAATCGTTGGAAAATATAGTTGTCCAGTCCTTGGGCAGAGGAGCGGCAGGCCTAACAATATCCAGGGCAGAAGAGGGCCCTGCCACCGGCTCTTCCCGGACTGCCTCCACCACTGGAGCGGAAGAAGAACTGCCGGACTCAGGCAGCTGGGCCTCCTCCTTATCTGATTTGGAGGGGTCCATGCCAGAGGAATCCCTTACACAGGCTTTACAGACGCCTGAAGAGCTTTTCCTCAAGCCACAAACCAGGCAAAGTGGCTTAGAGGACATGGCAGCCCGGAGTTGTAGAGAAACAGCCTAATTTTCCCTGAGGAAAGAGTTTCCCAAAATCACCGCGGGCTGTGCGGGAGCTCCCAATGCCGGTTTTTTTTTTTTTTTTTTTAATGAGCCCTCACCCGAGCAGAATAAAAACCCCCGAAAAAGCCCCTCTGAAGTAACAAAAAATAAAGAAGAAGGGGCCCTGAGGAGACTCGGGCAGATGTAGTGGGAGCAGCTATAAGAGCCGCGGGCACCACGTGGCTAGGCCCGACACGCTGATTTGCGCGCCAAAAACACTCACTGCCAGAAACGGCCGAATACAGGCCTTCTTACCTCGGAGCACTGCGTGTCAAGGGAGCCTCAGCAAATAGAACACAAACAGGGGATAAAGTGAATCACTGAGCAGCAGCCACGGAGAAAGACTGACCCCACTAGCAGCCTGCTCCGGAGAACGCAGGAAGGATCACCCCGAGCCTGCTAGCGCACTTACAGGCAGACTTCTGTGTGGCACTGACTAGGCTGGCCTGAGAATCACTCCCACCGGCAGTCTGCGGCAAAATCCCCAGAGACCCCTAAAATCAGAGAGATCTGCTTCAGCGATGCTGAGAAAGATGTAAGCTGGGGAAAAGAAGGGGGGGGGGAGGGGAGAGTGCAGGGTAGAAGGAAAGCGAGATGCCTGCAAAATATCTCTTAAAGAAACAGCTCTTTCAAGCAAGGTCTGCTCTCCCCAGTGAGAAAAATTAGGTAAAACACTGTGAAATCTATCCCAAAATTAACTTAATTGTCTCTCCAGTGAGCCCGGGATTCCGGGCTCCTATCTTCCAAGCTGCTTGGAGACTGAGGTAACTGATGGCAGGAGGCAGATCCCGAATGGATATACCGGTGACATCATAAAAAAGAGGAGGAGTTTTCTCAGTCTCCAAAGCTGCTGGATGAGATAGGGAACCCCAGAGGTCCGGGACTAGCCTGGTTACACGAACAGGAACTGGCAATTAGTACTGAATGTTTCTTCCAGATAGCATTTTAGCTAGATAGTCAATATTGATATTGAGCTGCTATTTAGCTGGCTAAAATTCCTAAAGTTAGGACATCCTTTCAACTGTCCAAACTTCAGATGCATTAGTTAGCCAGTTAGTGCTCAATGTTGCTTCTGATTAGCTAATTAAAGATGCCACCCCTGCTCCACTCCTGGAACACCTCAACACTAACCAGTTAATATCATGGCATTAAACCCTTTTAGGGGAAGATATTCAGCGATACTAACCACATTATCGCCATTGAATATCCCATAGATTACATTTTAGCCAGTTAGAATTATGAAGATTCTTAGGACAAAAATTGGCCACAACCATATAAACAAAAAAACCCATATAAAATAAGGAAAATCAACTAAAAAGATTTTTTTAAAAAGCAATAGAAATATAAATAAATATATCAAAATAAAAATTAAAAACAGTGAACTAATAGAATAATAACATTGGTTTTTTTTAGTGTCATCAAGTCAGTGCTGACTTCTAATGACCCAGCTGCTTCTGGGTTTTCTTGGCAATGTATCACTGGAGGTAGATTGCCAGGCCTTTTCTTCTGAGGCATTGGAGGGTAAAGTGACTTGCCCAAGGTCACAAGGAGTGCCAGTGGGAACTGAATCCTTGATTTTCTGGGTTCTAACCACTAGGCTACTCCTCCACTCAGAATGATAACATAACAGCACAATAAAACAATGAGAAAATGATAATAGATGATAAAAATTACTAAATAAAAAAATAAGAAAAATACAAATACACATTTTAAAATATAGGGGGTTATTTTAGAAGCCCTATTTGTGCTTTGGACATCTGAAAATGGACATATAGATGTTCAAAGCACAAGGACGTCCCAAAGAAATTTTAGAAAGCTCTATACAACAACATCATAAATGGTCTTAAGAACCCTAACCAAGCTTTCATCCTAATCTTCTTAGATATTGCAGCAGCCTTTGACTCAATTATCCACTCACTACTGATACAAAGGCTCACACAAATCAGACTGAGAGGAACCATGCTACAATGGTTCTCTTCATATCTAACTGATAGAACCCAACAACACTCAAACACCTTCACTCAAATTACCGGCCTTCCCCATGGCTCCACTCTATCCGCCCTCCTGTTTAATATATACATTCAGCCGATCTGCCAAATAATAAGGAAATATAAGGTCAACTATGCCATCTATGCAGATGACATAATGCTCTACATGCCTTTCGATCTGAGAACACACATACTTGATCCCATAACCTCATGTTTTACAGAAATAGATGCATGGCTCAAATCCCATGGTTTAAACATAAACTATAAAAAGACAGAAGTGCTAGTGATTACCAGAAATCAAAATTACACCCCTCCAAGCAACACCACCTTTAACAAAACCGTTCTTGAAGTAATAGATGACGTCAAGTACCTGGGCGTAATACTAGATAAACAACTCACATTTAAAATCCACACTACAAAGTCCATATACAATAAAATTTGTCTTCTGAAAAACTTAAAACCCCTACTCCATAGTACTGACTTTAGATCATTGATGCAAGCAATGATCACCCCACATATAGACTACTGTAATAGTCTACTACATGGCCTACCGAAACAATCACTCCACCCCATGCAAATGGCCCAACAAATGGCAGCACGCATAATCTCTAGCACACACTTTACAGATCACATTATACCTATATTATACTCGCTCCTCTGGCTCCCAGTTCAGAGCAGGATTAAATATAAACTCATCATGATCACGTTCAAATGCATTAGGGAATTAGCGCCACCTACACTATGCCAACTAATCAAAAAAACACCCAATGATCGTCACAGAAGAGGCACTATGAACAACACACTTTTATATCCTCTTCAATACCAAAAACAAGAAAACAAACACGTAACAGAGCTTTTGAGTATCTTTCCCCAACACTCTGGAACACGCTACCTGAGAGACTTAGAAATATATCGGACATTTCCACCTTCCACACACAACTGAAAATGTTACTATTCGTAGAACACTTCGGGCAAAATGAACCAACGATAACTGCCGCCCGACCTAAGCCCTTTCAGTATTCAGCTCATCCTCACACTATCCTTACCTCAAACATACTCCTCACCTACCCCTCCAACCCTACATAAACATACCCAAAACATACCCCTTACCACTTACCTACCCCATTGGGATATCTCCTGTAACGAAACATAAAAAACTGAATGTATAATACCCCTGATGATCACACATGTAAATAGTTAATTGTTATACTAATCATGTACAAATGTTTATAGCCTATGATTCATATGTAACTTTCACATTGTTCAATGTAACATTGTTGTTTCTGTTCCATGTAAACCGCTATGATTAACTAATATGGCGGTATAAAAATCACACAAATAAATAAAATAAATAAAGTGGTTTTAAAGATATCCCCAGAGTGAGTACATCCAAATCAGAATGTGAGTGTGGTGTAGGCATGTCCGGGTTGTTCTCAACAGGCCCCAAAATTATCTGCCCCTCCCCATTTTCTGAAGAGAGAAAGAAACACAAAAACAGGTGTGCCAAAAGCGGTATATCATGCAGACTTTATTCAACCACCCAAACACATTTCGGCTGATGCCTTCTTCGGGGGGATATACACCTTACCTCAACCGGTGACATTAACGCGCGTTAAGCAGCGCACATTAACGTTACTTAACGTGCGTTAAGTAACGCGCATTAACGTTACTTAATGTGCGTTAAGTAATGCGCGTTAACGTTACTTAATGCGCATTAACGTAACCGCTGCTACATTACTGCAGTTTAATAAACATACCCCTAAATTTCATCTGCCATTTGGATGCCCATTATTACAATTTATCGAGATCATCTTGCAATTTTCCACAAACGGTGAGTTAAAGTTGATCCCCCTGAGTACTAGAGCCTTACACAACCCATCTTTTAGTGTCACGAACACCCTCTCAGCCTCTTGTGTCCACTTAATATTGTTAGGAGCGTTTTTCCACAGCATCTCCGTGAGTGGAGCACTTTCCTCCGCAAATCGCGGGATAAATCTGCGGTAATATCCCACCAAACCCAGAAATCCCCGCATTTGCCTCTTGTTGATAGGGCGCGGAAAGTTCTTTACGCTTTCAATTTTATTAGCTAAGGGCTTTACCATCCCTCCTCCCACCATGTGGCCTAAGTACTTGACTTCCCTACCAGCAAAAAGGCATTTGCTGGGATTGATGGTTAGGCCCGCTTTCCTCAAAGCGAACAGGACTGCCTCCACCCTGGGTAAGTGCTGGGCCCATGTAGTACTGTGAATGATAATGTCATCCATATAAGCCCATGCATATTCATGGTGTGGCCGCAACACTTGGTCTACCAATCTTTGGCATGTGGCCACAGCCCCATGAAGTCCAAATGGCATTCGCCTGAATTGGAACAAACCTATTGGTGTCGTGAAAGCTGTCTTTGGTTTGGATGCCCTGGTTAATGGTATCTGCCAATAACCCTTGGTTAGGTCCAATGTAGTCAAGTATTTAGCCTGGCCTAACTTATCCAACAAATCCTCAATCCGAGGCATGGGATACGCGTCAAATTCTGAAATATTGTTTATCTGCCGGAAGTCTATGCAGAACCGGAGGCTCCCATCCGATTTAGGCACCAATACTATAGGGCTTGACCAGGGGCTTTTGGACTCTTCTATCACACCCATTTTAAGCATGTCTCGTACCTGTTCTACCACCTCTGTTTTCTTTGCCTCCGGTAACCTGTAGGGTCGTTGCCTAATTATTTTTCCAGGGACAGTAATAATTTCATGTGCAACGATGTTAGTCTCCCCAGGAAGCGTCGTCAAGACATCAGAGAATTTATGCAAAACTTTATTTAGTTCCTGCCGCTGTTGCCCTGACAGCTCTGCCCCTACGCGTGGTTCTGGAGTTTCCCTCCAATCAGTGGGCTGTGGACCAAAATCGTCCTCTGTTTGCTCTTCAGCAACAGCTGTCAACCCTTTTAATTCTCCCATCCCGGTAGACCCAAATCCTCCTTCCCCCCTCCCTGTGGGGACCAGTGAGGATACCTCCTCTACCTCGGGGAACCCTACGCGTTCGCATATCAGCTGGGCTATTCTATCGCCAGACTTAATCTGGAAGTCCTCCTGATTAAAATTGAACATTAAGACCTTAACCACCCCCCGGTAATCTGGGTCAATGACCCCAGCCCCTATATCAATAAAATTTTTAGCCGCCAAACCTGACCTAGGCGCTATTCTCCCATAACACCCGGGTGGGATCTGCACCCTTATCCCCATGTCTATCAGGGCTTTCCCTCCTTGGGGTATCATGCTATTCTCTGCACTAAATAAGTCATATCCCGCAGCGGCTTCCGAGGCTCGCTGCAGACCCCTGGCCTGGGCTGACACTTTGCAGAATTTGAGCACAAATTTTGGCTTCTCTGTGGTTACCTCCTTTCTTCCTACTATGTGTTGTCGACTCATCTTCCCAGGTTTCCCTAGCAAAGGGCTTGGGACTTTGGTGGCCATGGCCTCTAACCTTGGTGTATCCGATGACTCTCTTTTTACTTCCAAGGAGCCTGTTTTATCTGGGTGGGGTGCTAAACTTATTTCAGCCGTGAGGCCCTCCTTCAGCCCTTGACTAAAAGGAGGCCAATCCCTTCCCAGGACCACACTTTGCGGAAGGCGGGGTACCACCGCCATTATCATTTTCCTTTCTGTTCCTAAACCCTCTATGCCTATTTCATACAAGGGATACTGATGGGCGGCCCCGTGTATGCATCTTATCTTCACCTGCCCCACTGCTTGACTTGGCGCTGCTTGAGTTTTTATGGCTTCCCAGAGTCGTTGGGACATCATACTCTGGTCCGCGCCCGAGTCAAGTAGTGCTTGGGCCTTTATGCCCTCCACCTGGACTGGTAGTAAAAAGCCTGCTTTGAAGTTTTCCCCATTACCAGATACTAAGGCAGTGCGTATAATACAGTCTTTTTGCAAGTGCCCAACATTTCCACACTTGAAACATTTTCCCTTAGTAAAAGAAAAACCCCTATTTTCACAAGGTGCTTTACATTCAAAATTCTTACTTACTTTATCAGCCTGTGTCATGCCCAGAACGCCGGATTTTGAGGTCCTTGAGAATTCAGCCTCAAAATACCGTTCTGTCATGGCAGCTGCTTCACTTGTTGTCTTACAGTTCTGTAACATAAGAAACGTTTTAACCTCAACAGGTACAGCTTCCATGTACTGTTCCAACATTATCTCATCTAACATAGACTCTACATCGTGTTGCTCAGGTTTGAGCCATTTACAGGCTAATCCCTTTATTCTAAAATACAGGGCTTTAGGGGTTTCTCCAGGCTTTAACTTAGCCTCTCTAAACCTGCGCCTGTAGAACAGAGGGGTGAGCCCTAACCTGTCTCATACAGCATTCTTTACTGCGTCATAATTCATTACTAAGGTAGCTGGCATTGACTTGTATGCCGACAAAGCTTCACCAGATAAAGGCATGGCAAATCTTATCGCCCACTGCTCCTTAGGCAGTTTGACGGCTTCTACAATCCGTTCAAATGCATCCACATAATCATCTAAATTGTCAGTAGGAGATAACTGTCCCAGCAAAAGTGAACCGGTACCATTTAGTCCTATCCCTTGGGTAAATCCTGGAAAAACTTCCGCTGGCTCCTGCTGTTGCTTTGCTAAATGTTCTATGAGAGCATTTACTGGTCTCATCTGTTCTTGCAAGGCAGTCATCACTTGGTCATGCACCCTTCGTGACATCTCCAGCTGCTTATCCCATTGCAGGGACATCCACCTTAGTATTTCTTGCGGGTCCATTCTGGATCTCCTGGTATCTGCAACAGAACAACAAAAAAAACCAAGTGTGGCCCAAAAAAAAGAGAGAGAGAAAAAAAAATTCCCCTTCTTTTTTTTTTTTTTCAACGCCGTGCACTATTCCTGTGCACCACCCTTTCTCCTTTGTATCCTTCTCCACCCGTGCCCAGCTACAATTACCTGGCACCAGTGCAGAGTCAGGCACTGAGAAAAGGGAACTCCCCAGTCTGACCGATCGTCAGCCGAGCTCCGGATCTTTTCCTCCTGGCTGTCAGCTCTTGCTGCAGGAACCTTGTCCTTGTGGTGTCCTCAAATCCAGGTAAAAATCCTGCCAACTACGCCATTTGTCACCAGCTGTCCTTAAACCCCCATGTATAAGTGAGTAGAGGTTAAGTGAGTGGATATTTCCCACTGAAGCAGCTACTTTACAAATCCTGAAGCTGGGCTTTTTGGGAAATGTAGTCCCTTCACCGGATCAATGAGGAGCAGTTGTGAAAAAGTGGTTTAAGCAACCAAAGGATTTTATTTCCCCTCCCGGGGTGGATTTTACCATGAACAAAGTAACACAAACCAGGTATTTACTGGCATAAGGACAAATCAAAGGTTCTTTAACAGAAAAGGCTTACTTCAGCAATAAACAGGTTGATATCTAGCATTCCAACATAACAATGCTGTTTCTTCACAGCTCTCTGCTTCCCAATGCTAGTAGTGCTGTACTTTCTCTTTCAAAACATGCCTTCAACGTAATGAGATTATTTCATTAGCCAGCGATATCGTACAGTCCATGATATCTTCATCAATATTCACACACTCAGGTTCAAAGTCCATTAACTCTTCCTGGCTAGAAGGAAATGTTTGTAACGGCAATCCTGATGCCACGCCCTTTCTAACTGCTTCAGGTTTCACCTGATATTCCTGAGTTAAATACTGGCTTCCACAAACGTTATCAGCACAGGTATTCTCTTCCCAGCTCCAACCCTCTGGGTAAATACAGTCACTGTAACTATTTTTATACCAGCCTTTTGGCTTACCTTTTAGCCTAGCTGGTGGAGGTTTCCTTTGTGGCTTTGGACTGGCTGTAAGTTCCCAACCTAAGCCTTGCACAGAAGATTTCACTTGCCTTCCTGGCTTCCTTTCACTTCTGTGTTCCCCTGGATAGTGCAGGTAATCCACTCTGCCCTTATTATATCCTTCCCTTGGGGTTTCTTTTCTTTTCCTGAAGAAAGAATCTGTCTCACCCTTCCACAGAGACTCTGTTTTTTTCCTGGCACTGCTGTCTTCACCGTAGCTCTCATTAGCTTCCTTATCCAGCACACATGCCTCAGCTCCTACTCCTTCTCCTTCCCCTTCCCCTTCTAACTCCATAAGCTCAACTGAACTCTCTTTATCAGGGTGAATTCTAGGGCAGTGCTCAACTCCACCCCCTAGCAGGTGTCCTGCATTAGCTCGTGACTCATTCCCTGAATGGTAGCATGGGCGTTTCTCTTGCCTCTGTGCTTGGTTTTTAAGGTAACCAGGAGCCATGTGCTTTTGTTTACAACTCAGCCCTACTCCTGTTCCTGGCTTTTTAGCCTCATCTAACGGGCTGGAAGGACCCACTATGTCACAACCTGCATACCTTAGCAATGCCATCCTAAACTTGGGAACACGTTCCACATATATCAAAAGGTTGCTATGGTTAATGTCAGATAACAAATCCTAGTTAAACACAATTTGTTGACAGAGATTCATCATAGCAACCTTTCTGATATCTGCGGAGTGTGTTTCAGTTTTTGCTTCTAACAGTGTTTAGCACCCTGGGGAAAGACCCCAACAGTATTGCGTATCATAGCAATGCCCGCACTGTACCCAGGACTGGTGTGGCGGCCAGGGCTGCCAAAAATCTCTCTATTTGCACAATGCTGGCATAGGTGTGGGAGTGTGTGTGTATGTCTATCCAGTGTTTTTTGTCTGCCTACACCTTACTGAGCCTACACTGCTTGCGCTGTTTCCAGTGTTAGCGTGCCAATGTACATAATGAAGAGCAAGGTACTGTGGGTATGGCCCGGACAGGGTGGCCTGGGCAGGATGCATCTGCACAGGGCATAGGGCAATGGCTGGGACATTGTAGTACCCGACCACCACCTGCATGGACAGAGTGGCAACAGCATGTCATGCTGGGGGATCACTCCCACCCTGACTGAGCAGTGACCGTGGCATGGCTAGGTTCCCCCATAGTGCTATACAGCATTTCTCTTAAGTGATATCTATGGGTTCTCTTTTCTGGGGCCCAATCACTGACATACCTGCTTGGTGTGTGTGCTCACATCCCATTTGTGGGTGCACACAGTTTCTTCAGGAACATGCACTATGTACTAGCTAGCAGACTGTCTGCAGTTAGCATGTGTATGGCTAGAGCACCTTGCAGGGTGCAGCGGGGAGAGACTGACTGTGCCCTCTGCTGGTGAATGTTGGATAGAGCGGAGGGGGTGGGGCAGCTGAGCTTTTCTAGGCCTACTGCCAGTACCCAATGTGATGCATATAGATCTACACTAACTGCCCTGTAGGATGCCTATTCTCCAGCAAGACTGGGGAATAGATGGTCCTCTCTACTGCCACCATTGCAGAGATGTAGAATATGGATCTGTTGGTGAGAGATCCTGTCCCCCACCCTGACCCACAGAGGACGGGTTGGGTGGTGCTACATAATCTGCTTTTGGGGCCAACTACTGCCCTTCTCTTATAACATGTGACCATGGCAACCACACAAGATCTGCACTATTCTGGGTGCATCATAGTCCACAAGGGCTAGAGGTGACTGGGAAATACAGATGGACACAGATGAATCCTAGGTGTGTCTGCAAGGACTACCTATCACACACTAGCACTGATGGGGACCTGCAGCACAGCCTACCTCAGCCAAGCCAGGTGCTGCGGACCTGGTGCTGGGTGCCTCACCTCACCCTCAGGGTGAGCACAGGAAATGCACAATGTCACGGTCTGTAGCTACTCTGTGCCTGTAACACACATGGTCATTTCCCCCTACCAGGACGGGGTGCTATAGAGGCACATACCCCATCTTTTGATCAGCTGTAGGCATGTGCAGGATCTCTAAAGGTAAAAGGGGGACTGTTTTAGTTGTTGATATGGAAGGACAGACTAGATAGGCCATGTGGTCTTTTTCTGTCATCATATTTCTATGTTTCTATGTTTCTATTTGCAGTGCATCATGGGTACGGGTGGGTTTACCCTATCCTGGTAACCACAGCAGTTTGTGTGGTGACCTGAAGTCTTTCTGTAGCCAGCCAGCGGTCTGTTAGATATTATAGAGATGTAGCCCACAGGTTACTTCAATGACTACAGAGGCAGAGATCATGTGTTTGATCCCACAGTGGTGTTATTTAATAAGTCTGTCTGAGGTATTTCCTTATAATTTAAATCAGTGCTGCCAGCAAAAACACCCTCACAGTGCCGTAGCCTAAGGTGCCTCATAAGGTGCCCTATAAAGCGCCCTATAGGGCACATTATAAGGTGCCTTGGTGGACAGTGCACTTTATAATGTGCTCTATGGAGTGCTTTATAGGGCACCTTAGGTTATGGCACTGTGAGGGTGTTTTTGTTGGCAGCACTGACTTAAATTTAAAAAAGGAAATGCCTTAGACAGTCTTCTTACATAACACCACTGCAAAATCAAACCCATGACCTCTGCCTCTGCAGTCATTGCAGTAACCAGCGGGCTACATCTTTATTGCTTCTAACACTGCGCTGGCATGAACTTAGGGTTAACACGTGTTAACGTGCCACGGTGCCCACTATCGCGCAATACAGGTTCTTGCTACCTTGCCGCCGGAATGCCCACTCCTTATATGGCATTCTTCACATTATCGCTGCAACTAGCGCCGGTAAAATTAAGACAGCTTAGTAAGCATACCCCTAAGGCTAATAGGATCTGCAACTTTTAATTTATATTTCATTATTTCTCATAGATGGTGGAATTTCTGTAGACCATGGGGTATGTTTACTAAACTGTCGTAATGTAGCCGGCCGCGTTAACGTCACCGGCCATGGTAAGTCCCTCAGAGCGTGGAGAGAGGGTGGAGAGAAGGGGTCAATGGGCGGGGAGTGGGCGGGGAGAGGCTCCTGCTACACTAACGTGGGGAAATGAAGGGCCGAACATTACCGGGACTGAAAACCTATCGTTAGATGCACATTTGCAGTAGGGTGAAACAATTTCTGTGTCAGCAATGTACAGCATAGGCAGGGAGCCCAAGAAAAGTGATAGTAGTGCTCCATTTGCAGCAACAGCATAGTGCCCAAGTATGAAAGGCCAATGTGGTGATGGTGCAAAGGCTGGGTGGACTAGGCACAGGGTGGACTAGGCCGTCGCCTAGGTGGCACATAGGAACACAGAAACTGGAAATCAGCAGGACAGCAGCTGACCAGGGCCAAACATGCCCAGTAGTCTGTGTTCCACAGTGTCCCATCCAGGGGACATTACCCAGCAAGTACCCCAAAGGTCACACAGGTACCACTATGCCTGTAATAGGGCAATCAGTGCATATCTGAGACCACTCTAACAAGGGTCCACAGACCTTACCCAGGATGAGTCCCAAACAGTTCATAAACCCAGCTAACTGAACACCCTTTACTGCACACCCTAGCATTGCAGGGTGTGACCACACGTTGTCGGAAACATATATACACCCAGTAGGCCAAACTGGGTACACAGTACCTGAGGTGCATTCCCTAGCCTGTCCACAGTCGGCTGTCACAACACAAGCTACCTACATCTACTTGGTCTACCCTAGCCAATAGTTGCTAGAGCACCAAGCAGACGTCCCCCCAGCCATCACTCCTCTGCCCTGATAACAGGTGTCCATGGCAGCCAGACCCTAACACTGGGTACGCACTAATTTGGGTAGTTTCTGATCCCAGAGGTCCACATGTGACTGTGGAATACAGATGGACACCAAATTACCTTCAGATGCACTGCAAAGACACTATCACACACTGATAGTGACATGGATGTACAGCAGGATCTAGCTCTAGCACCACATGTACTGCGGACCTAGTGTTAGGCGCCCATCCTATCCCTCAGGCTGAACCTGCACAATGGCATGGTCTGTAGCTACTCTGTGCCAGTATCACGCACTGTCAGTTCATCTTTCCAAGCTGAGGTACCGGAGAGGTGCAGACCCCATTTGCTGATCAGCTGTAGACAGCTATTCAGCATGTGCATTGCATCATGGGTACTGGTGGGGTTACCCTATCCTGGCACTCAGAGCAGACAGTTTGTGCGGTGACGTGCAGTCCTTCTGTACCCAGCCATTGCTGTGAGGCAAGCCATAGAGGTATAGCCTACAGGTTAGTACAATAACATTCTCAGCAGTGGTCATGGGTTCAATCCTTCGTTGTTCCCTCCTTTCATGCCTGTCCTATTCAAATAGTTTGCATGCCTGTAACAGTCATATTTTTTCAGATCTGTGCTGCCAGCCCATAATACCCTCGCCACAGTTGCCAACAATCCTTCAGTCCGTCAATCTGCCTCTGTCAGCTGTGTAGAGTCCTGTCTGCCTGTGCAGGCTGCCACCCCATGTCCTGCACTGCTACCCTTTCCTGCATTGCACCTCTTTGTGCTTGCCTCGCCTGTGCCTGATCTGCATGGCACCACCACTCCTCTGTCCACCCATCATTGTAACTATCCTGCCACCTCCGCTTCCACTGGGGGACACGTATTCCCATCATCTGCCACCCACTGTCTTTCCAGTACTTTATATTGCCAATACCCTGTGCTGTGGTACAGTTGCCCCCAACATGTTTGTCAACAGTACTGGCATCCACATGGGATGCCTGCAGATATGGCAGGTCCAGCAGCTCCCAACTCTCCCTCCTTCACTCACCTGTTCATTGTCTTTCCTCAGCGCTCAATCTAGCGTTAGGGCTACATCTGTTTCTATGCCTCACAGGTCATGCATGTCATCCTGAAGCACCTTGCAGCCCTTAGGCACACTAACCTAGGGCACCGTAACCTTGTTAGGCCACCTTAACCTATGGTTCCATAACCCAGGGTGCCTTCTAAGGTGCCTTGTCCAGGGGTGCCTAATACAGCGCTTAGCCTAAGGAGCCCTATAGGGCACCTTACAAAACACCTTATGAGGCACCTTATAAGGCACAGTACAAGGCACCTAATAATGCACCTTATAAGGCACCTAACAAGGCGCATTGTAATGTAAGGTGCCTTATAAGGCCCCTTGTAATGCATGTTAGTCTAAGGCACCTTGTAACACACGTTAGCTGACACGGCTTGCCGTAACAATGCAATGCCCATGCCTTTATATGGGCATCCGTAGCACTACCGGGGAACTTAACGCGGGTAACATTACCGGAGTTTAGTAAACATACCCCTTAATGTGGACAAATGCAAAGTTATACACCTAGGAAAGAACAACCCAAACTATGGTTACACAATGCAAGGTTCCAAATTAGGAGCTACCGCACACTGAAAATAAGGAAAGGAATGGAAAATAAAACAAAGGATATTATAATGCCTCGGTATCGTTCCATAGTGCGACCATACCTTGAGTGTTGTGGGAAATTCTGGTCGCTGTATCTTAAAAAGGATATAGCGTTATTAGAAAAGGTACAGAGAAGATCCACCAAAATAGTAAAGGGGATGGGAGGATACCCCTATGAAGAGAGGGTAAACTGGTTAGGGCTCTTCAACCTGGAAAATAGACGTCTGAGGGGAGATATGATAGAGGTGTATAAATTAATGAATGGAGTGGAACGGGTAAATGTAAATAGATTGTTTACGCTATCAGAATATAGAAGACTAGGGGACATGCAATGAAGCTACAGGATAAATTATTTAAGACTAAAAGAGAAAATATTTTTTCACTCTTCGTGCAATCAAACTCTGGAATTTGTTACCAGAGGATGTAGTAAAAGCTGTTAGTGTATCTGGGTTTAAAAAAGGTTTGGACAAGGTCCTGGAGGAAAGGTTCATAAACCATTATTCAAAGGAACCCAGGATATAACTGCTTGACCCAATACAAGCATTGTGGAACCTATTGGGGAAACTGCTAGGTACTTGTGACCTAGATTGGCCACTGTTGGAAAGAGGATATTGGGCTTGACGGACCTTGGTCTGACCCAGTATGGCATATGTTATGTTCTTAACCCCCTGCCCCACCATAGCCAACCTCGCCATATGACTAGCAAAGGTAGAACATCTTCTGGGTGTATCCTCCTGGATCATCCTCCCCCCCCCATATCTATATGGGCCCTGATCACCTGACCATGTCCCACCCATAATGCTCAACCAGCTTCGGATCCTGGAAACCTCCGGGAACCTGCCACTGGTACAGGGTGAAAGCTGAAATCTCTGTGTCACCCCCCCCCTAAAGCTTCGACTAGCCGGCATCATGCCAAACAATCAAGTCCAAGGCCTCTTGCCAATCATTAAGAAGTAAACACTGACCCACCGGGGACAGGTGGACCCCATCCTGCCTGAAAAGGCCAACATACTCAACCTCTGCCCACGGGTGAACAATCTGAAAGCCCTCTTGCTCACACACCCAATGCCCAATCTAGCAATTAACCTTCGCTAACCCCTTTGATCAATGCTGCTGGTCCATACAGGAAGGCCTTGGAATGATATCTGACCATAACAATACAACCCTCTGGAACATCTGCAAAAACTCCGCAGCTGCTGGTCCATACAGGAAGGCCTTGGAATTATATCTGACCATAACAATACAACCCTCTGGAACATCTGCAAAAACTCCGCAAAGTCTCTTTTTGTTGCCCTGATGATCTGCTTACAAGTCCATGAGCAAAAATCGTTGCCTCCTAAATGAAGAAGGATTGCAGTCGGGTGACTTTGAACAAAATCATGATGACGCCGCAAGGGTGGGAGCTGGTGCCAACGTAGACTGCGCTCACCCAGCCACAATATGGACACCACAGCTGAAGCGAGGCCCTTATTAAGCCTCACCAGTTGTACCACAGCTCGCTGACCTGCCCAATGCACAAACAAATGACCAATCAGCAACACTGCATGGACCGCCACCACACATCTGAAAAAAAGCACAAAGTTAAGAACTAAACCATGGCAGCTCTCCACGCTCTCAGACTCATACACAAACATAGTCCGTGAAAGCCCGGAAACATCATCTGCCAATCCTCTGTATAATGTGGTCCAACAATTCATCAGCAGCCGAAATGGTAGCAGCTCTAATGCAAAAAGAAAGGGAGGCGAAGAAATGAGATTCCTCACCCAAATGCCACAATGCTAGTCGTAAGACAGCTGTGAACTGAAATCTGGTCAATGGGTGGGAGTCATGGTGCACAAACAGCAAACCCACACCCTCTGGCTGCAAGGCCAAGTAATATCGCATGCTAGCTACAGAGCAAGTAATAATGCCTTTGATCACATTTAGAACCATCCAAAGGCCTTTTCCCAACTTGTCCATTTTTGACCTGACCAACAAAATGTGCAGCTGACCGATTTCCACCCAAACGTGCTCCCATTACATGCCAGCCCCTACTGGCCCACAAGATGAGTTTGCTACCAGTTTGCTGACCTAAAAATCCCCAAAGAAAGCCAAGCAGAAAACTGCCCAGAATAGGACAGCCTCATGCAGACTTTGAGACCTCCGTAAGCACATTACAGAGATGAAAAAGGAAGCCATGAATAACTGAACACCTGAAGTTGCGTGGATTTGGGGCAGATCACTCCCAACCGTGCAACAGCCAACAAATCGAGAATCCCCAGGGTGGGCTACCCCAGCCAGCTGCTCTGCAGAAAAAGCCAAAACCAACCAAATGAGAGTGCATGACCAACTTGGAGACACCCATGTCCTTGCAAAAAACTACATACTGACCAAGAATAAGTCACCCAGCTGCAACAGGTAAATGGAGCTCACTCTGAGGAGAAGGATGTTACCAGTGGTGTGTCTCAGGGATCTTTTTAACATCTTTGTTAGTGATATAGCGGAAGGGCTGTCGGGTAAGGTTTGCCTCTTTGCGGATGATACCAAAATCTGCAATAGAGTAGACACCCAGGAAGGTGTAGATAACATGAGGAGGGATCTAGTTAAGCTTGAAGAATAGTCTAGAATTTGGCAGCTGGGATTTGGGCTGCAGCAATCCAAGGGAGCAATATAGTATAGGGGGTGAAGTACTTTTGTCCACTAAAGAAGAGCGGGATCTAGGCATGGTTGTGTCTGATGATCTTAAAGTAGCTAAACAGGTAGAAAAGGCGACGGCAAAAGCTAGAAGGATGCTTGGGTGCATACGGAGAGGAATGGCTAGCAGAAAAAAGGAGGTGATAATGCCTCTGTATAAGTCTTTGGTGTGACCTCTTTTGGAGTGTAGTGTGCAATTCTGGAGACTGCACCTTCAAAAGGATGTGAACAGGATGGAGTCAGTGCAGAGGGTGGCTAGTAAAATGATTAGTGGTCTTCATTATAAAGCATATGAGGACAGACTGAAGGATCTTAATATGTACACCTTAGAGGAAAGGCGGGATAGAGGTGATATGATTGAGATGTTTAAATACGTCCGTGGCATAAATGTTTAGGGAGAGAGCCTCTTTCAATTGAAAGCAAGTTCTGCTATGAGGGGACATGGGATGAGGGTGAAGGGAGATAGATTCAGGAGTGATATGCGGAAATATTTCTTTATGGAAAGAGTAGTGGATCCATGGAATAGTCTCCCAGTGGAGGTGGTAGAGATGAGGACAGTAACTGAATTCAAAAAAGCATGGGACAAACACAGAGGATCTCTGAAGGTAAAAAGGGGACTGTTGTAGTTGTTGATATGGAAGGACAGACTAGATAGGCCATGTGGTCTTTTTCTGTTGTCATATTTCTATGTTTCTATGTTTCTAAGAAGCTGCTCGGATACCTTACCCTGCTGCCAGCTCTGGGTCGACAGGAAGGAAGCCACTGCATCATAGCCTCTGCAATAAGCTGACCATGTGGCTGGCACCACCAACTTCTTCAGAAGACTCAGTATCCCAGCAGGCCAGTCTGCCAAAGATGCTCCAGTACCGATCACCATCTGCATCCTCTTCTGGCACCAATGTCTGGAACTGAGCCCACTTGAACGGGAAAGAGAATTGGCAATTTCGTTAACAAATCCAGGATGTGCCGAGCCCTGGCAGACACATTCAAACGTAAGTAAAACAAGACAAGTGCATGCATTAAGGCTGCAACTCCCACTCAGGGTGGTGAATAGTGACTGATTACCTCAACCACTGCGGAATTATTGCCTAGTGGTTGGGGCAAGGTACTTCAGACCGGAAGGTCGGAGATTCAAATCCCACTAGAGGACAGCAACCTTGGGCCGGAAGGACTGGGGTTTCTAGTCCCACAGGTGCTCCTTGTGGTCTTGGGCAAGCCACTTAACCCTCCATAGCCCATGTTCCCTGTAAAATAGTTATCTCCAAGTTATAATGCCCTGTTCAATGTAATTTCAGTTTGTACAATGTAAACCGCACTGATGCAGAATAGCGCGGTATATAAGAGAATGTAAATAAAATAAATAAATAAATCAGAATACCACTTTACAGTTGTGCAACTAGTCCAGCCATACCTCCAGTGCAACTACAATCAGAAAAAACTCCAAAAAGTTGATGTGAGTAAGACCTGAATAATGCCATGCCTGCAGCCAATAATCCGCACACCAGGAACCTTGAAAAAAAATGCCAAAGTCCACACCACCCGCAGCGTTGGTGAACAACTGCAGGTCTATATTGGAAGCCTCAGCATCCTGGAAGACCACCATCCTATTGAAATCTGCCGAAAAGGTATCCCAGACCTGTAAGTCCTCGGGCATAGTCTTCGTCACCTGAATGCGGTGGTGTGGTTTAGAAACCTCTGCTGTTACTGCCGATAACCAGATGTAGTGTAACCAGATGTAGTGCAAGAGATAAGGGTGTTGGGGCCACTTGGCAATAGTGATCATAGCATGATCGCCTTTGATTTAATTAGTGGAGGAGGGATAGTAAGGAAATCCACAGTACTACCCTTTAACTTTCGAAAGGGAGACTATGATAGAATGAGGAAAACAGTTAAGAAAAAACTAAAAGGAGCAGTTGCAAAGGTTAAAGACGTACATCAAGCTTGGGTGTTGTTGAAAAATACTATCTTGGAAGCCCAGACCAGCTGTATTCCACGCTTTAAGAAAAGTGGAAGGAAGTCCAAAAATTGCCAGCATGGTTTAAAGCTGAGGTCAGAGAGGCTGTTGTTGCCAAAAAAGCATCTTTCAAGAAATGGAAAAAAGAGCCAAATGATGAAACCTGGAAACAGCACAAGCACTGGCAAGTCAAATGCAAGGCATTGATAAGGCAGGCAAAGAGAGAATTTGAGAAGAAGCTTGCTGCGGAAGCAAAAACGCGAAATAAAGACCTTTTCAAGTACATTCGTAGCAAAAAACCCGTGAGAGAGTCAGTTGGTCCATTAGATGATAAAGGGGTTAAAGGAGCACTAAGAGGCGACAAGGCGATAGCGGAGAGACTGAATGAATTCTTTGCTTCGGTCTTTACTGAGGAAGATGTAGGGATGTTACCCACGACTGAAGTGGTATTTAAAGGTGTGGAAGAATTGAAGGAAATATCGATACATCGGGAAGATGTCCTACAACTATTAGATAAACTGAAGAGTAGCAAATCACCTGGGCCGGATGGTATACATCCAAGGGTGTTGAAAGAACTGAAATTTGAGATTGCAGACCTGCTATCAGTAATCTGTGAACTATCATTAAAATCATCTCTAATACCTGAGGATTGGAGGATCGCCAATGTAACACCAATTTTTAAAAAGGGTTCGAGGGGTGATCCGGGAAACTACAGACCGGTGAGCCTGACATCAGTACCGGGAAAAATGGTAGAAACCATCATAAAGAATAAAATTACTCAGCATATAGATAGTCATGACCTAATGGGAGACAGCCAACATGGCTTTAGACAAGGAAGATCTTGTCTTACTAATCTGTTATGTTTTTTTGAAGGAGTGAATAAACAGGTGGACAAAGGTGAGTCGGTTGATATTGTGTATCTGGACTTTCAGAAAGCCTTTGACAAGGTCCCTCATGAGAGACTTTTGGCAAAACTAAAGAGTCATGGGATAGGAGGCAGTGTACTACTGTGGATCAGGAACTGGTTAAAAGATAGAAAGCAGAGGGTAGGGCTAAATGGCCAATTTTCCCAATGGAGAAAGGTGAATAGTGGTGTACCCCAGGGATCTGTGCTGGGTCCGCTGCTTTTTGACATATTCATAAATGACCTGGAAAGTGGAATAACGAGTGAGGTTATCAAATTTGCTGATGACACAAAACTATTTAAAGTTGTTAAAACCCAGGAGGATTGTGGAAAATTGCAAGAGGATCTTGATAAATTGGAAGACTGGGCATCAAAATGGCAGATGAAATTTAATGTGGAGAAGTGCAAGGTTATGCACCTAGGGAAGAACAACCCAAACTATGGTTACACGATGCAAGGTTCCACATTAGGAACCACCACCCAAGAAAAAGATTTAGGCGTCCTTGTGGATACCATGTTAAAACCCTCGGCCCAGTGTGCAGCGGCGGCCAAGAGAGCAAATAGAATGCTAGGTATGATAAGGAAAGGAATGGAAAATAAAACAAAAGATATTATAATGCCTCTATATCGTTCCATGGTGAGACCGCACCTTGAATATTGTGTGCAATTCTGGTCGCCATATCTTAAAAAGGATATAGCAATTTTAGAAAAGGTTCAGAGAAGAGCCACCAAAATGGTAAAGGGGATGGAAGGCTACTCCTATGAAGAAAGGCTAAAATGTTGGGGCTCTTTAACCTGGAAAAGAGACGGCTGAGGGGAGATATGATAGAAGTCTATAAATTAATGAACGGAGTGGAACGGGTAAACGTAGATCGATTGTTTACCTTATCAGAATATAGAAAGACTAGGGGACATGCAATGAAGTTACAGGGTAAACTATTTAAGACTAATAAAAGAAAATATTTTTTCACTCAACGTGTAATCAAACTCTGGAATTTGTTACCGGAGGATGTAGTAAAGGCTGTTAGTGTAGCTGGGTTTAAAAAAAGGTTTGGACAAGTTCCTGGAGGAAAGGTCCATAAACCATTATTAAGAAGGGACCCAGGATATCAATGCTTGAACCAATACAAGCATTGTGGAACCTGTGTCCCTTGGGGAAACTGCTAGGTACGTATGACCTAGATTGGCCACTGTTGGAAACAGAATACTGGGCTTGATGGACCTTGGTCTGACCCAGTATGGCATATCTTATGTTCTTATGTTCTTATAATCAAGAAAATACCTGACCCATCAGAATGACCCTGCAAATAAAATTCAAGAATCCCACTAAAGACTGCATCTCTCACAGTGTCACCTTGTGGGTAGCCACCATTGCTATCTCCAATGCCCGGACTTTACAGACCTTTTCAGGAGGAAGCCACACAACCATCTCCACTAAATCTTATCTTATCTGATGTCAAGGGGATGCAAAATTCCTGAGACAAATTGAGAAGCTCTTGACGAAGAGCACTGCATGCATCCGAATGAGAAGGTCCCATGAACAAGAAATCATCCAAATAGTGAACAACATTTGTAATACCCATCTGTTGCACTAACACCCAATGCAGAAAAGTACTGAAATATAACTAGGAAACAGAGCAACCCATCGGCATGTACTAATCAAAATAAAATGCACACTGGAAGCAGAAACCCAGCAGATGGAAAGCAGATGGATGAATTGGAAGTAAACAGAAAGTCGACTCGATATCCACCTTGGCTAGGAGAGCCCCTGGACCACATTGTTGGACCAAAAAGATGGTGCAGTCAAAGAATGCATAGCAAACGCGCACAATTCGCTGGGAATATGGTCATTGATGGACGCCCCCTACAGGGAACCGCTCCCAGGGTAGAAACCATAAAATCTAGGAAAGGCCGTTTGGCAAAGGGACCCGCAATCCTGCCCAAGCCCAACTCCACTGCCAACTTATCCTGCACTATGGACAAAAAATGCTACACCGAAGGCACATTGCATGCCAAAGTCGAACACAACCTTCCCTGCACTGGTATCACAAAGCCCAATTAAAAACCACACTCTAGGATCCCACCATTGCCTTACCAAGGGTAATACCAGAGCCAAAGCCATATGACCTCGGCTCACATCGGCGTAGGAGCCAGGCCAAATACATCCGAATTACTTCAAGATAGCAGAAGGGGCCGCTAAGACTCTTTCTTGACTACACTTGGCTGCCGAGTGCTCTCCACTGCATAAAGAGCAGACGTGTCGGAATTTACAATCAGGGAAGGGGCAAGTGGACTTATTAAATCGCCAACAGAAATCTCCTGCACTGCCTCCACTCACCTTTTGTTGTGACATATTAGCCTCGGGACAAAAGGAGGGCTTGCCCCCAAGGTGGATGCTGGCCCCCCTCTCGCAAATCCACTGCTAGTTGCACCTGTTCTGGCAGACATATGCGTTAGCCACAAATTAATGTCCTGAGTTCCCCAGGACAAATGTTATTCTCCTCCATCTTGTCTCTAAGGGGTCTGTTTACTAAACGGCGGGGCCGCTGCTCCGATATCGCACAGAGTCTGCTACCGCCATTTAGTAAACAGACCCCTAAATTTCTCATCAGAATTCAACCAGGCCCACCCCTTGTGGGTCTAAGAAGGCTCTAATATTGAGTCAATGCCAACAAAGATCTATACTGATCCAGAGCATGATGCCCCTACATGCTAGCTAAACGCAAGAAACCCTGGTTCAATTTACAACATTACGTGAGACATTTTTAAGCCTGCCGGCTTTCTCATCCTCCTTCCTCTTTTTACTGCTCTCACTTGATGTTTTTATCCTCCAAGAGGCTGAAAATGTCAATGTAATGCCGCTTCCAAATCTTACGGTATAGGGCATGTGGAACACCTTCCCAAAGCTTTGAGAAAGCAGCTAAGGTAGGAGCCCCGCCCTTACCCCGATGACGGGAGCTGCACTTGCAATGGTTGCCTCCTGCACCCCTGTCGAACTGGAGGAAGGTGAAGATGAATCCGAAGGGGAAGAGAAGGAGGATGAATCAAAACCTCACCTATGCTGATGCATGTTTTTCTGCTTCCGAGAAGCCTTACCTGCTGCACACTCCCCCATGTTGTCCCCTCAACCCACCATGGAGCCCTCCCTTGACCCCAATGATATCTCACCTGTTGTGGTGGGCACCACAGCCGATACTGAAACAGGAGTAGGCAATAATGGCTGAGAAACGGAGCAACGCCACCACTCATGCTGCACTCCGCATTCACTTGCTGTGGCTTAGGTGGCTCAGAGGCTCTGCTGCCAGCCGATCTCCATTGATTGCCGCCTTCATGTGGGGCCTGTGAAGAGACCAAAGAAGATAAAAGGGCAGGGGGAATGGCATTCGGCCATGCCATATTCAAAAACTCTGGCCACGAAGACCTGGATGGTTCTGGACCCCCTGACCAGTAATTCCACATAGCAGCCCCCATTGGAATGTAGCCACTTTGCATACCCAACCAGCCAGGTGGATAAGCTGGAGGTCCTGCCCAACCTCACCTTCAAAAGAGGCTGCACCCCTGGCAGGAGTAACCAAGCCACAGCCCTCCCTCCCCCCCAAAGCCTGTCCGCAGAGCCAGTGGCCACTAGCAAGACTGCCTCATGTGGAAATTCCACTGAGCTGTCCAATGCTGCAGGCTCTGCCCTACTCACACCAGTGACCTCAGCTTCACCCCCTAAACCTCCAATAACTCCACCAACACCCTTGAGGGAGGGAACCCCAGCAGGCTCAAAACCCCTTACAGGCAACCTGCCCTGCCCCTAAGAGCCCCAAAGCCCTCCACTCCAGGCCCCAAATGAGGTCCAACTGATGCCCCAGGGCAAACTCCTGGGCCTGCCTCTACCCTTTCCCTTGGAAGTTTTGCTTACTGACCTCCCCTTGCCCCTCCCATACCCACCTGCCCCAGCTAAATTGACTCCAGGTCCTCCTGGCCGCACTTCCATAGCACTGGACTGCCCAGGACTTACCCCTTTAGAAGACACAACCCAGACGTCAGGGGAAGATCTTCAGGAGTTTGCCCAGCAGCTGCCTGCAGTCCCACTATCAGGGAGCTGTAGTCTGATGAGTAAGGGGCAGCTGTTGGCCTCCCTACCTCCGCAGATCTACCTCTCCATGCTGGCATGCCCTGAGGCTCCCTGACCAAATCGGAGCCTGGAGGATTCACCACCTTGCTTGTTGCTTTTTTTTTTTTTACATTAAGGCAGCCGCAATAAATGGAAGAAGAGGAGCTCAAACTGACCAGGGAACGGAGGCCGCCCTTCAAAAAATGGCAACTCAGCTGAGCTCAACACATAAGAACATAAGAACATAAGAAATGCCATACTGGGTCAGACCGAGGTCCATCAAGCCCAGTATCCTGTTTCCAACAGTGGCCAATCTAGGTCATACGTACCTAGCAGTTTCCCCAAAAGACACAGGTTCTGCAGTGCTTGTACTAGGCCAAGCATTGATATCCTGGGTCCCTTTTTAATAGTGGTTTATGGACCTTTCCTCCAGGAACTTGTCCAAACCTCTTTTAAACCCAGCTATACTAACAGCCCTTACCACATCCTCCGGTAACAGATTCCAGAGTTTGATTACACGTTGAGAGAAGAAATATTTTCTCCTATTTGTCTTAAATAGTTTACCCTGTAGCTTCATTACATGCCCCCTAGTCCTTCTATATTCTGATAGCGTAAACAATTTATCCACGTTTATCCGTTCCACTCCATTCATTAATTTATACACCTCTATCATATCTCCCCTCAGCCGCCTCTTTTCTAGGTTAAAGAGCCCTAACCTTTTTAGCCTCTCTTCATAGGAGTAGCCTTCCATCCCCTTCACCAATTTGGTGGCTCTTCTCTGTACTTTTTCTAATAACTCTATGTCCTTTTTAAGATACGGTGACCAGAATTGCACACAATATTCAAGGTGCGGTCGTACCATGGAGCGATACAGAGGCATTATAATATCCTTTGTTTTATTCTCCATCCCTTTCCTTATGATACCTAGCATTCTATTTGCTTTCTTGGCCGCCGCTGCACACTGGGCGGAGGGTTTTAACATGTTATCCACGATGACTCCTAAATCTTTTTCCTGGGTGGTGGTTTCTAATGTGGAGCCTTGCATCTTGTAACTATAGTGTGGGTTGTTCTTTCCTAGGTGCATAACTTTGCACTTGTCCACATTAAATTTCATCTGCCATTTGGATGCCCAGTCTTCCAATTTATCCAGATCCTCCTGCAGTTTTCCACAATCCTCTTGGGTTTTAACAACTTTAAACAGTTTTGTGTCATCTGCAAATTTGATTACCTCACTAGTTATTCCCTTTTCCAGGTCATTTATGAATATGTCAAAAAGTAGCGGACCCAGTACAGATCCCTGGGGTACTCCACTATTCACCTTTTTCCATTGGGAATATTGGCCATTTAGCCCTACCCTCTGCTTTCTATCTTTTAACCAGTTCCCGATCCACAATAGTACACTGCCTTCTATCCCATGACTTTTTAGCTTCGCCAAAAGTCTCTGATGGGGGACCTTGTCAAAAGCTTTCTGAAAGTCCAGATACACTATATCAACCGACTCACCTTTGTCTACCTGTTTATGCACACCTTCAAAAAAACAGATCAGATTAGTAAGACAAGATCTTCCTTGTCTAAAGCCATGTTGGCTGTCTCCCATTAGGCCATGACTATCTACATGCTGTGTAATTTTGTTCTTTATGATGGCTTCTACCATTTTCCCTGGTACTGACGTCAGGCTCACCGGTCTGTAATTTCCCGGGTCACCCCTGGAACCCTTTTTAAAAATTGGTGTTACGTTGGCGACCCTCCAATCTTCAGGTATTACAGATGATTTTAATGAAAGTTCACAGATTACCAATAACAGGTCTGCAATCTCATATTTCAGTTCTTTCAACACTCTGGGATGTATACCATCCGGTCCAGGTGATTTGCTACTATTCAGTTTATCAAATAGTTGTAATATATCTTCCCGGTGTAGCGATATTTCTCTCAATTCCTCTGCAGTATCACCTTTAAATACCACTTCAGTCTTGGGTAACACCCCTACATCTTCTTCAGTAAAGACCGAAGCAAAGAATTCATTCAGTCTCTCTGCTATAGCCTTGTTTCCTCGTACTGCCCCTTTTACCCCTCTATCATCTAATGGTCCAATTGACTCTCTCACAGGCCTTTTGCTACGAATGTACTTGAAAAAGTCTTTATTTCGTGTTTTTGCTTCCGTAGCAAGTTTCTTCTCAAATTCCCGCTTTGCCTGCCTTATCAATGCTTTGCATTTAACTTGCCAGTGCTTGTGCTGTTTCCAGTTTTCATCATTTGGCTCTTTTTTCCATTTTCTGAAGGTTGCTCTTTTGGCAGCAACAGCCTCTCTGACCTCACCTTTAAACCATGCTGGCAGTTTTTTGGACTTTCTTCCACTTTTCTTAATGCGTGGAATACAGCTGGTCTGGGCTTTGAGGATAGTATTTTTAAATAACACCCAAGCTTGCTGTAAGTCTTTAACCTTTGGAACCGCTCCTTTTAGTTTTTTCCGAACTATATTCCTCATTCTATCATAGTCACCCTTTTGAAAGTTAAAAGGTAGTACTGTGGATTCCTTTACTATCTGTCCTCCACTGATTAAATCAAACATGATCATACTATGATCACTATTGCCAAGTGGTCCCAACACCCTTATTTCTTGCACCAGATCTGGCGTTCCACTAAGGACTAGGTCCAGTATGGCTTCCCCTCTGGTCGGTTCATGAACCAGCTGCTCCAAGAAGCAGTCATTTATTTCATCTAGAAACTTTATCTCTTTAGCTTGTCCTGCTGTGACACTGTCCCAGTCGATACCGGGGTAATTGAAATCACCCATTATTACTACTCTGTTGTGGCTCTTGTTAGCTTCCTTGATTTCTTTGAGCATTTCATCATCCATTTGTTCATTCTGGCCAGGTGGTCGATAGTATACTCCCACTGCCATCACCTTCCCCTTCATAAATGGAATTTCAATCCATAGAGATTCTACAGCATATTTTGTTCCCTGCAAAACTTTAATCCTTTCTGACTCAATGCCCTCTCTAACATAGAGCGCAACCCCTCCACCAATTTGTTCAGCTCTATCATTACGATATAGTTTGTATCCAGGTATCACAGTGTCCCACTGGTTATCCTCCTTCCACCATGTCTCTGAGAGTGCAATCATATCTAACCTCTCATTTAATGCTATATATTCTAATTCTCCCATCTTATTGTTTAGACTTCTAGCATTGGCATACAAGCATTTTAGAGACTGTATTTTATTAATATTAATCTGGCTATTGGTAGGCATGGGTAATTGGGAATCTTTATGCTCTGTCTGCTCCTTACTCAAGGGCATTTGGGCTACTATACTCCCTTTTGGAACCTCACTGCTTTTGGTAGTATCTTTCAAGGATACCTTTGTCCGAACCGTGCGCTCCTGGGTGACTGTCGGCTTTCCCCTATTTTCTAGTTTAAAAGCTTCTCTATCTCTTTTTTAAAGGTTAATGCCAGCAGTCTGGTCCCATCCTGATTAAGGTGAAGCCCATCCCTTTGGAAGAGCCCCCCCTTTCCCCAGAATGTTCCCCAGTTCCTAACAAATCCAAAACCCTCATCCTTGCACCATTGTCTCATCCACGCATTGAGACTCCGGAGCTCTGCCTGTCTTTTGGGTCCTGCACGTGGAACAGGAAGCATTTCGGAGAACGCTATCCTGGAAGTTCTGGATTTCAACTTCCTACCTAAAAGCTTAAATTTAGCCTCCAGAACTTCCCTACCACATTTTCCTATGTCATTGGTACCAACATGTACCAAGACAGCAGACTCCCCCCCAGCACTATCTATGATCCTATCTAGGCGGTGCGTGAGATCTGCTACCTTCGCACCAGGCAGGCATGTTACCAGGCGATCCTCACGTCCACCAGCCACCCAGCTATCTACATTCCTAATGATTGAATCACCAACTATAACAGCTGTCCTGACCCTCCCCTCATGGGGACATGGCCCTGGAGAAACGTCCTCGGTGCGAGAGGGTTTTACATCACCTGGAGGACAGGTCCTAGTTACAGGATCACTTCCTGCCACACCAGGGTGATGCTCTCCTGTCACGTGACCTCTCTCCTCCATGGCAACAGGGATGCTGCCAGACTGGAGGTGGGACTTCAGGACTATATCCCTGTAGGTCTCGTCCATGTACTTCTCTGTCTTTCTTATGTCTTCCAGGTCTGCTACTCTAGCCTCTAGAGAATGGACTCGTTCCCTGAGAGCAAAGAGCTCCCTGCACTTAGTGCATATGTAGGACCTCTCACCAACTGGGAGATAATCATACATGTGACACTCGATGCAAAAGACTGGAGAACTCCCATCTCGTTGCTGGACCTCTGACTGCATCTTAGTTTAAAGCTTGTGTTTAGGTCTTTTAATTCGGTATATAATAAGGATTGGTGTAGATGCTTATACTAATAAAAGTGTATCTAATACCCCTAATACACCCTGTGTACCTGAAGCTAATTAATCACAGGTCCTTTGTGTATGACTGATTTGGATTAAGAGCTGCACCTGAGAGCAGCCCCTTTCCTCTAAGATGTCCAAGTACCTATAAAACTACAATTTCCCCAGGGGAGGGAGGGGGGGAGATAAGTCCTATTAAAGAGGGCAGTTACAAGGTACCCTGTCCTGAACCCTCAGCAGGGGGATGGGGGTACCACACAAAGCCCAGTTGAGAGAGGCAAGGTAAGTACAGCTGAGAAGGCTGAAACTTGCACACCACTAAGACAAACACTAAATAATTAAACAAACAACAGTTAGACAAACAGTAAATAATTAAATAAACAGCTAGAACTCACAGTAAGATGTCCCAGGAGGCAAAAATCCACTCACTAGCAGAGCTCTGTAAAAGTTCAGCCTTTCTCTGATCAGAGAAAAGCAAACTAAAACAGCCTATGCACACGTGGAGAAAACAGGAACAAGGTTACAGGATACCTCAGGGGGAGGGGGTCAGGGGGAGGAGTCACTCAGGCAGGCAAGGACAGGAAAAAGCTTAGCAAACAGCAGGCTCTGGGGAGAGAGATTAATTCAAAATGGCTACCACACACACAGGGGGAGGAGTCACTCAGGCAGGCAAGGACAGGAAAAGCTTAACAAACAGCAGGCTCTGGGGAGAGAGATTAATTCAAAATGGCTACCACACAAGGCCCAGTTAATTGAGAGAGGCAAGGTAAGTACAGCTGAGAAGGCTGAAACTTGCACACCACTAAGACAAACACTAAATAATTAAACAAACAACAGTTAGACAAACAGTAAATAATTAAATAAACAGCTAGAACTCACAGTAAGATGTCCCAGGAGGCAAAAATCCACTCACTAGCAGAGCTCTGTAAAAGTTCAGCCTTTCTCTGATCAGAGAAAAGCAAACACACCTGTCCTTTCACTGCAGCAGCTTGAACCGGAGAAGAGGGAGGTGGCTGATGCGACAGGTAAAGAAGTCTCACTCAACTTCTCCCTCCTTTCCTGGCATCTTATCAACCTATTCATTGGCTTCCCCCACGTTACTGCAAGGGGAGCCAATGAATTTAAACTTCACTGCAATGCAACTCATTACTCCTTTCTCTCCCACCCTTCTCCTCCAAATGCCTCCAGCCCACACAGTTCCTTGCCAAAGCCTCAACCACGGCCATGCACTCGGTTAAGGGCAGCTTCCTGGGGACCCTGCCCCATGGCCTGAGGCCAACACATGACATGGTGGGGTGGGCATGCTGAGCTGTGGGGTGGGAGGCACTGCAGACATCCCTTCTCCAACATAGGCTCCTCTTTGACCTGATATGTGGCCCCACAGATGTCCACCTCCCCATCTCCAGGTCCATAAGGGGACAGTGCATCCATCTCTCCATCTTTCTCAACCTTCATCCCCTCCACCTATTCCTCTTCCTCCTCATCCTACGTCCCTCCCTCTGCCTCCTCCTCCTCCATCCCTGCCTCTGCCTCCTCCTTCTCTTTATCCTCCTCTTCCATCCCTGTCTCTGCCTCCCCTTCTCCTCCATCCCTGTCTCTGCCTCCTCCTCCCCCTCCTCAGTGCTCTCCAACTCCTCATCCTCTTCCTGAAGGGCCTTGGACCCTTGCCCTGCTGGTTGTAACATTCCTACAGGACATGGGTGTAACATTCCTACAGGAGATGGGATAAAGCAGATACCTGGAGGCTAACACACACACACAGACACACACGCGCACATACACACTGCCTACTGAGCATGCATACTGTTTTCCCAACTTGACCACGCATCTGCTCCTCCATGGCCTGCACATATGTCCCCCAGACATGCAACTATGTGAGTGGTTGCTCTCCTATCATGCTGTCTGATCTCCCATGGTTGGGTGGGTGGGCAGGTATGGTCAGTGTGTGATGGTGCACTGCTTGTGATGTGTGCTCCTGTATGCTCATTCCATTTAGTGCATCATACAGATGTGTATTCCGGTGGGTGGTATTATAGCTTGCAGGTATGCCTCGTACATTGAACCATTTTTATGGGTCCTCAGCACCACTCAGCACAGTGTTTACATGGATTTCAGCCAGCCTATTCCTGCTCAATTACATTGCCACAGCCCCTCGGGACACAATTCCAACGATGTCTGCGGTGCATCGGACACAGCTGTCTGTGGGTCAGCCATGTGGTAGGCATGCACTGAGACAGACAGCGCACACAGTGTGGACCTCTACTTTAAATCATAAAAGTCCTTTTCTTCAATATCACTGTTGTCCAATAAGTCTCTGCGTTGCAAACTCTTGATTCACCTATACAGGAAACCACCTTCTGATCTTGTGAGGGGGCCACTGTATAAGATGCATCCAACGAGAATGTCTTTCCACTTTACAAGCTGAATATCCCACCAGGAACACACGACATGGACCAGGAACTTGGGAGCCGGGAGTGTCTTTGGATGCAGAGTCTTAATCAGGACCCAATCTGGTGACTTCACCTCTGGATGAAATGATTCTGTGGATCCCGGATATAAAGAGCTTGTCATCTCGTTAAGGAGTCACTTGCAATAAAAGGGAAACAAACAGGACTGAGTGCAACCGTGCACAATAAGTTAAGATATCGCTGCACAACAACTGGGGGTCTGGGATAACTGCCAAGGCATGTGGAGAAGGAGCTAGACAGCCATTAACTATTTCAAATGGTGTCAGGCTGGAGGAAATACACACTGCCATAAGGGCAAAGGGAAAAGCTTTTGTTCAATCGGAGGCTCAATCCTGTATCAGAGTGCATAAGTGACCTTTTGGGAATACCACCCCCCTCCTCTGATACAGGGCAGATCTACAAAACAGGCTGCAAAATTAAAATAAAATGAGTTCGGCAGGCAGGAATCTTAATAACTGACCCTAAGCTGACCCTACGGTGCCAGTCCTAAAACAGTGCAGACAAACTGTGCCAAAGAAAACAATAACAAGTTCAGGTGATACCGGAGAACCAAAAAGACAAAATGCATAACCACGGCGGTAAAGTTCATGCTGCAGGAACAAGGCAAGTAGAAACAAAAGACGGTCAGGACAAGTAAACAGATGATTCTTTTTCCAGCAGCCCTCACGAAGTCCAAACCTGGGTTTCAAAAGAAGTATCTTGCTATTGCTGCAGGAAAGATGAAAGGGAAAACAAAGTCATCTTTAACAGTGCTAAATACAGCAATGTCAGTGACACTGATATCAGAAGAACATCTATTCGGTTCACAAAATGGTGTCCTTTGGACTTCAAAACTGTGACGTGTGCTGGCAAGAAGCACTGTAGAACCAGAAAATCAATAAGATTCAATTGCAAAAACCACCACTGCACAGACACTTCATTAATTCACTCTGAGTAAAAGCCCACTGGCTTACAACCAGTCGGGAAAGCTCACAAAAGCACACAGACAACAGAGAAATCAAAAGTAGCCACAAACAATTTGAATGGTATACAATAAACATGGTGCATTTCTCAGTACATTTCTACATTTAAAACAAACCTCCCACTGTGATAATGTGGAAGCTACACAATAACAATATTTTGAGAAACAAATTGCAGTTGAGACAGGAATGGTTGAGTCTTACATCAAATAATGCAGTTCTTAGGGCCTGTGCAAATATGCAGGACTAGCCTTAAAAAAGAACAAATAAAAACAAAACTGCTTTTTCTTTGCCAATTCATACTGAAAATAAGCAGGTCTTGTAGGACCCGCACAAATCTATAAGTCTTACCGTCAGTCTTTAGTACAGGAGTCTTACCGTCAGCCTTTAGCACAGGGAAAACTGGAGTCTTACATAATGGAGTTGTAGGATAAATGACACTTTGTTTCTGGAGATCTTCAAGCACAAAACAACTTCCTTCACCGACGGCTGCTGGCGGTGGACACAACTTGAGTCTGGGAAACCGAATTCCAGGTTCCACGATGATCCTCACAGGTGGGATAGAAAGGCATCCAATATCTGATCCCGGCACTGTCCATAAAGAAGAAGAAAGCTCTCCAGGAAGAATGATTTCTGGAGATCTGCAGAAAACGGCACTTCAGAGAGAATACAGCTGGAAATATATCTTCCCATCCAGCCAGGATAGAGTGAAATCAGCAGCTACCGGAGGACAAGGAGGGAAATCAGCTCTCTGACCATCAAGACTCAGATTCTGGAAACAGTCTCACTGCAAATGCTCAATAACAAGTTTATCTGAACTGTCTCGCTGAGGATTCCCATGACCTCCTCTCGCTCTGATCCTACCCCTCCCCCTGCTCCTGGGAGGTTACATAGAAGCAATCTGCAAGTTGAGCAATTTAGTCATTTCACATCATTGTTCTGAGCTCCCTCCAAACTTACATCAGCTGTTCTAGCTGGCCAATCTGTTATTGAAGTTTCAAAAATTCCTTTTACTCACGGGATTAAACCATTTACAAAAACAATTGGTGAATTCTGCCTTAGAGATGTTAATCTCAACCAATCCTTTTACAAGTTTGCATACTATTGTAAGTGATCCTTCATGGAGCTTCCAGAAGATCCTACATCACTCCAATACTAAAACAGTTGCACTGGCTGCCCATACAGGCCAGGATCTCCTACAAGGTTCTAACAATGACCCATAAAGCCATCAAGAAATTCCCGGCTACTGCTATCACCGACCTAGTATCCATCACACCTCCTAACCGGCTAAGGAGATCGAATGCTGCAAACACCCTCATTCTACCTAAGGCAAGTACTAAGTGCTCTCAAGCTACCAGATCTAGAGCCTTTGCCTTTTTTGCACCATCTTGCTGGAACGCACTCCCGGCGCCTATCAGAACCATCAGCGATCTCTCCCAATTCAAGAAGGAACTGAAGCATCACCTTTTTCTCCTTTACTACGATGCCGCAGCCCCCCCTCCACAGTCACCTACTTCCACACCTCATGGTAGCTCCTCAAGCCCATGCATCATACACTCCTAGTCTGAATACCTGCAACCACACCTTAACCGCCTCCATACTTAACTTACTCTGAGAAGCTCGTGCTGTGCACATAACCATGTATATAGTTACATTAACTGGCCTGTATATAGTTATTGTTCTCCCTGTTCTCCCTGTTAAGAAACTTGTTCATTGTACACCCGAGTTATTTTTACCTGTTTATTGTAAGCACAAATCACTAAACTGAGATGTGTAGATTCAATGTTTATTGTAAACCGCACTGATCTTAAATAGCGCGGTATAAAAGAAAATGTAATAAATAAATAAATAAATAAATAAATTCTAACAAAAAATCATCTTTTTTTATTAACCACTGAAACAAAATTATCTCCTTGAGTCTTCTCTTGGAAATCAATCACAGGGTATGTCACAAACTGGATGAGTGACCCTATGCACATCAGCTGGGTTAAAAAACACAGTTCTAAGCAAATTATCTAAATCAGCCCAAGTAGAACAAGGACTATTATGTTGACATAAAACAATTTGAAGAAAACTTATAGCACCATAATTGAATACATTTCTCTCTATAGGTCATAAAATGCTGATTCATATCCTTTTCAATATCATCAATAAGTTTACTAGAAATCCCCAATTCCTTTGTAGCAGAAATATCATCTCTTACTATTCCTTTTAAGGATTCTATTATATGTACAATATATTCTATTTCACGGCTAAGAAGGGCATTCATTTCTCTGAGCTGAGAAACATTGCAAGTACCGGAATTCTCAATTTGTGCATTTCCCAATATCCTTTGCTTATTCCTTATCTCTTCTCTTAACTTTGCTGCACGAGTGATCCTCTCCCTCTCAGAAACTACATAACTCTCAGAAGAAACAGGGGGAGACGTCGGGAATGCACCTGGAACTCTTCCAGCTCCAATTACCATTGCAGCCACATCTGCATCATACTCTGGAGAAAAAACGACTGGGAACTTCCCTGCCCGGTCATTATCATTCTCTTTCTCCTGTGGTTCACCCGTTTTACCAGCATTCTTCAATACAAACAAATCATTTTTCATAACATGTGCCATTCGCTGCCACCAACTAAAAACCTGCCCTTCACGGGCATCATATAATTTATGTTTAGCCTGCAAAGCACATTTCAGATAACGAAGTTTATCTATAGAAAATGTTCCCTCCAAAGGAAACTGTAAAAGCACATTATCATTAGTCACTGCATACCAGTGTAAAATATAGTTAGTAGCCATATCCCCATACTTCTCATGCATACAATAAGAAGGGCTACCTTTCTGAACAGCTAAAACCTTAGCTTTTTCATGCCATTCACACAACAGAGATAACTCTCATTTACCTAACAGATTACCCATTGCTGTCACTATACAATACTCACAAACACCTTCCACCCTTGCCAGGAATGGATAAATCTGTAGACCGGCATGGCACCAACTGTGGACTTTCTTAGCACCCCCTCACCAGCAACCTGCAGGGCTCTTGGAGACACAGAAAACTACATTCAAAGCAATGAGAAGGTAATCTAAAAGACAGCAATAAAATACCACACACTTCTATATATATATATATATATATATATATATATATATATAAATACACCAAAGCTTTGTGGAGAGAAACAAATAGAAACAAAGTTCTCTTTGTTTACTCTAACTGTTAGCCATGGTTCACTTTATTTATAAGGCTCTTTTGGATGATACAGCATAATTTCACTTTATTATTACACGTCAGGCATTACATATTTATCACATCATAGGTCAACTTCTAATCAGTGTAGGTCAGTATGAGGAGACATACATGTATTCCAAGACATAACTGTTTACTGCTGACTGCTTGATATCTAATAACCCTGAGACAGAAAGGCTAGAGTACAAGCTGCCCTTTTTGTTATTTACAGGACATGTACCTCTTCACCTACTTAGTAAGCAAATATATGAAGTTTATTTCTGAGCAAAGTTCTGAACAAAATTAACTCTCTCAGGTTTTCTTAGACAGTCCGGTTGTGTACACCACCCTGTACAAACAAACATACTTTCAACTTAGAGATAACTATTTTACAGGGAACATGGGCTATGGAGGGTTAGGTGGCTTGCCCAAGACCACAAGGAGCACCTGTGGGACTAGAAACCCCAGTCCTTCCGGCCCAAGGTTGCTGTCCTCTAGTGGGATATGAACCCCCACTAGAGGACAGCAACCTTCGGCCCTTTAGCCACCGTCACCATGGATTGTTAAGTGCCCATATTCTATGCTTGCCTGCGTGTGCACCACCTGACCTACAATTTGTGCCCCTTTACTGAGCGGGTTTTATTATCTGGTTATCAGCATCTTTGGTGCTCCATGAGAAACACTACAGAATCTGTGACTACATAAAATCTCCTTACAGTGCAGAAACTATAGACTGGCCTCACTGAGATCTTCAAAAATTGGATATACGAACAAGAGTACTCTCTATGTCTATGAGGTAATTTGTAAGAACTGATGTAGGTTGAAACCATACATCCCAAGAGCCAAAGCAGGTCTGCTGTCTTAGGCCTCCAGGCATACTTAATAGTATCAACAGACCAAAATACATAAAGGTATTGAAGTATGAAGGGAAATATTCAAAATCAGTCTCCATTCTTAAATATTCCGACAAATAGAAGGAATAAGTGAGAGTCCAACACAATTAGCAAGGAAGGAAGAAACAGAATTTAAGATCATAACATAATAGGATAGGCCAAAGGTCCATGAAGTCTAGTATTCCAACAGTGGCCAGTCCAGGTGTAAGCAGTGGACTTTCCTAGTACACTTTAATAACGGTGTATGGACTTTTCCTCCAGGAACTTAGCCAAACCTCTTTTAAACCCAGCTACACTAACTGCTTTTACTACATCCTTCGGCAATGAATTCCAGAGTTTGATTACAGTATATGTTAAGTGAAAACATATTTTCTCTGATTAGCCTTAAAGATGCTACATTCTAGCTTCATCGTATGTCCCCTAGTCTGCTACTTTTCAAAGGAATAAACAAACTGATCTATGTTTACCCATTCTACTCCACTCATTATTGTATTGACCTCTATCATATCTCCCCTCAGCAATCTCTTTTCCAAGACTCCCTCAATCCAAGCAAGGGCTGTGTAAATCACCCAGGAAAATGGTCACAGATTACTTTAGAAGCACATGATAGGGTACTATGTAGCAGCCATTTTTTAATAAGTCTTCTTTCCCTCCCTCCCTCCCTCCCTGACACCCACCCACCCCTGGGATAATTGTAGCTTTATAGGTGCTTAAATCACTTAAAGGAAAGGAGATGCCTTATTCACTTTCAGGGGCAGCTGTTTATCCTCATCAGGCGTACACTAAGAACCTGAGCTTAATTAAGCTTCAGGTGAACAAAGTATTAGTATAAGTATCGCTAGCAACCCCTTAGTAAGTAAAGAACTTAAATACGTAAATACAACCTTAAAACTAAGATGCAGACAGCAGTCCAGCAGCAAGAAGAGGGTTTTCCAGTCTTTTGCATCGAGCGTCACATGTATGATTTTCTCCCATTTGGTGAGGGGTTTCACATGTGCACTAGGTGCAAGGAGTTCTTTGCTCTAAGGGAACGAGTCCAATCTCTGGTGGCTAGAGTAGCAGACTTGGAGGAGATAAGGAAGACAGAGAGGTACTTAGATGAGACATACAGGGATATAGTATTGAAGTCCCACCTCCAGTCTGGCAGCATCCCTGTTGCCATGAAGGAGAGAGGTAACGTGATAGGAGCGTATCACCCTGGTGTGGCAGGAATTGATCCTGTAGTTAGGACCTGTCCTCCAGGTGATGTAAAACCCTCTCACACTGAGGAGTTTTCTCCAGGGCAATGTGCCCATGAGAGAAGGGTTAGGACAGCCATTATAGTTGGTGATTCGATCATTAGGCATGTAGATAGCTGGATGGCTGGTGGACATGAGGATCGCCTGGTAACATTCCTGCCTCGAACGAAGGTAGCAGACCTCAGGCACCACCATGTCTTAGAAAGTGCTGGGGAGGAGTCTGTTGTCTGGGTACATGTCGGTACCAATGACATAGGAAGGTGTGTTAGGGAGGATCTGGAGGCTAAATTTAGGCTTTTAGGTAGGAAATTGAAATCCAGAAATTTCAGGATAGCATTCTCCGAAATGCTTCCAGTTCCATGTACAGGACCCAAAAGGCAGGCAGAGCTCCGGATTCTCAATGCATGGCTGAGACGATGGTGCAAGGATGAGGGGTTTGTATTTGTTAGGAACTGGGGAACATTCTGGGGAAAGGAGGAACTCTTCCAAAGGGATGTGCTCCACCTTAACCGGGATGGAACCAGACTGCTGGCATTAACCTTTAAAAAGGAGATAGAGCAGCTTTTAAACTACATAATAGGGGAAAGCCGACAGTAACCCAAGAGTGCATGGTTTGGAACAATATATCCTTGAAGGATACTAGCAAAAGATTGAAGTTAGCGCATATCAGTATAGAGGTTCCAATAAAGACAAAAGTAGCATAGAGTACAGAGTAGACAGAACTTAAAGATTCCAAATTACCGCTGCGTACCGATAGCCAGATTAATATCAATAAAATACAGCCTCTAAAATGCTTGTATATAAATGCTAGAAGTCTAAAAAACAAGATGGGAGAGTTAGAATATATAGCAATAAATGAGAGGTTAGATATGATTGGTATCTCAGAGACATGGTGGAAGGAGGACAACCAGTGGGACACTGTGATACCTGGTTACGAACCATATTGTAATGATAGAGAAGATCAAATTGGTGGGGAGGTTGCGCTCTATGTTAGAGAGGGCATTGAGTCACAAAGGATTAAAGTTTTACAAGAAACAAAATTCACTGTAGAATCTCTATAGATTGAAATTCCATGTAAAAAGGAAAAGGGGAAGGCGATGGCACTGGGGGTTTACTATTGACCGCCTGGCCAGAATGAACAAATGGATGATGAAATGCTCAAAGAAATCAGGAAAGTTAACAAAAATTACAACACAGTAAAAATAATGGGTGATTTCAATTACCCCGGAATCGACTGGGTCACTGTCACGGCAGGAAATGCTAGGGAGAGAAAGTATCTTAATGAAATAAATGACTGCATCTTGAAGCAGCTGGTTCATGAACTGACGAAAGGGGAAGCCATTTTGGATCTAGTCCTTAGTGGATCTGGTGCAGGGATAAGTATGTTAGGGCCACTTGGCAATAGTGATCATAGCATGATTGCATTTGATTTGATAAATGAAGGAAGGGCAGTAAGGAAATCCACAGTACTAGCTTTTAACTTTCAAAAGGGAGACTATGATAACATGAGGAAAATAGTTAAGAAAAAATTAAAAGGAGCAGTTGTAAAGGTTAAAAATTTACATCAAGCTTGGGTGTTGTTTAAAAATACTATCTTTGAAGCCCAGACCAGCTGTATTCCACTCTTTAAGAAAAGTGGAAGGAAGTCCAAAAAAACGGCCAGCATGGTTTAAAGGTGAGGTCAGAGAGGCTGTTGTTGCCAAAAACGGAATCTTCAGGAAATGGAAAAAGGAGCCAAATGATGAAAACTGGAAACAACACAATCACTGGCAAGTTAGATACAAGGCATTGATGAGGCAGACAAAGAGAGAATTTGAGAGGAAGCTTACTGTGGAAGCAAGAACACATAATAAAGATGCTTGCAAGTACATTCATAGAAAAAACCCCGTGAGTCAGTTGGACCATTAGATGATAGAGGGGTAAAAGGGGCACTAAGAGGGGACGAGGCCATAGAGGAGAGACTGAATGAATTCTTTGCTTCGGTCTTTATTGAAAAAGATGTAGGAATGTTACTCATGACTGAAATGGTATTTAAAGGAGATACTGCGGAAAAATTAAAAGAAATATCGATACACCGGGAAGATGTATTACAACTATTTGATAAACTGAAGAGTAGCAAATCATCTGGACCGGATGTTATACATCCAAGGGTATTGAAAGAACTGAGATATGAGATTGCAGGCCTACTATTAGTAATCTGTGAACTATCATTAAAATCATCTGTAATACCTGAAGATTGGAGGATGGCTAATGTAACGCCAATTTTAAAAAAGGGTTCCAGGGGTGATCCGGGAATCTACAGACTGGTGAGCCTGACATCAGTACCGAGAAAAATGGTGGAAACCATCATAAAGAAAAAAATTACTGAACATGTAGATAGTCACGGCTTAATGGGAGACAGCCAACATGGCTTTAGCTAAGGAAGGTCTTGTCTTACTAATCTGTTATGTTTTTTTGAAGGTGTTAATAAACAGATAGACAAAGGTGAGTCAGTTGATATAATGTATCTGGACTTTCAGAAAGCTTTTGACAAGGTCCCTCATGAGAGACTTTTTCCAAAATTATAAAGTCATGGGATAGGAGAAAGTTGTGGATCGGGAACTGGTTGTGGATCGGGAACTGGTTAAAAGATAGAAAGCAGAGAAAGGGCTAAATGGCCAATTTTCCCAGTGGAGAAAGGTGAATAGTGGAATACCCCAGGGGTCTGTGCTGGGTCCGCTGCTTTTTAACATATTCATAAATGACCTGGAAAAGGGAATAACGAGTGAGGTTATCAAATTTGCAGATGACACAAAACTATTCAAAGTTTTTAAAACCCATGAGGATTGTGGAAAATTGCAAGAGGATCTTGATAAATTGGAAGACTCACATTCAAATGGCAGATGAAATTTAATGTGAGCAAGTGCAAAGTTATGCACCTAGGAAAGAAAAAAACAAACTATGGTTACATGATGCAAGGTTCCACATTAGGAACCACCACCCAAGAAAAAGATTTAGGCTTCATCGTAGATAACATGTTAAAATCCTCCGCCAGTGTGCAGTGGTGGCCAAGAGAGCAAATAGAATGCTAGGTATCATAAGGAAAGGAATGGAGGATAAAACAAAGGATATTATAATGCCTCTGTATCGTTCTATGGTGCAACCACACCTTGAATATTGTGTGTAATTCTGGTTGCCGTATCTTAAAAAGGATATAGCTTTATTAGAAAAGGTACATAGAAGAGCCACCAAAATGGTAAAGGGGATGGAAGGATATGCCTATGAAGAGAAGCTAAAAAGGTTAGGGCTCTTCAACCTTGAAAAGAGACGTCTGAGGGGAGATATGATAGAGGTCTATAAATTAATGAATGGAGTGGAACGGGTAAACACAGATCTATTGTTTATGCCATCAAATATAGAAAGACTAGGGGCATGCAATGAAGCTACAGGGTAACCTATTGAAGACTAATTAAAGAAAATATTTTTTCACTCAACGTGTATTTGCTACCGGAAGATGTATTAAAAGCTGTTAGTGTAGCTGGGTTTAAAAAAGGTTTGACAATTTCCTGGAGGAAATGTTCATAACCATTATTTAATTGGACCCAGAATATCCGCTGTTTGCCCCAATTCAAGCATTGTGGAGCCTGTGTCTTTTGAGGAAGCTGCTAGGTACTTGTGACCTACATTGGCCACTGTTGGAAACATGATACTGGGCTTGATGGACCTTGGTCTGACCCAGTATGGCATATCTTATGTTCTTATGTTCATTGCTTACTCCTTCATGTATGCTACACATGTCAGCTACACATTTTCACACCCCACTTAAACCTTATAAAATGACCTCCTCCTTACATACTGTGAAGGAAAATGTTGTACAGCTTTTCTTCCCTTCAGTTTTACCTTTTCAACACCTCCCTGTCAATGCACATTACTCAGAGATTCAGAAGCAGATGCAGTGCTGAATTATTGTGCTAGGTAACTATACTAACCTGAAAGTCTAATGGCAAATGCTTTTTTTCAGGCAGTAGATGTTGGCGCTAAATAACCGCATCATGTCTGGATTTGGGCATATACCGCACAGGAACCTGTCTAGGCTGTCAAATATCGAGGGCGCTAAGCATCGTAAACAAGATGCGTCTTCTCTCACTTCACAAAGGCACCACCATGGCACTCTGGTCCACAACTCCCACTTCTGTTTTCCAGTTTTCAGGGACTCCCCCTGGCTTTCTGAACTACAAAGGAAGATCCATGATCTCATTTTCCCGTCCTGCCCAGGAGCACCCAAATCTCAGAGCAGGCTCTGACCAACGCGTTTTCTGCCACCTGCTAAAATTGCCCTGCAGTCCTTTAAACTTAGTGCAATTTCACCATCATCTCCTGGGACATTCTGAGGAGATGTGGCCACTAATTTGCTGACTTCTTGCTTCTGCTGTGCTAAACTCCACTTCCACATCTCTCCCCCTCTTTTCCAAAAGCTTTCAGCTAATCCCTGTGGGCCTGCAGGAGAAGTAGCAACATAAGTTAATGATAATTTGTAAGCCATTTCACTCGGGTGCACAGGAGAAGCATGAGCAATACTGTTGGAGTAGAAATGCTGTTGGGAATGTTGTTTTCTTATGGAATAAGAAAGGAGAATATTTCTGTAACTCTTAAAGTAAGAAGAAAAAACACAAAACGTGAAACATCAATAAGGAGACAATGGAAAAAAAAGAAACCAGGACCAATCCAATTAGAAAAATAAAAGGTTTGAAGAAGCATTTTATTTAAGTTTTCAGCAACTGGAATGTACAATCAGCTTTGGGGATGTGTATTTCTTTTTTCTTTGTATTTTGCTCCATACAGAAAAATGTGTATTCCATTTCTCTTTCTTCAATGTTCCACTGCTGTAGGAGTCTAGTTTCTTGGGCTTTCCATTTCAGATTTTGTGTTGTATGTTTCTGCTGCAAATTTGTAGTCCCTTATTCTATATTTGCTGATGGTCTGTCTATGTTCTGCATGTGAGGTATTCTGCTAGAATACAGTTTCTGTCGGGGTGGATCAAGGCAATCTGCTGCCTGAGGTGAGAAATAAGCCTGCGCACCCCCACCCCTCCATCACCCAACATGGAGAGACTTCTCAGAGGTCTAGTCAGAGAACAGCGAGCACCCCTCACTCAGAACACTAAGGCCAAAGAAAAGAAAGCAACATAATCCTAAGTTATGTTGTTGTTGTTAAGTGCCGTCGAGTCGGAGTCGACTCATGGCGACCCTCTGGATAGCTATCCTAAATTGTGTTCGATCTTCAGTCAGGCGGCTCATTGTTGACAGACTGGTACCCGTAGCTGCTGTTATTGTATCGATCCATCTCATTGCTGGCCTTCCTCTTTTGCGTTGACCTTCTATCTTGCCAAGCATAATGTCTTTCTCTAATGATCTCTCTCTTCGCATGATGTGTCCAAAGTATGAAAGTCGAAGTCTTGTCATCTGAGCTTCTAAAGAAAGTTTAGGTTTGATCTCCTCTAGTACCGACTGGTTTGTTCTTCGGGCAGTCCATGGTATACACAGTATTCGCCGCCAGCACCATAATTCAAAGGCATCAATTTTCTTCCTGTCTATCTTTTTCACTGTCCAGCTTTCACATCCATATGATGTTATTGAAAATACCATGGCTTGAACAAGTTGAATCTTTGTATGGAGAGAGACATCTCTGCTCTTGAGAATCTTATCTAGGTCTTTCATAGCCATTCTGCCAAGAGCAATGCGTCGTCTGATTTCTTGACTGCTTGTTGCTTCTTTATTGATAGTTGATCCAAGTAGGTTAAAGTTGTTCACAATTTCAATTTCTTCTCCTTCAACGATGAACCTGTTGATTATGCCAGTTGTCATGATCTTTGTCTTCTTTACATTAAGGTGCAGGCCCATTTTGAGACTATGTTCTTTGATTGTGAGAAGCAAATGTTTCAGATCATCTTCACTTTCAGCCAGTAATGTGGTATCATCAGCATAGCGAAGGTTGTTGATGAGTCTTCCACCAATCTTCACACCTCTGTTGTCTTCATACAAACCTGCTTCTCTGATGATTTGTTCTGCATATAAATTAAACAGGTAGGGGGAAAGTATGCAGCCTTGTCTTACACCTTTGCTCATTTTAAACCATTCTGTTTCTCCTTGCTCCGTTCAAACTGTTGCTTCTTGATCAATGTACAGATTGCGCAAGAGAACGATCAGGTGTTCTGGTATACCCATGCTTCTTAATGTGGCCCAGAGTTTCTCATGGTTTACACAGTCAAAAGCCTTGCTATAGTTGATAAAGCACAAATAGATATCCTTTTGGTATTCTTTAGTCTTTTCAAGGATCCATCTCACATCCGTAATGATGTCTCTCGTTCCTCGCCCTTTCCTGTACCCTGCTTGCACTTCAGGTAGTTCTTGTTCCAGGTATGGTTGTAGTCTCTTTTGTATAATCTTCAGTAGAATCTTGCTGGCATGTGGGATCAGAGCGATTGTGCAATAATTTCCACAGTCAGTTGGATCACCTTTCTTTAGTATTGGTATAAACACAGATCTTTTCCAGTCAGTTGGCCATGATGTTGTCTTCCATATTTCTTGGCAATTAATAAAAAATACTTTACAATGCAACAAAAATTATAGGAGATAAATGAAATAGTTTGGGAATCTAATATAAAAACATATCAGTTCCGGATGCTGTGCACTGGACCGACATGAAATGTAAATATATATTCTTCAAAAAACAAAAGAGATGCAAGGTCCTCACACACCAATAAACAAAAAGCAAAAACAAGAACAGCACAGTTATCACTTTTATTTTTCATATAGGGACCTGTCTACTAAGCATTTTGCCCATAGGCACAAAATGGGAAAAAACCTTTAGAAGGCAGGCTCCATAGTTTGTAACTAAAGAAATCCCTCACCCAATAATAGGTGCAGACCAGAAATAGGACATTTCCCCATAGAACTCAACATACCAAAATAATTTCTGATCCTGGTAACATAGTACTACCAGCAATATAAACCCTCACCAGTACTGGGCATATTTTTAAGTAATACAAAAACCCTACAAAAATCACTTGGAGCCTACAGAGAAATGCTAATATACTATAAGGGGTATGTTTACAAAGCGGCGATAGTGGCTACTGTGCGGAATGTGTACCACGGCTCTGTTTTATTCAATGGGGCCGCGGCACACATTCCGCATAGTAGCCACTATCGCTGCTTCATAAACATATCCCTAAAAGGCACCTACCCATAAAAGAGTAACACCATAAATACTTCCAAGACCCTAGAGCATTCATACATCTGTTCAGAAAGTTGTACAAGCCAGATTACTACAGTAGAAATTCCTACATAAAAACTTCATGTTAACAAAACACATGCCCTTAATTACACATGCAGAACACAAAATGACCCTTATCAAGTACAACTGAACATAAACTAAAAATAAGCAACAAAAATTAAACTAAACCTCCAAGAAACCAGATTCTGCATGCAGTAAAACATAATAAACATATAAAGATATGTAAAAACAACAGGTAAGAGAAACCATATATCACATTTTAATCACAATCTATATCAAAGGTAAATCTTTTCAATCTTAAATTGTCAGTTTTTCAGTTGCCATATGCTGTTTAATCTACAATTCAAAACAAATTTCCTTAATTTCTTATGCTGAAAATTCTATATTCTAAAAAAATATTAATTCTAAAGGGATTTTAAATATGAGGATGATCTTATTATCAATGAGAGTGTCTTCTAATCCTCCTCTACATTGTATCAAATTGATTATAATCTGTATAAATAGAGATTAAAAAGTCTAATAAATATAATTAAAACAAAATATATGCTAATATGAGACATTTACTGGATAATAAAAACAAATACTTAAAACAAAAGGTATGTGCATATTCACTGGCTAATAAAAACAAGTATTTTGGCATAGTTCTTGTCAAAGTCCAGCAGTTGTCTTCCTTATCATATTAATCTACTGATACCATGGACTGCCTGAAGAACAAACCAGTCGGTACTAGAGGAGATCAAACCTAAGCTTTCTTTAGAAGCTCAGATGACAAGACTTTGACTTTCATACTTTGGACACATCATGCGAAGAGAGAGATCATTAGAGAAAGACATCATGCTTGGCAAGATAGAAGGTCAACGCAAAAGAGGAAGGCCAGCAATGAGATGGATCGATACAATAACAGCAGCTATGGGTACCAGTCTGTCAACAATGAGCTGCCTGACTGAAGACCGAACACAATTTAGGATAGCCATCCAGAGGGTCGCCATGAGTCGACTCCGACTCGACTGTACTTAACAACAACAACTAATAAGAAATCAAGGTTCTATACTAATGTGATGGTTTTCAGCAAAGGAAAATAGTATGGCATAACCTTTAATTAGGTTAAGAGTAAGAAAGAGGGATTGCTTTTATGGTTAAATGTGTTTATTCAAAAATTCAGGAACATACAAAATCACAATGTACAACAGTCCACAAACAGGCATACACACACCCAAATTAACAAGATTTTTATGTTTATTTTCACCCTTTCTACTCTTCCTCCCACCTCCTGCCTCTGCTACCCTCCCATTCTACTTACCCACCATCCTACCACATATCCTATCTCTCTCTTCCCTCCACCCCACAATCAGTGCCAAGGAGTACTGCGCCTTTTACACAAAAAGACAATTAAGGGTCATACTATGGCCTCTGGGCAATAAAAATTGTATGTAGGGCTCCAAAATTTCCATGAAACATGTATGCCGTGCAGCTGAGGGTTGGAATGCTAAATTTTCCATGTCCAAAAAGCGGGGGGGCTCAAGGCAAAGTCACATCATGAGAATCCCTTTCAGGCCTACCAGACCTTCTGTACAAACAACCTTGCGCCCTTATCCTGAACCCAAATCTTCCGAGGCTTCCCTTATATAATGCCAGCAGGGAGAAGTTCTATTGTCTGGTGCAAATCCCCCCTCCCCCCAAATATCCTTTGATCCACTCCCAGAATTGCTGGATCATGTCACATCGCCAGAACATGTCACAGAGATCCCTGGGAGGTCAAACATTTCCCACACTACTCTCCAGATGCTATCCCTGCTTTGAATGCCTGTGTCAGAGAAATATATGCTCGCAAGATAACTTTACATAGAAGTTCCCACAGAGCCATGTCAGTGACTACCTGATGGGATCGCGCAACTCTCTTAATGATATCATCTCCCCTCCAGATATGCCCAGTGCAACATTCCAGCAAGAAGCCACCAACTCATAGTGTCAAGGCACTTCCAGCTCTGTCAGAACCTTCTAAAGTAGTGAAAGGGACATCTACTCAAGACTATCTAACTCAAAAAATATGGACAGTTTACGAGCAAAACTATTGCAAACCCTCTGCCTCTATATAGACAATAAATAATGTCGTAACTGGAGATATGCATAGAAATCATGTCTCCTCAGCTGATACTCCTCAATAAGCTCTTGAAAGGACTTTAACTCCCCATCATCTCACATAACCTGAGTAATGGCACAAATCCCCTTCTGCTTCTAGTCGCGAAACATGCAGGACGTATCCCCAGACAGATGGTCCGAATTACCTCTAAAGGGTAAAAAGCTCAAAATCTCCGGAATTTGGCCAAAGTAAGCACATATCTGTCTCCATGCCCACCTCAGAGACTTGAGAATATGGCTAGGGCAAAGCATGCTGGGCACCTTAACTCTGTCCACATGGCCTGACCAAAAAAATCCTATGCACTCTAGCACAGCAAACAGGAAGTCCCAATCAACCAAGTCAAAGGCTTTTGCAGCATCAAAACTAACCAGCATAGAGGCTTGCTGTTCTTTCTTGCAATAGGTGCCAGAATCTTACGCAGGTTGAGAACAGGGTGTTGATCACGCCCAAAGCCTACCTGGCTGTCTTGGATCAGGCTCGGCATCATCAAAGCTAGACGGTCCACCATCAATTTGGCCACAACTTGTTATCACAATTCAAGAGAAATAGGCCGGTATGACAATATCAACAAAGGGTCTCTTCCTGGCTTTGGCAACATCGCAATGAGAGCGTGATTAGAATTATGTGGAAATCTTTATTTGGCAAACAATGTTTGAAACAATTGGCATAAGGGGGTCATCATGCACTCCCGCAACAGCTTGTACCATTCATTACTAAACCCGTCCAGGCCAGAAGACTTACCCAATTTAGAATGTTGAATAGCTCTAGTCACCTCTTCTCCACTGGAAGGTTTGTACAACAGCTCTCTTTGGTCAGCTGTAAGTCTAGGTAAGGAAATGTTATCAAGATAATCCACATTCTCCAGACAAGGACTCTCCCCCTTAACATAAATATCCTTATAAAACTGACAAAAGAGAGCCACAATCTTACCCTCATCCTTTTGCCCTTCAAAGCTGCTATATGCCACCTTCCCTGCCAGCAACATACCAGTGAGGATAAAAGCTGCCCTGCCTTGTTACCATGTTGAAAAAGCCAAAGCCAAAAGAACAGCATAGACGTTTTGGCCCATTGGTGTAAAATTGAGTTGAGTTCTGACTTTAATGCTATAAGCTCCTCCTGTCGACCATCCAAAGGCTTGGACTCCAATGCTCAGCAAGCCACCCTAATATGTCACTCCAACTGGAGCACTCTTCTATCCATCCTCCTTTGACAAGTAACTGTGTAGCTAATTATCTCTTCCCTTTGGCCACCTTCTAACAGAGTGTGGCATTTTCCTGATGTACTTGATTATTGGCCACATCGTCATCTCACCTGGCCTGTAAGAAGGGCAAAAAGGTTGGATCTCTTTATAAGTAAGTGGGAAAATGCCAATTCCTGCCCCCTCTTCTACCACCCACCCAGCTATGACCCATCCAGGTAGGGACATAATCTGAAATAATGAGACTCCCAATCCAAGTATCCGTAACACGCAACAAAAATTCTACTGGAATAAAAAACATCCAGGCATGTTAAAGACACATGCGCATGAGAAAGATGGGTGAAATCCTTCTCTTTTGGATGTAAAATATGCCACACATAAATAAAATCTAAACGTTCATATAAGTGGAAGACTCCCCGGGTGGACACACTGGGACTGTCACTCTCAGAGGGAGATCGGTCCAGCACACCTTCCAGCAGGTAATTGAAGTCCCCCTCCACCAACAATTTCTCCAAGGGAAAAGATTACAAAAGCATCCTGTCTTGCTACAACAAAGGCTAGCACATCTTGTAATGAAGACAGTAGTTTATTTATAAAACAAAGCAAGGATAACTTGAAGTTCACTTATTTGACTTATTTAGAAAGGTAAGTAATTCACCTTTTTACCTATGATTAGTTAGAAAAGATAACTAGAAAGCAATTAATTACAGGAGAATAATAATAACTAGAAAGCAATTAATTACAGGAGAATAATACATCACCGAAAGAGCTCTGAACTTCATCTCGTGTCACACTTCAACCAAATGGATCCCTAATTCAGCTAGACCAGAGAGACTGCTCAATCAGGAAGGTTTCTAGGCAACATGTCTGCTCCTAGATGAGATTCCTTTGTTTCTGTCTCTCTGGCCAAAACAGGCACCCATTTTATTCTGTTGCAAAGACAACTAGCCGTTGCAAAGGCAACCGGTTATCTTCCATCAGGTAACATACAGTAGCCTAGGGTCTGTTATCCATTAAACACATCCAGGACACTGGCCAGGTGCCTGACAATGCTCAAGGGACACACCCCTTCCCCCTCCCCATGATTTTAGATGTTCAGAACTCTATAATTACAGTGGATTAATTCTTCTTATCTTGTTTATATTTGCTTGGTCTACCTTTGCTAAGAGAATTGTTCAAAGGCCAGGAGAAGAATTCTGTCTACCTTTGCTAAGAGAAGAATTCTTCTCTGGTCTTCCAGCAAAGGTGGGGCACTTGATCTAGACATTCAGGTCTATGAGACAGGACAAGACCTGAAAGGGAATCCACTTTTAAACTCAATTGCTCCATGGACTTATTGAGGGAAGGATCCAGGGCCTTTATGGAATTGTATAGCACCATAAGGGTAACCTGCGATCCATCCACACTGGACAGTGTCCCGCTCTCCCCAGGCAGCTGACCCCCCAGGCTTATGTTCCTTCTTCTGCCTACCGCCTGAGAAACCAGAGGAAGACCAAGCGAAGGGGGAGCCCAGCAGATCTCCGGATACCAATACAGCTGCAAGACTGTCAGACCAGAGAACTTGCCCCCCCCCCCCCCCGGAGGAGCACTTCCAGGTTGCTGGGAAAACAGATGTTCTTTGGGGCTTAGAGACACTCCTTCTGGGATATGCCATCAGCAGCCACTACGAATCCACCATATTTATTATTTTATTTAGCAAGCATTTGTAGCCCGCTCCTTCCAGCGATCAGAAGCGGGTAGGATTACTATTGTGAAACTGCCGAATCAAGGCAGGTACAAATTTTGTTTACATACAGATTGTCAGAAAAGCACATCATACAGAGTTAACACTTCTTAGCTATGGGGGAGTTCATTTACATATATACATAAATACATATATACAGGATAATCTTCTTGGCCACAGTGGTCAGGGGCTGCTCCATCTGTGGATTTAGTTCAGGTTGAAATGTGATTGGAAAATGTGCGTTTTGAGTTTCTTTCTGAAGTCTAGAAGGTCATTGCTAGCTCGTAGTTCTGGTGGGAGTTGGTTCCACAGTGTTGGCGCCGCATATGAGAAAGCCCTGTGGCTGGTGTTAGCTTTGGCAGATCTTATATCTGTTGGAGTGTGAAGGATGTTGGAATTGTGGGTTCTTCTGTTTCTGGTAGGAGGTTGCAATCTTACTAGGTTGTTGAGGAAGGAAGGTGCTAAGTTGTGGATGAGTTTGAAGGTGGTTGTTAGTATTTTGTATTTTGTGCGAGCTGTTATGGGTAGCCAGTGTAATTGAATTAGTACTGGTGTGATGTGGTCACTTAGATTTTTCTTCATTATGACCCTGGCAGCTACATTTTGTGCCATTTGTAATATGTTTAGGTTTTTTTTAGGTAAACCTTGTAGGATGGCGTTGCAGTAGTCAAAATGTGGCATGATGAGTGCTTGGGCCACTGTTCTGAAGTCTTGGGGATCAATAATATTCCGAATGGGTTGGAGCACTCTAAGCTTGTGGAAAACTGCTCTGTTGGTCTTTCGGAGGTGTTTTTCCATCTTTAGGTCACAGTCAAATGTGACTCCTAGATACTTTATTTCTTTTTTTGTTTGGTAAGTGTTGTTACATAGTGTTATTGATGTGGGAGGGTCAAAATTCGGTTCTTTGGAGATATACATTACTTCGGTTTTTTTGTGATTAATTGACATACTACTTTGTTGTAACCAGTCTTGCATCTCTCCGATACATGTCTCCAGTGGGTTGTAGTCTGGGTTTTTAGTGTCTAGTTGTGTGTATAGCATGATATCATCGGCATAGATGTGGTAATTAATTTCGTGCCGTGAGAAAATTTTGCATAGTGGCTGCATATATATGTTAAACAGAAGTGCTGAGAGAGCAGAGCCTTGGGGGATTCCCTGTGTTTGTGAGAAAGAGTCTGCTTTTTCTCCGTTGAATTGAACCTGTTGTGTTCGATTTGAGATGTAGGATGAGAACCATTTTAGTGGGGTTCCTGTTATTCCTATTGATTTTATCCTATTTATGAGGGTCCCATGATTAACTGTATCAAAGGCAGCTGAGATGTCAATGAATACAAGAATGTACATTTTCTTTTTGTTTTCAAGGCCCTTTAGGAGGTTGTTAAGTAGAACTAGTAACAGGGTTTCAACTCCATGATGTTGCCTGAAGCCATATTGCTGGTCATCAAGAGGAGCACTGTCAGTCAGATGGTCTTGGAGTTGTAGAAGGACCGTTTTTTCTATGATCTTTGCCAGGAATGAGATACTTGATATGGGACGGTAGGAGGCTGGGTCTTCTCCGTTGAGTGTAGTGTTTTTTAGGATCGGTCTAATGACTGATTTCTTTAGTTCTGAGGGCATGATTCCTTGTTGTAGGGATAGGTTAACTATGTGTGCTATGTGAGGTGCTATGTCTTGTTTCACTGCCTTGATCCAGGATGCAGGACAGGGATCTAGTGGGGAGGTGGTGCTTTTCAGGCTTGTGACAATGGCTGTGATTTGCTTGGTTCCTATTTTGTGGAAGTGCTCCCATAACTGGTTTTGCGTTGTGTTGTTCTCACTTCTGATTTGTGGTGTTGGTGGGGGGGGGGGGTGGCGGACCAGGGGCCATCAGTTTGGTCGCGTAGTGGTTTGCCAGTGTTTGGACCTTGATGGATTTGTTGAGGTTGGCATTTTGGTCGGTTTTGGTTAGTGATTTGACAAGTTCAAATAACTCTCGTGGGCGATTGATTGCCTTGTTTAGGATGTTGGTGTGATGTAATTTTTTTGCATTGTTCACGTCGTCTTTGTATTTTGCGAGATGGGCCATGTATTTAGTTTTGAGATCGGAGGATTTGGTTTGTCTCCATTTTCTCTCTATTTTACGGAGCTCCCTTTTTGCTTTTATTAGAGTTCCTGTGTACCAGGGTTCCGAGTTGATCTTATGTGGGTTTGATGTGTGTTTCAGAGTTGGGTTAGATGTATTTTGGATGTGTGTGTTCCATCTGTTAGTTAGTTCGTCTAGGTCTGTGGACTCTAGGTTTATGTGGGATGCAATGGTGCTTATGAGGTGTTCCTCGTTGAGTTTGCTGAATTTCCTAATGGGGTTGGTCATTCTCATCTCCTTTGAGTTTTTGGGTTGGCACTGTAGTTTAAGTTTACAGTTGATTTGGTGGTGGTCTGACCATGGTACTTGAGTTATGTTTATTATAGGTGGTTCATTGCTTTGTTGTGGATTTCTGGGTATGAAAATCATATCTAGGATGTTTCCTCTATCGTGTGTGGGGTTGCTTATTATTTGTTGGAAACCCAATTGGTCGATGGCTTCATAGAAGGAGTCCGTGTGGGACGGAGGAATTGATGCTAGGTTCAAATCTCCGAGGATGATCTGGAATTTTTTGCTTTGTGTGGATGTGATGGTTTCTAGTGCTGTGGCTAGTGTTTCGTGCTGTGGTGAGGGAGGTCGATAGATTAGGCAGATGGATAATGCCATGCTCTCGACTTTAAGTAGGTCAAGATCTGGATTTGTGACCGTAGATGTGGTTGTGAGTTGAAGGCTGGTTTTGGCTGCTATAAGGACTCCGCCTCCTCTTCTGTTGATGCGTGGGCAGTTGTATAGTTGGTATCCGGGCTTCTGTATTTGGTTCATTGTTGCAGAGTCTGAGTCAGTGAGCCATGTTTCTGTTATGCATAGGATATCTGGTTGTTCGTCAGTTAGAATGTTGTGGATAATATGCGTTTTATTCCTTATTGACCTAGCATTAATAAGGATAATGTTACATGTGTGATGTTCTTGGTGTGTGGTTCGTGTGAGTTGTATTTGAGATCCAATAGTGTTCTTTGCTTTGGTTTTAGGGTGTTTTTGAGATTTGTTCCCTTTGATATGGGTGTGTCGTTGGGGTAATTTACTTGGTGTTTGTGTGGTGGTGATAGGATTTAAGTTGTATTGATGCAGGATGGGTAATGGAGGGGGGGGGGTGGAGAAGGTAGATTGGTGTATATAGTAGAGGAATGCAGTATTGTGAGTGTGGGATGGTTCTATATGAAGATGTTAGTATACACATGCACAAAATCAGGAAGGTGTGAACAGGCTCCATTTTATGTCTGCCAGAAATACTTGGATTTTGGATTCGAGTGGCGCAGTGTGGGGTGAAGTCAAGGCAGCTGGCCTAGAGATGAGTTAGTGTAGGCCGGCAAGATAGTTGTTGGGTACCAACAGTCTAGCAGGGATAGATGGGTTGGGGTACAGCGTTTCTTATTACTTTAACAAAATAGGGATACAGTCCTAACGTTCCTTATCACTCAGTATAAACAGATACAGTATTGTGCGATACAGTCCTATCGTTACCTATCATTCAGTATAAACAGATACAGTATTGTGCGATACAGTCTTAAGGTTATTGCCTCAGTTAAATTATAATTGTATCCTCAAACCAAAGAAAAACATCTGTTCTTATATCTATTATTAAATATACTCTTCTTATTATGATTACCAAGGATATCTTAATCATTCTATCATGCTATCATACCAGTTAACATAAGAACATAAGAAATGCCATACTGGTTCAGACCAAGGTCCATCAAGCCCAGTATCCTGTTTCCAACAGTGATCAATCCAGGTCACAAATACTTAGCACTTTCCCAAAAAGACACGCCGTTTCCATTATGCTTGTATTGGGGCAAGCAGTAGATTACCTAGGTCCTCTTCAATAATGGTTTATGGACCTTTCCTCCAGTAACTTGTCCAAAACATTTTAAACCCAGCTACACTAACAGCTTTTACTACATCCTCCGGTAATGAATTCCAGAGTTTGATAATGCGTTGAGTGAAAAAATATTTTCTCTTATTAGTCTTACACGGGTTACACTGTAGCTTCATTGCATGCCTCCTAGTCTTTCTACTTTTTGATGCCATAAAGAATCAGTCTACATGTATCTGTTCCACTCCATTCATTAATATCTAGACCTCTATCATATTTCCCCACAGCCATCTCTTTCCAGGTTGAAAAGCCCTAATCTTTTAAAACTTTCCTCATAGGGTTATCCTTCAATCCCCTTTACCATTTCGTGGCTCTTCTCTGTATCTTTTCGAATTCTTCTATATCCTTTTTAAAATACGGTGATCAAATTTGCACACAATATTCAAGTTCGCACCATGGAACGATACAGAGGCATTATAATATCCTTTGTTTTATTCTCCATTCCTTTCCTTATGAGTCCTAGCATTTTATTTGCCTTCCTGGCCGCCACTGTACACTGGGAGGAGTATTTCAACATGTTATCCACGATGACGCCTAAATCTTTTTCCTGGGTGGTGGTTCCTAATGTGCAACCTTGCATCATGTAACCATAGTTTGGATTTTTCTTTCCTAAATGCATAACTTTGCACTTGTCCACATTAAATTTTATCTGCCATTTGAATGTCCAGTCTTCCAATTTATCAAGGTCTCTTGCAATTTTTCACAATCCTCTTGAGTTTTAACAACTTTGAATAATTTTGTGACATCTGCAAATTTGACTACCTCACTCGTTATTCCCATTTCCAGGTCATTAATGAATATGTTAAAAAGCAGCGGACCCAGCACAGATCCCAGGGGTACTCCATTATTCGCCTTTCTCCATTGGGAAAATTGGCCATTCAGCCCTACCCTCTGCTTTCTATTTTTTAACCAGTTCCTGATCAACAGTAGTGCACTGCCTTCTATCACATGACTTTTTAACTTTGCCAAGAGTCTCTGATGAGAGAACTTGCCAAAGACTTTCTGAAAATCCAGATACACTATATCAACTGGGTCACCCTTGTCTACGTGTTTATTCACAGCTTCAAAAAACTACAACAGATTAGTAAGACAAGACCTTTCTTGGCCCAACCACGTTGGCTGTCTCCCATTAAACCATGACTATCTACATGTTCAATAATTTTGTTCTTTATAATGGTTTCTGCCATTTTGCTCAGTACTGACGTCAAGCTCACTGGCCTGTACTTTCCTGGATCACCCCTGGAACCCATTTTAAAAATTGGTGTTACATAGGCCATTCGCCAATCTTCAGGTACTGCAGATGATTTTAATGTTAGTTCACAGATTACTAATAGTAGGTCTGCAGTCTCATATTTCAGTTCTTTCATCACCCACGAGTGTATACCATTCGGTCCAGGTGATTTGCTACTCTTCAGTTTATCAAAGAGTTGAAATATATCTTCCCAGTTTATTGATATTTCTTTCAATTCTTCTGATGCATCACCTTTAAATACCATTTCAGTCATGGGTAACTTCTCTACATAAAGACTGAAGCAAAGAATTAATTCCGTCTCTCCACTATGGCCTTGTCCACTTTTAGGGGTATGTTTACTAAACTGCGGTAATGTCATTCACGTTAGGTTCCGCGGTAAAGGTACAGATGGCCATATAAAGGCATGGTCGGTGCATCGTTACAGCAAGCCATATCAGCTAATGCATGTTACAAACTAACGCGTGCTACAAGGTGCCTCATAAGGCACCTTACAAGGCACCTTACAAGGCACTTTACAAGGCGACTTGTAGGGTGCCTTGTTAGGTGCCTTGTAAGGTGACGTATAAGTAAGGTGCCTTGTAGGGTGCCTTGTTAGGTGCCCTATAAGGTGCCTTATAAGGTTCCTTGTAAGGTGCCTCATAAGGCGCTTTGTAAGGTGCCCTATACAGTAGGGCTCCTTAGGCTATGCGCCGTATTAGGAACCCCTGGACAGGACACCTTAGAGGGCACCCTGGGTTATGGAACCATAGGTTACAGGGGCCTAACAAGGTTATGGTGCCCTAGGTTAGTGTGGCCTAAGGGCTGCAAGGTGCTGCAGGATGACATGCATGACCTTTGAGGAACAGAGACAGATGTAGCCCTAACACTAGATAGAGCACTCAGGAAAGGCAATGAACAGGTGAGTGAAGGAGGGAGAGCTAGGAGCCGCTGGACCTGCCATATCTGTGGGCATCCCATATGGCTGCCAGTACTGATGACAAACATGGTGGGGGCAACTGTACCACAGCACAGAGTGTAGGCAATGTAAAGTACTGGAAAGACAGTTGGTGGCAGACGATGGGAATACGTGTCCCCCAGTGGAGGCGGATGTGGCAGGATAGTTACAATGATGGGTGGACAGAGGAGTGGTGGTGCCATACAGATCAGGCACAGGCGAGGCAAGCATGAAGAGGCGCAATGCAGGAAAGGGTAGCAGTGCATGACATGGAGTGACAGCCTGCACAGGCAGACAGGACTCTACACAACTGACAGACGCAGATAGACGGACCGAGGGAATGTTGGCAATTGTTGCGAGGGTATTATGGGCTGGCAGCACAAATCTGCAAAAATATGACTGTTACAGGCTTGCACACTATTTGAGTAGGACAGGCATAAGAGGAGGGAACAATGAGGAATTGAACCCATGAACACTGCCAAGAATGGCATTGTATTAACCAGTAGGCTATACCTCTGTGGTGTATGTCACAGCAATGTCTGGGTACAGAAGGACTGCAGGTCACCGCACAAACTGTCTGCTCTGAGTGCCAGGATAGGGTAACACCACCAGTACCCATGATGCAATGCACATGCTGAATAGGATTGAAAATGGGGTGTTGGGGGGGCTTGGATTGAAATGGACTCATGGAGGGGCTAGGACTGGAAATAGGCTCATAGAGAGGCTTGGATTGGAAATGGGCTGAGTGGGGGGCTTGGACTGGAAATGGGCTGAGTGGAGGGGAGCTAGGACTGGAAATGGGCTTATGGTGGGGCTAGGAAAGGACTGGAAATGGGCTGATGGAAGGGTTAGGATAGGACTGGACATGGGCTGTTGGCGGGGGCTAGGATTGGAAATGGGGTGTTGGGGGGCTTGGATTGAAATGGATTCATGGAGGAGCTAGGACTGGAAATAGGCTCATGGGGGCTTGGATTGGAAATGGGCTGAGTGGGGGGAGTTAGGACTGGAAATGGGCTGAGTGGGGGTCATGGACTGGAAATTGACTGAGTGGAGGGGAGATAGGACTGGAAATGGTCTGATAGTGGGGCTAGTATAAGACTGGACATGGGCTGTTGGGGGGTGGGGCTAGGATTGGAAATGGGGTGTTAGGGGGGCTTGGATTGAAATGGACTCATGGAGGGGCTAGGACTGGAAATAGGCTCAGAGGGGGGCTTGGATTGGAAATGGACTGAGGAGGAGTTAGGATTGGAAATAGGATGAATGGAAGGCTTGGACTGGAAATTGACTGAGTGGAAGGGAGCTAGGACTGGAAATGGTGGGGCTAGGAAAGGACTGGAAATGGACTGATGGAGGGGCTAGGATAGGACTGGAAATGGATGGGGGAGCTAGGACTGGAAATGGGCTGATGGGCTAGGATTGGAAATGGGCTGAGTGGAGGGGGATTTGAACTGGAAATAGCTGATGGGGAGGGGGGCTTGGACTGGAAATGGGCTGATTGGGGGGAGCTAGTACTGGAAATGGGCTGATGGAGGAGCTATTATAGGATTGGAAATGGACTGATGGGGGGCTAGGATTGGAAATGGGATGATGGGGGGGCTAGGACTGGAAATGGGCTGATGTGGGGACTAGAAGGGAGTGGATGCTGGGTGGGGCTGGAACTAGAAGGGAGCTGATGTTGGGGGAAGACTAGAATGGAATGTGGTTGGGAGAGTGAAATGTAGAGGGGAAAATATTTTGTGTGGGAGGGAAGAAAAATCTACCATTGGCCAGGTATTCGGAAAGTAAGTGGGGATTGAGGATGGAGGGGTAAAATTTGAGTGGATGAAAAAGGAATAAAGAAAGAGATGGAGGAAAGAGCAAAAGGATGAAGATCAGTATGTTAAAGCAGATGTAGAGAGAGAATGGAAAAAAAAACTAGAAGAGAGAAGAAAGGACAAATGGACAGCAATGGAGAGATAGCAGAAGACAAGAAGAAACCAGAAGAAAGTGACTGGAGCAATTGCAACTGAAAAATAAAATGCACATACAACAAAAGGTAGAAAAATACTTTTTTATTTTGAATTTATTAACTGGAATATGTCAGCTCTGGGAAATGTGTATTTTTAACGTCTGCATTTTGTTTAGTACAAGTGGAAATTAATTTATAGTGTGATTTCTGCAATGTTGTTGTACATTCCAAGTTTGGCTTTTGGGGTTCCCAGTTTAATTATTGCCTTCCTATTTCTAAATTGTGATCCCTTGTTCTTTGTTTGGTGATGGTCTATATTCTGCATGTGTAACCGAGCTGAGTTCTTCTGTTTATGTAGTTTCTATTGACAGTGCCACTGGTTCTCTTTCCCCAGTAGGAGATGTATTGATATTCTCTGAGATGTATTGGTTTAATATTTGCTGTGTTGCCTTTTGATAGGTAGGGTATGGTGCTTTATGAGTCCTGGTAGTACTGTTATGATAATGGTGAGTTTGTTTTGGGTTCTAAATGGGCAGTGTCTGTAGTACTTCCTAATGTGCCTGGCGGTTGGCACTGGAGTATAGTAATGTAGAAATCTGGTAGTCTTTCTTTATCCATACACTCATTAAAAGGCATGTTTACTAAAAGTTAGTGCATGTTAACATTATGCAAATATTTATGCAAATGAGGACCACACCGAATCTCCGCACATGGCCCCATACCCTCCTTGGGCCTCCCGACTGCCTGTCATCTCCATGCACACAGGCCAATATTGCAGTCTTTGCCTAATCGATCTGAAATTGATTTACTCAGCAAATGAGGGTCTGCATACTTCTTGAGTCTACCAAGGCCTGGAGTCAGGTCCCTTTGAGCTCACTGGAATCACAAAGTTTGGTGTACCTGGGCAGGGATTGTCTACAATCTGCTACGAGGGGACATGGGATGAGGGTGAAGGGAGATAGATTCAGGACTGATATGCGTAAATATTTCTTTACGGAAAGAGTAGTGGATCCGTGGAATAGTCTCCCAGTGGAGGTGGTAGAGATGAGGACAGTAACTGAATTCAAAAAAGCATGGGACAAACACAGAGGATCTCTAAAGGTAAAAAGGGGACTGTTGTAGTTGTTGATATGGAAGGATAGACTAGATAGGCCATGTGGTCTTTTTCTGTCATCATATTTCTATGTTTCTAAGTTACAAAAGCATAGGTGTGAGGAGTAGTTAGGCTAACATCCTTTTGTTCCTCTGCAGCCAGGTGACATTCCTGGGCAAAGTGTCCTCAGGCTCCAAACCTAAAACATGACTGGGCCCAAGCCCTTGCCTAGGAGGAGACTTTGAGGTTCAAAACATGGTGGCCAACATCCACTCCAGCTTCTCCTTCCATCTTTCCGAGCTAATGGATGACTTCTTCCCCTTCTCACGATCCTCTCCAGTCACCAGCTGTGCTTCATGATACCTTTTGGCTATTTCCAGTGCACTCCATTGTAAGCTTGGGGTGCCGGCATGCCCATTATTTCATTGGGGCTGTCAAGCCCTTTAAAAAATGCTCCAATAGCACAATTTTGGCTATCTTGTGCCCAGTCTTTCCATCTGGTTGTAGCTACTTCCGTGCAAGATCCTTTAGTCAATAGAAGAACCTCCGAGGACTCTCTTCTATCTGGGGTCCCCCCTTTCTGAATCGCTGGTGGTAGGCCTCTGTTGTACAGTTGGTCCATTCCAGTGTGGCACCCTCTCTGGACTGGCATCCTGGAATGCAGCCTGACTGCAGTTGCTGCTGATTCAGCAGGGCACGTTGAAATTGCTGTTGCCCTTCTGCCATAATCTAGAGGAGCTGCTCCATTCTGGCTGTCACTGTTCTCTTACAATACAACCACAGCTCACTCTTCAACTGCTGAGTTAACACTGCAGCATTTCAGCTCCAACAAACATTAAGTGGCCTCTATTGGCCAAACGAAACCTTGCCTGTCCGGCACTGACTAAACTTTTCTTCAAACTCCCTAGCTAGGGTGAGGCTAACCCTCTTAGCCATTCAATCAACAACAACAACAACAAAATTCTTTCCCTTCTGCAAGAGGCCCATCCTGGAGGTACATTGATTTTCCCTCTGTCACGTGGTTAGAGGAAATCCCACTCTACCACCCCATGTGATATAATGTGGCATGCAATGGCAAGGGGCTCTTAAAATATTATGAAGACAGCAGTTCAGGGCCAAACAAAACTACTTTTATTGTCCTTTATCTATAAAGCAATCACTCGCCAGCCTGTTGTTGTCACAGGTTGGGTTCTCAGTGCCCTTTCCCCGACCCACAAATTAAAATCAGAATTCAGTTCAACCCAAAGTCCAGGCACTCACTTGGGCTTCGGTATTTATAAATATGGTTCCCAGTTCCTAAACCGCCTACCTTACAGCTGAACTCCTCTCCCAGCCCTGCTTGTAAAGAGCTTTCTGTCTCCAAGGGCCTCCCTCTCCCTCCTGCACAAAGCTGGCTTGTTAATCCCTCTGTTTTAGTCACCGCCCCCCCCCCCCCCAAGCCCTGAGTTCTGAGCTTTAGACTCTTTTAAGGTGGAGTGCTGATAATGCCTTTGGAGAGGGAAGGGTAACTTCCTATATACCCCATCACAACAACATTCTAAATTACAAATTCCTGACATCATCATCCCAATTTATATCAGCATACTTCCCACCACAAGCCCTCAGTCAGTCATCCTCACCTACTGTATATTCTAATTATGCTCCATTAACCAGAGATATTCCAGAAATGTTATTCGCCTCACAACCTCACGGCACTTAAAAATCAAGCCACCAGTTTTCCTAGGTGAGATCAGGGCTTTTTTTGAGGGGGTACACTATGATATGGATTACTGTCATTTTTTTCATTCCTGCTAAAATTGACTCATTGTCCTCATGTGTTAATTAAATAGCCCTGAATATGAGTAACAGCATCTTTTTTGCTAGGAAAAATGTACTGGGTAGGATTATTACAGTGTGAGTTTTGGGAGCTAGTGCTGTTATGATGTGGTAAAGTTTGGAACGATTTATGTTACTTCAGAGTGTCAGGCAGTGGATGGAGCTTAGTTTTAGTTTATTATGGTACTTTTTATGGACCAATGCAGAAAGCCGGTACATGTACGCCTCCATTAGCTATTAGCTATGTATGCCTCTATGCAGTGCACGGATAGCACGCAACTTCAGTGCCGGCATGCAGAAAGGGGTATACAGTCAAACCTCGGTTTTCATTTGCCCCGGTTTTCATACGCTTCGGTTTTCAACGTCTTTTTTTGACTGAGATTTTGTCCCGGTTCTCATACATCGCTTCGGTTTTCAACGTCTTTGACTGAGATTTTGTCCCGGTTCTCGTACATCACCTCGGTTTTCGTAAAGTACAGTACTGTAAATACATACACCCTCGCGCTGCACACCGGTCTGTATACACTGCCAGAACGCTCGCCCGGTCCCAGCAGCACTGCCCCCCGGACTCACCGATCGCCAGCGTGATGAGAAGCGAAAGCCAGCTGAGCACGTAAATGAAACACATCCTCGAGCCTGGTCAGAGTTAGAGAGGCAAGCCCCGATCTCGTCCACCGCCTGCCCGTTCTCTGGAGTGCCCCCTCAGGCTCGGAGGTAGCAGGGAAGAAAAGCTGTCAACGTAAGCAGGAGATGTTGCATGAATGTGGGAGGCAGTTCTTTCTCTTGCAGGGTACGTCTGAAGCTATATCATTAAGATTTTCTGTCATTCTGAAGCATTGAGCAGATAAAGCAAAGGTATTTTAATGGGCTGAATCCAATGTGATTCCGAAGAGAGCTGGGCACAGCAGCTTGTCAGGGTTGGCTAAGGCCAGATGCTAACATACTGTACTGTACAGTACTGTACTTAGCTTGCTTTCAGTGATGTTAAATGTTCATTTATCCATTTCATTAGTCATTTATATTTATTTCTCATTGTTTTCTGTATGTAAAAATATAGTTATTCTCTATAAAATGTATTTTTTGTGAATATTTTTGGGTGTCTGGAACAGATTAATTGGATTTACATTATTTCTTATGGTAAATATTGCTTCAGTTTTCATACGTTTCGGTTTTAGTCAGACTTTTTCGAATGGATTAATCATGAAAACCGAGGTTTGACTGTATATGCAAATTAGCCATGCGTTGAACTATGGCGCAAATGTCAGAGCCGCAAGTTTGATATGCTGTCCCAGAAAAACAGGGTCATCTGAGGGGAAGTTAGACACTTCACCTCAGATGATCCAGGCATCAAGGAAAGCTCCAGATGCCATCACAATAATGTCATGCGGCTGGTGCAATGTGCAGGGCCAGGTGACGCCATTTTTCAAGATAGCGCCACAGGGGCAGGGGCACTTGGGCAACACTCCTGCTCCATCTTAAAGGTACTGGGAGGGGGTGAGCAGATCTTGGCTGCTGGGCCACCAGGGTTTCTTTTTAATTGGGAAGGTGAGGAGAATCAAAGCCGCTGGGCCACCAAGGTTTTTTTTATTGGGTGGGTGGGGGGATCGGGGCCATTGGGCCACCAGGGATTTTTTTAGTGAGTGGGTGAGGGAATCAGGGACGCTAAGCTACCAGGGATATTTTTTATTGGGTGGGTGGGGGAATCGGGCCGCTGAGACCCCCAGGAATTTAGTTTCTGTGGATTGTCAGTGTCAGGGGCACTGGCCCCCCGACAGTATTTTGATGGCATTGGAGGCTTTCCCCTGATGCCTGGATCATCTGAAAGGAAGTTTGACACTTCACCTCAGATGATCCAGGCATCGGGAAAAACCCCTGATGCCATCAAAATACTGTTAGGGGCACTCACAAGTCATTTAAGCCACCTCAGACCAAATGTAGTGATATTGGTGCTTCAGCTGGTTATATAATCCTCTACACATTTCTCTACATCAGACACAGACAATATTAGCATGCTATTTTAATACATGCAACTCATTTGCATATCATTTAAATACACTTGGCGTTATTGTGTGTGCTTGCTTTAGCTTTGCTGTTTATACAAATGTCAATCTCTTTTCTGCATTTGGCATGTTGGGACTTGTGTGTTATCTGCACGCAAAGGGCGCATTAGTTTTTCTGCATCAGTCCATTTGTAAGCAAATAGTAAAGCTGTTTACAATAAACAATTAATTCAATAAAATAATGGAAAAGAATAGCAGAAAGGTACAACATAAACAACAGCACAGATCCAAGCAAGGTAAGAATCAAAGCAACATATTCCCCCCCCCCCCACCCCACCACGCACACACACCGGTCGCAGCCATCAGCACACAGAGCCACACCAAAGGCCAAACCAAAGAAGAATGTTTTAAGACCTGGCTTAAATTTCTTATAAGATTTTGTAGAATGAAGAATTGGAGCCAAAGAGTTCCATAAGGATGGGGCTAAGAAGAAAAAAGCTGAGTGCTGCTGGATTCTAATCGGGAGCATGAAACAGAGGAAATAGGATATTTATATGTTGAGAACAAAGATTTGTAAAAGAGTGGACTCCTCTGAGAGAGTGGATAACAAGAGGAAAGATCTACAAAAGCTGGAAGAATGGTCTAATGCTTGGTAGTTAAGATTTAATGTGAAGAAGTGCAGTGTCAGGCACTTGGGATGGAGAAATCCAAAGGAATTGTATGCGATATGGGGCGAGAAGTTGGTGTGAACAGACAAGGAGAAGGACCTTGGAGTGATTGTTTCTGAGGATCTCAAGGTGGCGAAACAGTGTGGCGAGGCGAAGGACAAAGCCAGACGGATGCTGAGTTGCATACAGAAAGGAATTAGCAGCAGAAAGGAGGAGGTACTAATGCCACTGTAGAAGTCGCTGGTGAGGCCTCACTTGGAATATCTCGCAAAGGATATAAAAAGACTGGAAACGGTTCAGAGGAAGGTGACCAAAATGATTTGGAGCCTGCACCAGAAGACGTATGAGAAGAGACTTGAAGACCTAAATATGTACACACTAGAAGAGAGGAGGGAGATATGATACAGACCTTTAAATAGAGTATTAATGAACAAACAAACTTTTTTCAAAGATGGGAAAGCTGTAAAACTAGAGGGCATAACATGAAACTGCAAGGGGGTAAACTGAAAAGTAACGTCAGGAAATACTTTTTCACTGAAAGGGTGGTAGATGCTTGGAAAGCCCTGTTGATGCAAGTGGTGGGGGAAAATATAGTGAGAGAATTCAAAATGGCATGGGACAGACACAGTGGAGCCCTTTATAGCAATAGGATAAAATCAAAATAATCTTATCTATCTCTTATATCTCAAAAAATAGGGATGACCTTCATGGAGCGGTGGGTACACCTCTAAACAAAGGCATGGGGAGGGGTGACCTGCATGGAACGGCAGGTGCACCTACTCTTGTCACCTTGCTGGGCAGAATAGATGAACCATGCCAGTCTTTATCTACCGTCATATACTATGTGACTATATCAAATGTGCCACTCTTAGGGACTTGTGCTACTCTTAGGTGCAGTAGCTGGATTCATAAAGGTTTAGCACCTAAATAGTGAGTAGGGCGTGTCAGTTTTAGGGGTAGATTTTTATTTTTCCAAACTTTACAAACTACTAGTGACCAAATTATTCAGTTTTGCATACTGAAACTAAAACTATCTTCAGAAGCTGCTTAAAATGAGTCTTACCTACATCAAATCACAGTTGAAATATGTGGAAATTAAGAAATATTTATTTGAACATCAAATAGTTTGAACAATACCTGTAGTTACATAATTGTCTTTAAAATGTCATTTATGTAGTTAATTTAATATTATTTAACAAAATCCAGCAAAGAAGCCACATCTTGCTTGCTTCTCGGCTCATGAGCTGCCTGCTGACCATTTGACCCTTAATATAATGTTCCCTCCTCTCCTGATTGTACACATAACTAGAAGCCTCAGTTGTCATTTTTACACACTTTTCTATGGACTGGGTGTGTGATGACCAGTCTGAAACCACTATGGGTTTGCTCAGAAATGCCTTGATCTCTGGTGTTGCCATGTGCAGGTAAGAGGAGACTTAGAGACTCCGGCGCTCCAGTCAAGTAATTGGGTGAGTATAGTTGCCTCAGTGTTGATGGATGGTGTTTTCCTGGGTTTCACACTACTGTCTTGAAGCTGAGTCTTCTCATCTCCTTCACCTCTGATCTTCAATATATTCTCCACTGCATCTCCTCTCTCCTGTTCCTCTTCACTGTACAACATAGCTTGCAGAGCAGACTCACTGTAACCACACTAAGCTGACCTTCTCACTGTAGGCATGACTATCTTCCTTACCTCTTTACACTGTCATTTCAACAGTTGCAACTAGAAAAGGAGATGCCTGGGACCTTGTGTCCAATTGCTATTTATTTTTATATTGAACCATTTCACCATGTAAACCCCAATACAGAACTCTTTAATCATTCTTAAGTTTTTCAGATTATGGTTTATGGTTTAGACACTTGATATACCACCCTTTACTATGCGCATCAGAGTGGTTTACATATATATGTATATATATACACACATGAACAGGTACTTTTTTATCCCTTGTCCCAGAAGGGCTCACAATCTAAGTGTACCTGAGGCAGTGGAGGGTTAAGTGGCTTGCCCAAGGCCACAAGGAGTGGCCATGGGACTAGAGACCCCAGTCCTTCTGGCCTGAGGATACTTGTCCTTTCAGATTGTGCTTGGAAATCCATATTCTCATGAACCTTAGAGCTGTTGTAAGCCATCTGTTATGTGACATAGCTCCTATTATCAACAGTAATTTGTGTATTTTTGCATGTGTATATAGGTAGGCGAATAACATATTACACAAAATGTAAGGCTAATTGTTGATTTGCCACATGAAATTGTACCATTTTTTCACTAGTGCTTTTTAAAATGATGACATCTCCAAAATTTACCCACCCTAATAGTGAGGGTCCTGGCCCTGCGGTAGCTAGGATCATGTGGCAATAATACATTAACGTCAACAATTCTGCACTACCTGACTACCATGCAAAAAGGCAGGCTTAGGGACGATCCACGGGGGAGACTGGGTGTGACCAACTGTGCGTAGCTATCGTGGACATGCTAGTGGCTCCTCTGACCCCAAAAGATATTGCTAGTGAGGGTGCAGATAATGTCTTCCTCTAACTAGGTGCTAGTTGCATTCCAAATGCATAATACGGGCATGATTCCCATACATTTAACAGTCCTGAGCCATCTTACACATACATCATCCTAGACAACCATGAACAGCACTGTCCGTAGGCGAACCAGGCAGTCATCTAGAGCATCGGCATCTGAGGAGTAGCAATGTGTAGCAGTTATGACAGCAAAACAATAAATACTGACAGCCATAATAACTTTACCTATTTGGGAGAGCAAGCACACGCATACATACAAAGCAATGTTAGCCTCAACAGTTTGATCTGCATGTATGCATATGCACTGCATACTTGTGGGAGGGCTGCTAGTGTGATGAGCTGGGGAGGGGGCATAGACTAGAGGTTTGCCTAGGGCACCAAATACCCCTGCACCAGCCCCTCTGACAACAGAGGCAGGGCAGCACCCATGGACCCTGCAGACGATATCATCTGCAACAGCCCAGATGAATGCACAAGCCTGAATGGCAAACAGATAGCAAAGGAGGTCCCCTGCAACACCAGCAGGAGCAGCAGCAGGGAATGGAGGTTCATTGCCACCCCTCCACACACACACACACACCATTGTGACTGCATGGTAATTACTGTAGCTGGGGGAGACATGTTCAGAACATTCACACATGGGTGGACAATCAGCACTGGTAAGGAGTAGAGAAACAAGTTATGTGCTCAGTGAAACAACCTGAGCCGAGCCACGTAGCCAATAAAACAAATATGGATATCCTTTTGGTATTCTTTTGTCTTTTCAAGAATCCATCTCACATCTGCGATGATGTCTCTCATTCTTCGCCTTTTCCTGAACCCTGCTTGCACTTCAGGCAGTTCTCATTCCAGGTATGGTTGTAGTCTCTGCTGAATGATCTTGAGTAAAATCTTGCTGGCATGTGGGATTACAGCAATAGGGTGATAATTTCCACAGTCAGTTGGATCACCTTTCTTCAGTATTGGTATAAACACAGATCTTTTCCAGTCAGTTGGCCATGAATTTGTCTTCCAAATTTCCTGGCAGAGCCTTGTAAATACGGTAACAGCTTCATCTGATTGCTGTAATACTTCAGTGGGAATGCCATCAATGCCCGGTGCTTTGTTCTTTGATAAGGCTTTCAATGCTGCTTTGACTTCTTCTTTCATCACCAATGATTCCTGATCATAAGGTACAGGTTGAAACGGCTGTTGGTCCACTTGATCTTTATGGTATAATTACTGTATATATTGTTTCCAACTTTTCTTGATCTTCTCAGCATCATTCAACATGGATCCTTAAACATCTTGTAGCATTCCAATTCAAAGCTGGAATTTTCTCTTTAACTCTAGTAGCCTTAGGAAAGCTGATCTTGTTCTTTCTCTAATAGTTTCTGATTCTATTTCCTTGCATGCATCATTCTAGTACTTCTCCTTGTCTCATCTTGCTGAGTGTTGGAAATCTCTGTTCAGTTATGTGATTGCCTCTCATTCTCCTCTGACTTTAGCTTCTTTGTGTTACTGGGCAATTTTCAGAGTTTCTTCATTCATCCATTTTGTCCTTTTTTGCTTTTTCACTTTTTTCTCACTTTTTTCAAACACAACTTTCTTAATGTCATCCCATAATTCTTCTGGTGCTCTGCCATTTGTATCCAAAGCAGCAAATTGATTTTGGAGGCAGTCTTTAAATTCTGGTAGTATATTCTCAAGCTCATATCTTGTTACATTCATGAGTGGTTTGCTCTTTTTCAGCTTTAGCTTGACTTTGCATACTTGTAGATGGTGATCTGTGCCACAATTAGCTCCAAGTTTTATCTTTGCTGATATTATTGAGCTTTTCCAACATTGACTTCCACAGATGTAGTCAATATGATTTTTGTACAATCCATTGGGTGAAGTCCATGTGTACCATCGTTTCTTGTGTTGCTGGAAAAAGGTATTTGAGGTGAATAGATAGTTGATCTTGCAGAATTCTATCAGTCTTTCTCCAGCCTCATTTCTGTTGTCAAGTTCATATATATAAGAAATGTTAAATAAATAAATATTTTCTGATCACTTTGCCTTCTTCTTTGTTGCCAGCCTTTGCATTCCAATCACCCATGGCTATCAGGATATCCTGTTTGCATATTCTATCAGTTTCAGCTTGTACGTGTTCATAGAACTCATCCACTTCTTCCTTTTCTGGAGCTTTTGTTGGGGCATATACTTGAATAATAGTTGTGTTGATGGATGTTCCCCATAGACAAATAGAAATTAAGCATTCATTGATTGCACTGTATTTCATTACAGTTCTCACAAGTTTCTTCTTAATTATAAATGCAGCATCATTTCTTCTTTATCATTAATTTCCAGCATAGTATACCATGTGATCATCAAATGCAAAGTGCCTGATGCCAGTTCATTTTGGTTCGCTGACACCCAACAGATCAATTTGTACACGTTCCATTTCATTCTTGACCATCTCCATATGTTCCATGTCCCAATATGTGAACATTTTTGCAACTTCTGACTCTCATTTCATGTACAGCTACATCAGCAGTCAGACATCCCGATGGCTTTGATCTAACCACATCATAAATGCTGGCTTTACTCTGAAAAGACTTCAGTTCATCCCCAGTAGCCAGCTGAGTGCCTTTCAATCTGGCAGGTCTCATCTTCCAGCACTATACTGTAGTGCAATTTGTTTTGTTGTGATTATCCATTGGGTTTTTGTGGCAAGATACGCAAGTAGATTGCCAGGCTTTTTTTCCATGCAGGTAGAGCTAGTATTGTTGCTGTGGAATGTGGTCCTCCACCGCCAACACCATCCCATTCTGCTTCTGCCCAGAAGAGTGGTTTGTCTTAGTCTGGCAATTCAGCTGAGACCTGTCTATCTTGGGAGAACCTGCCAGTACTTATGCTACTGATAGTTTAGCTCTCAGCATCAATGATGCACACAAGCCCTCACAGCACGACAAGCTACAAACCAAGTGGGGGGGGGGGGGGTATGATTTTAGTTTAACCAATAGAGATTCTGAGTAGTGTAGGGTGGAAGAGGTTATCTCAGAGATGGATAAGGAGTTTCTATAGAGTAAGGCAATGAACCCTCCCCAATCTTGATGTATGAAAGGTGAAAAAGGCATCATAATTAGGAGGAAGGCAATACTAGAGAAAGGCTTTCTCCCCTTCCCTGAGCCAGATTTCAGTTAATAATAGGAGGTCCAAGAAATGCTGGAGGATGAGATCAGAGAGGAGGAGGATTTTGAATGAAGGGATCTGCAATTAAGAAGGGCAGCATGACAAAGAGTTGGAGAAAGAGGAGGAAGTAGGTGCTGAGAAGGGTCAAGTGATGAGAAACAGGGGAGGAAGAAGGCCTAAGGGGAGCAACAGGGTGGTAACCACAATTGATGGGGATAGAGTACATCCCTATGGCCAGGAGAATCAGGACAAGAGGAAGTCCTGATTCTTGAAGTACTACAAAAGGGGACTGCTACTTCTGGAGAAAGATTTGCAATTGTAAGTATTTACTTCTAGGAATTTTTCTAAATTTTGGGGAAAAAGGAATTCTTTAGATTAAAGCTGTTTAATCTGTGAACCCAGTGTGTTTGTTAAAAAAGTCAGGGCCTAGTAGCAGCAAAGAGCTTTCAGTTTAAATTTAAAACACGGAAGAGAGCTTTCTCGTTAAATGTAGAACCCAGCAGAGAGCTTCTAGTTTAACAACCACCCCCACCAGGGATCACTGCCCAATCCGGGCAGGCGGCGGCCCAGTTTAAAAGAGCGCCAAGCGGGCGCGAGGGCCTTTCCTGCACTCCGGCCTTCTCAACAGCTCTCCCGGCGGGGATCGAGCCGGCCGGAGCAACAACCACCCCCACCAGGGATCACTGCCCAATCCGGGCAGGCGGCGGCCCAGTTTAAAAGAGCGCCAAGCGGGCACGAGGGCCTTTCCTGCACTCCGGCCTTCTCAACAGCTCTCCCGGCGGGGATCGAGCCGGCCGGAGCAACAACCACCCCCACCAGGGATCACTGCCCAATCCGGGCAGGCGGCGGCCCAGTTTAAAAGAGCGCCAAGCGGGCGCGAGGGCCTTTCCTGCACTCCGGCCTTCTCAACAGCTCTCCCGGCGGGGATCGAGCCGGCCGGAGCAACAACCACCCCCACCAGGGATCACTGCCCAATCCGGGCAGGCGGCGGCCCAGTTTAAAAGAGCGCCAAGCGGGCGCGAGGGCCTTTCCTGCACTCCGGCCTTCTCAACAGCTCTCCCGGCGGGGATCGAGCCGGCCGGAGCAACAACCACCCCCACCAGGGATCACTGCCCAATCCGGGCAGGCGGCGGCCCAGTTTAAAAGAGCGCCAAGCGGGCGCGAGGGCCTTTCCTGCACTCCGGCCTTCTCAACAGCTCTCCCGGCGGGGATCGAGCCGGCCGGAGCAACAACCACCCCCACCAGGGATCACTGCCCAATCCGGGCAGGCGGCGGCCCAGTTTAAAAGAACGCCAAGCGGGCGTGCCCGCGCCTAGCGTGCCCGCGCCTGAGGGCCTCGCCAGAGGGCCCTTTGGCGCGGCCCTTAGGCGAGGTCCGTGGCGCCGTTTCGTAGACTGTGGCCGAATTCTTTGAGGAAGCTCTCTAGGTACTGTCAGCACCATCTACAATTGTTTAATGTTCACTGAAGAGCTGCTCAGGTCCTCCGGAAGAGCTGACTAAATAGCGAAGAGCAGCCTGTTCAACCTGAAACATCAATGAATGCTGTCTGACAACAAGCTGGTAACTCTGTTTTACTATACTTAGTGATCTGTTAACTTTGTATCCACTCTAAACAGATACTTCTCTTTGCATTCCTGCAGACAGCCTTTTAAACATCCCGCGCAATCTAATCTTCTATATATCATCCTGCCTGCCTAATCTGTATTACTTGTGCTATTATATATGCATATAATAACTTGTGGGCCTATTATAGATGCATATAATAACTAATCTATACCTAAAGCAATAGATTGTGCTTTTGTTTTCACTCTGAATAGATACTTCCTTTACCTTCTTGCAGGCAGCCTGTATGCTATCTAGGTTAGTCTAGTCTGCTAATGTTAAATCTTGCCTGTATAAACTGTGTTACTTGAATAATTGATCTGTATTCCATAACCATTCTATACCCAGAATAAGAGAATTTTCTTGTTTTCGTTGCCAATGAGAAATAGTCCTACTGAATTCTCACAAATCTCTCCCACTCACTAGTAATATCTCATTGTCTCTGCGACTACATTCAGAGTGAGTAAGATGGGTTCCCCTATTACCCTAACGGGCTGTTACCTAATCTTCTCCTTCTGCCTCTCATTCTCCCGAGCTCTAACCCTTGAGGGCAACCAGATACCAATCCTATACGGCCAAGGAAAAAGAGCGTCAGGTACACCTAAGTTCAGTTATAATGGGAACTCTCGGGCACATCACCAGCATCTAATATACATTCCACTCCAACTTTCGACGAAAGCCAAACAAGACGAAAGCCTCTACTCACAAAGCCTCAAATGTGCTCTCATCAATGCCCGTTCAATTCGTACGAAATGGCCGGTGATTGTGGATACTATTTCCCTACATAACCTTGATATTCTCATGGTTATTGAAACGTGGCTTTCTGCAGAAGACAATGTGCTACTTAACCAACTTCTTCCACCAAATTTCTCAGTGTTTGCCAGCCACAGACAAAACAAGCGAGGAGGGGGCGTGCTCATTCTCTCCAGATCAGACCTTCAGTTCCAGCTGAAAGATACCCCTAGATCCGACCACCTCGAGTTAGTTTCTATCTCCAACAAATTATGCACGATAAGCCTTCTATACAGAGCACCTTCATCCTCCCCAGAAGTCCTTCCAGCCATTATAGATCTGGCATCCAACATTCAGAATCCTAATATCCCAACTTGGATTGTGGGTGATTTTAACCTGCCAGCTCTCCAAGATAGTCACTCTTCCGCCTTCCTCGAAGCACTTGAATCCCTGGGATACCAACAACTAATCCATGAACCTACCCATGTAAAGGGAAACACCCTTGATCTTATCTTTGCCCCACAGTCCTTAAACACCCAATCTTACACTGCCGCGATATCTATTACTGATGTACCGTGGTCAGATCATAAACTCATCTTTTTCCAAATCCCTACGCACAACAGACATTCAATGACTAACAATGCTCCGGATAACAGCCCCAAATCTCTGGCTAGGAGCTTTCTTCCTTTCAACAGAGATTGCATCCTTGCTGGAACATGCTCACTCCGTAACAAGGCCTCCCTAGAAATAGAAGATCTAATCACCTGTTGGAACACCAGTCTTAATTCGATTGCAATACGACCATCACTCAACAGGCTGCCTAGAAAGAGAGCTTCGGCACCATGGTACACAGATGACCTGAGAAGATCACTATCCCAACTACGGAACCTCGAGAAGCGCTGGCGTCGGTCTCGCTCAACAGCAGACCAGGCAGCCTACCTCAATCAGCTATCCATCCACCGCAAGGCCATCTCAGAGAAAATGAAGCGGTACCACACGGACACCTTGAGGCGGGCACTAAACAAACCTCATGACTTGTTTAACCTAGTCAAGACCTTATCTAAAGAGCCAGCCCCTGAAAAGCAAGGCGAGATCCATCCTCAAGACTTCGCAGCCTACCTACAATCCAAGCTTACACAAACAAATAAACCTCCATTAAAATTAACCCCCATAGATCAAGATTGCCAAACAGCTCTAACCATGTTTTCTACCCCTACCAAGAAGCGAATTGAGGATCTGATCATGTCTCTCAATTCCACAACTGCTCAGACGGACCCCTGCCCAGCCTTCTGGATAAGGGATCTGCGTTGTGAATTCAGCCCAATAATAACTAAAATAGTAAACCTGTCTTTCAACTCCGGTACATTCCCATCTGCCCTCAAGCAAACTTCCATCAGACCTCTCCTGAAAAACTGTAAGTTAGATCCTCAAAAGGTAGACTCCTACAGACCCATCTCAAGTATTCCTTTTCTCGCGAAGTTAATAGAAAAGGAGGCACAATGTCAATTGCAAGACCACATCGATACCAATGCTCCATTGGATCCTTGCCAACATGGCTTCAGAGAGTCACATGGTGTAGAGACTCTCCTCACAGCTCTCCTCAATACCATAATTTCTGGTATCAACAACATCCGACAGGGTTTCGCACTTGTGTTCCTGGACATAGCCGCTGCTTTTGACTCTGTGAGCCATGACCTCCTCCTATTACGGCTGAAGGAGAAAGGAGTAGGTGGAACTGCCCTTGAGTGGTGCAGATCGTACTTATCCGAAAGATGGCAACATGTTCGTGCTGGGGGAGTGATGTCTGATCCATTCCACCAATGGCAAGGGGTCCCACAAGGCTCCTCTCTCTCTGCTTTGTTGTTCAATATTTATATGCAACCTATTTGCAAGATCATCCGGTCTTTCAATGTTGGTTGCATGATATATGCGGATGACGTCCTGCTTTATATGCCTTTCAACATTGACAATTTGGACCTGTCCCCTCTGAGCAACTGCTTTGACGCCATATCGGAATGGCTCCTATCACAAAACCTCCGGATTCAACATAAGAAGACAGAGGTGCTTTTCATGTCAAAGAACCCGAACTTCAGCCCTCCACAATTCCTTAAGGTGAAAGATGCTGAGCTACAATCAAAACAGCAAATACGTTATCTGGGTGTTACACTCGATCAGAACCTGGACATGAAGGCGCATATAGCTAACTCGGTAAGATCCATATACTACAAAATCCGATCACTAAGACATCTTCACCCACTGCTTGAACCTGAGGATTTCCGTACCATCTACCAGGCTCTGATCATGCCCCACTTTGACTATGCTAATGTCATTTTGCTAGGCCTCCCTCAATCCACCTTGAACCCTTTACAGCTTGCAATGAATAGCGCTGCGAGGATTCTCTATGGAGCATCTAGGAGTGAGCATGTGTCGCCCCTTCTGAAGCAGTTACACTGGCTTCCTGTACAGGCCAGGATCATTTTCAAGACATTACTACTTACCTTCAAAGCGGTAAACAGTCTCTCATCCACATCATTAACTGAACTCATCAAACCCATTTCTTCTAATAGATCAAGAAGATCAATGGCATTAAATACGCTATTGGTTCCCCGTGAACTTACAAAAAGCACCTCATCAACAGCAAACAGAGCTTTCAGTCTCCGTGCCCCGAAGCTTTGGAATATGCTGCCACCTGATATTAGAGCAATCACCAGCATACTCCAATTCAGAAAGGCCCTCAAACATTACCTATTCCTTATATACTTCCCAGTGAGTGCAGAATCACGACCCATCACTGTTAGTTATAGAAACTCTGAATCACCCATTGACCCTGAATTCCCCACTTAGTAAGTTCAACGCTCAACTGACCATTACGTCTCAACGGTGCCCTAACTTATAGATGTAAATAGTTTACACTACAATCAAAGTTTATTTACCTGAGTTGTAAAATTACCCTGTTATCCAAGTTGTTAACCCTGTTTAATGTAACTCAGACATTTTTGTGTACTGAAATGTTTTGTTTGATGTAAACCGCGCTGATGTCAAATAGTGCGGTATATAAGAAATGTAAATAAATAAAATAAATAAATAAATAAATTTCATACTCGGTCAGGGCCTAGTAGCATCAAGGAGTTTTAATTTAAAACAAATCAGAATATAGCTTAGCATAAAAGGCAAAACAGGGTCAGTAATTTTTTGAGCAATACATTATTTCTGGAGACCTTTACAAAGAGGCCTTCTATATAGGGGGCAAGAGACCTGTGAAAGTTTTTAAAGAGGTGTTAAAGCCAGGTGAAGTATCAAAGAGACATTTTGAAATACCTCCGTTATCCAGGCAAGGACTGTGTTAATCACCCAGGAAATTGGTCACAGCTTATCTCAGAAGCACAGGTATAAATAGTTCAGAGTTCTGTGATTCTCAGTCTTGAAGGACTACAAAAGGGGACTGCTACTTCTGGAGAGAGATCTGCAATTGTAAGTATTTACTTCTGGGAATTTTTCTAAATCTTGGGGAAAAAGGAATTCTTTAGATTAAAGCTGATTAATCTGTGAACGCAGTGTATTTGTTAAATCAGTCAAAGAGCTTTCAGTTTAAATTGAAAACATAGCAGAGAGCTTTCTCGTTAAATTTAGAACCCAAGACTCCCTCTATCCAAGCAAGAGCTGTGGGACACCCCCTGGAAATTGGTCACAGATTACCTTAAAAGCACAAGACAGGGTACTGTGTAGCAGCCAGCTTTTAATAAGTCTTCCTTCCCTCCCTCCCTAACACCCACCCACCCCTTGGATAATCATAGCTTATAGGTGCTTAAACCTCTTAAAGAAAAGGAGGTGCCATATTCACTCTCAGTTGCAGTCATACATTGAGGACCTGAGATTAATTAAGCTTTAGGTGAACAAAATACATTAAATGTAAAAGGTATAGTTGCAACCCTTAGTGAGTAAAGAACTTAAATATCTAAACACAACTTCAAAACTAAGATGCAGACAGCAGTCCAGCAGCGAGATGGGGCTTTCCAGTCTTTTGCATTGGATGTCACATGTATGCTTTTCTCTCATTTGGTGAGGGGTCTTACTAGTGCACTAGGTACAAGGAGCTCTTTGCTCTCAGGGAATGAGTCCGATCTCTGGAGGCTAGAGTAGCAGACTTGGAGGAGATAAGGAAGACAGAGAGGTACATAAATGAGACAAACAGGGATATAGTCCTGAAGTCCCACCTTTAGTCTGGCAGCATCCCTGTTGCCATGGAGGAGAGAGGTCACATGACAGAAGAGCATCACCCTGGTATGGCAGGAAGTGAACCTATAGTTAGGACCTGTCCTCCAGGTGATGTAAAGCCCTCTCACACTGAGGAGGTTTCTCCAGGGCCATTTGCAAATGAGGGAAGGGTTAGGACAGCCGTTATAGTTGGTGATTTCATCATTAGGCATCTAAATAGCTGGGTGGCTGGTGGACCTGAGGATCGCCTGGTAACATGCCTGCCTGTTGTGAAGACAAGGTCTTAGATGGTTCTGTAGAGGAGTCTGCTGTCTTGGTACATGTCGGTACTAATGACATAGGAAAATGTGGTAGGGAGGCTATCTTAATGGGAGATAGCCAACATGGCTTTAGCCAAGGAAGGTATTGTCTTACTAATCTGTTGTTTTTTTGAAGGTGTGAATAAACAGATAGAGAAAGGTGAGACAGTCAATATAGTGTATCTGGACTTTCAGAAAACCTTTGACAAGGTCCCTCATCAGAGACTTTTGGCAAAGCTAAAAAGTCATGGGATAGGAGGCAGTGTACTATTGTGGATCAGGAATTGGTTAAAAGATAGAAAGCAGAGGGTAGGGCTAATTGGCCAATTTTCCCAATGGAGAAAGGTGAATAGTGGAGTACCCCAGGGATCTGTTCTGCTTTTTGACATATTCATAAATGACCTGGAAAAGGGAATAACGAGTGAGGTTATCAAATTTGCAGATGACACAAAACTATTTAAAGTTGTTAAAACACATGAGCATTGTGTAAAATTGCAAGAGGATCTTGATAAATTGGAAGACTTGGCATCCAAATGGTAGATGAAATTTAATTTGGAGAAGTGCAAAGTTATGCACCTAGGAATGAACAACCCAAACTATGATTACACGATGCAAGGTTCCACATTAGGAACCACTACTCAGGAAAAAGATTTAGGCGTCATCATGTTAAAATGCTCTGCCCAGAGTGCAGCGGTGGCCAAGAGAGCAAATAGAATGCTAGGTATCATAAGGAAAGGATTGGAAAATAGAACAAAGGCTATTATAATGCCTCTATATCGTTCCATGGTGCGAGGTGCAATTCTGGTCGAAGGAACCTTAAAAAGGATATAGCATTATTAGAAAAGGTACAGAGCAGAGTCACCAAAATGGTAAAGGGGATGGAAGGATACCCCTATGAAGAGAGGCTAAAATGATTAGGGTTCTTCAACCTGGAAAAGAGACGGCTGAGGGGAAATATGATAGAGGTCTATAAATTAATGAATGGAGTGGAACGGGTAAACATAGATTGATTGTTTACTTCATCAGAATACAGAAAGACTAGGGACATGCAATGAAGCTACAGGGTAACCTAATTAAGACTAATAAGAGAAAATATTTTTTCACTCAATGTGTAATTAAGCTCTGGAATTTGTTACCGGAGGATGTAGTAAAAGCTGTTAGTGTAGTTGGGTTTATAAAAGGTTTGGACAAGTTCCTGGAGGAAAGGTCCAAAAAACATTATTAAAAGGGACCCAGGATATCACTGCTTGATCCAATGCAAACATTGTGGAACCTGTGTCTTTTGGGGAAACTGCTAGGTACTTATTACCTAGATTGTCCACTGTTGGAAACAGGATGCTGGGCTTGATGGACCTTGGTCTGACCCAGTATGGCATATCTTATCTTCTTATGTTCTTAAGTAGAAAACCTCAGGAAGAAAAAGGAATAGGCGATTGTGTCTTGGCACGAGGGCATGCTGAAGAGCGGCCCAAGCCGCTCCACGGAGCTCACCCAATGAGCAGGACTTGAGCCTCTGGTGCATGCCCATGGCAAGGAATGCCACAATGGTGTTGAATTCAAAGGGAGGGCTTCATCTGGGTCAACTGGGCAAAGTCAGTCATGTAATAGGGGCATCCAATCTAAAACAGCAGAAGTAGGGGAACCAGGAGACAGAAAACAGGAGCCTAGAGGCAGAGAACACAGTCAGCACAGAGAGGCACAATAGATAACAGCTAGGTATAGTGGCAATAAAGCAATAAATGCCGCAATGGTGTTGAATTTAAAGGGGGGGCCTTCTTCCAGTTCGCTGGGCAAAATCAGTCACGTGATCAGGACATCCAAGCATGGGCAAGTGAGTCACGTAATTGGGGCATCCAATCAAAAACAGCAGAGACAGGGGAACCAGGAAATAGCAAGCAGGAGCCTGTGCAAAGTCAGTCACATGATCAGGGTATCCAATCGAAAACAGCAGAGCAGTGGATTATGTGTTGAGTGAAAAACTATTTTCTCCTATTAGTCATAAATGGACTAAATTGTTGCAGCGATGTGTGTCCCCTAGTCTTTCTACTTTTTGAAAGAGTAAGCAACTGGTCTATGTTTACCCATTCCACTCCATTCCCCCTCCACTGCCTCAGGTACAAACTTAGATTGTAAGCCCTCCGAGGACGGCAAATGTAGCTCACCTTGAACTATCACTGGAAAGACGTGAGCTAAATGCAAATAAATAAATTTCACACCCCCTAAATTTCATCTGCAAGTCAGGAAATACATGCCAACATCATACATTTACAACATTCAGGCACCAGCTGCACTTCACAGCAGTTAGGAACAGTGATGTTCCCACCCCCCCCCCCCCGTCACCCAAGGTGGGCACCCCCCACACTGCAGGCACCGCCCCAAACAGCATGGTGCTGTATATCACAATGCACTCTCCCACCCCCTGTTGGACCCACAGAGGCAGTATGGCATGATTAAGCTGGCTTGCAGCAGTGCCTCCCATTTCAGGGGCTGGTCACTCCTCTCTCCTGGTAAAATCTCGCAATTCACAAGACCAGTAGGGGGTTCTTATAATGGCAAGATATGAGGATGCGCGTGAGCCTAGCATGGTCGAAAAGCACCTCGATCACCAGATAGTGATACTGCATACATAGGGACAACAGACCAACTTGTAGATGTAGCATCAGCGGGGCCTCACACTAATCAGCTGTGTGGTGTCTTTGACACCTCCTCCCCCATTAGGTTGAGTAGTAGAAGAATGGTACCCCTGAAACATGTCACATCTGCAGTGATTCACACCTGAACAGGTCAGGCAGAGGAGGGTCATATAGCAGGTATTGCAGGGAGCTAGCAATGACAGAGATGTGGCCTGCATGCAGAATTTCACTAAGCACTAACTCTCTGTTTTTCAGATGCAGACACAGCTGTGGATGTGACACTGCCACCACTACCACTGTCACCAAGACCTTAGCTGCTGCCACCACCAACACTACTGACAGGATCACATCTGCTGCCACCAGCACCGCTGGAACCCCAGTCACTTCCACCACTACTGCCTTGACCCCTGTCACAAGCACCATCATGGTCACCCAGAGCCACAGCCATAGCAGATGGGTTGACACCATGACCATTAAGAGAGAGGCCAGCAGCAGCAACAGCATCAACTCCCCAGCATGGGTCATGCCCAAAAGCAAGGAAGGAGGAGAAGCAGAGGAGTAATCAACAGATGTGGCCATCACCCTTGTGGAGAAGCAGGGGCAGAGGGGAAACTGCATCTCCTTGAGGTAGCGGAGGGGGCGGACGGACAGCAGAATGAACTCTGACTGGAGTCCAGAAGATATGATTGAGCTTAAGCCTGAGAATGGGGAGAGGTAGGGGAAATGGTGGCAGGAGCATGAAGGATGAATGGGTGGAGAGCACAGAGGTTCAGAGGAGGGGAGGAATAGGAAAATGGCTGGATAACCCAGGCCTGTCCAGCCCTGCTGCATGCTGGATAAGGTGTGCCACCATGAAGTTCCCAAGCCTTGGTTAACCCTAATATCCCTACAATAGTAAATGCAGCAGGGCTTTGCTGTAATCAACACATCACAGGACCTCATGGTTGTACACCTGGAAGGAATGGAAGTGGAGATACATGCTATGGTTGCAGCCATCCAGCAGCTCATGACATGCATCACTCCAGGCATTCCAAGCAAGAGAGGGGAGGGTGGGGAATCGGGCAGCATCATGTTCCATGTGACTGCAAATTTTTGTACAAATGTCTCTTTTGGTTGTGGAAATAAAAAGGATTATCTATGTCAATATGTATCCAAAATTTTGTTTTCCAGAGCACCTAATCACCACTATAGCTCTCCTCCATCCCATAAGAAAAGCATGTGCTTAATGGCACCACGCAGAGGCACACAACCACTTGTATGCCTGGCATGGAGTCCAAGCCTTCTATATCATCTCCAGCTATCCCATCACACCCTAGAGAGAGCAGGCCTAGCAAATAACTGATACAAGGCTCTTGGACCTCATCGCTAGCAACCCTCACTCATGCAGTGCTAAGTAGCCCCAAAATGCCTTCCAGGAGAGCAGGATATGCACCCCACTGCTTGCTCACAGCACTCATTCCCCATAGCATATGATCACTGCACCATCCACAGGCTTGTGCAAGGGATGAGGTGGCCCACGGGAAGTGGCACAGGTATGCAAACATGAGTGTGATGGTGGATCCACTTACACAGGTGCCTATATGCACAGAAGGCATGGAAATACACACCATGTCCCCATATCTGTCCACCACACTTGCCACAGTACACACCAGAACAAGGCTCCAGTGCCAGGGGTTGCCAATGTCCAATCACGGTTGACAGCAGCTACTTTTGGGGACTCCAATGTTCACACTTGTCAACATATCTGTGGACTGATATTGGCTGCGTACCCACACAGGGCCACAACTCAGGTACCCATATTAGGTAAGTAACAAATGTGCCCACAGCATATGTAGAGGGAAGCATCAAAACATCATGTAGGGGCCATGGCAACATACCATGCACCACACATACACACATGAAGAAGGGAGGTGGGAGTCAGGTACACAGTGTACGTGGGATCTTTAATAAAGGTCTTTGCACAGTGGAAGCAGACCTTAAATAAAGACATGATCACATAAAAATAGATGTCATGTATGCATAGCAGACATGGGATCTGCCTTGCCATTTATGACAGGCATCAGGCCCCCTAGCCCTATGTTCTTGTAGTGCTATATAAATGATTAATAGTAATAATTGTAGTAGTATGTAAAGTTAAACGAGGCTATGGGGGCTTTGCTGAGCATCTATCTACAGAGTTAAAACACACCTAAAAATTCTGCCCCCCAGCCCCTATGTGGAAGTTAAAACAGGCTGTGGTAGCTCTGCTGGGTATCTATCTATAGAGTTTGAAACACATAAAAGCCCTACCCCACCCTCTCACCCTTCCCAAGTGTTCCCATCTCCCCTATATTGAATTATTTATTTATTTTATTTATTTATATTCTCTTATATACTGCATCAGTGTGGTTTACATTGAACAAACTGAAATTACATTGAACAGGGCATTATAACTTGGAGATAACTATTTTACAGGGAACATGGGCTATGGAGGGTTAAGTGGCTTGCCCAAGACCACAAGGAGCACCTGTGGGACTAGAAACCCCAGTCCTTCTGGCCCAAGGTTGCTGTCCTCTAGTGGGATTTGAACCACCGACCTTCCGGCCTGAAGTACCTTGCCCCAACCACTAGGCCACTCCTCCACTCCATTATCACATAAAGGAAATGGAGAGAAAACATAATTAGCAGCTAGCATCTGCCAGTGCACCACAGAGCCTTCTCACCAACTACCTCAACCTTCTCACCAACACCTAGCTACACGCTCTGAGAGAGCAGACTAAGAACACAAGAACATAAGAAGTGCCATACTGGGTGAGACCAAGGCCCATAAAGCCCAGTATCCTGTTTCCAACAGAGGCCAATCCAGAACACAAGTACCTGGCAGGTAGCCAAAGTCCACAGCTTCCACAATGCTCATCCTGGGATAAACAGTGGATTAACCGGTTCCTCTTTAATAATGGTATATGGATCTTTCCTCCAGGAACTTGTCCAAACCTTTTATAAACCCAGCTACACTAACAGCTCTTACTACATCCTTTAGTAACAAATTCCAAAGTTTGATTACGCATTGAGTGAAAAAAATATTTTCTTTTATTAGTCTTAAATTGGTTGCATTGTAGCTTCATTGTGTGTCCTCTAGTCTTTCTACTGATCTACGTTAACCCTTTCCACCCCATTCATTAATTTATAGACCTTTTATCATATCTCCCCTCAGCCTACTCCTTTCCAAGTTGAAGAGCCCTAAACCTTTAAGCCTTTCCTCATAGGGGTATCCTTCAATCCTCTTTACCATTTTGGTGGATCTTCTCTGTACCTTTTCTAATTCCGCTATATCTTTTTTAAGATACAGTGACCAGAATTGCACATAATATTCAATGTGCAGTCGAACCATGGAACAATACAGAGGCAGTATGATATCCTTGGTTTTATTCTCCATTCCTTTCCTTATGATTTCTAGCATTCTATTAGCTTTCTTGGCTGCCGCTGCACACTGGGCAAAGGGTTTCAACGTATTATCCATGATAATGCCTAAATCTTTAACCTGGGTGGTGGTTCCTAATATGGAACCTTGCATCGTGTAGCCATAGTTTGGGTTGTTCTTTCCTAGGTGCATAACTTTGCACTTGTCCACATTAAATTTCATCTGCCATTTGGATGCCCAGTCTTCCAATTTTTCAAGGTCCTTTTGCAATTTTTTGCAATCCTCTTGGGTTTTAACAACTTTGAAAAATATTGTGCCATCTGCAGATTTGATCACCTCATTCAATATTCCCATTTCCAGGTCATTTATGAATATGTTAAAAAGCAGTGGGCCCAGCACAAATCCCTGGGTTACTCCACTATTTACTTTTCTCTATTGAGAAAATTAGCCATTTAGCCTTCTCTCTGCCTTCTATCTTTTAACCAGTTTCTGATCCATAATACTACACTGCCTCTTATCCCATGACTTTTTAGTTTCATCAAGAGTCTCTCATGAGGGATCTTTTCAAAGGTTTTCTGAAAATCCAAATACATTAAGTCAACTGACTCACCTTTGTCTACCTTTTTATGCACACCTTCAAAAAATATAACAGATTAGTAAGACAAGACTTTCCTTGGCTAAATCCAGTTGGCTTTCTCCCGTTAAAACATGACTATATACATGTTCAGTAATTTTATTCTTTTTAATGGTTTCTACCATTTTGCCTAGTACTGATGTCAGACTCACAGGTCTGTAGTTTCCCGAATCACCCCTGGAACCTTTTTAAAAATTGGCATTACATTGGCCATCCTCCAATCTTCAGGTAATAAAGATGATTTTAATGATAGTTCACAGATTACTAATAGTAGGTCTGAAACCTCATATTTCAGTTCTTTCAACACTCTTATATGTATACCATCCGGTCCAGGTGATTTATTACTCTTCAGTTTATCAAATAGTTGTAATACATCTTCCTGGTGCATCAATATTTCTTTCAATTCTTCTACGGCATCACCTTTAAATACCATTTCAGTCATGGGTAACATCCTTACATCTTCCTCAGTAAAGACTGAAGCAAAAAATTCATTAAACCTCTCCACTATGGCCTTGTCCTTTCTTAGTGCCCCTTTTACCCCTCTATCATCTAATGGTCTAACTGACTCCATCACAGGTTTTTTGCTATGAATGTATTTGAAAAAGTCGTTATTATGCATTTTTGCTTCCACAACAAGTTTCTTCTCAAATTATCTCTTTGCCTGCCTTATCAGTGCTTTGCATCTAACTTGCCAGTGCTTATGTTATTTCCAGTTTTCGTCATTTGACTCATTTTTCCATTTCCTGAAAGATGATTCAGTATCACATTCCTGGAGGTTTCATCTATGTACCTCTCTGTCTTCTCTATGTTTTCCAAGTCTGCTACTCTAGCCTCCTGAGAGCAAAGAGCTCCTTCCACCTAGTGCACACATAAGACCTCTCATCAGCTGGGAGAAAATCCTACATGTGACACTCAATGCAAAAGATTGGATAGCCCCCGTATAACTGCTGGACTGCTATCTGCATCTGAGTTTTAAGACTGTGTTTAGGTATTTAAGTTGTTTACTAAGGTTTGCTGTGGATACTTATACTAATAAAACTATACCTAATACGTTTAATGGACTTTGTTCACCTCAAGCTTAATTAATCTCAGGTCCTTAATATATGCCTGATCAGGATACCAATGATGATGAGCAGTCCTCACATCAGAGCCATTCCAAAGATATCCAGTTCTTCGATATCTCAGTGCTCAGAACATCATGTTCAGATGAATTACAATGCCTCTGCCTATTGTTTGATGTCTCTTGTCCTTGATGTTGATGAAGTCAATGATGAATTTATTTATTTATTTATTTATTTAACTTTCTTGTAACATAATATGCAGAGCAGGGGAACTTCACTGCATTTACAATATAACAGGGGGTTTTGAACAGGAAACAAACGAACAGGGTAACTATGTGCAAATAAACTAATAACATATGTAGATGGGTCATTCAACTATTTACATAATGGATCTGTTGTGTTCAAGCTGTCAGTGTAATGAGTGCAGTACTATTTATCATGGGGGTCGGTGTTTGGTGGACTGAGTTTCTGTCTTAAATGGCGGTTATATGGAGATTGTTTGCATGGGCTCATAGGTGTGGCAGAGAATGTGTGGTGATCTGTGTGGTGATCTGTGAATCTTTCCTTTTTTCGGGCAGGAATCGGTGGATGACCTATTGTATGGCAGGACACCCTGTCAATGTTCAACTTAGAGTAGGCTTGATGATACCTCAATATCAATGCATCACCAGCATCCACTGCAGCTCTTAATGACATGGAGACAGGTGCTGCAAATGTTGGAAGTCAATAGACCAGGCATTGGACATACACAAAGGATCAGTGCATAGCAAGAAGATGGAATCAAAATAAATGTAAATAACTTCTAAATAGAGCGGGGTAACCTGCCTGGAATGAAACGTACAACTCTTCAACTCAGGCTGGTCTTTATCTGCTTTCATTTACTATGCTACCATCATGTGTTCCTCTAAGGACTTGGTCCAAAATAGTTCCTTCTCTAGTCAATTCCTAAACGAGCTGCTCCCAGGCCTGGATTTATGCATAGGCAACAGAGGCACTTGCCTCTGGCACTAATATTTAGAAGGCATTTTGAAGTAAGTGCCTCCTGTTGAGAGTGCTAATTATTTACAGTAAATTGGCCCTTGTTGAATAGAGGCTTAGCTGTCCCTTGCAACACAGAGGCAATACAAAGAAGAACTTGAGTCCTTTCTTCTTGATACAAACACCCTCCTCCCCCACCCCATGCCTCCCCATCTCCCCACCATATTACTTAAGTCTTATTTCAGTTTTAAGGTGGCTAGATTTGTATTTACTGCTCTATGCAGACTGACCTTTTCTATGCTTTTGTTTAGAGTTATAACTGCTGCTCCTACTGAGTTTCCATTGCAAGCAAAGTAATTCTGTGGCCCTTGATAGAAATTCTGTGTCTGAGAGTTTTTAAAGGGAGCTTTTTTATTTTTGATAACTTTTTCTGCTGCTCTGCCCACTGATCTATTTTTGTAGCTGTATTGCAAAAGGGGATTTTTTTGTGTTCTTAGAGAAAGCTTTTTTCTGCTATTTTTTTCTCCTCTAACCTTCAGGTTCAAAGAGGAATGCAAGTTCTTTGAAGTCACTGAAGTCCTGGGGTTCTAGATCCATCCCTTTCTACCCCATGTGAATAATCTTGCTATATAGGACAACTCACCAATTAGCTCGTTGAAAAAGTTAACAAATTTTATTATTGGTTGGTCTGTCAAGGATCATGGAATAAGTTAGGCATCTTACTCGATGCTCGTAGTATGAATCACAAGTTACACCCAGTGGGAAGCGGCCTCATATTGTAGGAATAGAGGACATGCCACCAATAAAAATGCTTGTGAGAAGTATAGCAATTACTAGATATCTCTGAAGAGCATGAAGCAGCAGTACTAGCCCCAGACAATGGGTGCCACATATCGGCTCTGGAGATGGCCCCAGGGGCTTGCCCAAGGAGCACAGCAGGCTCTTTGGCCACATTCTTTTGGCATGGCACAAAACACCACAAAGGCTGCAAATATATATTTCCTGTTAAGAGAAATCATCATCCTACACCGGGTCATGTAACTCATTTCTGAAGGCTTGCCTGGGCTTCTTGGGGCTGTAGTCAGACCAGGCAAGAGAAAAGGCCAAGACTGTGACTAGAAGTGACATGGATAGGGTGGAAATTCTGTGTCATCCAATATCACATGTTCTACATATTCAGAGCAAGCTGCGTGTTCAACAGTGCAAATTGGAAAAGGGTATTGGCCAGCTGAAAGGTCTGGAGGTATCACCTGTATGCATCCTATCACCACATATACAGCAGGTCAAATGTACCAAAAATCCAAATGGTCATAGATGTGTGCTGGCCACAACCCAAAACAAATGTAGCAACATGTACAGGGACTGACAAGTCGTGAATCATTAGTTGTGCCAGAGGGTAGCAATAAGCCCAATGCAGAATCATGGGGAAAGACCCAAAGAGTCAGGGTTGAGTTGGATCTTGCTCGTGCACCTCCATATCAGTGGGTATAGGAGTTTGCTTACATCTCCCTTGGAGACCACTTTCAGATGTTCAGATGCATTTTTTGCAGTAGTAGGATATTGTTGGGAGAGATGCCTGACCACTGAAGGCAAGCTCTTTGGCTCACAAACTTTGCACACAGAGTGGACTGGAGGTGACAGCGTAAGAGCAGAAGGCTGCAAATGTAGCAATCCAGCCTCAGGGAGTGTTGACAATCCAACCACATGCCTGACAGACACTAATGGTGATTATGACCAGGTCTCCCTTGCTGCATGCCCCTGTTAGGGCTTCAGGCACATATTCCCACAATGGTTGTCCCTGGTGTGTTGGCGAGATAGATGGACCCTTGCCTACACATAGCACCTAGGTGGAGGGGAGGTAGCAGCATGAGGTGGCATGGCATGCAGCAAGAGAGAAGACTGGTATAGGAAGGTATGCAACAGATACTCACTGTGTTCCTGGGAGGCTGTTGATGTATGTGGTCTCCAACACCCCTTACATTCTCCTCATCAATTGTTTGAAGCACCTGTTGCTCCAGGTCATAAGAACATAACATAAGAACATAAGATATGCCATATGGGTCAGACCAAGGTCCATCAAGCCCAGTATTCTGTTTCCAACAGTGGCCAATCTAGGTCATATGTACCTAGCAGTTTCCCCAAGGGACACAGGTTCCACAATGCTTGTATTGGTTCAAGCATTGATATCCTGGGTCCCTTCTTAATAATGGTTTATGGACCTTTCCTCCAGGAACTTGTCCAAACCTTTTTTAAACCCAGCTACACTAACAGCCTTTACTACATCCTCCGGTAACAAATTCCAGAGTTTGATTACACGTTGAGTGAAAAAATATTTTCTTTTATTAGTCTTAAATAGTTTACCCTGTAGCTTCATTGCATGTCCCCTAGTCTTTCTATATTCTGATAAGGTAAACAATCGATCTACGTTTACCTGTTCCACTCCGTTCATTAATTTATAGACTTCTATCATATCTCCCCTCAGCCGTCTTTTTTCCAGGTATCCTTCTATCCCCTTTACCATTTTGGTGGCTCTTCTCTGAACCTTTTCTAAAATCGCTATATCCTTTTTAAGATATGGCGACCAGAATTGCACACAATATTCAAGGTGCGGTCTCATCATGGAACGATACAGAGGCATTATAATATCTTTTGTTTTATTTTCCATTCCTTTCCTTATCATACCTAGCATTCTATTTGCTCTCTTGGCCACCGTTGCACACTGGGCCGAGGGTTTTAACATGGTATCCACAATGACGCCTAAATCTTTTTCCTGGGTGGTGGTTCCTAATGTGGAACCTTGCATTGTGTAACCATAGTTTGGGTTGTTCTTCCCTAGGTGCATAACCTTGCACTTGTCCACATTAAATTTCATCTGCCATTTTGATGCCCAGTCTTCCAATTTATCAAGATCCTCTTGCAATTTTCCACAATCCTCTTGGGTTTTAACAACTTTAAATAGTTTTGTGTCATCTGCAAATTTTATAACCTCACTCCTTACCGAGGTCACTGAGGATTTATGGCTGGTTATCTGGTCCTTTCTCCAAGGCTTTGGACTTGGACTTCAGTTTGAACTTCCTCCACTTGCACTTCAATTCCTCGGGCTTTCTGTTGAGGCGGTAGATGGCATTAAGTCACTGAAAGATGCTCAGCCACACTCACATGGACTCCCTTATGGCCCAAGAACACTTTCTGGTTCTTCAGCAACTCAGATTCTTGAGCTGTCTCAGGCTGTCTCTCCTCTCTCAGGGAGAGGTAGACATTATGTTGTAATCCACCTCTCCCTGAGAGAGGCGAGACAGCCTGAGACAGCACTGATCACAGTGTTTCTAAAATGTGACCACACATGTCTATCTTCCCATTATATAAATGTGCACAGGGGCAATACCTGCACATCCCCAATTTGCAGGTATGTCATCTTGAAATAGGCACATATGTGGCATGTAAATGTGTGTGGCTGCCATTTTTGAAATGGGATGGATTCATGCAGATAAGCTCCATCTTTTCCAATGCATAAAAACTAGCTCAAGGACAGCAAGTGGGATGCTACCTCCAACACCTCAGCTACTTCCAAGCCAATTAAGAGATTTGGGTGTGGTGTACAGACTCTTTCCAGGGCTCACATGTGTAAGGGCTTTACTCAGTTTTTTTTTTTTGTTTTGTGTAATAAATTTTATTGAGCAGTATCAAGAAATAAACATACAGACTCCTTGAATCACAACTGAAAAGCAGAGATCGTATCCCAGCAACATAAAAACATATCCTATAAACATACACAATCAAATGAATAGACATTTACAATGAGGAGATATATAATATATGGCAACATTCGTCATGCTTCTAACAAAATATACATGCCAATTTCTGCGAGCATGACAGACAGGATAACAAGAACAGGGGATAAAAGGAGAAAGAAAGAAAGAAGAAGAGAAGTAGATATGACTAGATACAATATTTGTCTCAAGTAGTAAACAGCAGTTAATTAAATTGAATTGGATTCTACCTCCCTGACACCAAGAACACATGTCATAATGCCGTAATGATACCTTACATGGCATAATAAGAACGTCCCCCTAGCAAGCCCTCACAACAATACAGAAGCAAAGTGAAAACAGGTTGATACCTTAGTGATACCAGTGTGACCCCATACTGGGCCCTGACTATAGCCTTCCACAATATCGTAAAGGAATCACAAGTCCGGTGCCAAAGACCCTCTATCGAAGAAGAAGGTATGCAAATACTAGCCTCAAATAAGTACCCCCCCTCCTACCCCCTCTAACTACGCCCCAAATGTGGGTGATTAAAACCCTCAAGGAGACTAGCTCAACAAACACTAATCTATTTTACCCCCTCCCTGTACTCCCTCCCCCTACCCCTCCTTGACCCCTCCCAACCCCCACCCACCCACCCCTGCCTCCCCCCATTGCTCCCTTACTAACCCCTCAAAATCTGCATGGGAACAAGCCAATAATGACAAGAAAAAGAAGAAGAAGAAGAAGAAAAATAAGACAGAGGAAAACGGACTAAGCCCTCAAACCACATTGGGAATGGAGAGTAAAGAAGGAACCCCAGACCGCTACAATCTAAATGCCAGAATGGCCTTTCTAGACCTCAATTACCTGATTCATCTTTCAGCACCAAAGTCCAAATAGCTTCCCCCTGAAAGGGAACACCACGGACCATAGCTGTGATTTTCTCCAAAACCGCGCTATAGTCGATCTGGCCACTAGCAAGAGTGACTGAATCACCTTACGGAGAGGGGCATCACCAACTGTAACCGGGAGTACCCCCAACAGACAAATCTCCATGTCACAGGGTAAGGTTATCTGTAGACAACCTATGATACACTCCCATACCTTCCTCCAAAATTGCCGAATATGTGGGCAGTACCACCACATGTAATCAAAGTCTCCCAGTTGGCCACACAGCCGCCAACATAGTGAATCATCAGAACGATTCCAACAAAATAGCTGTTGCGGAGTGATATATAACCGGTAGAGAATTCTCAATTGAGTGTGTATTAATCCTAGTGAGATAGAACAAGTATGCGAGTATTGATAAATGTCTAACCAAAGGTCCTGGTCCTTTCCTGGCAAGGTCATTGCCCATCTCTTCTGTGGGAGCTTCAAAGTCGAGAGCACAGGTAAATCATCTGCCATACTATGATGCAGCCTGGCAATAAAGGCTGGAAGGCGCCTGGATTCAAAGAGCTCGAATTCCCAACGTCTCGGGCATCGGATCACCTCTGACTGTGATAGCTGCGGGGCCTCCAGACAATGACAAAACTGAAGAAACTGAAACTGAGTAAGAGGGAGGCCGAGGCGCTCTTAGACAAAGGAGGTGAACCCTCATACAAGCAAGAGAGTCTGGTGAAAAGAATTCCTGAATATGCGAGAAACAGTCTAAAATAGAAACCACAGCTGGGAGAGATTGAACATGTTGGAGAATTGGATTTCCAATTTCGATCTTTGGGATGCTTGGAGACACCTCCATACACTGGAAAGAGACTACACTTTTTTTTTCCAGGGTACACAATTGTCACTCTCGTATTGATATGTGGTGGGGGTCTGGGTCTGTGCTTGATCGGGTGACGCAAGCATCCATTGGAACAATGGGTCCTTCGGACCATGCGATTATAACTATCAATATTACATTAGGGAATACGGAGTCCCCGCCGCGTTGTTGGTCTCTTCCTCGTGGATTGTTGCATAATCAGGCATTTGCTTCCGCGGTACGGAAAAAGTGGAAGGAGTTTTTGGCATTTAATGATTCCTCTGAGATCTCCAGAGCACTGTTGTGGGAGTCCGGGAAGGCTGTTTTATGGGGGCAGCTTATTTCTTTATCCAGTGCCTTCAAAAGGAAAAATGAAGCTAGGCAGAACGACCTGCGGCGCGAGATTGCTGATTTAGAGAAAATACATAGATGCACAGGGGAGGCGAAGGTGTGGAGGATATTGACTGATCATAGGGGAGAGTTGGAGGGGCTAGAATCTGAACGTATTGCATTGCTTCTTCTGAGGACTAGGCAGAGATTTTATGAACAGGGTAATAAGGCAGGGAAGGTGTTGTTGTGGCAATTGAAGCGACAGTGGCAACGTCATAAAATAGGAGCGATCCAATCTCCACAGGGTCCGGTTTTATGTAATTCCAATGACATAGCAGCAACTTTTGCGAAATTTTATGAACAGTTATATAAGAGCGAGTCCATGAGTGGTTGCGAGAGGCAGATCTCCCCAGCTCTCTTCTGAAGGCAGGGAGCACTTGGATCGTCCCTTTAACCTTCAAGAGATCCTACAAGTACTGAGGAACCTAAAGTCTGCAAAGGCAGCAGGGCCTGATCCTATTACCAGCTGAACTATATAAGGTGTTTCTGGATTTATTTGCGCCGACTTTGCTGACGGTTTTTAATGAGATTTTGTCCAAGGAGGCACTTCCAGCATACTTTTTTCAGGCATCTATTGTAGTAATTCCCAAGGCAGATAAAGATCCTTTGCAATGTTCTATCGACCGATATCTCTGTTGAACTTGGATTATAAAATTTTTATCACGGTTTTAGCTAATCGTTTGGCTACTTTCATCCCGGATCTAGTGCACCCCAACCAGACAGGGTTTATAAAATAGATATGGTTTTGAAAATGTGCGCCGGCTGGTGAATGTGTTGCAGGGTCTGAGGTTTAAAGTTGGATCATACGGTATCCTCTCTCTCGATGCTGAGAAAGCGTTCGATAAGCTAGAATGGGTCTATCTTTTACGGGTCCTCCGAGAGTTCGGTTTTGGAATCTCCTTTTGCAAGTGGATTACTGCTTTATATGCTAACCCTCAAGCTTCGGTATCCATCAGTGGTTTTCAGTCTGCATCCTTTTTGTTAGGCAGAGGCACTAGACAGGGTTGCCCACTCTCACCTTTGTTATTTGCCCTGGCGATGGAACCATTAGCGGTGCATATCCGACTGTGGCCTGCGGACTTTGGTATTTATCTTGGTTCTGATTGGCACTCCATTTCGCTGTATGCGGATGATACCCTAATATATCTTCAGAATCCTTCGGAATCTCTCCCAGCTGTGGGCTTTACTCTGTTTGACATTGTCTAGAATGTCAAAACATTTTGCCATATCTGCATATATACACATGAGCAGAAGGCTTTCCATTTTAAATCAGAACCCAGCAGAGAGCTTTTTGGTTAAATTTAAAACCTAGCAGAGAACATTCAGTTAAATTTAAAACCCAGCAGAGAGCTTCTAGTTTAAATTCAGAACCCAGGAGAGAGTTTTCAGTTTAAAATTAAAACCCAGCAGAGAGCTTTCAGTTTAAATTTTAAACCCAGCAGAGGGCTTTCCGTTTTAATTCTGAACCCAGCAGAGAGCTTTCAGTTTAAATTTAAAACCCAGCAAAAAGTTTCTGGTTAAATTTAAAACACAGCAGAGAGCTTTTAGTTTAAATTTAATATTCAGTCAGGGCCTAGTATCAGCAAAGAGCTTTTAGTTTACATTAAAAACTCAACAGTTAGCTTCCAGTTTAAGTTTAAGACCCAGCAGAGAGCTTTCCGTTTAAATTCAGAACCCATGAGAGAGTTTTCATTTTAAAATTAAAACCCAGCAGAGCACTTTCAGTTTAAATTTTAAACCCAGCAGAGGGCTTTCAGTTTTAATTCTTAACCCAGCAGAGAGCTTTCAGTTTAAATTTTAAACCAAGCAAAATGTTTCTGGTTAAATTTAAAAAACAGCAGAGAGTTTCTAGTTTAAATTTAATATTCAGTCAGGGCCTAGTATCAGCAAAGAGTTTTAATGTAAATCATATCAGAGTATAACTTAGCATAAAAGGAAAAACAGGGTCAATATTATTTTGGCAATAAACTGTTTCTAGAGACCTTTACAAAGAGACCTTCTAGATAGGGGGAAGAGACTTGCAAAATTGGTTTAAATAGGTGTTAATGCCAACTGACAGATCAAAGGGGCATTTTGAAAGACTCCTTCTATCAAAGCAAGGGCTGTGTGAATCACCCAGGAAATTGGTCACAGATTACCTTAGAAGGACAGGTCTGGGACCTATGTAGCAAACCAACCTTTAGTAAATGTTAGTTCCCTCCCTCCAACCCTGACTCCCACCCACCCCAGGCATAATCCTAGCTTTATAGGGTCTTATACCTATTAAAGGGGGGGGGGGGTATTCACATTCCCTTCTAGTTTCAGATGATTATCCTTATCAGGAATAGATGAGTTAAGGCCCTGAAAGTAATTAATCTTGAGGTAAACAAAGTCCCTTAAACTTATTTGGTATAGTTGTATTAGTACAAGTATCCCTATCAACTGAAAACAGCTTAAATAACTAAACAAAACTTTAAAACTAAGATGCAGACAGGAATTCAGCAGTAAGTTTGGAAGTTATCCAGTCTTTTGTATTAATTGTCACATGTTCGATTTTCTCCCAGTTGGTGAGAGGTCCTACATCTGCACTAGGTGCAAAGAGCTCTTTGCCCTCAGGGAATGAGTGTGATCTCTGGAGGCTACAGTAGCAGACTTGGAGGACATAAGGAAGTCAGAAAGGTACACAGACGAGACCTACAGGGACATAGAACTGAAGCCCCACCTCCAGTCTGGCAGTCTCTCAGCAGCCAAAGAGCAGAGAGGTCTCGTGAAAGGACAGCATCACCTTGGTGAGGCAAGAAGTGATGCTATAGCTAGGACTTGTCCACCAGGAGATGTAACACCCTCTTGCACTGAGGAGGTTTCTCCAGGGCCATGTGTCCCTGAGGGAAAGGTAAGGATAGCCGTTATAGTGGATGATTCAATCATTAGGCATGGAAATAACTGGGTGACTGATGGACATGAGGATCACCTGGTAACATGCCTGCCTGGTAGAAGACTTCACATGCCACAGAGTAGCATTCTCTGAAAGGCTTCCCATGCCACACACAGGGCCCAAAAGGCAGAACGAGCTCCAGAGTTTCAATATATGGATGAGATGATGGAGCAAAGAAGAGGGTTTTGGATTTGTTAGGAACTAAGCAACTTTCTAGGGAAGGGAGGGGTTCTTCTGAAGGGTTGTGTGCCACCTTAAGCAGGATGGAGCCAGGTTGCTGGCATTAACTTTTAAAAAGGAGATAGAGCAGCTTTTAAATTAGATAATAGGGGAAAGCCAACAGTCAACACAAGAGCGAATGGTTCAGCAGAATGTATCCTTGAAGGATACTAACAAAACAGGAAAGTTAGGACATCCAAACAAAGAGGTTCCAATAAAGATAAAAGTTAGCCATATACCCTTAAGTACAGAGCTGAAATATTCCCAGTTACCCCTATCAACTGATAATGAGATTAATATGATTGAAATACAACCTCTAAAATGCCTGTAAGCAAATGCTAGATATCTAAAAAATAAGATGAGAGAGTTAGAATATATTGCTCTAAATGCGAGGTTAGATATGTTTGGTATCTCAGAGACCTGGTGGAAGGAGGACAACCAATGGGACACTGTGATACCTGGGTACAAACTATATTGCAATGATAGAGTAGATCAAATTGTTGAAGGGGTTACACTCTATGTTAGAGAGGGTATTGGATCACACAGGATTAAATTTTTTTGCAGAAAAATAAATATGCTGTAGAATCTCTATGGATAGAAATTCCATGTAAAATGGGAAGGAAATGGCAGTGGGGGTGTATTACCGACCACCTGACCAGAATGAACAGATGGATAATGAAATGCTGAAAGAAATAAGGGAAGCTAACAAAAGTTACAAAACAGTAATAATGGGTGATTTCAATTACCCAGGTATCGACTGGGTCAATGTTGCAGCAAGACATGCTAGGGAGATAAAGTTTCTAGATGAAAGAAATGAATGCTTCTTGGTGCAGAAGCACAGAGGGGAAGCCATATTGGACCTAGTCCTTAGTGGAACACCAGACCTGGTGCAAGAGATAAGGGTGTTGGAGCCACTTGGCAATAGTGATCATAGCATGATCGTGTTTGATTTAATTAGTAGAGGAGGGATGGTAAAGAAATCCACAGTACTACCTTTTAACTTTTGAAAAGGAGACTATGATAAAATGAGGAAAATAGTTAAGACAAAACTAAAAGGAGTAGTAGTTGCAAAGGTCAAAGACTTCCATTAAGCTTGGGTGTTGTTTAAAAATACTATCTTGGAAGCCCAGACCAGCTGTATTCCATGCTTTAAGAAAAGTGGAAGGAAGTCCAAAAAACTGCCAGCATGGTTTAAAGATGAGGTCAGAGAGGCTGTTGTTGCCAAAAAAGCATCTTTCAGGAAATGGAAAAAAGAGCCAAATGATGAAACCTGGAAACAGCACAAGCACTGGCAAGTTAAATGCAAGGCATTGATAAGACAGGCAAAGGGAGAATTTGAGAATAAGCTTGCTGCTGAAGCAAAAAAGCGTAATAAAGACTTTTTCAAGTACATTCATGGCAAAAAAACTGTGAGAGAGTCAGTTGGTCCATTAGATGATAGAAGGGTTAAAGGGGCAATAAGAGGGGACAAGGCTATAGTGGAAAGACTGAATGAATTCTTTGCTTCATTCTTTACTGAGGAATATGTGGGGATATTACCCATGACTGAAGTGGTATTTAAAGGTGCGGAAGAATTGAAGGATATATCGATACATTGGGAAGATGTATTACAACTATTTGATAAACTGAAGAGTAGAAAATCACCTGGACTGGATGGTACACATCCAAGGGTGTTGAAAGAATTGAAATATGAGATTGCAAACCTGATATTAGTAATCTGTGAACTATCATTAACATCATCTGTAATACCTGAAGATTGGAGGATGGCCAACGTTACACCAATTTTGAAAAAGGATTCCAGGGGTGATCCAGGACACTACAGACTGGTGAGCCTGATGTCAGTACCGGGAAAAATGGTAGAAAACATCATAAAGAACAAAATTGCTGAACATGTAGATAGTCATGGCTTAATGGGAGACAGCCAACATGGCTTTAGATAAGGAAGATCTTGTCTTAGTAATCTGTTATAGTTTTTTGAAGGTGTGAATAAACAGGTAGATAAAGGTGAGATGGTTGATATAGTTTATTTGGACTTTCAGAAAGCCTTTGACAAGGTCCCTCATAGTTTACCCTGTAGCTTCATTTCATGTCCCCTAGTCTTTCTATATTCTGATAAGGTAAACAATCGATCTACGTTTACCCGTTCCACTCCGTTCATTAATTTATAGACTTCTATCATATCTCCCCTCAGCCGTCTCTTTTCCAGGTTAAAGAGCCCCAACCTTTTTAGCCTTTCTTCATAGGAGTATCCTTCCATCCCCTTTACCATTTTGGTGGCTCTTCTCTGAACCTTTTCTAAAATCGCTATATCCTTTTTAAGATACGGCGACCAGAATTGCACACAATATTCAAGGTGCGGTCTCACCATACTGCATCGAGAACCTCCTCTATGGGTATTGGTGCGAGCCTCAGACTTACAGTACAGCATTCAGAGAATCTCACTGATATGCTGTCCTTGAGATAATCTCATCTAAGCAACACAGAGACACTCTTAAGACCCTCTTAAGGCCCACGTCCAATCCAGCCTCCTTGTCATCCAGCAATTATCAGAGAGGAGGGCAAAGGAGATCCCACTACTCTCATAGACAAAGGCATCCTCCTCCTTCCCATTCAACCTTGACTAAGCAGGGTTCTTGCTATTGGCCTGTCCATAGATGGCCCAGAAATCCCAACCGGCTCCCCAGCCAAAACCAGGGACAGAGTTTTGACTGGCTTTTAGAGGATAAAGCCGTAACTCCAGTAGTGATTCTGGGCAATCTTCCAGTAGAAGTGAGGTTGATGCTCTTTGTGGATCATTAGCCTTTTTAACATCTAGGAAACACAAAGAGCAAAGAACCGACACAGGGAGAAGAAACAATGAAGCAGCAGGTTCATGAGACAGAAAATCAGGCTCTTTATTGTCAGACCAAACCCCAACGTGTTTCAGCCAAAATGCGTTGGGATTTGGTCTGACAATAAAGTGTCTGGTTTTCTGTCTCATGAACCTGCTGCTTCATTGTTCCTCTTTAACCTCTGACATGTGTGCTAAAGATAGATTGCTACTACTACTACTACTCCTACTACTCCTACTGAGCATTTGTATAGCGATACAAGTCGTACGCAGCACTGCACAGACATGTATGAGACAGTCCCTGCTCATCAGAGCTTACAATCTAGTCAAGAAAAAACATAGAAGGTGTAGGTAGGAATAAAGCAAGAGGAAAGAAAAAGGAGATCAGGTGATTCAAGATCCAAAAGCAGCAGCGAAGAGGTGGGTTTTCAGCCTGGATTTGAAGAGGGTTAGAGAAGGTGCCTGGCGTACAGATACAGGTAGTTTGTAGATTAAATCTGTACCCAAACCAGATTGTTTGGCCTACCGCTAAATTGACCGCCAAGAGTTCATTCAATCAGCTCTCACAATGAGGAAATACTTCACAGGAACTTTCTGCCGTTCAGCAGGCCATACCCTGTGAGAGCTTACTGTGTTGGGAGCATTTGCCCAGTGTGCAGTGGTGGCCAACAGGGTCGGTCCGTCCATTGAGCGAGAATGTTTTTTACATAGGGCCCCGCGTTTCAGGGGACCCTGCACAAAGAACATTCTGCATAGGTAAATTTAAAAAAAAAAAAAGCTGGCTGCTGCTGCTGCCGCTGTTGCAGCGGCAGGATCGAGTGTCCGCGGGGCTCCCCCCTGCCCAGCAGAGTCCTCCCTCCCTGCATCACCTCCCTCTCGCGCTGGCTTTCAGAGCCACGAAGGGAGAGTTTTCCTTTCGCGGCTCTTTTAAGCCACCCGGGGCTGATGGGAAACAAGAAATGCCTGTTTCTCATAAGTTCCAGGGGGCTTAACAGAGCCACGAAGGAGAAACTCTCCCTTCACGGAATCACAGCTCTGAAAGCCAGCGTGAGAGGGAGCTGATGCAGGTTGGGAGAGCTCTGCCGGGCAGGGAGGGAGGACTCTGCCAGGCAGGGGGGGGTGGGGGGCCCGTGGACACTCAATCCTGCTGCTGCCATGGCGGCAGCAGCAGCAGCCAGCTTTTTTTTTGTTTAATTTTGCTGATGGGGGGGAGGGGGCTTAGGACTGGCTATGGGCTGATGGGGGGGGGGTTAGGACTTGTAATGGGCTATGGGGGGGCTAAAACTGAAAATGGAGTGAATGGGGTTAGGACTGGTAATGGACTATGGGGGGCTAACACTGAAAATGGGGTGATGGGGGGTAGGATTGGCAATGGGCTATGGGGGGCTACGATTGGAAATGGGCTGATGGGGGGTTAGGACTTGAGGTGGGCTCATGGGGTTAGGACTGGTAATGGGCTATGGGCTGATGGGGGGTTAGGACTGGTAATGGGCTATGGAAGGGCTAAGACTGAAAATGGGGCGATAGGGGAGTTAGGACTGGAAGTGGGCTGATGGGGGGTTAGGACTGGTAATGGGTGGGGGGTTGCTAGGACTGGAAAAGAGCTGAGTGGAAGGGGAGGCTTGAACTGCACATAGCTGATGGGGACGGGGGCTTTGAATGGAAATGGGCTGAGTTGAAGGGAGGTAGGATTTGACATGGGCTGATGGTGGGGCTAGGAAAGAACTAGAAATGGGCTGATGGGGGGCTGGGATTGGAAATGAACTGATGAAGGGACTCGGATAGGACTGGAAATGGATGGGGGAGCTAGGACTGGAAATTGGCTGATGGGGGGGGCTAGGACTGGAAATGGGCTGATGCGGGGCCTAGAAGGGAGCGGATGCTGGGTGGGGCTGGAACTAGAAGGGAGATGATGTTGGGGGAGGATTAGAATGGGATGGGGCTGGGAGAGTGAAATGGAGAGGGGAAAAATATTTTGTGTGGAAGGGAAGACAAATCTACAATTGGCCGGGTATTGGGAGAGTAAGTGGGGATTGAGGATGGAGGGGTAAAATTTGAGTGGATGAAATAGGAATGAGGAAAGAGCAAAAGGAGAAAGATTAGTATGTTAAAGCAGATGTAAAGAGAGAATGAAAAAAAAAACTAGAAGCGAGAAGAAAGGACAAATGGACAGCAGACGATAGAGAGTTAGCAGAAGACACGAAGAAACCAGAAGAAAGTGGCTGGAGCAATTGTAACTGAAAAAAAAATGCACAACAGGTAGAAAGATATCTCTTTATTTTGAATTTATTAACTGGAATATGTCAGCTCTAGGAAATGTGCATCATTAATGTCTGTGCTTTGTTTAGTACAAGAGGAAATTAATTTATAGTTTTATTTCTACAGTGTTGTTGTATATTCCAAGTTTGGCTTTTGGGGTTCCCAGTTTAATTATTGTCTTCCTGTTTCTAAATTGTGATTCCTTGTTTGGTGATGGTCTATGTTCTGCATGTATAACTGAGCTGAGGAATTCTGTTTATGTAATTCCTATTTGACAGTGTCACTTGTTCTCATTTCCCAGTAGGGCATGTATTGTTATTCTCTGAAATGTATTGGTTTAATATTTGCAGTGTTGCCTTTTGATAGGTAGGGTCTGGTGCTTTGTGAGTCCTGGTAGTGCTGTTACGATATGGCGGGTTTGCTATGGGTTCTAAATGGTTAGTGTTTGTAGTAGTTCCTAATGTGCCTGGCGGTTGTCACAGGATTATAGTAATGTAGAAATCTTTTAGTCTTTCTTTATCCATACACTCATTAAGAGGCATATTTACTAAAAGTTAGTGGATGGTAACATTATGCAAATATTTATGCAAATGAGGCCATTTATGCAAATGAGACCCTGCACCGAGTCTCCGCACATGGCCCCGCACCCCCCTTGGGCCGCCCCTGGTGGCCAAGAAAGCAAATAGAGTGCTAGGAATCATAAGGAAAGGAATGGAGAATAAAATCAAGGATATTATAATGCTGCTGTATCAAGATATCCAAACATCAAGATTGAACTTATAATAGTAACAAAATCATAAAGTAATTTTTTTGTCGAAAGTTTTTGCCATGGGAGGAAATCCTCTCTTGAAGCGTAACTTCCCTTTTATTCAAACTATTGTTAAAATTCACCAATAAATAACCGTGAAATATGCACACTTAGTGCTATATCACAATAACAAAATAAGTGAAATACTCATCACATTGATGTAGACATGGAAAAAAGCTTGTTGCTTTTCAGTTGAAGAATCCGCCGTTGTCACAGTTAAACCGGCAGGAAAAAACTGGCAGCTTTCCAGTCGACGAAATTTGTCGTTATTGCAGTTAAACCAACGCGATATCTTGCTGTATCAAGATATAGCAGAATTAGAAAAGGAACAGATTAGAACCACCAAAATAATAAAGGGAATGGAAGGATACCCTTATGAGGAAAGGATTAAAAGGTTAGGGCTCTTCAACTTGGAAAAAAGAAGGTTAAGTAAAGATATGATAGAGGTCTCTAAAATAATGAATGGAGTGCAATGGGTAAATGTAGATTGGGTGTTTACTCCTTCAAAAAGTAGAAAGACTAGGGAACATGCAATGAAACTACAATGTAGTACATTTAAGACTAATTGGAAAAAAATATTTTTCTACTCAATGCATAATCAAACTCTGGAATTCATTACCAGAGAATGTTGTAAAAGCTATTAGTATAGCTGGGTTTAAATGAGGCTTAGACAAGTTACTGGAGGAAAATAGAATGCTAGGTATCATGCAAATAGAATGCCAGGTATCATAAGGAAAGGAATGGAAAATAAAACAAAAGATATTATAATGCCTCTATATCCTTCCATAGTGAGACCGCACCTTGAATATTGTGTGCAATTCTGGTCGCTGTATCTTAAAAAGGATATAGCGTTATTAGAAAAGGTTCAGAGAAGAGCCACCAAAATGGTAAAGGGGATGGAAGGATACTCCTATGAAGAAAGGCTAAAAAGGTTAGGGCTCTTTAACCTGGCAAAGAGACGGCTGAGGGGAGATATGATAGAAGTCTATAAATTAATGAACGGAGTGGAACGGGTAAACGTAGATCGATTGTTTACATTATCAGAATATAGAAAGACTAGGGGACATGCAATGAAGCTACAGGGTAAACTATTTAAGACTAATAAAAGAAAATATTTTTTCACTCAACATGTAATCAAACTCTAGAATTTGTTACCGGAGGATGTAGTAAAGGCTGTTGGTGTAGCTGGGTTTAAAAAAGGTTTGGACAAGTTCTTGAAGGAAAGGTCCATAAACCATTATTAAGGAGGGACCCAGGATATCAATGCTTGACCCAATACAAGCATTGTGGAACCTGTGTCTTTTAGGGAAACTGCTAGGTACATATGACCTAGATTGGCCACTGTTGGAGACAGGATATTAGGCTTGATGGACCTGGGTCTGACCCAGTACGGCATATATTATGTTCTTATGTTCTTAAAAATCTACAAATCATTATGAAACTCGACTGAGGAAATCTACTGCTTACCCCTGGGATAAGCAACATGGAATCTGTGGACCTTTTTGGGAACCTGATAGATACTTGTGACCTGGATTGGCAGCTGTTGGAAACAGGATACTAGGTTTGTGGACCCTTGGTCTGATCCATTATGGCATATCTTATGTTTTTTTGATTTTATGTTATTATAATATGATCAAATTTGACTTAATAACTGGAGTGATTACACAAAGAAAATCTACTCTCTTGGCATTAGACTTTCACAAGGGAGTCTCTGATAAAATGAGAAAAATGGTGCAAAAAAGGAGCAGTGTTCCTCAGTCATGGATGTTGTTTAAAAATACCATATTGGAAGCCCAGACCAGATGTATTCCACATGATAGAAAAGACAGAAGGAACACCAAACAATAGGCAGCATGGTTAAAAGATGATGTGAAAGAGACTGTTATAGCCAAAAGCACATCTTTCAAAAAATTGAAAAGGAACCAGATTAATGAAATAGGAAAAAATATATACACTGGCAAGCTAGATGGAAAGCATCAAAAAGAAAGGCAAAAAGAGAATTTTAAAAGAAGCTTGCCATAGTGATAAAAAAACTCATAATACAAATTTTTCAAATACATACTGTATGATGCAAGAAACCTGTGAGGAAATCAATTGAACTATTAGATGATTGAGGGGTAAAAGTGGCATACAGGGAGGACAAGACCATAGCTGAAAGACTAAGGCAGTTATTTCAGAAGCCCTATTCACAATCTATATGTATCTAATCAGGTATATATATAGGTATAAATGACCATTTTTGAAAGTGACCAATTTACACATGGATGTCCTTAGTAAATGAAAGTTTCAAGGGGGGGGGGGGGAGTCAGGAGCATGGTCCGGGCATGTCCTGGCACATAAAAATCTACGTTTGTATTCTCCATTTCATGAGTTTAAGATAGCATCCTCTGTAGTTAACTAGCAGCAGCTACATCTCCAATTTTGCAAAATTGCTCACATGCATCTGTAAGTGCTGACATTTACACGTGCAGGTTGTGAAATGGCAGTACTTTACAATGGGAAACACTGGCTAATTTGCCAGGTTTCCTATTTTGATTTTTTTTCCATGTATAAACTTCTAAAATGATTCATTTCACTGTATGTGGATGCCAATTCACATGCATTCATGTTCTTCCTTATAGGTATTTTAGAAAAAGCTCCACATTTAACAGAACTATTTCTAAAATATCATCAAAACTGAGTAGCCCCAAACTCAATGCCTCAATTCTAATCTCCATGTTCTATCTAAAATGTGCCTTTATATGAATTCTTTACTTTGGTTTTAATTGAGGAAGATGTGAGGGAACTACCCATGCCAGAAAGGGCATTCAGGAATAATAATAATGAAATGTCTGAAGAACTGAAACACATTCCACTGTCCCTGGAAGTTGCAGTAGAAAAAAATGACAGCGAGTAGCAAATCACCTTGACTGGATTGTCTATCCCAAGAATGCTGAAAGACCTAAGGATGTAATTGCAGCACTATTATTAGCAAGTTGTAACTTATCATTAAAATCATTTATGGTACCTGAAGACTGGAGGATTGCCAACATAACATAAGGGCTCCAGGACTAATCCGAGAAAATACAGACTAATAAGCTTGTCATTAGTACCAGGCAAAATGTTAGAATTTAATTTAATTTAAATTTCAAACTTTTATGTTCTATATTTTCAGATAGAGTACAGAGCAGATTACAATCAATATTTGAGCATATGATGCTAATTACTTGCATGTTAAAAGTACAGTTTATATACAATTTGAAAAAATGAAGCAAGCTACTCAATCTAAATACATAGTACAAAAAAAAGGCTTTCTTGTCATTAGATAATTAAGAACAGCTCCATAAAATAATGTTAATATACCCTGTCAATCACTGTTTAGATATTAATCAGAAGAGAAAATCACTGAAAAAGATATTGCATTTTGATCTACTTTTAAATTGCTGATAACACAGGTACACTACCAAAAAACTGCCTCCAGTTTTGCAACTGATTCCTATAGTTGGGGTGCTGAATCCAGGAAAAATAGCCAAAATGTTCCATCACATCACGTTTTCTTGCAAAATTAGATTTCTTACCCATATAAGGAATGTTCACATAATTTCTTTTTAGCCGACTGCAGTTTATTTTCTTGGCCCAAAATAGAGGTTGTAATGGTTAACTAACTAGAAACACTCCCTCATGATATTTTAGAGTGTTTTGTATTCATTTTATACATTAACAGGACAATTGAGAGGCGGGGGGCTAAATCCAGTACTCGCGCTGGCGCATGTTCTTTCCTGTTCGCCTCGCCTCATTCGCTCGCTCAAACACGGTGGTTGCGACATGAACGTTCCTGTCAAATTTCAGTTTCTTGCAAGTTCATTATTACCTTTTGTTTGCTCAGTCGTAATCCAGCTTTATTCCGAAGTGGTTCACTACAGTTGTAGTTTGCAGTGCTGTGTATTTGTGATGGCTCACAGAGCCAGAGGTTGCGTCAACTCTCCAGACAGTTTTTGTTTTATTTGTGGGGAATATACCGTGAAAAAGCGGCAGAGGAACATTTCTGCATTTATTAAAAAAGTATATTTCGCCTATTTCGGTTTGAAGTTAGGCGATCAAGACAAACCGTGGGCTCCTCACAAAGTGTGCAAGACATGTGAGGAAGATCTACGCTTATGGATGAAAGGTAAAAATCAAGCATTTTGTTTCGGAATACCTATGATGTGGCGTGAAAAAAGAGACAACAGCAGTGACTGCTATTTTTGCTATTGCATTGTGAAGGGATACAACTTAAAAAATAAGAACGTAATAAGTTACCCCCAACCTTCCCTCAGCAATTAGGCCTATGCCTCATAGCAACGAAGTACCTGTGCCTGAACCACCAAAATCTTTGGATCATATTTGTGTGGACGGTTTCTGATCATGATGAGACTCATCAGATGGCTTTTCCCGATGAGTCCAGTACTTCCGAGTTTGAAACTGAACCAGATCCGAAACCTGAACTTTTCTCTCAAGCTGAATTGAATGATTTAGTCCGGGATTTAGGACTCCCAAAAGATGCTGCCCAACTGCTAGGTTCTCAGCTTAAACAGAAAAATCTATTGTCACCAGGAACAACTTTTATTGGTATACCGCAACTGCGAGACACAATTTTTGAAGTATTTCAGCAAAGAGGAAGATTTGGTATTTTGCAACGATATATACGGAGTGATGGAAAAGTTTAAACTCAAGTATGATCCTGCTGAATGGCGGCTGTTCATTGATTCGTCAAAGACAGCATAAAAGGTGTTCTCTTCTTCATAATGGCAACACATTCGCTTCAGTTCCTATTGCTCACTCTGTTATTCTCCAAGAAAAATACTGAGAATTGGCACTGATTTCTTCCAAGAAGATTTCGTTATGATGAGAATAAGTGGATGATTTGTGGAGACTTTAAAATTCTATCCATGCTATTAGGGCAGCAATCCGGTTTCACCAAATATCCCTGCTTCCTTTGCTTGTGGGATAGCCGGGCCCGCGACCTACACTGGGGGGAAAAAAGACTGGCCAATTCGGGAGTATTGAGACCCGGTGAGAAAAATGTTCTTCATGAGAGCTTGGTACCTCGTGATAAAATTCTATTACCACCTCTCCACATTAAGTTGGGTCTCATTAAGCAATTCATCAAGTCCCTTCCAAAAAGATGGTGAGTGCTTTCGGTACCTTTGCTCAAAGTTCCCCCGACTTTCTGAAGCAAAGCTAAAGGAAGGAGTGTTTGTTGGCCCTGATATAAGGAAACTCATTTCAGATGGAGCATTCGCTGAAACGATGTCTGAGAAGGAAAAAGAAGCCTGGGATTCCTTCAAGGATGTTGTAACCGGGTAGCCGGACCCCCCGCTCACCTTTACCCAATCCTTATCCCCCTCAAACCCGCCCCCCCTTTCCATTCCTTCCCAGCTCGTAGGAGTCCCCCACCGATTCTCCTAGCCCCCTTTTACCCCAAAATCAAGCACAGAGACAGTAGTTGGGCATAAACTGGTCGCAGTTTTATTGAACATAACCTCAATAACAGTTATAACAATAAGAACACAAACCCTGTGCCCCGCGGCAAGATCGGCCACCCGCCGTGTGATTAGCAAGGTGACTACTTCTCCGCCGCCCCCCGCACAGTAAAAGCATCGGCCAATTGGCAATAACCCCTTCCCCCGACTTGGCCGTCTCAGTAGCACAAGCCGGCCGGGGTTTTAAACCAATGCCGAGGGCCCCCGCCCTCATGGCCTGCCACTCCGGACCCCGGGAAACCCCCGGGACCCCGCAAAACCCCCTCCAACTGCGACAAACCCATACAGGACACTCCACCAACTAACCTAGGGTAGGTGGGTGGAACACCAGCGTGCACCCTCTCGCCGCGCGCCACGATGCCGACAGGCTCGGGCGCGCAGAAGTGCAGGCTGGTGGATCCCCCGCACGCGCTCCCGCCCAGCGCTGGGGGATCCAATCAGTTCAAATAACCCACCTTTTTGTCGGCCAATCCCGTTCGGCCTTGCAACCCGCTCCTGCCGACCCCCCCCCCACCCTTCTTGCTCGAGAGCGCCCGAGCAGCACGCGCCGGCTCGCCTCGGCCGGGCACCCGGTTACTAGCCGGGCGCTCAGGACTTGGCCCGCGCCCTCGTTTTAACCGGGTAGCCGGACCCCCCGCTCACCTTTACCCAAATCCTTATCCCCCTCAAACCCGCCCCCCCCTTTCCCATTCCTTCCCAGCTCGTAGGAGTCCCCCCACCGATTCTCCTCTAGCCCCCTTTTACCCCAAATCAAGCACAGATACAGTAGTGGGGCAGAAAATGGTATCAGTTTTATTGAACATAACCTCAATTACAGTTATAAAAGAATAACACAAACCCTGTGCCCCGCGGCAAGATCGGCCACCCGCCGTGTGATTAGCAAGGTGACTTCTCCGCGCCCCCCGCACAGTAAAAGCATCGGCCAATTGGCAATAACCCTTCCCCCACTTGGCCGTCTCAGTAGCACAAGCCGGCTGGGTTTAACCATGCCGAGGGCCCCCGCCCTCATGGCTTGCCACTCCCAGGACCCCAGGAAACCCCCGGGACCCCGCCACCGGCACAGACACTTTAGCCGTCTGTGCCGCCCCCCCAAAAAGAGAAGACTAGGAGGAATAACTGCATCAGCGACCAGTTCCTTGTGTCCCGAACTACTGTCTCCAGCACCTCCTGCCAGTCGTTGAGCAGGAGGGTCTAACCCAACCGGGGATAGGGGTATCCCATCCCCTCGATATAAGCCTGCACAAGCCACTTCCACCCAGGAATGCTGAACCTGGTAACCCCCCTGTTCACACACCCATCTCCCCACCTGTCTATTAATCTTACTCAAACCCCTGGACCACCGCTTCTGACCCAAGCAAGCGTGTCTAGGGATGATGTCCGACCAGACCACCACCAACTCTGGACACCAACGCAGCACCACTGCCAAATCTCTCTTTGCCGCGTTAATCAGCTGCCTGGTAGTCCATGATTACACTTCGTTGCCTCCCAGGTGCACGAGCAGAATCGCTGGCTGCCTTCCGAGCTGCAGCTGCTGTCGAAGCATGGGCAGCAGCTGGAACCAGCGCATCCCCCGCAGACCCAGCCATGAGACTGACAACACTGCCGTATCGAAGCCCAGGTTGCGCCCGACCGGCCGCACAGCTGCACGATTCTCCGCCCAGCAGACAAAGGAGTGCCCCATCAACCAACACGCCCTTCCAGCGTGTCCGACATCTGGAAAAGAAAAGTAACAGTTAATAACACCCCCCCCCACCCATCTCCCCCACCCGGGAGCATGTATCGCCGTAATTATATATATAGTTATCCTTATATATATATAGACATACGCGTTATCCATGATTAGACGTCATAAACGTACATAACTCTGGAATGCCCGAGACTGCCACCGGCCTATCCGTTGGATCTGCGTTTCCCCACAGCCGAGCTGCACTGCACTGGTCGCCGCGCCAATGCGAAAAGAATGCGCCGCAAAAAGCGAGGCGTCCTCGCCCAGATGGGTCAATGCCTTCTGGAAAACCGCTGAAAATTGGAAACGCGTTAGCGCTTGGGAATGCTCATGCAGAAATAAGCTACCCGCTACTCTCGGCCGGACCCGCAAATAATCCCGCATGGCCGACACCGGGCACGTGACACCGCCTATAGCGTTTAGGATTACCAAAGCCCCTTTTCCCATCTGATCGGTCTTTGATCTCGTAATCAGGACCTTAAGCTGCCTCCCGTCTATCCGAACATGCTGGATGCGCAAACCCGATCCCGACCCATCTTTCCTGGAAGCGGCCGCCAGCTCACCGACTCGCAGAGCCCCAAAAAAGGCCAACGTAAACGCGGCCCGAAACAGCACTGCCTCGAATTGAGACTCCACAACCCTCGGCAATGCAATGCAAAGCTTCCTCAACAGTCTATACGAGACGGGACGCCGACGGTCGGGAGGAGACAGGTGGGAGCGCTCCCACCCGCGTAAGAGCCGGCGTACCAGAAAGCCTCCCCCGCCCGACCCCCAACCCACCGCCCTTGCAAAGAAATCAAAACCCGCCAGATGCCCCCGGACCGCCGCTCTGGATAACCCGGAGCTCTGTGCCCAAGCAATATACAGCCCGAACAGGTGGTCCGTCACCGCGCCACACCGCCAGCCACACCCCCGCAGGAACTCTACCACCTTATTGCAGCCCCGTCGATAAGCAGCCCAGGTACTCTCAGCCACCGAACTCCGCAACAGCTCTCTCATCACAGCCGGCCACAGCTCCACAATCTCGACGGGACCGTTCTCCCTTCGGTATCCGCTTCCGGTGCAAGCTGCCGAAACCTCTCCATCTGCAAACGAGAAAGAGTATCGGCAATGGAATTAGAATGCCCCGGAACATGGCGCGCCGTCAACAAGAGATTTAAGCACATACAGCCAAGCACGAGGAATCTCATCAACGCCGCCACCTGCAAACACCGTGGAGTGCAACGATTGACTATACACACCACAGCAGCATTGTCACACCACCAGACCACCCTGCGATTACGCAATCTGTCAGGCCACAACTCGATCGCAACCAGCATCGGGAACAACTCCAAAAAAGTTATATTCTTCAAAAGACCCGACGCCCGCCAAGCCTCCGGCCATCTCTCCGCGCACCATGCCCCCCCGAAATAGATACCGAGACCCACTCCCCCTGCCGCATCTGTATAGAGCTGCAGCTCAGGGCTCGAAAACTCCAACTCCTTTATCACGGAGGTCCCGTTGAATTCTTGCAAAAATACGTCCCAGACTCTGAGATCCTCCTTGATCCCCTTCGTCACTCTAATACGATGATGCGCCTTTGTCGCCCCTACCGTCGCAGCCGACAAACGCCATAAAAAGACTCGGCCCATCGGAATCACTTTACAGGAAAAATTCAAGGAACCTATCAGGGCCTGCATCTCACGCAGTGTTAGCTTGGCAGAGGCCAGAGTGTTCGCTACCAGTACGCGCAACCGAACTACCTTATCCCAGGGCAAGCGCGCTACCATCAGATCGGAATCTAGCTCCACGCCCAAGAACGTGAGCCAGGAACACGGCCCCACGGTCTTCCCCTCCGCTAGCGGAACCCCCAACTGCCCTGCTAAGTCCACGAACCCATCCAAGAGCTCCTGACATGCCTGGGTACCACTGTCACCCACAAACAGGAAGTCATCCAAATAGTGTACCACCTCACTGCGTCCCACTAGTCGGCTCACTGCCCAATGCAAAAAGGTGCTGAATCTTTCAAAATACGCACATGACACTGCGCAACCCATCGGCATGCACTTATCAAAATAGAAGCCCTCCAAGAATTGAAAACCCAATAGTTGAAAGGACGCGGGGTGGACGGGCAACAAGCGAAAGGCCGACTCAATGTCATCCTTTGCCAGCAAAGCTCCCCGCCCAACTCTCCGGACCAGCTCCTCCGCCTTTTCAAACGACGCATAACGGACCGTACAATAATGACGGGGTATGTGATCATTAACGGAGTCGCCTATCGGGAAGGACAGATTATGTATCAACCAAAATTTTCCGGCTTCTTTCTTTGGTATAATCCCGATCGGGGACAGGACAAAATCCTGCAACGGCGGCCGGGAAAAAGGCCCCGCCACTCTGCCCCACCGCACCTCCGTATTCACCTTCTCCGCGGCTACGGCCGCAAACCTCCTAACCGACGGGGAATTCTGTGCAACTGAGGACGTCACCGTCCACGCAATCGGTATAACAAACCCAAACTGGAAACCTGACAACAACAATCTTTTAATGCGCGAGCTCGGGTATCCCCGCAACCACCTTCGCAGCGCTTCCACCCGTATCGGCGTGGGGGCGACGTCAAACACCCCCAGCTGACTTGCCGGCAGCACCGGTTGGCACTGCGGAGCCTTTTTTAAGGCATTTTGCTGCCGGGTGTCCTCCTCCACTGGCGGAACAGGCGTGACGAAACTTGCAATCTGGAAAGGGGCAAGCTGCCCGGTTGTAACGCCAACACACGTCCCCTGTCGCCCCAGCCGCCCCTTTAAGGGGTGTTTGCACCGCCCCGCCGCGAAAGGAACGACTCGTCCCGGCCGGGGATGACCAGCCACCCCTCCCCGACCCTACTCCCGCTGGCACCCTTGCAGACATCTGGGTAAGCCACAAGTTGATGTCCTGCGTCGCCCAGGTCAGTGACCTGTTCTCCTCCATCTTATCCCGAAACTTCTCATCATAATTCAACCAGGCCCACCCTTCATGGGTCTGGGAAGCTTCGAGGATCGTATCAGCATAAGCGAGCATCATGCCATACTGGCCAGGACAATGCTGACCCCACACGCTGGCCAGCCTCAAAAAGGCCCTAACCCAGTTGATGACCGTTTTAGACACCTTCCTAACCCTACCTGCCTTCTCGTCTTCCTTCCGCTTCCTTTTGCTCTCCCCTGAACGCTTCCGGCCATCAAGGAGGCGAAAAATATCGATATATTTCCGCTTCCGAATTTTGCGCCGCAACTTCCTCGGAACCCCCTCCCACAGTTCGAATAAGGTGGCCACATGTTGAACAGAGCCACGTGCGGCCGCTCCCCCTGCCGGCCCATCCGAAGACGACCCCGAGGACTCGGACGAGGAGGAAGACGATGAATCCGTGTCTCTTCTGCGCCGGCACGAGTGCTTCCGCTTTCTGGTGGCCTTGCCCCTTTTTTCCACCCTTTCCCCGCACTCCTCACCCGCACACCCTTCGACAACAGGCAACTCACCCACTGGCATAGCCGCGGAAGTCTCCATCTGCTCCGTCGTCTGCATACCATGGTCCGTGGCCCCGCTCCGCTGGTGCTCGTTAACCGAAGATGTCGTCGCCACCTCTAGCCGTGGAGGCTGGAGTTCTCATTGCGCGGCCATGCTCCGCTGACAGCCAATGGTACCCAGCAACGGCCCAGGCGAGCCAGGGAATGTAGCCTGCGGAGACATAAAAGGAACACCCTGGGGAGCAAAACCCATAGACCAGGCAGGATGCCACACCAGACCCACCCCCGCCCAATAGGATGAGGACGGGCCCTGACCCCCCCTCCTCCACCCCTACCCATCCGTAACCTGACCGTCTGTAGCTAAGCCCGACAGGGCCCCCGTCCCCCACCCCCCACTGGGACCTACAGCAAGCCCCCCCCCCGTCAACACCGCGGGAGCTACTAGCAGCATGAGCCAGATACCCAGCCGCCCCAGGGGAACCACGCATTCCGCCACCTAGGTGCTCTGAAGCACCCCTCCTCGTACCAGTGGTCATGCCCCCACCTTCAGTATCCACTCCCCCTACCCCCTGCTCCCTTTCAAGCCCTCCTGCCGTGCCGATGCCTCTCCCCCCCCGTGAGGCCCCCCTGCCTGTTTCTCCGCCGCTCTCCCCCGAGCACCAACCCCTCGGGCCCGTGTGCGGGGGCCTCCTGCTGGCCTTGCCGGCCCTTGCCCCCTCTCCGACGCTGCAGGAGTCCCCGGGCTCCCTGCCAGCCCTGCCCGCCTGTTGCTCCGGGTCCCCGCTCTTCCCTGCCCCGGCTGAACCCTCAGTTCCCTCCCAACTACCGCTCCTTTTCCAGGCTTACGCGAGCCTGGCCGGCGGGGGGACATGGCCCAGGCCACCCGGATAACAATCAATTACTTTAAACAGGCACGCCGCTGACACCTCCCCACAGTCGGACCCACCCTGCTTGGGACCTACACACCCTCACAACTAGGCCCCCGACTTGCCTGGCGTGCCGCCGCAGCACTACAACCGGTGCACTGCTCCGCAGCCGGACACCGGACCGAACACTCCTCTCGTGCAGGGAGACCCGTTCCGCTCCTCTCTCCTCCGTCGACAGCCTAGATGGACCTTCGCCGTGCTCCCGTCCAGCGTCAGGCAAGCAAACCAACCGCAACAAGCAACCAGCGTGCACCTCTCGCCGCGCCACGATGCCGACAGGCTCGGGCGCGCAGAAGTGCAGGCTGGTGGATCCCCCGCACGCGCTCCCGCGCTGGGGGATCCAATCAGTTCAAATAACCCCCTTTTTGTCGGCCAATCCCGTTCGGCCTTGCAACCCGCTCCTGCCGACCCCCCCCCCCACCCTTCTTGCTCGCGCCCGAGCAGCACGCGCCGGCTCGCCTCGGGCCGGGCACCCGGTTACTAGCCGGGCGCTCGGGACTTGGCCCGTGCCCTCGTTTTTCTCAAATTCTTGGGGAACAGGCGGGATGAGAACTATAAGGATATTGTTGCCAGGATGCTCAATGCCTTCAAAGAACAAGGCTGTAACATGAGCCTGAAAGTCCATTTCTTGCACTCCCATATGAACTACTTTCCCGAAAACTTGGGGGCGTACAGTGAAGAACAAGGTGAAAGGTTTCACCAGGACATCAAGGACGCAGAGAGAAGGTACCAAGGAAGATGGAACACCACTATGATGGCTGATTTCTGCTGGTTGCTGCTGCGGGAAACCCCAGATGAAAAATACGCCAAGCAGCGCACCAAGAGAAGCATTCGGGGGAAGAAGAAACGGGCCCACCAGGAGATTGATTGACCCAAGAATGACTTTAAAATCTAAACTGTGTTGACAAATATCGTGTTTTTACTAACTTTGAAATAAAAATTTGCTAGTTATTACCACAGTGTCGGATCTCATTTATTAGAATTTTATTTTCACACCATCGGGTGTTTGTCTTCATGTATTGCAATGGTACGGTTTGCGTTTTCTATTCTTACATACATACCTGTACAACATTTTTTGCACATTTCTTTGCTTTGCTTTGTGTCTAACCTCGCTCTTATATGCTCAATGTTTGTGCACATGTATGTGGCTGTTTTAAGTGCAGACAATTTTGCTACCATCACAGTGTGTTTTTTTGACATTACTCTATTCTTATGTTCTTCCTTGTTACAATTTTCTTTATTCTTATTTGAATAACTACTAAACAATTAGTATAAAGAATTCATCCAAGAAACTTTTATCTCGATCTCACTCAATCTGAAACGTTCACCTCAAACTGCTAACCCAATGTAGCAAAAAATCTGTACGTGATGGAGCAAATTGGTTACCAGATTTGGATTCAGCGCACCAAAAAACGTAAAAATCAATTGAAACATTAGAGGCAGTTTAAAAAAAAATTTTTTTAGTGTACCTGTGTAATTATCATCTTTTTTTGTAAAGTTTGGTAAGGAATTTTATTCTTTTGCTTATTAAAATAGAATAATTCATCCATAGTACATTTCAACTGATAATGTTTCACTGATATTAAATCCAAAAAATCCACCAATTTGGTTAGGTTAAACATAATAATTTGAAAATAATTCAGGCCTGCACTAGGAACTAATGCAATGATATTAAAAAGGAGCGGCCTTATCTCTAATTATCAATTTAAATATTAATTTTGCAGTCATATTTTACAATAATTGCAATTTTCAACATTGCTTTACTAGACTACTTAGGTATTATAGGAGTTATTTTAGAAGCCCTATTCACAGTTTGGACATCTGAAAATGGGCATACAAATGTCAAAAGCATGGAGACATCACTGGAACCATTTTAGAAAGTGGTTTTAAAGACATCCGAATGGGTGCATGTTATAGGAATATCCGGGGTATTGCCAAGAACCTGGATGCCCTCGCCCAATTTCAGAAATGCCCTGCTGGTGTGGCATCCAAATTTACACCTGCTCAAGGCATGAATAAGCATCAGAAAAGTGCTCATTTTGCCATCCAAATATCTGAATGGTATGGAGAAGGAGGTGCATTCATATTCCCTATATTTTGCATGTTGACATCGAGCACTGACGGGAAATGAGGGCTCTTGTTTTCATTTTGCTATACCGATAGATGTCCCTGTATGTAAACTAATATGAGATAGATGTCTCCACCATACTTTTCTGTAGCGGGGACGTCTATGTGGATGCCAGAGTAGGTGTCCAAGTCAGGGGCGTGTGTGTGTGTGTGTGTGTGGACTTTCAGAAAGATTTTGACAAAGTCCTATGTAAGAGACTCCTGATGAAATTAAAAAGTCATGGCATGGGAGGCAACAATCTATGTGGATTGGAAGCTGGTTAAAATATAGAAAACAGAGAGTAAAAAGTCAATTTTCTCAATGGAGGAAGGTGAATAGTGGAGTACCCCAGGGATTTGTACTGGCACTCGTACTTATTAAATACTTATAAATTATCTTTAATTGGGGTGAAATGATCAAATTTGCAGTGATCACATGCAGATTATGAGAACTTGCAGAAGGACATTGCAAGACTGGGAGACTGGGCATCCAAATGGCAAATGAAACAGTATGGAAAAGTGCAGTGATACACTTAGGAAAGAATAACCCCCCAGTTATAGCTATACAATGCCAATCTTCACATTAGGACGAGGATCTAAGGGGTACGGGCAACAGCAACACTGCGCCCTTGTTGTGAAAAGATTGATGTACAAGAGAAAGTTTTGTCTGGTAATTCCTTGTGGTTGCGATTAAGTATATCATCCTGCAGCACAAGGTTTATACAATCGTTTTGAACCTGTTGGAGAGTACGCCTGAATTCCCCTCTGACGGGCAACAGCAACACTGCACCCTTGTGAAAAGATTGATGTACAAGAGAAAGTTTTGTCTGGTAATTCCTTGTGGTTGCGATTAAGTATATCATCCTGCAGCACAAGGTTTATACAATTGTTTTGAACCTGTTGGAGAGTACACCTGAATTCCCCTGATGAAGAGGATTCAAAACATGGCCTGTGTCGGGCGTTTGGGCAAATTGTGTGAAATAAAGATCTCCTTCTTTGATACCACGAATTAGTATTGGGTTTCTTCTGTTCACGTGATACTGTGCTGCTTTGGTGGACCCCTTTCACAACTATCTCCTCTCCCCACAAGGTGACTCTAAGAGCCAACCCCCCCCCCCCCTCACCCATTATGGACAAGCCCTGGTTGTAAGCATTCCTTACAAGATCCAATGGGAGACTGGCAAGAATGGGATGAGGGTAAAGGGGATAGATTCAGGAGTGATATGCAGAAATATTTCTTTACGGAAAGAGTGGTGGATCCATGGAATAGTCTCCCAGTGGAGGTTTTAGAGATGAGGACAGTATCTGAATTCAAAAAAGCATAGGACAAACACAGAGGATCTCTAAAGGAAAAAAGGGGACTGTTGTAGTTGTTGATATGGAAGGACAGACTAGATAGGCCATGTGGTCTTTTTCTGTCATCATTTTTCTATGTTTCTATGTTTCTAAGATTCACAAGATCACACATCAGTCCCTATGAGGTCTGTCACCTCCCCACCTCTCCCTCCTCATGTCCAACCCACCCCCACCTCTGTCACCCTCTCACCCTCTGCTAAGATCTTTGAAGAGGGAAGCACACACTGTAATTCCTCCATCCAACTCACCACCTGTTCCTCTCATCTTATTTCCATACCTCTCTTGGGTCCCATCATCTACGCTGTTGTCCATGCAAACTCTCAGATGTCAAAACTATAACTCTACAAAGGAACTGTCCATGAAGCCTGGCAGTAGATCACAGAGTAGATCACAGAGCCAGCAGTCAGCAAAGTGCACATTGAAATAAACTGACTCATGCCCACATGCACCTTGTAATGGACACATGCATGACCCAACATATATGCCTGGTATGTGGCACTAATCCTAAGGGCACTTTGTGTATGAGTGCAGGATTGCAGGTTCAATGCAGCCTGTGGAACAACATTGCTAGCTTCAATTTTCTTTATGTCAACATACCATCCAGGGGCAGGAGAAGTGGGTGCAATACCCTCCCCTCACCCTGTATGGCAAGCATGGCTCACCACATTCACAAGTCCCACCTCAGTCATCATGAGGTCTGCCACATCCCCACCTCCCACTCTTCACTTCCAACCCTCCCCCCCACCGCTATCACCCTCTCATCCCCTGCTGAGATCTCTGAAGAGCGAGGCACACACCATCTTCCCTACAACCAACTCACCACCTGTTCCTCTCATCCTATTTCTACACCTCTCCTGGGCCCCATCACCTGCACCGTTGTTCATGAAAACTCTCATATGTCCAAGCTATAGCTCTACAAAGCAACTGTCCATGCAGTCTGGCAGCATATAGCAGAGCCTGCAGTCAGCTAAGTGCACATAGAAATACACGGACTCATGCCCACGTGCACCTTGTCATGGATACCTCAGTACTCCTGCATGGCTCAGCATACACACCTGCTCTGTGGCACAATACCTAACAGCACTTTATGTATGAGTATAGGGTTGCAGATTCAATGCCAGCCTGTAGATCAGCATTGCTAGCTTCAGTTTTGTTTACATCAACATACCATCCAGGGTCAGGAGCAGTGGGTGCAATACCCCTCACCCCCCTGTATGGCAAGCATGGCTCATCACATTCACAAGTCCCACCTCAGTCATCATGAGGCCTCCCACATCCCCCTTTTCACGTCCAACCTTCCCCCCCCCTCTCCCCCTCACTGCTGATACCCTCTCACCATCCACTAAGTTCTTTGAGGAGGGAAGCACATGCAATAGTTTCTCCAATCAACTCACCACTTGTACCTCTCATCCTATTTCCACACCTTTCCTGGGCTCCATCAGACACACTGTTGTCCATGCCAACTCTCAAATTTCAAAACTATAGCTCGACAATGCAACTGTACATGCAGCCATGCAGTATGTCACAGAGCCTGCAGACAGCTAAGTGCACATAGGCACACCCCAAGCCAGGCTCTCATGAATCCTAACAATGGTCACCTAAATATGCATCTAACAAAATGTACAGCTGCTCTGTGGCTCAAAAAGCAAGACCACTGTGTGTATGAATCAGGGGGGCACAGGTTCAATGCCAACCTGTGGATTATCAATGATATCCACAAATATGACTTCATCAGAGCAGCTGGGAATAGGAGCAGTAGATACAACCCCCCCCTCACCCAACCATGGCAGGGATCCTCACATGAAGAGGAGAGAATACACAATGGAAGGCATGATGGCAAATCACACAAAAATAGCACTTTGAGGCAGGATTGCTGTTGCAAGTACATGTACTATGAAGTTTGTTGTAAAATGCATGCACATTGTGTAGGGGCATGTAACAATGGTATGTTGACTAACTTTTCCAAGGGGGTCTAGACTGTATGTGTGCTGGTGGGTGGGGGTGCCTTGTAGACTGTGAGGTGCAGCCGTGCAGTGTGCATGCATGCAATGGTCTGTCTGTACATACAATGTGCTGCTGTGTGATTTTCAGACAGTCAGACTGCACATGAGTGCCCTGTGTACACATGTTGTATGCTGACCAACAGGACCGTACCAAGCCCTGTGCGAGCGGTGCAGCCGCACAGGGCGCAAAGACTTCAGGGACACATTTTGGCTCTCTGTTGTTGCCTGGCGGCGGCAGGCAGTAGCAGAGAACCGAAATGCACCCCTGATGTCTTCCCGCTGGAACACTAATATATGCACCTTGTGTGACTTGCACATCGGGTGCGCACCTCTTCTCTCCCGCCCCCATAAAGTGGCTAGATGGGGGTGCGGGGGGAGGGGGTGCGCACCTGATGTGCAAGTTGCACATGGAGCATTTCACCATCGGTACGGCCCTACTGACCAGCAGCCTTGGGATAGTTGGGTTGTGAATACATCCAACATCCTTGGGTTGGTTGACACATGCAGAGTGACTGTGTTTGTTGTGTCTGATTTGCCCATCAGAATGATGATGGGCATAGCTGCAGTGATGGGTGTGAACGTTTGCTGTTGCAGGGACAGCAGGGTCATGTTCTACCTCCCTCCTACAGTGATGGACATGAACCATTGCTGCTGCAGGGCCAGCAGGGTCATGTTCCACTTCACTCACCTTCACCTCTTTCTGTCCCTCCCCCCCCCCACTCCCACCTCCCTCCTGTCCTCTATGGCAAGTCATGGCATCTGTGAACCTGCTGCTGCAGCTCAGCTGTCTGTAATGGGTTCTTACATAGCACCCTATGGCCTTGAGGAAGAGGGTCCAAAGACAAGAGAAGATTGGACATCCCTGCATGCCTCCATTGTGCATATAATCAAGTGCATAGCAGACTGCAGTACAGATTACACATGCAGAAAACTAGCTGTGATGTAGATCTGTGGCTGAAAAGGCAGAGTTCAGGTAATACAGTGCTGACCCTGTGGACCTGGTGCTGTGTGGCCTACCTCCCATTCAGGTCTGCATGAATGTCTGGTGCAGTTTTGTTCATGAAGGCCACAATGTTCTTGTGTAATCATGTTGTCATGTGAAGGATCCAAGACTCTGGTCCTTTGTGAGCCCATGCATAAGGCAGGTCTGAATACACAATGCATCATGGGGGATGGTGGGATGAACCAATAGCCAACACAGATCAGCCTCAAAGGCAGAGTGGATGGCTGTGACCATGGGGTGTGTTTCTAAAACCGGTCATTCAGTCATGACGGTGGGAGATGTGTGCATGGCACCCCATGGAGGGTCAGGATGGTCTGCAATGGACCATATGCCTCTCAGAGGTGGTCTATGTTCTGTGTCTGTGTAGCTGTGTCTAGATTGCCCTGTGTAGCAGGTCACAGGGTATATCACATCCTGCACATGTGCTGTTACACTGTTCAGTACTGCACACTAAACAGCTGACATATGTGAGTATGTGGCTAGTTTCGCCTGTGGAGAATAGTGAAGGAACAGTCAGCATGATCGCACATGTGATATAGCCTGCACCAGTGTGGCATGACCAGCCGCAGTACTGTGCCTCGTGTGCATCACGTACTGCATGTGCACTGCTGTAGCCTGGCCTGAGGTGTGCTATACTATGGTCTCTAAATGTGTCTGTAAAGCTGGATCCTGTCCTGGGTGTAACACATTGTTTGCAGGCACCTGCATTATCCGTAATGACCGCCAGTGCTGTGCCTGACTATGTTGAGGTATAGACAAGTGGTTAGAGACCTGTATATTGAAGGTATGGAGAGGTTATTTAGGCTCCAGGGCCTGCTCTCTGGCTGATGAATACCATGTAAGGTGATGGCCAGGAAATGTCGCGTGTCTGCAGTAACTGATGGACATACAGCAGTATGCTGCTTTGTTCACCAAGCACACATTGGGTTGGTAACCATGCTATATGTGAACATGACCTGCTTTGGGCCTGACCCTATTCGTTTGTGCTCAAGGGCATTGCAGAGAATGAGACCTGTCCATGCTTCAGATGCCCACCACCTGATTGCAGATGTTGCCTAATGGTTGGGTCACATGCAATGTTAGAAAAAGGCCTGGGTTTGAATCCCCGCCAATTGCATTCTGACTGTGGCCCACGCACCCTCCCTTTTGTCAGTATGTATGTCTGATATGCACTGATAATGATCCCTGGAACAGGCTGGGCACTGACTTGACTCTGGAACAGACATCATGATTACCTGTTTCTACTGTGTGCCAATGAAACAGTGTGCTCATACACATCTGATATGATGTCTGCCTGGCCATAGCCAGAATGTGTCAATGTGAACACAGCAGATGTAGGACACAATACGTGTACCAGATTAGTATAACACCCCAGAAAGGGGAATGTGCAGCTTTGCCCCATCCCAAGTCTGCTGATTATGCAGGCATATTATATCTGTGGGCTAGCCACTTGCGTGGTCTGTCATATGTCCCTCATTGGCCCATATAACCAATAGACAGGACACGTGCAGGCAAAGCACAGTAGCACACCCTGTGCAACTGTCTAACACCCAGAACCCTCTGGTGTCACCTGATGGAGATGACCCAACCTCAGAATAGCCCTGTGATATTGTCTGCAATCAAGAGCTAAAGACAATGTCACAGAGCAATCACCTAAGACTGATGTGGTAAGGCATTGAGGTAGTACCTGAGGTATATATATATATATATATATATATATATATACCTATAGCTAGAATACGGGTATGCAACTACTTGATGGGGTCAGGGACAGACACTATGGCTCTGTATGCGGTTTGCATCAATGTGCTCACGTTACGTGCCTTGCTGTTTCGTAACGCACCTTGCCGGATGTAAGGTGCATTGTGGTGACCTGCCATAGCGCATGTTGCCAGCAAGGCATGTTGGAGATGCTGCAAACCTCTGACATCAGCGCGCACGCCACTAACACCATGAGGAGAATATGGCTGCCCGTTCACGCAAGCCACGATTCTTAGAGGCTTACCTGCACTCCCTGGGCAGACTGATCTGCCACAGGCAGGGGAGGCTGTTTCTCACATCCAGTGTCAGGCATGCCATGGCCCAGCTGCAGTGTTCCTGGGAGCATGTGGAGCGACGTTTCAATGCCCAGTCAGAATACCCACGAACAGAAAGTACATGGGGACAAGTGCCCCATCCACTTTAACTCAGTATAGCATGTTGGGGCAACACACATCTTCTACTGGGCCCACCATACACACAGAGTCTAGTCTCGGCTCTATAAGCTGACCAGCTATACATAACAGTGTAGAATGAGTATAGGGGAGGGTTGATGGGGACATGTACAGTGCCTTGTGAAAGTATTCATCCCCTTGGTGTTTGTCCTGTTCTGTTGCATTACAACCTGGACTAAAAATGGAGTTTTGGGGGATAGTACATAACATGCCTATGACTTTGAAGGTGCAAAGTATCCTTTACTTTGTCACAGTCCTAACTTTAATTATGCAATTCTTTAAAAATAAAGCCTCATTCTGTGGAGTCTATGGCCTAAAGTGCTGTTATAAACAGATGCTCTCATTTCTGCCATGGATCCATGCAGCCCCTTCAGTGTTATCTTTGTTGTCTTTGTAGCATTGTGGATCAATGCCCTCCCTGCCCGGTCTGTGGGCCCTGGTGTGTGGCCTTCCCTGGTCTGGTTTGGTGTGGTGCCATATTCTTTTCAGTGTGTCAGCATGGAATTAATGTTGGTCCGTGAGATCATAAGATGTTGGGATATATTTTCATAATGCAATCCTGATTCATATGTCTGCACAATTTTGTCTGTGATCTTTTTGGAGTGCACATTGGTCTGCATGTTGCCTGCTTATTGGCGTTTCAGAGTCAGGGGTCTGTAAGAACAGGTATATTTATACAGGCAACATGTGACTGATCAGGTGACACAGATTGCACATGGGGGGACCGTAATCCATGAAATATGTGCATTTTGCGGATAACTGGTTAGACCAGATCCTATGTAGGGGTGTCATAGCAAAAGAGATGAATGCATGTTGCCTTGCAACCTTTCAGTATAGAATTTTTCCAGTGTTATATACAAGGTGTCTAATTGCCATTCCACCTCACCGATTTTCTCAATATTGCTAAGGCCAATAACTAACATCAAAATGATCCTCCAGTCTCCCCCAGATTGTGCATACAGAATCAAAATAGGTCAGAACCCAAGGGGATGAATATCTTTGCAAGGCACTGTATTGGCATATCCATGAAACACCTACAAAACTGGTATATGGCCAGATAACATTCTGCATGTGCAGATAGTGACCCCCAACAGTGCGACACCTCTGGGTAGGTATAGCCACAAGCCATGACCCACTACCTATCATCATTAGCCTTGCCCCCAAATGCATCACCATCCATCATATGTAGCTAGCTGCCACCTCATATCAGGAATGCCAATCCATGGCCCCATGCATATGCCGATGGTGCCAACAATTAACTATAGGCCATCCACCACCAATACCTCATCTGCAAGACCAGTAACAGGGGGGTGAAACAGGAAGCGCCATGGACATCTGCTACAGAACATATAAGGACAGCCTGCTTCATAAGCACAAACATGTGCACCGGATTATTGACCCAATGTTGTGGGACAGGGCCTGGTTGTGAGTGCAACAGTGTGGAGCAACTATGCCAAGTTATCTCTCACACTGGCTACATGAGCCACATCTCATGGCATGTGTCACCCTCACAGTGCTCTGTAACAACACAGCAAACAGCACATAGGTAGGACACAAGGCATATGGGAAAATGTGGCAATGTGTGTGGCTCCAAAACACGCTTGTGTGATGCCATGGGGGTTGTACCTGTGTTGAAGACTGTGTTGCTCTTAGAGGTGGAAGTAATGTACAATTGGGCCCTTTGCAGTCTGTTGCAGCCTGCAACAATAGTACTGTGACATACCTCATACCCATGCCTTGTCTGCTGTTGTGCCGCAAGTGGCATGTATCCTCATTTCCCCAGGTGGAAGATCTGCAGAAAAAGGGCAGGGGGCTGTGCCAGAAGTGCTCGGAACTGATCCACTGACTGTGAGAGGAACTGAGGGCACCTGCGGATGGTGAGTAACATAGCACATATGTGGCACAACAGGATGTGTGATACAATGACCATTGCTGAATCCACGCATTGGACTGTACCAGCATGCACTTGTCCATGCACCTTGCACCAAACATGGCATTTCCTGCACACATACCCAAGGATGTGCATGCATGCCTGGTGTGGGAGAAGTGGCACTGTCCAGACCATATAGAAGTACACATGAACATGCCACAGTTGACATGTTGTCCCTGATGCACTGTATGGTCCTGCTGGTCATCCCCCTGTCCTCACATATAGCTTTGTGGTGATGCGATATGTGCATGGTTACTGTGGCCATGCAACACACGCACATTGGATAGATGGTGATGACACAGCAGACAGGTAGTGAACAATATCACACCTTTCTCAGGGTCAAAATCATACCCACAATTGAATGACACACTATCATGCACATAAAGGCCATGGTTTGCCATTAAGTGCCAGGTACCAAAGGCCAGAACCAATGGTGCTGTCCACTGGTCTATGGAATCACCAGCCATCCCCTAGTCCCTGACACATATTGCTCACAAAAACAGGATGACAGACTAGGACTGCATGGGCCATCAGACCTCTGAGTCCACATGCGCCTCATCCATACTAACCCATTGCCCCATCAGGGTTGTTCCTATGGGTACACTTCCACCGTTCTCACAATCCCAGTTGGTGTATCTTTGGGGTGTCCTGTGTCCACCCCAGCCCCATTTCACCCATTTCCCAGGTGCACACACCCCTTCAGATGGTGCTGGGAAACAGCGCTATGCATTTGGCACCCTGATCTACCTTACTATACCTGTGCTCCCACCCCCACCCCATGCTATGGTCCCTGACTGCTTGCCTGACATTGCTGTTGGGATGTGTTACTGCTGCCTGAAACTGAACATTGCTGGAGCCAAGCAATGGACCCCCACCCCAATACCCCCCCTACCACCACTTCGATCCTCCCACCCTTCTCCGTTCTGTCAGTTTGCAAACCTGGCAACATCACTGACCCCCACCCTCTCCATCACAACACACCAACAGAATTCACACATACCTCTACAAACACACAACTAGGGCACCTATTGCCACCTCAGTCACCCCCCAATAAGGCCAAAGTTACCTATCCCTTGCTGATATAACCTTTGGTCAGTGGGCACCCCATCAGTCTGCATAGCCCCCTGATGCATTGGTCACCATCTGCCAGCCCCGGCATGCCTATAGTACTCTTTGTGCAGGTCACCTCATTGTCCTCCCAATCCTCATCAGATATATGTCATACCTAACCTGATGACCTATGGGTACATGCACTCTGCAGGTCCCAAACCATCCCCCCCCCCCCCCCGAATAACACCATTGACACATAAGAACATAAGATATGCCATACTGGGTCAGACCAAGGTCCATCAAGCCCAGTATTCTGTTTCCAACAGTGGCCAATCTAGGTCATATGTACGTAGCAGTTTCCCCAAGAGACACAAGTTCCACAATGCTTGTACTGGGTCAAGCATTGATATCTTCAGTCACTTCTTAATAATGGTTTATGGACCTTTCCTCCAGGAACTTGTCCAAACTTTTTTAAACCCAGCTACACTAACAGCCTTTACTACATCCTCCGGTAACAAATTCCAGAGTTTGATTACACGTTGAGTGAAAAAATATTTTCTTTTATTAGTCTTAAATAGTTTACCCTGTAGCTTCATTGCATGTCCCCTAGTCTTTCTATATTTTGATAACGTAAACAATCGATCTACGTTTACCCGTTCCACTCAGTTCATTAATTTATAGACTTCTATCATATCTCCCCTCAGCCGTCTCTTTTCCAGGTTAAAGAGCCCTAACCTTTTTAGCCTTTCTTCATAGGAGTATCCTTCCATCCCCTTTACCATTTTGGTGGCTCTTCTCTGAACCTTTTCTAAAATCGCTATATCATTTTTAAGATACGGCGACCAGAACTGCACACAATATTCAAGGTGCAGTCTCACCATGGAACGATACAGAGGCATTATAATATATTTTGTTTTATTTTCCATTCCTTTCCTTATCATACCTAGCATTCTATTTGCTCTCTTGGCCGCCGCTGCACACTGGGCCGAGGGTTTTAACATGGTATCCACAATGACGCCTAAATCTTTTTCCTGGGTGGTGGTTCCTATTGTGGAACCTTGCATCGTGTAACCATAGTTTGGGTTGTTCTTCCCTAGGTGCATAACCTTGCACTTGTCCACATTAAATTTCATCTGCCATTTTGATGCCCAGTCTTCCAATTTATCAAGATCCTCTTGCAATTTTTCACAATCCTCTTGGGTTTTAACAACTTTAAAAAGTTTTGTGTCATCTGCAAATTTGATAGCCTCACTCATTATTCCACTTTCGAGGTCATTTATGAATATGTCAAAAAGCAGCGGACCCAGCACAGATCCCTGGGGTACACCACTATTCACCTTTCTCCATTGGGAAAATTGGCCATTTAGCCCTACCCTCTGCTTTCTATCTTTTAACCAGTTCCTGATCCACAATAGTACACTGCCTCCTATCCCATGACACTTTAGTTTTGCCAAAAGTCTCTGATGAGGGACCTTGTCAAAGGCTTTCTGAAAGTCCAGATACACAATATCAACCGACTCACCTTTGTCCACCTGTTTATTCACTCCTTCAAAAAAACATAACAGATTAGTAAGACAAGATCTTCCTTGTCTAAAGCCATGTTGGCTGTCTCCCATTAGGTTGTGACTATCTACATGCTGAGTAATTTTATTCTTTATGATGGTTTCTACCATTTTTCCCGGTACTGACGTCAGGCTCACCGGTCTGTAGTTTCCCGGATCACCCCCGGAACCCTTTTTAAAAATTGGTGTTACATTGGCGATCCTCCAATCTTCAGGTATTAGAGATGATTTTAATGATAGTTCACAGATTACTGATAGCAGGTCTGCAATCTCATATTTCAGTTCTGTCAACACCCTTGGATGTATACCATCCGGCCCAGGTGATTTGCTACTCTTCAGTTTATCTAATAGTTGTAAGACATCTTCCCGATGTATCGATATTTCCTTCAATTCTTCCGCACCTTTAAATACCACTTCAGTCATGGGTAACATCCCTACATCTTCCTCAGTAAAGACCGAAGCAAAGAATTCATTCAGTCTCTCCGCTATTGCCTTGTCGCCTCTTAGTGCTCCTTTAACCCCTTTATCATCTAATGGACCAACTGACTCTCTCACAGGTTTTTTGCTATGAATGTACTTGAAAAGGTCTTTATTTCGCGTTTTTGCTTCCGCAGCAAGCTTCTTCTCAAATTCTCTCTTTGCCTGCCTTATCAATGCCTTGCATTTGACTTGCCAGTGCTTGTGCTGTTTCCAGGTTTCATCATTTGGCTCTTTTTTCCATTTCCTGAAAGATGCTTTTTTGGCAACAACAGCCTCTCTAACCTCACCTTTAAACCATGCTGGCAGTTTTTTGGACTTCCTTCCACTTTTCTTAAAGCGTGGAATACAGCTGGTCTGGGCTTCCAAGATAGTATTTTTCAACAACACCCAAGCTTGATGTACGTCTTTAACCTTTGCAACTGCTCCTTTTAGTTTTTTCTTAACTGTTTTCCTCATTTTATCTTAGTCTCCCTTTCGAAAGTTAAAAGGTAGTACTGTGGATTTCCTTACTATCTTGAGGATCCCACACTGCTGGGGCTTTGCCACTGTCTATGCCCTTCCTCTCATTTTTCAGCCCAGACACCACAGGAGATACCTTTTGCCCCTCATGCCTGAGGCTGACATTCAGGGTCAGTATGTCAGGTGCCCTCCCTGTCCCCATCAGACTAGTGTGGATATGGCCCTCCCTGCTGCTGCCTACAGAGGCTGGAGAATTCAAAATCACCTGTCAGCTGCCCTACAGCACCACAGGGCCTGTAAGGACACCATCTGTGCTAGCAAACAATGACGCAGCCAGAGTGTGTATCGAAGCCGCCACCCAAACCCCAAACATGTGGGTTCTCTGGATGAGGGACCGGGAACACACCCTGACTGCATCATTGCTTGCCAATGCACAGACACAGCAGGTCCTGACATGGACTGTGGGGCTGCTGACACACTTTGTGTCAATGGTGGCTCATCAGCTGCAGAGGCAGAGTGGTAGAAACCCATCCTCTGCAGAGGATGAGCCATCTTCTGATGGATGCCCCCAGCCACAGTAGTGGTGCCATGGGGGTGGTGTCCCTCACACCCCTCTGCATCCATGGGTCCCAGGTGGTGTCAGCATGCCCCAGGTAATGGAACCAATGTGCCTGTCCCATGGCAGTGTCAAATGTTTGCACTGTATGCCTTATGTACAGTTCTGTAAAAAGTGTTTTAGTACCATATGCTTATTTTGTTTACTGTTTTTAAAATAGATATTTATCTTTTTATGGCTCGGTTGTATTTTCTTGTCTCTCACCTATGTACACATTGGTGCACACATACCATGGGTTACCAGGGAATGTGACATCCACACACGTGTGACACACATGGTCCAGTCCAAACATCAGACAGTGGGGAATGGTAATGCGTAGTGCTGGCTGCAACCTCCTGGGACCATCCTGATGGTGCTGCCCTCACAGGCACAGCATGGGAAATGTTGATGGTCCTGTTCTGCCCATTGGGCACACATGCATGGTGACCAGAACATGCAGAACATGTCTATGTATGCACACATGGCATAGTGGGTAAAAGGGAGTAGACCCAAGACAGACCTTTGAGATGCCACAGCTGAGAGTGTGATAGGGGTAGCTGAGGGTCCATGAAAACATACACTTCTATGGTGAGGAGTGACCTAGGGGGTGAACCTGGTTAGCACAAAGCCCTCAACACCAATAAATGACATGGTCCAAAAGGAAGGGTGAGCCCAACAGTGTCAAACACAGCAGACAGGTCAGGAAGGGGAAGTAGGAGCCTTGGAGTCTGCCAGGAACAGATGACTGAATATGATGGCTTCAGCTGTTATGTTAGAATGTATGGGGCAAATGAGTGGGGTGGATCCAGAAGGGCATGGAGGGGAGGGAATCAGGGGCCATGCAACAGCAATGGGCTGCATATTCATATCAATAACAATCAAATGGGGGAGGAAGAGGGGGATGGGTCATAGGTGAGAAGGACAGGTGGAGCGTGTTGTTGGCCACCTGATGGGAGGGGTACCCACAACATGTCTGCTTAGGTGAGTTCACATCCTGCCCATGTCTGATAATAGGCTTTGCAGTGACATTAACATGGAAATGACAAGTCATGCACAGATGTGTTGTACTGTGAACATGTGCACATTATGCAGCTATGCGTACCATACAAGTATCACCTGACTATCAATCATCAGCACCTATGTGGATGCCTATGGCCATGTTGCCCTGCCCCCCAGCACCCACTGTACTGCCCTTTGTGGTGGCCACCATTGATGCAGGTGGCTGTTGGTCCAGCACAATTTGGGCCAGTGTATCTATCTATCAGTTAATGGCTGCCACCATGGCCTGTAGCTCCACCGCTATGGTGCCCATATCCTCAGTCAGTGTGTTGTTCATGGCTGTTGTGTACTCGCCCATGCACAGGCACAACAGCCCTCCAGTTCCTGATGGATACCTGTGGAAGTCACAGTAGGGGACATTAAGGCACAGAATGTTGACACAGCTGGCCTGCTTACACATGCAAATGGGGGCTCTGTGACTGCAGAGAAGTGGCACCTTGGCAACATACATTGTTTGTAGCAGCCACATGTGACAGGTCCGATCAAGGTGGGTCAGTGACATGTGTGTTCCACCTCCCCTCTCCCACTAGCATGGCAGTGGGTGTGCCCTGTCCCACCATGAACCACACCAAGGTACATAAGGAGTGTCACCCACCTGTAAGGTTTGCATGTGTGGTCATTGTGTAATTGTCCATGTTCTCCATTATGGACTGCATCATGTACCTAGCCTGTCATGGGTCTGCAGCTGGTTCAGCAGGTGATGTGGGACTGGCCATCCTAGGTGCAGGACCTGCTCTGCTCTCCCTGGGTGGTGACTCTGGCAGAATGATGATACCTTCATCATCCTCATTGCCACTGCTGTTGGGAGATATCTGGAGCACACAATGCTGGCATGCTCCTCACCACCATCCTGACACTCCAGCATACACTGGGCCACCCTCCCAGGCACCTCGGCCCCATCTGGGCTCACTACTGATGTGAAACCAGGTGTAGCTGCCTCACCCTTACTCCCTGGGCCTCTGCAGCACTGTAGGTGTGCTCCTGCTCCAATATGTCTGCACTCTCCACACGGCTGCTGTCATCCCCAGCTTCCTCCTCCAATCTAAGAGGTGGGGCATGTGGGGAGAGACTACAAACAGACATAACAGTTTACATCTTGTTTTATGCCCACATCCAGACAGTGTGACTGTGTACAGTGCCTTGCAAATGTGTTTATCACCTTGATATGTGTGCTATTATGTCGCATTATGTACAATCTGGAATGAAAATGCAGGTTCAATTGGATGTTAGGCAATGGATCTAACAATATAGCACAAATTAGTGAGGTGAAATGACAATAAAAAATCTTATAGATATACAGGAAACAAATCAATAATGAAAGGGTGTGTTTGCATTTGTTTCTATCCCTATTGCTTGAAAACCACTAAATACCACCTTGATTGAAGGATAAGACGGGACAGAAATACCCTTTAAATAAATTAATAAAATAAATAAGATCTGGTCCCAAAAATCAACCTCAGACGTTACCTAATTATTTATTTATTTTATTTTATTTAAAAGGATTTTATACCGCCTTATCCTTAAATCAAAGTGGTTCACAATAAACTAAACATGTTACATAGAATGAGGGCATGGGGCATGCAGTGGGGTCTTATAATGGGGCTTTGTAGAGTGTGTTCAAGTTGTGATTATTGTAGTATAACTATGTACAAGGTGAGCTAAATACAAAATGATCTATTTACGTGATTTATATTCTGAAAACATTCAAAGTACTGAATGGACTGGGTCAGTTAGCGAGAGAAGGGATGGGTCGGATGGAAGGAACAGACTGAGAGGGGATTGTGAGGGAGGTGGGGGAGGTGGGGATGGGGGAATTTGAGAGGTAGTTATGTTGACTCCTGTGTTCAAGCTTATGTTACGTCTCCAAAGTGTTCTATGAAGATTGTGGTTTTGAGCAGCTTTTGAAAATCCTTGAGATCTTCAGTGGATCTTAGTCGGTCTGGGAGAGAGTTCCGTAAGACAGGAGCTGCCAGTGATATTGCTCTTCCAGATGTGGACTGGTTCACTTTGGTGTAAGCACTGGGGTTGTGATTTTGTCCATGGTATGTTGTCTCCTGGGTCTGTTGCTGGAGTCGGTAGTGATGATTGTTTGCAGACTGTTTGCTGAGAGATTATGTTTGATCTTAAAGATGTTCAATAGAGTTTTATATTTGATGTGGGACTTAATGGGGAGCCAGTGAAGTTGGCTCAAGATGGGAGTGATGTGGTCATGCTTTGAAGTTTCATTTATGATTCAGGCAGCAGTATTTTGTGCTATCTGTAAGGGGCAGAGTGCATGTTTTGGTAGCCCAAGGTATATGGGGTTGCAGTAGTAAAGGATGCGGGTGATTATAGTTTGGCAAACAGTGTGAAAGTGTTCTAGGCAGAGAAGTAGTTTGAGTTGTCTGATTTATTTATTTATTTACATTCTCTTATATACCACGCTATTCTGCATCAGTGTGGTTTACATTGAACAAACTGAAATTACATTGAACAGGGCATTATAGCTTGGAGATAGCTATTTTACAGGGAACATGGGCTATGGAGGGTTAAGTGGCTTGCCCAAGACCACAAGGAGCACCTGTGGGACTAGAAACCCCAGTCCTTCCGGCCCAAGGTTGATGTCCTCTAGTGGGATTTGAACCTCTGACCTTCCAGCCTGAAATACCTTGCCCCAACCACTAGGCCACTCCTCCACATGACTTGCAACTCGTAATAAGCATTCTGGGTAGTTTTGTTTATGTGAGATTGAAGGTTCAGATTTCTGTCTAGTGTGATTCTGAAGTATTTCACTTCAGGTTTGATGGGTATCGTGTTGGTATTCAAGTTGATTGAGGGAAGGGGGGGGTAAATCTTAAGTCTCGCGTGATGATGGTTGCTTCCGTCTTATTGTAGTTAATCATTAGGTTGTTTTGTGTTAGCCAGCACGTCATCTCTTGAAGGCAATCTGCTATTTTCATGTAGTCTGGGTTGTTAAGGTTGATTCGAGTGTAAATCATTATATCATCTGCGTAAATGGTGTAACAGATCCTGTGGCTATTGATGATGGAGCAGATGGGTTGAATGTATAAGTTAAACAAAAGATCAGAAAGTAAGGAACCTTGAGGCATACCCTGACTTGCTATGAATGTTCGGGAGGTGCTGGGTCCACATTTAACCTGTAGTTGTCTGTTTGTGAGATATGAGGTAAACCATTTCAAAGTGGCATGCTGCCCTATCTCTTCTAGTCTTCTCAGTAAACTGCTGTGCGATATCGAGTCAAAAGCGAGGTGATATTGATGAAAATCATGAGAACCCCCATCTTGATGTTATTAATAACTCTGATGACATTGTTGAAAAGGAATAGCAGGGGGGTTTTAACACTATGGTTCGGTCGAAAGCCATGTTGTTGTGGGTCCAATGGGGCATGGGAGTCAATATGATCCTGGAGTGGACGTTGTACAATTTTTTCAATGATCTTAATCAGGAAAGTGAGGCTGGAGATGGGCCGGTAGATGGCTGGGTCATTCTTGCTTAATGTAGAGTTCTTGGGTATCAGACGGACGGTTACCATCTTTAGGGCATCTGGGATGTTGCCGTGAGCAAGGGATTGGTAAGTGATGTTTTGGATGATGTGACTGAGATCCTCCTTTGTTGATTTTATCCAGGCCACCGGGCATGGATCAGTAGGAGCGGTGCAGGTGTTGAACGCTGAGATTATTTGAGTGATATGCTCAGTGGAAGGAATGCTGAACTTGTCCTAGATTTGAATGGGTTCTATGTGTTTGGGGGGATTGATTGGTGTATATTGTGGGGAGACTATGAATTTGGCTTGCAGGAAGTCTGCACAGGTCTGCGGATGTATTGATTCTTCTTTCCTGAGGTTCCTTGGTGAGGGTACACACTATTTTGAATAGTTCTCTGGGTCTATTGGTGAATTTGAGTACAAGATTGGTGGAGTATTCCTTTTTTTGTTGATTGATGAGATTGTTATATTCCTTTTGCTTTGTTTGATAGAGTTCTTGGGTAGTGTTGGACTTTTTCCATTTCCAGCGTTGTTCTAGTCTTCATAGTATTCTCGTTGCTTTTCGTATCTCCTTTGTGTATCAGGGGGCTGATTTGGGTTTATAGCCTTGAGATTTTGAGATCCTTGCTTCTGGTGCTGTAGCTGCAGTAGAGATTATCGTATTCCAGTTCTCAATTATATTGTTTAGGTCTTTAGAGCCTTTGTTCAGGTTGGGGATTGTTTCTTGGAGAAATTTGTGTTTGTCAAAGCACTTGAATTGTCTCTTTGAGTGGAATTGGTGCTGATGTGCATTTAAGCTTGGAATCTGTAGATTGTTTTTTTTATTCTGTAGTGATCCAACCATGGTACTGGTGTAATTGTGGGGGTAGAGTCAAGATTGAGTTCAAGTAGTTGGTTGGGTACAAAGATGAGGTCTGGAGAGGATCCATGTCTATGTTTGGGGGCTTTGAGTGTGTCCATTGCAGTTAGAAAGGATTCTGCATCTTTATTGTTGGCGGACTTGAGATTGAAGTCTCCAAGAATTAACAAAGGTTTGTTAGGAGCATTGATTGCACAGATGGATTCCAGTGTAGAGGACAGTTCATCCGAGGAAGCATGTGGGGCCCTGTATGTGAGGCACAGGGCTAGGTACATGTTCTCAATGATGATCGTATTGCAGACGGTGGTACTTGAGGTGGTTCTGATCTTGAATTTTAGGTTGCTTCTTGCTAGGATAAGGATGCCTCCACCTATCTTATGTGTGCGTAGGCAGTTGAATGCTGTGTGGCAGGAGTGAGTTGGTTGAGTAGAACATTGTCAGTGGGAGCAAGTCATGTTTCGGTGATGCATAAGACATCTGTTTGGTGGGACTCTATGTGGTCTATCAAGGTGTTGATTTTATTTCATATCGACCTGGCATTTATAAGCTCTATGATGATCAAGGGTTTCGTCTTGAGGTTGATGTGTGGCTTATGTGGGATTGGAGGAGTGCTTGTGTTTATTATGGTGAGGTTTCTCCGGCTAGGCCGTATGTGTGCAGACTTTGAATTTGCATAGTAATGAGGTGTGATAGTTTGGAAAAGGGGCGTCAGCAGTATAATGTTATTAATTGATTAGGGTCCACCTGTGCGCAATCAGTATCACATGATCTGTACACATGATACCTGTATAAATATATGTGTTCCAAAAGGCCCCTGACTCGGCAACACCACTAAGCAGGCAACATGAACACCAAGAGGTCAGAGATAAAGTTGTGGAGACATTTATTTATTTTATTTATTTATTTACGCACAAATTTGTATCCCGCTGCTTCCAGTGATCAGCAGCGGTTGCAAAAAAGGTAAGGCTGGTTGTACTGGCCAGCAATTAGGGGTAGGTACAATTCGATTAGAGAGGAGGGTAGCACACATAAGAAGGGTTACAGATTTACAGTTGATTGAGGTTAGAACTTTACACAAAGGTGCTTATATACATATTTACACTTTACACAAAGGAAGTTATATACATATTTACACAAGCCAGTTTGCTAGGACTTCACTTAGGATCTTTATAAACATATTTACACATGCCTGAATGAAATTCATGCGGTTAAATTGAAGTGAGATTGAAAAAGGTGCGTTTTAAGTTTTTTCCTGAAGTCTTTTAGATCACAGATCGCACGCAGTTCACTTGGTAATCGGTTCCAGAGTGCTGGAGCTATAAAAGAGAAAGCCCTGTTACTAGTACCTGCATTAGCCTTTCTGAAGGACTTCGGGAGGCAGAGGGTATTTAGGTTTGTTGTTCTTCGGCTTCTGTTGTTGGGTAGATTGGATAGTAGGCTATTGAGATGTGAGGGCGCTACATTCTGGATGAGTTTGAAAGTGGTGACTAATAATTTGTATTGAATGCGGGCCGAGATGGGGAGCCAATGTAGCTCAATTAGGACTGGTGTAATGTGGTCAGACAGCCTTTTTTGCATAATGATTCTGGCAGCAATATTTTAAGCCATTTGCAGAATGTTTATGGTTTTTCTTGGTAGGCCTTGCAGTATGGCATTGCAATAGTCCAGGTGTGGAATGATGAGGGCTTGCGCGACGGATCTGAAGTCGGCATGATCGAGTATGTTACGTAGGGGCTGCAAGACTCTTAGTTTGTGGAATATTGCTCGGTTTGTGATTCGAAGATGCTTGTCCATATTAAGGTTACTGTCTAGACATATAGATCTGGCTTGCTTTGTAACAGAATATCCCATATTCTGACTATTCCATGGCGCCCCCTTACATATATCATGACAAAAAAGAGAGAATATAGCACCGCTACAAACCTAACAGGAGAGGCCTCCCATGAAAACTCACAGACTGGGCAAGGTGGTAAATGATCAGAGATGCTAGAAAGACACCAAGGATAGCACTGAGGGAGCTGCAAAGATCCACAGCAGAGATGGGGGGTATCTATCCATGGGACTGCATTAAGTCATACACTCCACAGAGTAGGAATAAATGCAATAGTGCCCATAAAAGAGCCATTGCTCAAAGAAAGACATAGGAAAACACATTTGGGGTTTGTACAAAAGCATGTGGCAGAGCCCCCAAACACATGGAAGAAGGTTATGAGGTCAGATGAGACGAAACATTAATCCTTTGCCCATTATGGTAAACGCCATGTGTGGCAAAAAGTCGACACTTCCCATCACCCCGGGAACACCATTCCCACAGTGAAACGTGGTGGTGGCAGCATCATGCTGTGGTGATGTTTTTCATTTTCAGGAACAGGAAAAGTGGTCAGGGGTAAAGGAACAATTGATGGCACTGAAGACAAGGCATGTATTGTGGAACACCTGTTTCAGTCTGCTTGTGATTTAAGACTGGGACGAAGGTTCACCTTCCAGCAGGACAGTGACTCATACTGCTAAAGCTGCTTTAATGTGAAAAACTTGAATACCTTGGAGTGGCTTAGTCAAAGACCACACCTCAGTCTAATTGTAATCTGTGGCATTGCTGGAGGATTGCTGTACAACAATGTATCCCATCAAACTTGAAGGATTAGCAGTTTGGCCTTAAGGAATGTATTAACATCCCAGTGTCTAGACGTGCTAACCAATAGCGACATTTTCCAAAAGACTTGCAGCTGTAATTGCAGAAAAAGATGGCTCTACAACGTATTGACATTGGGGGGTGCATACATATGCACATTCATGCTTTCATGTATTATCTGGGCTACATATTGTCTGTGTCACAATGAAGGATATTTTTCACCTTTACAGTTGTAGGCATGCTGTGTATATCACATGGTATTAACCCCCCAAATCACATATTGATTCCAAGTTGTATTGTGACATGACAGCACAAACACAGAGGGGGTGAATACCTATGCAATGTATTGTACATACATGCTGCCAATGTGCATGACACTGGTGCATCATCAAATTGGCAAGGGTCACATTTATCATGTCACCAAGGCATTCTACATTGGTGCATGCAGGGACACAGTGTCATGGTGTCTGTGGCCAGGGCACAGGTGTGCGGTGGAAGGGAAGTGAGGGATAGTGCAGAGGGAATGGTGTGTGATAGCTTTGTGCTGTTTTACTCTGTTGTAGGGAGAAAATGCAGATGTGTGTGACTGGTCTGGTGGAATATGTTTCTGCAGCACATTGGCATCCAGGTTGGTGAGAGGACAGCTGCAGGTGAGACAGGGCAGTTGAGTACTGCATGCAGTATCTAACTTGGGTGGTTGGGTTGGGCACTTGTGGGGACCTTGGCCATGTGACAATGTCATGGTCAGCATGTCTGGCTTTGGGCATGTATGGGTGAGGGGCTGTAGTTGCTGTTGACTGGGGGTGGCACAGGGGTGAGGTGGGGGTTGTCATTGCATGGCCACAGCGGTGGCATGACTGCAAGGTATATGTTAGGGCACCTGTGTGGTGTCTGTGTGGGGCCAAGAGACGTGTCAGGGCTGTCAGGTGATGAGACTGTGCAGATGCACCTACACACTCCTTTTGCTACACAAACCCGACACGTAACATGTCACTATCTCATCCAGACACACAGTGGCATGGTCACACCCCACATAATCTCTGTTTGGCAACGTAATCCATGGAATTGGTTACAACAGGCATCTGTACATACTGATCTCTCCAGCTATGGCATCCACATATTACTCAATCAGACATGCTACCCTACATCATGGCCTTTGACAGCTGAAGATTGGGGGTACCATGTCCCAGTGGTTTATATCTGACCTATCGGACTACAGACAGACAGGCAGAACTGGTCTTTCTCTCAGAAGACACACATCAGCTCTATGACTAACCCCAGGGCTCATTTCCATCCACATCATCTCATAACACCTACCGTCAACGCATCTGTGCCAGAGACAGGCCACTCTATATGGCAAATGTGCTGAATGTCCCGACTATCAGGACAATGGGACCACAATACATAGAAATTACCTAAGGCTCCAACAACATCTCACAATGGCTGCATGCCACAACCTTCACAGGACCCTATGCCAAACACAGTTAGTCATCAACTCCATGGGCAGAAATGTCTCACTACCGCACCCCAGCAGGTACATTGCACTGCATGTGCAGTGTAGAGGGAATAGCATACCTGGGGATGATGTTGGTTCAGAAGGACAACCTGATGCAACCCTTCAACATGACAGCACAGACAACCCAACAAAAAGACACAGAATCTATGCCATCATCTCTAAAACAATGGTGGCTGCTCAGCAACTAAAGCTATGGTTGGTGCATACTCTGGTTTGGCCACCAGTATCCTCCATGGTCCAGAAAACATACCTTGCACATCTTACGAATGGCACAGAACAGTGTTGCATGCACCATAATGTTGCCAGACAGGACAGGACACATTACACCCATCCTACAGAAACTCCGCCAGATACCAGTCACACAGAGTCTCAGTTACAGGACACCAGTGGCCATCTGTGACACAGACAGACACCTACATATCACACTGTCATACTCCATATACCCACACAACCAAGGCAACAAGGCGCTGGTTCACAGGCCTCTCTGACAACCACCAGGGTACTATGGAGGGTGGTCCAATCATCTGTAAACAGAACATATAGCTCCTCTTTCCCAAAGATCTGGTAAACTCTCCCAGCTGCTCCATGGAACATGGGTGGCATATCGACATTCTCCATGCTGATCATGCCACCATGCATTACAGACTATTACCGCAACAGATGTGCAGGCCAGAAGCAATAACTCACATTATCTTGCTACAATGGCATCCATATATAGTACCCCTCCTCACAGATGTGACATACATATGTCAGCATTCACACATTGTAACAGACTTCATGTTTACCGTACCACAACACAAATCAGGGCAATGTACACAGTTGTATGTACATAGTTCTGCCTAAGCACCTTGTCTAGAACAGCCTGATGACCACAATCTTATGTTATATGACGTTCCTCCCTATAATGTATCCTTGGTATTCTGTGCAGATGGCCCCAGCTGATATTGATTCATTGGCCTGTCCTTAACCATCATAGACACCATATATGAGATGGTAGAACAGGCCGAATGGTCACACATTTACATACATACATACATAGTATATGTGTTACCACATGATCATGCATATCTGCATGATGTGTTGTTTCCTTGCACAGGACAGGGGATATGAGGAATGAACAGAGTTGCATTGGTTTGAGAGGTCCCATGTGTCTGAGGTCTGCCATGCAGGCAGTGGGTACATGGAAGGGCCCATGGAGGAGCTCTCCTTGGTGGCACTGTGCACTACAGGGAGGGGTGTGCTAGGTAATGCCTGACAGTTGTTGTGGGAGTGGTGTGTCTATGTGTATGTATATGTGACCTGGGGAGCCATGTGCAGGCCCCTGTAGAGACAATGATGGCCATTGGGAGCTGGATGAGAGGGGAGCCCTCAGGGGTTTTGATGCAGGAATGGTCCTATGGGCCAGCTAGGCATCACCCTAGTCCGCACTGTGGCCCAGCTGCACCACAGCATGTGCCGCATGCAGCCCTCTGTGTCCCCTTTTCCAGTATCTGTCCAGTTGCCTGTTCCGACATGCCTGCCTTGCTGTGGCGGAACATGTGCATGCCATAGGAAACCTGTTCAATGGAGAGGAAAACCCTGCTCAGCGCAATTTCACTGTGGGCTCATTCACCTTGTATGGGGACGGAGCATAGACCCTTCCAAAATTCATATCTTTTTTTTGGAGCTTTATTGGGAGTGTTTTTTGATGTTTCCCATTGATATCAGTATTGCCCAGCTTGGTTATTTTTGTTTTACATTTTCTTCTGTTCATTTTCACTGTTTATTTGCCCTTTTGTTCCGTGCACATGTATCACACTTATCACTTTTTGTAGGTTTCCCTGGTTTTGCTGTACATTGCTGACAGAAATGGTTTCTTTTCCCTTTAAATCAGCTCTAACGCGAGGGTTTCACTGGCATTAGTTTTCAGCCTTGGATTTCACAGCGTTAGTGTGCAGGGAGCCTCTCCCCTCCCACTCTCCACCCATTGACCCTCTCTCTCCGCCCCTGGGGAGCCTTCCTCCGCCCTCCGGGAGCCTTTCTCCACCTTCAGCGCTCATTTGCGCCGCTGCGCATGTTAACGCGCGATAAGGCACCTTATCGCCTGGTAAAGCACCATTATCGCATAATAAGGCACCTTATCGTGCGATAACGTGACAGCAGCGCTAATAGCGGCCTTAGTAAACATACCCCTTAGTTTTTTCAAGGGCTTCCTCATAAAGAGACTAACCAAAACTCTTTATTCAAGTTCATCGAGAACCAACTTGGGCATTTCATCACGCCAAACACTTCTTAACAGAAGGCAATTTCTTCCAAACATGCCTCGGATTTAGAGCTTATATCTAGAAATTTTAAAAAGCCATATTATATTTCCATATCAGACTTGTCAATTAAATCCCCTCAGGACAATATTATCATTCACCTACTAAAAACCAAAACACTCCCCTTAATGCACAACCAAGACAAATTCTTTCTATATCCATTCTTAAACAAAGAAATGGCATGGGAAAAATCATATCTAAATAGACCATCCTTACATTTACCAGCCCCGACATACATATCACCAACATTATAGCACAGTTATCCAGCCAAAGTCTTATAAAAATGACTCCGGCTGACTTGTTTTTAGAAATTGAAAAACATTGCACCAACACAGTATGGCCAGTCCAAAAAGCTAGCTGCATTCAGCTAGCCTATCACAAAAGTGAAGCTTGCAGCCGTCATCCAGCCTAACACAATAATGCACTCTGCTCAATCATCTGTTTTGAATCTGAGAGAACTAAAGCAGGAAAATGCTCAGTTAAAACAGCAATTAACTGTAAAGGAGGTCCGGTCAGGCAGGCAAGAGGAGGAGGAAGAACCCCCCATTTCCTGCTGGGCCTGACTTTCAGTGTGAAAATTGCTAGGATTTATTGCTACAAAAATGTAAAGAAACAGCACTCAAACAAAACAAAAAAATGTACGTAAATTAGTGGTATTCATCTTCCATAATTTTATACACTGTTTTAGTTAAACACGTATGTTCCAACACAATATGTATGAGAGAGAAGGTCTGCAAGGTACCTTGAGGCTATGTTGAAGAAAGCCATTTGGGAGTGTAGAAAATAACTGTGTGCGTGGGATTTTGTTCTTTGTCTAAGTGTTCCCCTGAGGAAGCGATTTTATTCACGAAACGCTGAGGAGCGCTTGATTTGAAGCGTCGGGGGCTGGACCGCCGGAATTGTATTCCAACAGATAAGTTCCAGGCTGTGTCCTTTTATTAACACTGGGAATTCATGAGAGGTTGGTCACTGATTTGAAATGGGCTTTAATAATGGTGTGTTTGACTGAATAATCAATAGTCACTAAAATCACCGGCCCTTGGTACTGAGACCTTCTCTCTCATAGGTACTGTGTTGGAACATACGTGTTTAACTAAAATGGTGTATAAAATTATGGAAGATGAATACCACTAATTTACGTACATTTTTTTGTTTTGTTTGAGTGCTGTTTCTTTACATTTTTGTAGCAATAAATCCTAGCAATTTTCACACTGAAAGTCAGGCCCAGCAGGAAATGGGGGGTTCTTCCTCCTCCTCTTGCCTGCCTGACCGGACCTCCTTTACAGTTAATTGCTGTTTTAAATGAGCATTTTCCTGCTGTAGTTCTCTCAGATTCAAAACAGATGATTGAGCAGAGTACATTATTGTGTTAGGCTGGATGATGGCTGCGAGCTTCACTTTTGTGATAGGCTAGCTGAATGCAGCTAGCTGTTTGGACTGGCCATACTGTGTTGGTGCAATGTTTTTCAATTTCTAAAAACAAGTCAGCCGGAGTCATTTTTTTGTTTTATTTGAGTGCTGTTTCTTTACATTTTTGATTCTGTGCACTCTAATAGTGACCGGTAGATTTTTTGGAACACAAAGGATTTATTGCTACGGCTTGCAGTTTTAGAGGAGCAAGAAAATGAATTTAAGAAGGAGCGACAAGTGGCTTGAACATACAGATTTGAATTGACAAAAGAAAATAATAGGCTACAAGAGGAAAACGCTCAGTACGAATTGAAAGAAAGAGCTTTGCTTGGTCATTTGAAAACCTCTGAAGCTGAGTTAGCTCTTGAGAAAGAGAGAAATGCCTCTCTTCATGCTGAGCAGCTCAAATGTGAGCAGGAGTTAGAGAGGCATAGAATGGCACTAGCCAAGTTTAAAAAGGACTGGTGCCAGTTTGAGTGATCTTAATCTTCCGAAAGGTCAGCTCATGCCTTCCAGTCTTCGATTTGTTTCACCAAGTTCATCTCCTCTTTTGGGATATAACCCAGAAGAAGATGATGAGAGATTGTCACTGATAAACCTGCCCAGAGTAAAAGAGCAGCCTTGCAAGTTTGGCTGTCTAGCAGTGAGAGAAGCACCCCTCTTTCAACCTCTCCCCCTTGAGAGGGAGGAAAGGAAGGGGGTGAAAAGGCATCCAAATGAAGGGAAATTGTGCCTGCCTTGGCCACAAGAGGAACCTGAAGACAAACAAAGCTCTTCACTTCCCCGAGGCCAAGAGGAACAAAAGACAAGTGCCCCCACCTCTGCAGCCCAAAGTCAGATGATTAGAGCCCTGCATGACATGGTACCGCTCTTCAAGAAGGGTGGTCACATGTCCATAACTGAACATTTGACTGAAGTAAAAGAGGCCTTCCAGGTTCTGGAAGTAACCGGCAAGAGAGACATGCCCTGGGCATTCAAAAGAGCTTTCCGCTGTGCAATCCGTGCAATATCACAGAATGTTAGGAATGGCTTTGCAACTGTAGAGGAGGAATTGAAAAAAACATTTTGGTTTATATCTCGATACTGCTAGTGCCAAGCATGCAGCTTATGGTATGACTTGCGGGAGGGATGAATCACCTAGGGATTATGCTTACCAGCTCAGGCAGATCTTCTTTCAAAGTGATCCCTTCTGGGAGGTGATAGAGCATCACTGGGAATTTTGTGATCTCTTTTTTGAAAACCAAATAGTACATATCATGCATAACAATATACAAAAACGGCATTCCTGGTGATCTCTCAATCCAGGATTCTTCAGCAAATCAGTCCTACAAATACAACAAAAAAGAATTCACAATATTCCCCTCTCCTCCCCCTCTCCTCCCCCTCCCCCCCACCATCCCCCCAACCTCCCTCCCACCTCGCAGCCTCTCCCTTCAGCTATCAACCTCCACAGTAAACATGCACAGTAAATATACCATTAGTATCCCATTTCTCCTATCTCTTCCCACATCCATCCTCTAGGCCTTCTCAACTCAATTGAAGCACTTCATTCTGGACATGAGGACTCAATATCTGAATATATAGCTCCCAAATTAGCAGGAATAATGCCTAACATCGAGCATTTCCCCTAGCCTCTCTCCTCTCCATAAGCATCAGCTGGTGAAAGCTGTTACGCCATTCCCAATAAGTGGGACCCGTCGCTTCCCTCCACCTATGAAGTATTGGGCCTTTACCCACCAGACATGCCTTCCTGACCAAGAGGCGTTCCCATTTCCCTTTCGGGTGGAGTGGTCCAAGCTGATCTAACACCACAAGCGCTGCTGTCCAATGGATTCGCTGTAATACAATCCTACTCATAAAATCAGCTATCCTCTTCCAGTATAAGCGAACTATCGGACACCCCCACCACATATGCCCTAAGTCTGCCAAGGGGCAGGACATTTCGAGCATCTGCCCAACTCAGTAAGATGGGAACGTAATGCCCGTCTTGGAGAGAAGTGTGCCTGAAGGATGCATTTAAACTGTATCTCCCGCCATCGAGCTCCCCCCACCAGTCCCGCAATCCCACTCAAGGCCTGAAGTATTGAACCAGGAGTTACCAACACATTCAATTCTTGGGCCCACAAAGCTTCCTCCGCCCTATAGTCAGGCAAGCTACTATAGCCATCTAATCGTCTTTTCAGCTGTGCAATTGTGGGCAATGACTCCTCTCCCATTGCAAAGAACTCTAATATCTGTGCCAATCTTTCCACCCACAGCGCATCCTATGGGAGGGAAGCCACATAGAGAGAGAGCTGCACGTAAGTGAAATAATGACGACTACTTAGTCCATACTCCATGCGCAAAGCCTCCCAAGATTTACACTGCCCCATTTTATCCACCACATGTCCAATGTTACATATGCCCTGTCTCCTCCAATATGCAAACGCCAGCGTTTCTGATCCTGGTGTAAACCGATTATTCCCTTGTATGGGTAGCCAGCTTGAAACCTCTGATGGTTCACCCCAGAGTCTATTCAAATGTTCCCACACCCTCCGTGCCGGGCAAACCAGCCCACTACTAATCACTCTACCAGGCAGGAACCTGCTTTCCTGGTGTAACACTGCCAACAAGGTCTGCGGAGCCACAAGGGCCTCTTCCAATGCTCTTGGCGTATACACCTCTGTATTCCCTAGCCAGTCTCCAATATGTCGCGCCTGGCATGCCAGGGCATAAGTTCGTAAGTCTGGTATTCCTATACCTCCAGACTTCCATCTCCTTCTCAATCTATGCAGCGGGATGCGAGCTCGAGACCCTTTCCAAAGGAAATTCCCAATCTCACGGTCCATAGCATTTAAATCTTGCTTCAATAACTACACTGGGAGAGTTTGCAGTCAGTAAAGCACCCGATGCAGAATCACCATCCCCAAAGCTGCCGCCCTGCCCAATAGGTGTAACAACACTAAAGACTAAGGTGGTCTGCTTACAGAGGGTGTTGACTGTACAAAAATCTGGTGAATATCTCCCTCCAATTAAATAAGCTTCAATCCGATGTTCTATAATATGGTAATGTGTTCTCAAACGTATTTCACATTTTTCACTTCATTTCACTATTTTCCCAAAATATACTATAATAAGAACCTATAGTCTCAGACAAAAGTTGGCACTGCTCCGGTAAGTCTCCCTTGAGCTATGTGCTCCAATAGCATCAACGACCATATAAACAAGGTTCCTATAATTGAATACCACACATTACAATTTCTCAAAAATCAGACTTATCTTAAGTTTTGATCCAGTTTTGTGAATCGTGCCAATATTGCAATTGCCCCAACGCCACCTCACCGGTATCTATTCCACGTTTCAATTCTTCTTCAGGGGATATGCAATCTGTGAATCAGCACTGTCCATAAAGAAATGCAAGAACGTTACTAGAGAAACATTTTTCTTTAAAGATCATTACTAAATGAATGTTCAAAAATTGGTCATACCTTAACTAGACTGGATTATTTGTAAAAATAGGCTTATGTGATCAACAGCGTGTTATCCATGGCTTGTCAGCTCTCTCAAAAAACGCCGCGCATGCGAGTTCAAATTTGACTCAAGGTAGTTAAATAGTTGTTCAACCATGACGTCAGACTCCCCAAACACTGTTACAAATAGCATTACCGGACCAACTTCTAAATCATGAATGAAACTGACAATTGATTTTTACAGGCAAGCTCTCCATTCAATCATACAGTTGAAACCTCCCGGAGAAACTGATTGCAGTTTATATATCCACTTTTGCTCTCGTAGTAAAAGAGTTTGTGCTCTGGATCTGCCGGAACTGCCTCCCAGTACCCGATCCAGTCCAAAGCATCGCAAGTCTTGAAATCCATGTTTATGTTGCAGACAGTGAGCCACTAATGGGGCTTCAATCACTTTACAGTGGATTCGACTATGGTGTTCTCCCAACCGAACTTTTAGTTGACGAACAGTCTGACCGACATACAGCAGCCCACAAGGGCATCTGATGCCATGGACTATATAGTCCGTAACACAAGAAGTTTGATGCCGCAAAACATAGTGTTTCCCGTGATAGGTGAAGTCATTGATGTCTGCAGTTATACAGCATATAGTGCATTGACCACACTTTCTGTGACCTCCACCGGTGCCACTTATCAACTGGGCTCCTCGTAATTTCGCGGGGCTCAACTTCTCTTTAAGATTTGGCGAACGTGTCCACACACAGCGTATATGCTTGTTTTGTAATCCAGGAAGTGCACTCTATACGTTTTGATGTTTCTTTAGAATGCGTTTTATGGAACCACTCAAGAGGGAATATCGGGTAATCAGATTGATATTATCTTCATCCATCCCTGCATTTGCATTAGCGCTGCAGGGTTGTAATAATAACCCCCTATTATTATAAAGTGCTCTTTTGTAAGCGGTTTTTACCACTGAAATTGGATAACCCCTCGATTGAAAGTTCTTAGTCAACGTCTTCGCTTGCATTTTATAATCTTCTAAACGTGAGCAATTCCGACGATATCTAATAAATTGTGATAAAGGCAAACTATCCTTAAGCTGTTTCGGATGCTGGCTGGTGTAATGAAGAATCGTGTTCCTATCTGTAGGTTTTTTGTGGACCCATGTTGTCCAACTTTGTAAACACTTCTGAACCTCGACATCTAAAAAAACCACCTTCCGTTCATGATACGTATGTGTGAATGTTATGTGGGGATCCACTCCATTTAGCCATTTAATAAATTCCAATAACTCTGTGGCAGATCCTCTCCACAAGGCAAACACATCATCAATAAAACACTTCCACAGTATAAGATGATGTTTATAGGATGAGATGGTCAACCATCATTGTTCAAAATCATGCATGTACAGATTCGTCACTGATGGAGCACATGTGGCCCCCATGGCCACCCCAGCCACCTGCTGATAAATGGTGCCTTCAAATTCAAAATAATTTTGAAAGATAGTAAGTTGAGCCAACTTAGATATGAAATGTACATGCTCAATTGATAGATCGCCCCGCATCTGTAGAGAAGAAATGATGATGTCAAGCGCTGCCTGTTGCGGAATATTGGTATACAGGGCAGAAACATCCAATGTAACCAGAAGTATGTTTGTTTGGGAAGCCCATGCATTATGTTCCAACAAAATGTTTAAAAAATGTGAAGTGTCTTTAATGTATGAAGGGATGCCCGTCATCAATGGTCTCAAAAAAGAATCAATGTAAATAGAGAGTGGCTCTAAAACGGATCCTCTGGTAGAGACTATTGGTCTTCCTGGTGGATTCTGTGTGTTTTTATGTATTTTAGGTACGAGGTACAACCGAGCCATGGTTGATGAAGACTCATTTAGGAATTTCCATTCTCTCTTCATGATTAAGTTTTTTTCCAATGCCTGGGAAGTAATATGTTTAATCTGACTTTGAAGGTCCTTCGTGGGGTCCCTTTCTAAAATCTTATATGTGTTTCCTTGTGATAATTGACATTCAGCCTCTTCTAAATGGTATACTCTATTCATCACCACTATGGCTCCTCCTTTGTCCGCTCGTCTGATAACTATATCAGCCCGCGTCTGTAGATCTTTTAATGCTCTTTGTTCCGCCATAGTAAAAATTTTTTGTGTAAGTTTTCTTTCATTTTCTAATTTTGTCACATCATTTAACACTAGATCTTTAAACAAATTCAGGATAGGATGCATTGGCCCAGGGGGCATCCAGGTCGATTTTATCGGTAGGGGGATCAGGCTGATGTCTGCCTGGACGACTGGAGTATCGTTAGGGGGGGTCTGAGTCGCAAAATAAATTTTTAGTTGTAACTTTCGTAATAAACTTTCCAAGTCTACTCGGAACTGGAAAGTATCATGGAAAATCTCCGGTACAAACGACAAGCCCTTGCTTAAAACATTTTCATGTTCTTTACTTAAATGCATTGAAGATATGTTTATAACTAGAGAATCAATGTGACCGGCTATCTTCCCCGGATCTCCCACCGCAGCCTTAGAATGAATCACTCCTGCTGCCTGGAATTGCACAGACTATCTCTGATCGAATATATACGGCGTCAGCATATACCTCGGGGTCTCAGGATGTATAAAGAGCCCAAATTGTTTATGAACAATCCAATTTTATAAGTAAGTGGAATAACATCCTTAACAAATGTTTGTTGGACCTGATGGTCCTGATTGTCGACACCACTACTAGTGCATTAGAAGATTTAACGAAAGAAATAGAAATGAAGTTATCTTCTCTAAAAGAGACAGAGAAATCTGCTCAATATGATTCCAAACTGGTGGAATTAGACAAGCAAACACAGACTTTACATGATGATGTGAAAAAAGGGAAATCAAAGAAATTACAGCGAGATTATGGAGATTACACCCAGGGGTATGTTTACCCCTGGATGAATCCGAGACGGAAAGCTAGGAAAATTTTTAAAAAAGTAGATTTTGATACTGCCTCTGAAGATTCAAGTACGTCCACCTCTAGTAGAAAATCAAGGGAGGATTTTCCGGATGAGGGAAGTTCAAAAACCAAAAAGAAAAATGGGGGCCGGGGAAGGCAACGTGGTCGAGGAGCGACCAGGCAGCAGGAGTGATTCATTCTAAGTCTGCGGTGGGAGATCCGGGGAAGATAGCCGGTCACATTGATTCTCTAGTTATAAACATATATTCAATGCATTTAAGTAAAGAACATGAAAATGTTTTAAGCAAGGAAACACATATAAGAATTTAGAAAGGGACCCCACGAAGGACCTTCAAAGTGAGATTAAACATATTACTTCCCAGGCATTGGAAAAAAACTTAATCATGAAGAGAGAATGGAAATTCCTAAATGAGTCTTCACCAACCACGTACCTCGTGGTACCTCGTACCTAAAATACATAAAAACACACAGAACCCACCAGGAAGACCAATAGTCTCTACCAGAGGATCTGTTTTAGAGCCACTCTCTATTTACATTGATTCTTTTTTGAGACCATTGATGATGGGCATCCCTTCATACATTAAAGACACTTCACATTTTTTAAACATTTTGTTGGAACATAATGCATGGGCTTCCCAAACAAACATACTTCTGGTTACATTGGATGTTTCTGCCCTGTATACCAATATTCCGCAACAGGCAGCACTTGATATCATCATTTCTTTTCTACAGATGCGGGGCGATCTATTAATTGAGCATGTACATTTCATATCTAAGTTGGCTCAACTTACTATCTTTCAAAATTATTTTGAATTTGAAGGCACCATTTATCAGCAGGTGGCTGGGGTGGCCATGGGGGCCACATGTGCTCCATCAGTGACGAATCTGTACATGCATGATTTTGAACAATGATGGTTGACCATCTCACCCTATAAACATCATCTTATACTGTGGAAGTGTTTTATTGATGATGTGTTTGCCTTGTGGAGAGGATCTGCCACAGAGTTATTGGAATTTATTAAATGGCTAAATGGAGTGGATCCCCACATAACATTCACACATACGTATCATGAACGGAAGGTGGTTTTTTTAGATGTCGAGGTTCAGAAGAGTTTATAAAGTTGGACAACATGGGTCCACAAAAAACCGACAGATAGGAACACGATTCTTCATTACACCAGCCAGCATTCGAAACAGGTTAAGGATAGCTTGCCATTATCACAATTTATTAGATATCGTCGGAATTGCTCACGTTTAGAAGATTATAAAATGCAAGCGAAGACGTTGACTAAGAACTTTCAATCGAGGGGTTATCCAATTTCAGTGGTAAAAACCGCTTACAAAAGAGCACTTTATAATAATAGGGGGTTATTATTACAACCCCGCAGGGCTAATGCAAATGCAGGGATGGATGAAGATAATATCAATCTGATTACCCAATATTCCCCCTTGAGTTGTTCCATAAAACGCATTCTAAAGAAACATCAAAACGTATTGAGTGCACTTCCTGGGTTACAAAACAAGCATATACGCTGTGTATGGACACGTTCGCCGAATCTTAAAGAGATGTTGAGGGGGCGGAGCCTGATGTCCAGCGGGTAAGACGCTTCGCGCTGAAGCTCCCGAGAGGCCTACTTAGAATCCTGACTTAATACCTATACAAACTTACTATTTCGCTCCGGGCTGACCGGGGTACCTCGGGGGGGATGGCGGCCCATAAACCAGCGCGCTTGGACTTCGGGTCTCCTTCTTCTTCTCACGGAAAAAGCTCCAAAACAGAGGTGTCCTCCCCACAGAAGATGGTTCCATTTCGGGAAAACCCCGAAATGCACCTGGAGATTTTAGAGGAAATACGCGGCGTGAAGGAATTGGTGCAGTCCAATGGAGAAGCGCTTAGAGCCATGCGAGAAGACCTTGGAGTGCTCCAGGACCGACTTGAAAGTCTCTCATTACGGCAGGACAATATGGCGGGGGTCCTCGACTCGCACGCGGTGCGCTTGGGCACACTGGACAAGGCTGAGCGCCAGATACAGAATCTTCAAAAGGAGTTAGAAGATAGCAATAATCGAGCCCGTCGCAACAATGTGAGGCTCATTGGAATACCGGAGGGGGTGGAAGCGGGAGATATGAGAGAATTCCTGCTCAAAACTCTTCCCTCCTTGCTGAAGATCACCTTTCATAAAGAACTGGAAATCGATCGTGCACACCGTGTTCCTACCCACATGGCGCTCAACCGAACGACCCCCCGGCCTATTATCTTTCGCTTGCTACGATATCAACAAGTGGAACAAATTTTAAATGCTGCCCGGGCGAACCATCATTTGGAATATGAAGGTCACAAAGTCTCCTTCTTCCCTGATTTGGCAAAGCCTACCGTTGACCGACGGAAGAAACTCCTTGCTTTTCGCCCTCGACTTCAACAGCTACAGGCTCGCTTTGGCCTGTTGTATCCCGCGAAGCTCCGAGTGACTCTCCACAACAAAACCAGGACATTCGAAGATCCTGATCTACTATCAACATTTTTAGACTCCAAAGAAGCAGAGCAGATGCGCTAATCCAACGACTTGGACTTTTATTTGCCGGCTCTGTCCGCCATTTTGAAGGGCCCGATGCGGCGGTCACAGTCAAGCACAGAGACTACCTGGACTTTCTTTCTTTCTTTCTATGACTTTTTTTGATTTTGGTCTCCTATCCCTCCATGATGTGTGCCTCGGTCGGATTCGGAGCACGCACAGTCCTACAGGTTATGTGTTTTTTCAATTTCGGCCTTCTCTGGGGCTTCTCCCCGCAGACACATGGTCGCCAGTAATTTTTGGGGTTTTGCTTCTTCTCTACCGCGCTGCGGTTTTTCTTTTTTAATGTGGGGCGCTTCATTGTATTATCTAAGCTTATTTTCTTTTATGCCATATGTACAGCCAGATACAGTCAATATGAGGGACATTGTGAAATTATGTGCGCTATCATGCTCAGAATTTTTAACTTGTCTGAATGGCCTTATGTAAAATCTTATCACTCAACGTAAAGGGCATTAATAGTCCAATCAAAAGAAAGAAAATCCTTAGCTATCTTAGCCATGAGCATGCTGATTTAGCGTTTCTTCAGGAAATGCACTTAAACTCTGCTGAAACACTGAAACTCAATGTTAAGCCTTACATGGTGGCTGCCTATTCTCCCGCCGTTTCCAAACGGTGCGGGGTAGCCATTCTGGTTAAGAAATCTTTGCAAGCTACTGTACTTGATACTAGCGCTGACAAGGAGGGTAGATGGGCCCGAGTACATCTTAAGGTTGGAGATAGTGAATTTACATGTATTTGCATTTATGCCCCGAATGTGGACAACCCTGCTTACTATGCAAGTATTGCGCAGTTGGCACAGGCCTCTGCCAATATTCCATTAATACTTGGTGGTGATTTTAATCAAGTGTTAGACCCTCTGATAGATAGACAGCCGCCTAGAACGAGTAGTCCACCAAAGAGTCTTGCTACCCTTACAGCTCTGATGCAAGATCTTGCGCTGGTAGATATATGGAGGCTGCTTCACCCCTCCGACTTAGAGTTCACTTTCTTTTCTGCCCCCCATCACTCCCAATCTAGAATAGATTTCTTTCTCATTTCCAAAGCACTGATTTCTCAAGTAGACACGACTAGGACTCATCCTCTCCATATTTCAGATCATGCTGCCATATCTTTATCATTACATGTCACTGCGCGGGACGATTCTCCCCGAGCTTGGTTTTTTGATAGATCCTTACTGGGTCAAAAAGATTTTCAGGTTGATATAAAGGCCGCTATCCAAGATTATTTTCATTTTAACTCACCCCATGACACAGCGAGCTGGGCTTGGTGGGAGGGTTTTAAAGCATCTATCCGCGCAACTATAACTAGCTATCAAATTCGGCAGGGGAAACAAAGAAAGCAGCATTTACTGATTCTAGAGCAGCAGATACAAGCTGGGGAGCGTCTCCTCACGTCCCGTACTGACCCATGTATTTTACTCCGTTTACAACGCTTGCGTTTTCAATACAATCAGCTTTTGTACACTGCTGCTGTTAAAAATATTGAATCACAACAAGGGCTATATTATCGGGAAAATAACCGTGCTGGCAAATTATTAGCAAATGTCCTAAAAGGTCAAAAAGAAGCCAAGCGTGTTACCGCCCTCCGTAATCCGTCGGGGGGGGGGGGCTTAGTCACTAAAGATACCGAAATCTTAGAACTCTTTCGTGATTTTTATACTCGGCTTTATCAATCTGAATGTGATTTTGAGCCAGATGTATTTGAACGCTTACTTTCAGGGGTACAAAGACCGACCCTATCTGAAGAAGATAGAGTGGCCTTGGACACACCATTTACTGTCTCAGAAATTCATTCTGCTATCAAGAAATGTGCCTCAGGTCGAGCCGCAGGCCCAGACGGTCTCCCTGCTGAATTCTACAAAACCTTTCACGCTGACTTAGCTCCAGTTTTGAAACTTTATTTTTCTGCTCTGGCCGAGGAGGGTTCTCCTTCTGGGTCCTTTTCAATGGCAAATGTAGTAGTTTTTGAGAAAGAGGGGAGAGACCCGCAACTAACAGCTAATTATCGTCCAATTTCCCTCCTAAACGCGGACTATAAAATATTTGCCACCATTCTCTCTACCCGGCTCTCTGATAGGATGCCTACCTTAATACACCCAGATCAATGCGGTTTCATTCCTGGTAGATCAACTGCTGACAATGCTCGGACTCTATGCCATGTACTGACTACCGCAGTTAATCTTGATCGCCCATTTGTTGGCCTCTCACTTGATGCTGAGAAGGCCTTTGATCGCTTAGAGTGGCCCTTCCTGTTTGCAGTCCTCCGCTGGTACGGATTCGGGGAAGGTTTTCTCCGTTGTCTTCGCACCATGTACGCACAGCCTACAGCCAGTATATGTGCCAATGCTTTAAAGTCTCAGCCTTTTCCCCTTCAACGCGGCACTCGCCAGGGATGCCCACTGTCTCCACTTCTCTTCGATCTTGCACTCGAACCCTTGGCTTTACTAATCCGGCAATCGGAGGAGATTCATGGAGTCCCCTTCACCCATAGGGAAATCAAAATTTCAGCGTATGCTGATGACCTTATGCTCTTTGTCTCTATAGACTCAGTACCGGCTGTCCTAGAGCAAATTGGCAAATACTCACAACTGTCCGGTTATAAGATAAATTGGACCAAGTCGGTAGCCTTTCCATTAAATCCTTTGCTTCATCAGGCAGATATGCAACCCTTCCCCTTTTTATGGCAACCTCGCATGGTCAAATACCTTGGGGTTCATTATTGTTCTCCTTTGGAAGACACTATCTCCTTCAATGCCAAAGACTTAATCTCTAAAGTCCGGGCGCTTACTTACCGCTGGACTCCTTTAACACTTACCTGGTGGGGTCGATTAGAAACCATAAAAATGATGATTGTTCCGAAAGTGAATTATATCTTAGAAATGTTGCCCTGTCTCTTACCTCGACGTATATATAAAGATATAGAGGGCCTTCTGACTAGATACTTGTGGCAAAACAAGACACCTAGGATAGCGAAACATAAGCTGCAAGCAGATAAGGAAAATGGGGGTGTCAGATTCCCTGATTTCCTGAAGTATCATCAATCTTTTCTTCTCAAACAAGGCGCTCGTTGGCTGGAAGATCCAGTACCGAGTAGACCTGTGTGGCTAGACATAGAAGAGGACCTTTGCAAACCGATTCCTCTTACTTTTCTCCCTGGTATGACTCTCACATCAGACTCCCACTATCCACCAATGCTTTTAGACACCTTAGGTGCCTTTAATACTCTTATGCAATCTTTAGACTCCCGACTCTGTCCGTTAGACAAGCTCCCACTTTGGTACAATACTCGATTTCGAATACAAAATAAACCGATGGCGTGGAGCCCCTGGTACACTAGGGGCATTTGGATTCCTAGTCAGTTGTTCCATGAAGGTCGCTGGAAAACTTTTAGTGAATTGCAAATTGAATTTGGTCTCCCAGCGAAACACTACTTTCAGTTGGTGCAACTTCAGCATTGCCTTCGGAGTGCTAAGGTGCTCCCGCCATCGGCCTCCCCTACACAAGGTTGGTCGGAGACTATCCGATCTATCGGTAGTTCACCGGGTGTAGCATCCAATTTTTACAAAACCTTATGTAATGCTATAACTAGAGATACCCCTATAGCGCAGAAAGCATGGGAGAGAGAATTGCATGTGACTTTGACCCCGGAGCAATGGAGCCTTGTCTGGAGTAGAGTGACACGGGTCTCCCGATCCGCCTCACTCACTCAGACACTCTTCTTTCTAGCCCACCGGTGTTTTTATACTACTGACAGATTAGCCAAATGGAACACTACTCAGGGCAATAGTTGTTGGACATGTCATGCGGCCATTGGTTCACTACCTCATGTTATGTATGAATGTCCCGCACTACAGTATTACTGGCGTCGGGTCTGGGGTCGTATCCAGTCTATTTTACACTTTCAAGAGCCCCTTTCTTGGAGGATAGTGGGACTTCGCTCAGCTGCGGGGATCCCCTCTCTTCCAAAAACGGCTTACTTCCTTTTGGACTTTATGCTGGGCATTGCTATTTCCCTAATTACGAAATACTGGAAAAATAGCTCCCATCTGAGCCCCAATGAATGGTGGAATCATGTCTGTCTCTACAGTAAATATGAACAAATACCTCGTATGTTTGCTTCCCCCATTCAGACTCCTCATCATCGGTCTAAATGGAAGATGCTCAATGACTATGTACATTCTGCTCAATGCTCTCATCTGACTGTCTAAATTTGTATATATCTTTGTCCCATGATTATTCTGTATCGTAGATACTCTTTTGATTGTTTTGATGTATAATCACTGTTGTTTGGAAGCGCTCACATGCTGACATAATCAGCTAGAGAAGAAGCGTGGGGGTGGGGGGTAATTGGGTTTACTTTTCCTTATTGTATACTTGTTTTGTCTCCTTTGGTGTGTTGTTTCTTTTGTATGTTGCAAAATGAAAATAAAAGTTAAAAAAAAAAAAAAAAGAGATGTTGAGCCCCGCGAAATTACGAGGAGCCCAGTTGATAACTGGCACCGGTGGAGGTCACAGAAAGTGTGGTCAATGCACTATATGCTGTATAACTGAAGACATCGATGACTTCACCTATCACGGGAAACATTATGTTTTGCGGCATCAAACTTCTTGTGTTACGGACTATAAAGTCTATGGCATCAGATGCCCTTGTGGGCTGCTGTATGTCAGTCAGACTGTTCGTCAACTAAATGTTTGGTTGGGAGAACACCGTAGTCGAATCCACTGTAAAGTGATTGAAGCCCCATTAGTGGCTCACTGTCTGCAACATAAACATGGATTTCAAGACTTGTGATGCTTTGGACTGGATCGGGTACTGGGAGGCAGTTCCGGCAGATCCAGAGCACAAACTCTTTTACTACGAGAGCAAAAGTGGATATATAAACTGCAATCAGTTTCTCCGGGAGGTTTCAACTGTATGATTGAATGGAGAGCTTGCCTGTAAAAATCAATTGTCAGTTTCATTCATGATTTAGAAGTTGGTCCGGTAATGTTATTTGTAACAGCGTTTGGGGAGTCTGACATCATGGTTGAACAACTATTTAACTACCTTGAGTCAAATTCGAACTCGCATGCGCGGCGTTTTTTGAGAGAGCTGACAAGCCATGGATAACATGCTGTTGATCGCATAAGCCTATTTTTATAAATAATCCAGTCTAGTTAAGGTATGACCAATTTTTGAACATTCATTTAGTAATGATCTTTAAAGAAAAATGTTTCTCTAGTAACGTTCTTGCATTTCTTTATGGACAGTGCTGATTCACAGATTGCATACCCCCTGAAGAAGAATTGAAACGTGGAATAGATACCGGTGAGGTGGCGTTGGGGCAATTGCAATATTGGCATGATTCACAAAACTGGATCAAAACTTAAGATAAGTCCGATTTTTGAGAAATTGTAACGTGTGGTATTCAATTATAGGAACCTTGTTTATATGGTCGTTGATGCTATTGGAGCACATAGCTCAAGGGAGACTCACCCGGAGCAGTGGCAACCTTTATCTGAGACCATAGGTTCTTATTATAAGAGCATTGTAGTATATTTGGGAAAATAGTGAAATGAAGTGAAAAATGTGAAATACGTTTGAGAACACATTACCATATCATAGAACATCGGATTGAAGCTTATTTAATTGGAGGGAGATATTCACCAGATTTTTGTACAGTTGCCCTGCCCAATAGGGACAGGGGCAGTGGAGACCACACCTGAAGCTGTGATCGAACTCTTACAAGGATTCGTTCCATGTTTTTCCTATACAACTCCCGCGGCTCTCTTGTCAAGAGTATCCCCAAGTACACAAATGAATCGCCAGCCCACTTTATGCAAGTTTGGGCTCACGAGTGGAGCAGTTGCCAGAGGCTCCTATGATTTTGGCAGTTGATTTTAATATAGTTATGGATGCTGAACTAGATACATCTAGTGGAAGGGGAGATAAGGCGCATGTGCAGAGTGCTAGAGTGCTGCAGAGTCTGAGACGGAGAATAGGGATGGTAGACCCCTGGCATTTGTTTCACCCACTGGAAAGGGATTTTACGCATCAATCAAGAGCGCATGGGTCGAGTGCTCATATTGATTATGTGTTGGTTTCAGAAGGGTTGTTTGCTCAAATAGAAGATGCACAATTGGGGCCTATAGAGATTTCTGATCATGCGTTGATCTGGGTGGAAATAGAATGGTATGAGGCAAACACGCGGGATAGAGTCTTGCAATTCCGAATCGATCTGTACAGAGACCCTGAGTTTCATGGTTTCCTTATACTGTGGTGGCAGGAATTCTCAACCCACAATGCTCAACATAAAGATGATTCAGAGCTTTTCTGGGAAGCTGCTAAAGCAGTCTTGCGATCTCTTTTATCAGACACTGCCATCATTCACAAAGGCACATTTGTATGAGAGGCGTCACGAGGCCCTCTCTTACTTGACAGAGCATGCTGAGGGGATTTATACAGCTTTTGCCAAGAACCTTGCTGATAGCAGCAGCAAGGTAAAGGCTTCTAGCTGAACTAAGGAGCCAAAACAGAGTGTCAGTGTTGTCAAATCTAACCTTACTTTAGAAAGTAACACTCCTTCTGTCCCACAGGCTCCTTCCAGGCCACCACAGAGGGTTCAAACATCTGGGCTTAAGCGGAGTTCCGATGGCCAGCATTCCCCTAGGCAGCCTAGGCAGAACTGGAACTGGAGGAGGAAGCCTGGTGGTGATATGGATCTGCATTTGAAAGAGAAACAAGAGGAAATGTCAGCAGCCCTCGACAAGTTACAAAGGAAGGCCTTCCCAGAGGAGGAGCCACAAAAGGCACCAGCCAAGTTTGCTGGGCTTAGTAGCAATCCTAGGCCTAGCAAGTCCAAGGTGCAAAAGACTAAAATCCCTCCGCCTTCTGATGACAGTGAATGACTAACTGCTTTTGGATCTGTTCCATGGGTCACTGTCTCATGGCCAGCTCAGACTTCCACGTCCTCAATACAGAGTGACAGTTCCCCAGTGGATGGCAGGGTGCCAGCCTTCGACTCCATAAGGAAGCAGAAGTACTTTCTGGGTAAACTTAAGCCAAAGGGACAGAAGTATACTGTACTATTCCTGTTACAATACAACAGGTACCCACGATCCACAGAAGACCAAAAAGCCTATAACCTCCAACTAGCATCTCACCGTAAGGCGATAACTGAGAAAATAAGACAAGCACACACAGACACTCTATGACGATCACTAAAGAAACCACACGACTTATTCAACCTAGTCAAGAACCTCACGAGTGAACCAGGACCGGTGCAAAAAACTGAGATCCACGCACAAGACTACACTGACTTCCTTCAATCAAAGCTATGCCAAACCAGCAAGTTTGAAGCACCCGCCTCCAACAAAGTGCAAAGCAATGCAAGGAAAATAACAACCTTCTCCACTCCATCACTTAAACAAATTGCTGACACCATCTCTACAATCAACACCTCTATGGAGCAGTCTGATCCTTGTCCAGCCTTTTGGATAAAGGAACTAAAAACTGAGTTTAGCCCATTCATAGCCAGACTCTTTGACACATCATTCAGCTGAGGAGTTTTTCCCCTAAATCTCAAACAAACGTCCATCAGACCCCTGTTGAAAAACAGCAAACTCGACCCTCAGAAAGTGGAGTCATACAGATCAATTGCCAGTATTCCACTCCTGGCCAAGATAATAGAAAAAGAGGTCCAATGCCAGATACAACAACAAGGCAGCGATACCGCACCCCTAGACTACTGTCAACATGGCTTCAGAGCTGCCCATGGGGTGGAGACACTACTCACCTCCCTCTTCAACAACATTCTCAAAACAATAGACAACATTCATCACGGTGTGTCTCTTATATTTTTGGATATAGCCGCAGCCTTTGACTCACTGTGCCACATGACCCTCCTGAGACGGCTAGAAGAGAAAGGCATCTGCGATTTAGCTCTAACATGGTGTAAATCATACCTATCTGATAGATGGCAGCATGTGCGAACAGAGACCTCAACATCTGAACCATTCCACCAGAAACAAGGCGTTCTGCAGGGATCCTCCCTATCAGCCCTACTGTTTAACATCTACATGCAGCCCATCTGCGATCTCATACGTTCATTCATCATTGACTGCATGATATATGCCAACGACGTACTGCTATACACACCCTTCAAGACTGACCAGATCAATCTCTCATCACTAACGAACTATTTCATTGCAGTGGAAAACTGGCTCCAAAATCAGAATCTCTGGATACAACACAAAAAGACTGAAGTGCTGTTCATTACCAGAAATCCTAACTTCTGCCCACCTGCCAACCTAAGAGTCGGAGATGTAGAACTTCAAACCAAGTCCACAATCCGTTACCTGGGTGTAACACTGGACCAAAAACTGGACATGAAGACCGATATTGGCAACATGGTCAAATCAGCATATCTAAAAATCAAACACTCAGACATCTACGCCCCCTACTGCAACCGGATGATTTCAGAACGATCTTTCAGGTGTTAACTATTCCACATCTCGACTATGCAAACGCGATACTGCAAGGGTTACCTCAATCCACCCTAACTCCACTCCAACTCGCCATGAACTCCGCTGCCAGAGTTCTAAATGGGGCCTCAAGACGTGACCATATAACACCGATCCTCAAAAGTCTCCACTGGCTCCCAATTCAGGGTAGGATCACCTTCAAGATCTTACTACTAACATTCAAGGCCATCAACGGACTCTCCCCCTCATCACTTGCAAGCCTTACTTTCATGACTCCCCCCACCAGAGCCAGATGACACACAGCAATAAATACTATAGTAATCCCCAAAACAATAACCCATTGCACACAATCAACCGCAAACAGAGCTTTCAGTCTCTGTGCATCTAGAAGCTGGACTGCCCTGTCACCCAGCATACGAGCAATCACAGAGATAACTAAATTCAGGAAGGCCCTGAAGCATCACCTCTTCCTCAAGTGCTACCCTGAAGTAGGTACGCCAAAGTGCCCTGCACGCAACACAGATCCTTAACCACCCGGTAACCATTCCACAATGTGATGTACATAGGGTATTCACCTTATGCCTTTTGTGTAAATAGTTAACATGCTATCCAAGTTAATCTCCCTATTATCTGTAATTTACAGTGTAACCCCACTGTAAAACCTCTTTGATGTTCCATGTAAACCACTCTGATGTCGAATAGCGCGGTATATAAAAGTATTAAATAAATAAATAGGTGTTTCCCTGTGAGGGCCTAATTGATTCAGCCTTTGAAATCACTCTACCTTGAGTCTTTTTAACCCTTTCCAAGCCAAGCCCAAAACTCTCGGGATCCAAAATTCTGACTAAATATTCCTATCAAATGGTATATAATACATGACCATAGCAGAAGGAAAATCACTATTAGAACATATTGAATAAGACAGGTACAATTTTCCTGAAATATGCAAAAATTAACCTGGCTGCAGAATGTGGATTAAAATTTTAAAGTAGGCCTTCAAAGGGTTAACAGGCTCACAGCTTCCTTGGAGGGACAGAATACCCTACTTATCCATGGAGGGGTCACTCATAGCTTATGGTGAGCAAGCTATATAGGAACTTTTGATTGGCAATGAGCTCCTAAAACAGCTGCGCCCCATACTGGACTATGTCCAAGAAGTGATCTGGACACAGGCCACCCATCCTATACCTTACGCCAGAGTGAAATGTGACAATAGAGTCAGTGGTCCTTGTTCTGTGGAATGGAAGGATACTTCTATCAGGATTAAGTTTCAGAGATCTGCAGACTCCCAAATCCTAGAGCTCAAGTATGAAGGGGATGGGAATGATGGTCAGAGAAATTGTGAGGTAATCACCAGTGAAAAGGGCTCATTAGCTAACATTATCCTTGATACTGACTGTCTGCAAATATTTCAAAAGGGTTCCACAGCCCAGGTGGACCAGGCCAAGGAGACTTCGGAGATTACTTAGTTAAGCACCCCTCTGACCCCTGCCCAGGCCATCCTAGGAAACTAGCAGCAATCTCTTCAGATAAGAGAGGCTCATTCATTCATGTGTGGGTGGGCACACCTCAGAAGGAAAGAGCCTACCTGTTACCGCACTGTGATCATTCACTCAACAGAGAAAACCCTTTTTTGTCACTTTAATCACCAGGCCACCCTTAATTCGGTTAGGAGAACCTTGGCCACCTTCCAAGTCCTTGGTGAAGGCCCCAAGACAGGGGCAGAAGTCTGTGATTTTTCCTTGCAAGTTGGGGGTAAATCCTTCAAACACACCTTTTCTGTCATGAAAAGCCTTGAAGTGCCCTTCTTCATAGGCTTAGATTGCCTTCTTAGACTTGGAGCTTATGTGATTTTGATGAATAACATCCTCTGGAGTAGGATGGAAGGTAAACCAGTGGAGTGGCCTGGCACCAATTCATCACCGAGGCCTGGATAGTCCATCTTTCAGGTTTGCAAAGTGGTGAGTGCGGAGGATGTCCAAATACCAGGGAAGGTACAGGATTGTCCCCTCAAGGTCTATGTAATCCAGGGGCAAGCAGTTTCAGACTCTCTGGTCTTCTTCAACCCTAAGTCAAATTCCAGAGTTTGATTACACGTTGAGTGAAAAAATATTTTCTTTTATTAGTCCTAAATAGTCTACCCTGCAGCTTCATTGCATGTCCCCTAGTCTTTCTATATTCTGATAACGTAAATAATCGATCTACGTTTACCTGTTCCACTCCGTTCATTAATTTATAGACTTCTATCATATCTCCCCTCAGTCGTCTCTTTTCCAGGTTAAAGAGCCCTAACCTTTTTAGCCTTTCTTCATAGGAGTATCTTTCCATCCCCTTTACCATTTTGGTGGCTCTTCTCTGAACCTTTTCTAATAACGCTATATGCTTTTTAAGATACGGCAACCAGAATTGCACACAATATCCAAGGTGCGGTCTCACCATGGAACGATATAGAGGCATTATAATATCTTTTTTTTTTATTTTCCATTCCTTTCCTTATGATATCTAGCATTCTATTTGCTCTCTTGGCTGCTGCTGCACACTGGGCCGAGGGTTTTAACATGTTATCCACAATGACGCCTAAATCTTTTTCCTGGGTGGTGATTCCTAATGTGGAACCTTGCATTGTGTAACCATAGTTTGGGTTGTTCTTCCCTAGGTGCATAACTTTGCACTTGTCCATATTAAATTTTATCTGCCATTTTGATGCCCAGTCTTCCAATTTATCAAGATCCTCTTGCAATTTTCCACAATCCTCTTGGGTTTTAACAACTTTAAATAGTTTTGTGTCATCTGAAAATTTGATAACCTCACTCGTTATTCCACTTTCCAGGTCATTTATGAATATGTCAAAAAGCAGCGGACCCAGCACAGATCCCTGGAGTACACCACTATTCACCTTTCTCCATTGGGAAAATTGGCCATTTAGCCCAACCCTCTGCTTTCTATCTTTTAACCAGTTCTTGATCCAAAGTAGTACACTGCCTCCTATCCCATGACTCTTTAGTTTTGCCAAAGGTCTCTGATGAGGGACCTTGTCAAAGGCTTTCTGAAAGTCCAGATACACTATATCAACCAACTCACCTTTTGTCCACCTGTTTATTCACACTTTCAAAAAAACATAACAGATTAGTAAGACTAGATCTTCCTTGTCTAAAGCCATGTTGGCTGTCTCCCATTAGGCCATGACTATCTACATGCTGAGTAATTTTATTCTTTATGATGGTTTCTAACATTTTTCCCGGTACTGACGTGAGGCTCACTGGTCTGTAGTTTCCCGGATCACCACTGGAACCCTTTTTAAAAATTGGTGTTACATTGGCGATCCTCCAATCTTCAGGTATTAGAGATGATTTTAATGATAGTTCACAGATTGCTAATAGTAGGTCTGCAATCTCATATTTCAGTTCTTTCAACACCCTTGGATGTATACCATGCGGCCCAGGTGATTTGCTACTCTTCAGTTTATCTAATAGTTGTAATACATCTTCCCGATGTATCGATATTTCCTTCAATTCTTCCGCACCTTTAAATACCACTTCAGTCATGGGTAACATCCCTACATCTTCCTCAGTAAACACCAAAGCAAAGAATTCATTCAGTCTCTCCGCTATCGCCTTGTCGCCTCTTAGTGCCCCTTTAACTCTTCCATCATCTAATGGACCAACTGACTCTCTCACAGGTTTTTTGCTATGAATGTATTTGAAAAAATCTTTATTTCGCATTTTTGCTTCCACAGCAAGCTTCTTCTCAAATTCTCCCTTTGCCTGCTTTATCAATGCCTTGCATTTGACTTGCCAGTGCTTGTGCTGTTTCCAGGTTTCATTGTTTGGCTCTTTTTTCCATTTCCTGAAAGATGCTTTTTTGACAACAACAGCCTCTCTGACCTCACCTTTAAACCATGATGGCAGTTTTTTGGACTTCCTTCCACTTTTTTTAAAGCGTGGAATACAGCAGGTCTGGGCTGCCAAGATAGTATTTTTCAACAACACCCAAGCTTGATGTAAGTCTTTAACCTTTGCAACTGCTCCTTTTAGTTTTTTCTTAACTATTTTCCTCATTTTATCATAGTCTCCCTTTTGAAAGTTAAAAGGTAGTACTGTGGATTTCCGTAGTATCCCTCCTCCACTAATTAAATCAAAGGCGATCATGCTATGATCACTATTGCCAAGTGGCCCCAACACCCTTATCTCTTGTACTAGATCTGGTGTTCCACTAAGGACTAGGTCTAATATCGCTTTCCCTCTGGTCGGTTCATGAACCAGCTGCTCCAAGAAGCAGTCATTTATGTCATCTAGGAACTTCACCTCCCTAGTATGTCCTGTCGTTACACTGACCCAGTCGATACCGGGGTAATTGAAATCACCCATTATTATTATTGCGCTGTAACTTTTGTTAGCTTCCTTGATTTCTTTGAGCATTTCATCATCCATTTGTTCATTCTGGCCAGGTGGTCGATAGTACACCCCCACTGCCATCACCTTCCCCTTTTTACATGGAATTTCAATTCATAGAGATTCTACAGCAAATTTTGTTTCCTACAAAACTTTAATCCTTTCTGACTCAATGCCCTCTCTAACATAGAGCGCAACCCCTCCACCAATTTGATCAGCTCTATCATTACGATATAGTTTGTACCCAGGTATCACAGTGTCCCACTGGTTGTCCTCCTTCCACCATGTCTCTGATATTCCAATCATATCTAACCTCACATTTAGTGCTATATATTCTAACTCTCCCATCTTATTTTTTAGACTTCTAGCATTTGCATACAAGCATTTTAGAGACTGTATTTTATTCATATTAATTTGGCTGTTGGTAGACATGGGTAATTTGGGATCTTTAAGCTCTGTCTGCTCCATACTCGAGGGCATTTGGGCTACTTTACTCTTTTTTGGAACCTCTCTGCTTTTGGTAGTATCCTTCAAGGATACATTCTTCCGAACCATCCGCTCTTGGGCGACTGTTGGTTTTCCCCTATTATCTAGTTTAAAAGCTGCTCTATCTCCTTTTTAAAGGTTAATGCCAGCAGCCTGGTTCCATCCCGGTTCAGGTGAAGCCCATCCCTTCAGAAGAGCCCCTCCTTTCCCCAGAATGTACCCCAGTTCCTAACAAATCCAAAACCCTCATCTCTGCACCATTGTCTCATCCACGCATTGAGACTCCGGAGCTCTGCCTACCTTTTGGGTCCTGCACGTGGAACGAGGAGCATTTCGGAGAACGCTACCCTGGAAGTTCTGGATTTCAACTTCCTACCTAAAAGCCTAAATTTAGCCTCCAGAACCTCCCTACCACATTTTTCTATGTCATTGGTACCGACATGTACCAAGACAGCAGACTCCTCCCCAGCACCATCTAAGACCTTATCTAGGTGGCGCGTGAGGTCCGCTACCTTCGCACCAGGCAGGCATGTTACCAGGCGATCCTCACGTCCACCAGCCACCCAACTATCTACATGCCTAATGATCGAATCACCAACTATAATGGCTGTCCTAACCCTTCCCTCATGGGCACATGGCCCTGGAGAAACTTCCTCGGTGCAAGAGGGTTTTACAACACCTGGAGGACAAGTCCTAGTTACAGGATCACTTCCTGCCACACCAGGGTGATGCTCTCCTGTCACGTGACCTCTCTCCTCCATGGCAACAGGGATGCTGCCAGACTGGAGGTGGGACTTCAGGACTATATCCCTGTAGGTCTCGTCTATGTACCTCTCTGTCTGTCTTATGTTTTCCAAGTCTGCTACTCTAGCCTCTAGAGAATGGACTCATGCCCTGAGAGCAAAGAGCTGCTTGTACCTAGTGCACACATAAGACCTCTCACCAACTGGGAGAAAATCATACATGTGACACTCAATGCAAAAGACTGGAAAGCCCCATCTCGCTGCTGGACTGCTGTCTGCATCTTAGTTTTAAGTTTTTGTTTAGATCTTTAAGTTCTTTACTTACTAAGGGTTGCTATGGATATTTATACCAATAAAACTGTACCTAATATGTTTAATATACCTTGTTCACCTGAAGCTTAATTAATCTCAGGTCCTTAGTTTATGACTGATTTGGGTAACGAGCTTCACCTGAGAGCACCTCCTGTCTTTTAAGACGTGTAAGTACCTATAAAGCTACGATTATCCCAGGGGTGGGTGTATGGGTGTGGGGAGGGAGGGAGGGAGGGAAATAACACTTATTAAAAGAGGGCTGCTACACAGTACCCTGTCCTGTGCTGCTGAGGTAAGCTATATTCTTATTTGATTTAAATTATAGCTCTTTGCTGCTGCTAGGCTTTAACTTATTATGAAATTTAAACTACAAACTCTCTGCTGGGTTCTAAATTTAACTAGAAAGCTCTCTTCTGTGTTTTAAACTAAAAGTACTTTGCTGATGCTAGGTCCTGAGTGACTATTAAATTTTAACTACAAGCTCTCTGCTGGGTTCTAGATTTAACCAGAAAGCTCTCTTCTGTGTTTTAAATTTAAACTAAAAGTACTTTGCTGATGCTAGGCCCTGAATGACTATTAAATGTAAACTACAAGCTCTCTGCTGGGTATGAAATTTAACCAGAAAGCTCTCTTTTGTGTTTTAAATGTTAACTTAAACTGCTGCTACTAGGCCCTGACTGATTTAACAAAAAATAGTGGGTTCACAGATTAATTAGCTTTAATAAAAAGAATTCCTTTCAGAAAATTCCCAGAAATATATACTCACAATTGCAGATCTCTCTCCAGAAGTAACAGTCCCCTTTTCTAGTCCTTCTAAACTGAAGATCACAGAGCTCTGTTTGAGCTATTTATGCCTGTGCTGCTGAGGTAAGCTGTGACCAACTTCCTGGATGATTAACAGTCCTTGCTTGGATAGAAGGAGTCTTTAAAAATGGCCTTTTGAACTGCCACCTGGTGTTTACACCTATTGAAAAAGATTCACAGGTCTCTTGCCCCCTAGGTAGAAGGCCTCTTTGTAAAGGTCTCTAGAATAATATTTGTTGCTCAAAGAGTACTGACCCTGTTTTGCCTTTTGTGCTAATCTATATTCTTATTTGATTTAAATTATAGCTCTTTGCTGCTGCTAGGCTCTAACTTATTATGAAATTTATACTACAAGCTCTCTGCTGGGTTCTAAATTTAACCAGAAAGCTCTCTTCTGTGTTTTAAATTTAAAATAAAAGTACTTTGCTGATGCTAGGCCCTGAGTGACTATTAAATTTAAACTACAAGCTCTCTGCTGGGTTCTAAATTTAACCAGAAAGCTCTCTTCTGTGTTTTAAATATAAACTTAAACTGCTGCTACTAGGCCCTGACTGATTTAACAAAAAATAGTGGGTTCACAGATTAATTAGCTTTAATAAAAATAATTCTTTTCAGAAAATTCCCAGAAGTATATACTCACAATTGCAGATCTCTCTCCAGAAGTAACAGTCCCCTTTTCTAGTCCTTGTTTGTTATTGCTTCTTATTACAGCTTATGTCATATCAGGACCTTTTTTTGATTGGCTTCTGAATTTGGCGCCTTTTCCATTTAAAGGATTTGGTGCCTTTAGAGCATTTCTGTTTGCTAAGACTTGACAGGTCTTGCTGCAAAGCACTTTTGGTATGTATGAATTACGATTGTCCTTTGGCATTCTGATACATTTGTGTTCCAATTACGGATTCACATGATCATGCATGATTGTTTGGCCAGCAGCGCTTGTGTTTTTTCACACCGGCTGTCTGCCATCATTTCACTCTCTTGTTTGGTCTTATAATATTATGTTGCCTATTGGTCATATGTTGTGCAGGTTGTAGAAACACCATTATGTTTTCATTGCAATCAATTGTGGAATATGCTTAAATCTGCCTTTCCCTTTCTTTCTCTTTTCCTTTCCCCCAAACCACCCCTCCTTTCCCCTTCCCCCTTCCCCCGCTTTGAGGTAATTTTTTATTTATATGTTCACACATCAGCAATCTCTCTGTGTCCTCAAATGCATGATAGCATTGGTTTTGCACTACAGTGGTTAATGCAAACTTTAGGCAATGGCCGTACCATTTGCGCTCAGAGTGTTTCATTCACAGTAGTTCTTTGTGGAGTTGCAGAACATATCAATAGCTTCTTGGATTATTGATTTCTTTTTAGTAAATTTCCTTCACTCTCATGGCAACTTTTTTGGTCAAAGAATTATCTCTAATTTCCTTTGTTTATATTTTATGCTTACTGCATAATTTGTCATTTATGCTACTGTTTTTTTTATTTAACAGGCATATCACAATTTTTATGCATTTAATTCGTTTTGTTTTTAATACTCTTTGCTTGTTTTTTTCCCTTCTTTTCCTCCTCCCCCCTGTTTTTCCCCTCCTCCCTCCCCCTCCCCTTTCCCTCCCCTTCCCCCCTCCCTTCCTTTTCCTTCCCCTCCCATTCCTTCCCTTCCCCCTTCTCCCCTTTCCTCCCCCTCCATTTCCTTTCCCCCTTCCTTCTCCCCTTTCCCCCTGTCTTTTTTGTCTCTTTTATATGGTGATATTGAAATACTATGTTCGTTCTTTCTGATGAGAATTGGTTTTGTATTTTCACTCACTCACTTATTTATTTATTTTATCCATTTACTTGCTTAGTCATGTTTCTACTTATTTAATTATTTATTCCTGCCTTATCTTCCATTGTTTTTATTTATTTATCAGGTTTTCTATACCACCTTATCATTCATTCAAAGCAGTTTACATGGAACAAATACAGAAACAAGCTTTTGCAAAGAACAGGGAATTAAAACTTGGAGGATTATAAGGGTTAAGGATACATTTAACAAATGCTTACTATATACGGAAACATTGTTGCGGATTTATGTGGTACTAGACATTTCACAGTTATCTGTTATATACTTCTTTATTATCATTATTATTTATTTGAGACACAGATGGTGTTGTCCCTCCTTTGTTTTGCAGCTTGCCGTGCTGTGAGGGCTTGTGTGCATCAGTGATGCTGAGAGATAAGGTATCAGTAGCTTAGCTACTTGCAGGGTCTCCCAAGATAGACAGGTCTCTGCTGAGGTGCCAGACTAAGACAAACCACCCATCTGGCAGCAGCAGAATGGGATGGTGTTGTAAGTGGAGGATCATATTTCTATAACAAATGGAACAACACTGGAACTAACTGCACCGAAGAAAGGCTTGGAAAATCTACTTCTGTATCTTGCCACAAAAACCCAATGAATAGTCACAAAGCAAACTGCATTATAGTTCTGGAAGATGAGACCCATAGATTGGAAGGCACTCAAATGGCTACTGGGGATGAGCTGAAGACTTCTTAGAGTAAAGCCAACATTTATGTTGTGGTTGGATCTGCTGATGTAGCTGCACATGAAAAGAGAATTCGAATTTGCAAAAATGTCTTACATATTGGGACATGGAACATACGAAGCATGAACCAAGGGAAGTTGGAGGAGGTCAAGAATGAAATGGAACGTATACAACTCGATCTGTTGGGTGTCAGTGAACTGAAATGGACTGGCTTTGGGCACTTTGCATCTGATGATCATATGGTCTATTACGCTGGAAATGAAAGACAAAGAAGAAATGGTGTTGCATTTATAATTAAGAAGAAACTTGCAAGAACTGTAATGAAATACAATGCAGTCCGTGAGTGTTAAATTTCTATTTGTCTATGAGGAAAGCCTATCAACACAACTATAATTCAGGTATATGCCCCAACAACAGCTTCAGAAGAGGAAGACGTTGATGAGTTCTATGAACAAATACAAGCTGAAATTGACAGAACATGCAGACAGGATATCTTGATAGTCATGGGTGACTGGGATGCAAAAGTTGTCAACAAAAAAGAAGGTAAAGTGGTTAGAAAATATGGACAGCAATAGAAACAAAGCTGGAGAAAGACTGATAGAATTCTGCAAGACCAATGATCTATTAATTTCACCATCTTCCTGCAACACAAGCACCGACTATACATGTGGACTTCACCCAATGGATTGTACAGAAATCAAATCGGAAAAGCTTGATAACCTCAACAAATAGAAAACCTTGAGTTGACTGTGGTACAGATCACCAACTACTAGTATGCAAATTCAAGCTAAAGTTGAAAAAGAACAAGTCACTCATGAATGTAGCAAAATATGGCCTTGAGAATATACCACTGGAATTTAAAGACTGCCAGAAAAATTGACTTACTTCTTTAGATACAAATGAAAGAGTTCCAGAAGATTTATGAGATGACATCAAGAAGACTGTATTGGAAGAAAGCGAGAGATCTCTAGATCAGGTAAAAGAGCAAAAACTTCTAAAATAGATGACTGAAGAAACCCTGAAAATTGTCCAGAAAGAAGTACTACGATGACACATGCAAGGAAATATAATTAGAAGCTATTAGAGGCAGAACAAGATCAGCTTTTCTAAAGCTGCAAGAGTTAAAGAAAAAAATCAAATTGGAATGCTACAAGATGCTCGAGGATCCAAGTTGAATGATGCTGAGAAGATCAAGAAAAGGTGGAAAGAATATACAGAATCATTATACCATAAAGATAAAATGGACCAACTGCCATTTCAACCTGTACCTTATGATCAGGAACCATTGGTGATGAAAGAAGAAGTCGAAGCAGCAATGAAAGCCTTATCTAATAACAAAGCACCGGGCATTGATGGCATTCCATTGAAGTATTGCAGCAATTGGATGAAGCTGTTATCATACTTAAAAGGCTCTGCCAGGAAATTTGGAAGACATATTCATGGCCAACTGACTGGAAAAGATCTGTATTTATAGCAATACTGAAGAAAGGTGACCCAATTGTCAGTGGAAATTATCGCACAATTACTCCGATCCCAGATGCCAGCAAGATTCTACTCAAGATCATTCAGCAGAGACTACAACCATACCTGGAATGAGAACTGCCTGAAGTGCAAGCAGGGTTCAGGAAAGGGCAAGGCACGAGAGACATTATCTCGGATGTGAGGTTTCTAGGCCCCAGGTCAGACTCCTCAAAAAGAATGAACCTGGGACTTGGGGACTGAACAAAGGGCCACCCAGGGGGAGCTGAAAGCTAGCCTGAGTCAAGCGCCCTGCCTTGCTTATCTAGAAAGCAGCAAGGAATTCTTTGTGGAACTAGGTTTCACCAACCACTCCATGGGGTATGTTTACTAAACGATTCTAATGTTACCAGCGCTAGTTGCAGTGATAGCATGAGGAATGCCATATAAGGTAGTGGGAATTCCGGCATAAAGGAAGCCATGGCGGGGTATCACGCGATAGAGGGTGGCCGTCATCACACAATAGATGTGCCATGGCATGTCATCACACAGTAATCTTAAGTTCGCACGCTGAGGTGTAATCAAAGGACTAGAGGTGTAGCACACCAGTTAATACAATGCCTGCTGATGCAGTGGTCATGAGTTCAATTCCTCAGTGGTGGTATGTAATTAGGCTGTCCAAGGCAATTCCTTTTCCTGCCTGTAACAGTCAGACACATCTCAACAATCTGTACTGTCCCCCCAAAAAACACTCATCCCAGTGCCCTAACCTAAAGCACCTTTTAGGGTGCACCATAAGGCACATCATAAAGTGCCACGTCAACCAAGGCAAGTCAGAATGTGGCCCAGAGGGCAGCACGAATGGGTGGTACCCTCCAAGGCATCATATAAGGTGCCCCAAAATCTGGCCGAATCCAAGGTGGTGCTAAAGATGCCCCAAGGATGTTAAGGTGACCAAAGAAATGTTGGCCAAGGACAGTAAGGTGCACCAACATCACAAGCATGAAATGTACGGGTCAAACACAGATGTAACCTTAACACTGCATAGAGCAGCAATGAAAGCCAATGAAGAAGTGATGTAAGGAAGTAGATGTCTGAGGTGATGGACCTGCCAAATCTGCGAGCAGCCCATGTGGCAGCTGGTAAAGTCAACAAATATATCAGGGGCAGCTGTACCGATGCACAGGGTGATGCTACTGTAAAGTTCAACCATGACAGTGTGTGGCAGAGGATGGGAATACATGTCCAGCAGAGGAGCCAGAGGTGGCAGGAGAAGTGCAATGACAGGAGGACAGAGGAGTAACAGTGCCATGCAGAGCAGACACAGGAGAGGCAAGAATGAAGAGCCACGATGCAGAAAAGGGTGCCAGTGCAGGACATGGGGTAGCAGCCTGCACAGTAGGGCAGGATGCCACAGAGCTTGCAGACACAGATAGACTGACAGAAGGATGGTTGGCAACAGTGATGAGGGTATAATGTGCCAGCAGCACAGATCATCACAGATAGGACTGTGACAGGAATGCAAAGTACGTGTGTACAAGAGGCATAAAATAATTAGAACAGAGAGGAACTGAACCCATGACCACTAGCACAAATGTCAATGCACAAACCAGTAGGCTACAACATCAACATGAGTGCCATAGCAAAGGCTGCATACAAGAACACTGGAGGGCACCACACCAAAACACAGCTGGCTGCCAGGATAGGACAACTCCAACAGTAATGAAGATGCAATGCACATGCAGAACTGGTGTGTACAGCTCATATCACAGTCAGTAATTGGGATGACAGCCACATATAAACACATGCACACACACAATGAAATTTATGCAGTGGACACAGAGCAAAGAACCTAAACCCAATGGGCAGCAGGGGATGCTCTGTGGAGCAGGGCAAAATGGGGAACAGAACGGAAAAGGAGCATGTGAGACATGAACCTACAAACAGACATGGACCAGATCAGATCAACAACAGCAATGCCAATACCCCAAGCCAACATGGACAGTACAAAGAAAGAGCCATATGTAACAGCTAATATGCAACGGATATGCTGCATCGAGGGCATACTGTGGTGTACAGTGAAGAGATGGAAGGGTGTGTGGAGAGGTGACTAATCGTCAGGCAGTACCTGGTCAGGTTAGCACAAAACAAGGACAAAAAGAAGGAACATGTGGAACTCAAACCTGCAACCTATGGTGCTCCAACACATGTCCGCAACCACTATCCCAAACAATCACAGCAAGCACAATGTAAATATGTCCTCTCAAAGAGAATGTCGGTATGGAAATGCTTAGTGCCCTGTGATGTGTCAGACGGCTACCACATAGCCAGCTGCCACTGTACAAGGATGTGAGCACAGGTGGGCCATGTACATTAACAGAACATAACAAAGGACATGTGTCAGTGTGGTCAAGCAGCAGCAGAGAGAAATGTGGGTCAAACACATACTTTTATTGTGGTAAATCAGTAGACATATCGTATATACCGCCTGTCATCATATCAAGGTGGTTGGTCTACAGTGAACAAACTGAAAACACATTGAGCATGCCAGCTACCCACATGTCACCTCAAAGTCACTGGCACGTCTACAGATTATGGGCAGGAGAGATAATGTGCCGTAGCTGCATGGTGTTCACTATGCAGTATCCCCCCACCCACCACATGTTGCTGCACATCCCAGATGCCCTAGTCACATGTAGACACTAGGCAGTGCATGATGAGGGACCAACACACATCAGTCATGAATTGTCCCCAAAAATATATCCGTCTGCCAATACAGGTGGCAAAAGCCTGAAAAAGCATAAGTAGCAACATGTAAGCAAGTGTACACACAGATATAGATATATATGTCACAGCTGCCCCATAATGCCTGATATAACAATGAAAGCATCACCAATGTAACCCAAAACAAAGGCCAAATGCAAAATGAGAATAAGGTAACAGGTACAAGAGGCACATGATCCCAGAGAAGACCAAAAAAGGAACCTCACAGACATGCAGAGATATCACCATGCAGCAGGTCCCCTGCAATGGGTGTTATGGATACATGAACCATACACATAGATCACGGTACATGGGATGCACAAATGAAGGATGAAAAGGGACAATCACACTGCCACACTGCAAATGTCATGGGCAAAGGTGAGTGGTCGAACATCAGGGGATAAAGAGGACTGTGCAGACATGCATTGCTATGTTTGCAAATCAATGTACAGCAGCATGTCTGTACAGTAACCAAACACAATAACCTGTATATGGAGTTTGAAAGAAAGGTCAAACATGGGCAAATACCCCACACAGAAGCCACACTGCCACATGCTCTGGTGTACCAACATATTCAGTCACATGCACATGCACCGTGAACCATGACACAGTGATGCCCCAGATGCACTGTAACTCCCTTGGTGAGGGCAAACATCAATCTAAAATGTTGGCGGCCATTAAACTAGTGTGGTGGTAACAACTGTGTCATGTCCAAGTGCAGGGTAGGCCGACATATACAAGAGTACTTATACAATGTTGCCCCTGTGCCACACACATGGCTGTATGCTCTTGTGACCTCAACAGATGAGTAAATCTTGCGGTACATGTTACACACATGGCCAACACACACTAACACAATGTCAGATGGATGTAGAACATACAGCGACTATTTCAGTCCCTGATGCACACGTAGGGACCAGTACACAATGTCCACAGTGCAAAGGGCGTCTGCAACCCAACATGTCCCGTTCAGACTGTCCGTGAATCACTGGGCATGCATAGTCAAGTATGATATCTCAATGTGCCACAGTACTCGAAAGGTCATGTGTGTCTTGCACAATCAACAGGACACCCAGCCAGACCACGGTAGCAACGGTGTGTTGGACAGGCCTGTTATACTCAAAGTAGCAGTCCAACAGTAATGTTCATCATAGGCATGTGTCCCACTCGCAGAGGTCAAACATCCTATGGCACCATCTCCCAGGGATAGTTGAATGCTGTTGTTGTGTCCTCCAACAGGTGGCTGATGTCTGATGTAGATGTGCTGTGTGTGTCCGCTGCCCTGTGTCAGAATAAGGACAAACACTCTCTTGGTATGCTGGACGCATCATCAGGACACATTGCAGGGAGTCAAACATCAGTACCAACATAATTAAAAGTCACCCAGGCAAACATAACATGATCACAACACAGAACACTGTGCATGTTGTGGACATTTGGAAATGCACCCGCAGACGAGCATGTCCCATGGATATGGTCATGTTCATGCCCATGTAACACAGGCATATCACAGCTGTACCACATGTCCATCAGCGTTGGTGCACAGAGACCGAACAGGAAAGGTCCATGAAAAAAAACAGCAAAACACAAATATATAAAGGCTGATGTCACACCCAAACGATCCAAGGTGCAACCTACTGTGTGTCTGCAGCAAATGTCTGTTTGGGATCCTCAGTGGCAGGCAAGGTCTACAACACGTCTCAGTAAAGGCAGAAGATGTCATCAAAATGTGTCGAATTACCATGTCCCCATGTCCAGCTGCCGTTGCTGCATGTCCAAATTATGGTGATATCTGGGATACATAAATGCTGTTGTGCAGTGGTCTGTCAACACACATGAGATAGGTCAACCCACAACACACAACACATGCACACACTGTGTACAAGGTTAACACCAATAAGGTAGAGATAGCACACTCACCACCACTCCACAGGTGTGCAGACCCCGCCCACCATGTGATAATGCAAACTGCATGCACACTGTATCATAACAGAGCCACCCCCAAACACACACACACACAGTATGAGAAGATGAGTGTGCCACCAGTAACATATGGCCTGTATGTGCACAATTAGAGAATAGTGAAGATAAAGGTCTTGCAAATGCTATGATACACTGCTGTTGGCCGATGCTACCATGTCAGGGAAGGGTGTAAGTGCGGCCCACCACCAGAACATCTAGGACCTGTAGACACACGCAGCTCTGTTGGATGTGTCCCAAAGACAGTGCTGGAGAAGACAAACTGGGCATGAACACATGTGGATATGTGTGGCCAACATCAACATATGGGGTACGGGGGAGCACGCTAAATAGGTCATCCACAACATATGTGCATTAGACAGATAACCTCTGACATGTGCTGCTCCTGACTGTCCACACAGACAAATTACCTGTATGTCCACCTACCCCAGTGTCCTGCACGTTGAATGAGGTACACACAGCTGTCACTGCACTACAGCACCAGGAACGTCACCAAGCATGTCCTGTGGATTGAGAAACACAAGAGAAACATATATATGTCATGTTGGAGCTGTGCAACAAACACACCACCTTCACGTCCTTAGCTCTCATAACCCCCTAGATCCGTCACAGTCTGGCAATTCGTCATTACACTGTACCTAACTGCCCCCACCCAAACTCGCTACTGACGTGTCCTTGGCCAAATACAAGTGCCTGTAGCCTGTCCGACCCCTTTGTAACCTCTCTGCTGCCCTCGAGACCATTGACCACAACCATCACCTCGCTACCCTGTACGTGCTTGTCCCAAAGGTCTACGTACAATCCTGCTTCCTCCATATGTCTCCCATAGCACCTTCAGTGTGTGTTCCTGTGGGTCCACCTCCCCTGCTAACCCGCTCCCAGTTGCTATACAAAAGGGATATATGCAGAGGCTGCTAGTTTCCCCTGGCCCCATACCTACTTCCCTGATGCAGCAGGCTCATCCCCTGGCTATCAGTAGCAGCTGTACGCTGATGTGTCCCAAAGATATTTCTCCATGCCTGAACTATGTTTGGCAATCCATACCCTGATCTCAGCTTGCTCTCTGACATTGCTGGCTGCAGGTACTCCTGCTTCATGAATTGAGCATGGCCAAGACCGGACATCTGATCATCGCCTCTAAACCCTCCCCAACCTTTACATTGTCTGTGTAAAGGTTGGTACACCTTCTGTCTACGTGGTCTGCAAGGTAGCAGTTCCCTACGACCCCTCGCTCCCCTTCCCCACACATACCCATCATGTAGCTAAGGCCTGCGGTGTCCTTCTAGATAACATCAGCAAGATTCCTGCCGTTACCCCAGAACACACAAATAAAACGATAATGCCCCCCTCATCACCTGCCATCCTGTTCACTGTAACCTACACCTTGCTGGTCTGCCTCGAAATCATCTCTGTCCGCCGCAATGTAAGAACATAAGAACATAAGATATGCCATACTGGGTCAGAATAAGGTCCATCAAGCCCAGTATCCTGTTTCCAACAGTGGCCAATCTAGGTCATACGTACCTAGCAGTTTCCCCAAAAGAAACAGGTTCGGCAATGCTTGCACTAGGTCAAGCATTGATATCCTGGGTCCCTTCTTAATAATGGTTTATGGACCTTTCCTCAAGGAACTTGTCCAAACCTTTTTTAAACCCAGCTACACTAACAGCCTTTACTACATCCTCCGGTAACAGATTCCAGAGTTTGATTACACGTTGAGTGAAAAAATATTTTCTTTTATTAGTCTTAAATAGCTTACCCTGTAGCTTCATTGCATGTCCCCTAGTCTTCCTACATTCTGATAACGTAAACAGTCGATCTACGTTTACCCGTTCCACTCCATTCATTAATTTATAGACTTCTATCATATCTCCCCTCAGCCGTCTCTTTTCCAGGTTAAAGAGCCCTAACCTTTTTAGCCTTTCTTCATAGGAGTATCCTTCCATCCCCTTTACCATTTTGGTGGCTCTTCTCTGAACCTTTTCTAATAATGCTATATCCTTTTTAAGATACGGTGACCAGAATTGCACACAATATTCAAGGTGCGGTCTCACCATGGAATGGTATAGAGGCATTATAATATCTTTTGTTTTATTTTCCATTCCCTTCCTTATGATACCTAGCATTCTATTTGCTCTCTTTGCTGCCGCTGCACACTGGGCCAAGGGTTTTAACATGCTATCCACAATGACGCCTAAATCTTTTTCCTGGGTGGTGGTTCCTAATGAGGAACCTTGCATCGTGTAACCATAGTTTGGGTTGTTCTTCCCTAGGTGCATAACTTTGCACTTGTCCACATTAAATTTCATCTGCCATTTTGATGCCCAGTCTTCCAATTTATCAAGATCCTCTTGCAATTTTCCACAATCCTCTTGGGTTTTAACAACTTTAAATAGTTTTGTGTCATCTGCAAATTTGATAACCTCACTCGTTATTCCACTTTCCAGGTCATTTATGAATATGTCAAAAAGCAGCGGATCCAACACAGATCCCTGGGGTACACCACTATTCACCTTTCTCCATTGGGAAAATTGGCCATTTATCCCAACCCTCTGCTTTCTATCTTTTAACCAGTTCTTGATCCACAGTAGTACACTGCCTTCTATCCCATGACTCTTTAGTTTTGCCAAAAGTCTCTGATGAGAGACATTGTCAAAGGCTTTCTGAAAGTCCAGATACACTATATCAACCGACTCACCTTTGTCCACCTGTTTATTCACACCTTCAAAGAAATACAAGAGATTAGTAAGACAAGATCTTCCTTGTCTAATGCCATGTTGGCTGTCTCCCATTAGGCCATGACTATCTACATGCTGAGTAATTTTATTCTTTATGATGATTTCTGCCATTTTTCCCGGTACCGACGTGAGGCTCACCGGTCTGTAGTTTCCTGGATCACCCCTCGAACCCTTTTAAAAAATTGGTGTTACATTGGCGATCCGCCAATCTTCAGGTATTAGAGATGATTTTAATGATAGTTCACAGATTACTAATAGCAGGTATGCAATCTCATATGTCAGTTATTTCAACACCCTTGGATGTATACCATCCGGCCCAGGTGATTTGCTACTCTTCAGTTTATCTAATAGTTGTAATACATCTTCCCGATGTATCGATATTTCCTTCAATTCTTCCGCACCTTTAAATACCACTTCAGTCATGGGTAAAATCCCTAAATCTTCCTCAGTAAAGACTGAAGCAAAGAATTCATTCAGTCTCTCCGCTATCTCCCTGTCGTCTCTTAGTGCCCCTTTAACTCCTCTGTCATCTAATGGTCCAACTGACTCTCTCACAGGTTTTTTGCTATGAATGTACTTGAAAAAATCTTTATTTTGCGTTTTTACATCTGCAGCAAGCTTCTTCTCAAATTCTCTCTTTGCCAGTGCTTGTGCTGTTTCCAGGTTTCATCGTTTGGCTCTTTTTTCCATTTTCTGAAAGATGCTTTCTTGGCAACAACAGCCTCTCTTACCTCACCTTTAAACCATGCTGGCAGTTTTTTGGACTTCCTTCCACTTTTCTTAAAGCGTGGAATACAGCTGGTCTGGGCTTCCAAGATAGTATTTTTCAACAGCACCCAAGCTTGATGTAAGTCTTTAATCTTTGCAACTGCTCCTTTTAGTTTTTTCTTAACTATTTTCCACATTTTATCATAGTCTCCCTTTTGAAAGTTAAAAGGTAGTACTGTGGATTTCCTTACTATCCGTCCTCCACTAATTAAATCAAAGGTGATCATGCTATGATCACTATTTATTTATTTATTTATCTATTTTCTTCTATACCGCCCCTTCCAGCGATCAAGGGCGGTTTACATGAAACATCTTAACAATTGTACACAGTTGTATACATTTACATTGAACAATCGGATTCAACTATTTACATTGAACGGTCAGGTTCAACTATTTACATTGAACAATAAACTTCAAGTTTATGATATATTAATTATACAAACAACCATTAAATTATTTACATTGGATATTTACAGTGGTTGAGTGTTGTGTGTAGGGCATCTGTAGTTAGGTATTGGAATTTATTTCCTTTTATGTCGTATGCCAGGAGTGTGTGGTGTGTAGGACAGATATATATTTTGGAATTTATTTCCTTTTATGACGTAAGTCGGGAGTGTGTGTGGGGGGGGGGGGGTACAAACAGGGAGTTAGAGTTAGTTAGTTTTGAATACGGGGGTTTGTGCATGTAAGTCCATAGTTGTTATGGAGGTGTTTTTGGGGAATATGGGATTTCAAAGTGTTCAGTAAATAGGTAAGTTTTTAGTTCTTTCCTGAACTGAGAGAGGTCTTTTATGATGCGAAGGTCTATTGGGAGGTCGTTCCAGAGCGTAGGGGCAGTGAATGTGAATGCTCTGGAGCTAGTGGTTTTCTTAGTCTTCCTGAAAGCTTTTGGTGTGATAAGGGAGTGGGCTGCGTTTTGTCTGTGTGATCTAGTTTCGGTTGGTGAAAGCAGTAGTGTGGATAGGTGTGAGGGGGCTATGTCTTTTATGAGTTTAAAGGTTGTTAGGATAATTTTGTATCTGATTCGGCTGTTTATTGGGAGCCAGTGTAATTCTAGCAGTATTGGGGTTACGTGGTCCGTTAGACGAGCTTTAGCAATTACTTTTGCACAGATGTTCTGAGCTCTTTGGAGAAAGTATGTGTTTTTTTGTGGGTGGCCTATTAAGAGACTATTGCAATAGTCGAAGTGGGGGGTGATTAGTGTACTTACTACAGATCTAAAATCTTGTGTTTCGAGGAGTGGCCTTAGGTACTGGATAGTTTTACGTTTATAGTAAGTGGTTTTTACGGTTTGTTTTATGTGTGGTAGCATGGTAAGTGTGTGATGTATTATTACACCTAAATATTTTATCTCTTTTCTAACAGGTATGGATGTTTTGTTGATTGTGATTGTTTCTGGGAAGGTGTTCTCAGTGGTAGATGACCTTGTTACGAACATTGCTTCCATTTTTTTGAGGTTGATGCTGAGGTAGTTAGATTCTAACCAGGAGGAGGTCTCAGTCATGCATTCTGATAGTGTGTCATATGAAGGGTTTTTAGTGGTTATGGGGATAGCGAGCATGATGTCGTCAGCATATATAAAGTGGTTAATCCTGTGTTTCTTAAATATGTTTGTTATAGGTTGTAGGTACAGGTTAAATAGGAGGGCGGAAAAGGCTGATCCTTGGGGTATTCCTTGGCCTTGGGGGAATGATTCTGATGCCTCTTGGTCAATTTGGATGCGTATTAGTCTATTTGTGATGTAGGACTTGAACCATTCAAGGACAGTCCCGCCTATTCCTAAGCTTTGTAGTCTGTTGATCAGTGTGGGGTGGTTGATGTTGTCGAAGGCGGCAGAAATATCTATGAAAAGAAGTAGGAAGTCTTGGTTGTTGTCATCTGTACCTCTGATGAGGAAATCCATTAGGGTGATTAATAGAGTTTCTACTCCATGGAAGGGGCGGAATCCAAATTGGTGTGAGTCAAGTGGTTTATGTTCATCAATGTGTTCTTGTAACTGTATTTGAATTGTTTTTTCTATTATTTTAGCTATAAATGGGATGCTGGCTATGGGTCTGTATGAGTTCGGGTCTTTTGGGTCAAGCTTATTGTTTTTTATTATTGGTCTAAGTGTTGTGAGTTTTAAGGCATCAGGCATTATGCCTTGTGAAAGGGATTGGTTCACTATGTGTTGTAAAATTTCCGCCAGTTCATCCTTTGCACATTTAATCCATGATACAGGGCATGGGTCGAGTGGGGAGGTTGTTGTGTTGATCATAGTTATGATTCTAAGGAGTTGTTTTTGATCTATCATGTGGAAGTTTGTCCATTCGTTTATGAGTTTAGTGCTTGTAGATATTGGTGTCGGAGTAGTGGTTTTGCTTTTTAGTTTCGCTGCAAAATGTGTTGCTAGTGTTTGTACACTTATTGCTGGTTGTTTAGGCTCAATGTTATTAGTTTTAGTTAGTGTTTTTACGATCGCAAATAGTTCTCTCGGGTGGTTGATGGCTGAGTTTAGTACTTTAGAGTGGTAGTCTCTTTTTGATTTGTTGATTGTATTTTTGTATTCAGTAAGTAACAACATGTAATGGGATTTGTTTTCATCTGATTTTGTTTTCCTCCATCTCTTTTCTTGTTTCCTCAGTTGTTTTTTTTGTTTTGCTAGCTCTTTCGTGAACCATTTTTCCGTTTTTTTTGTTTGTCTAAGTAAGCCTTGTGTGGGAACAGCTGCATTTTGAATGGTTAAATTCCAATGTGTTATGGTTGAATTGATGTCTGGTGAGTTTGTGTTGAGTTTGGGTAATACTTCGTTGAGGAATGTATTTTTATTAAAGTGCGCGAAGCATGAGGTATGCGGAGTTGTGCTTGTAGTGTTTTTTGGAGCTTGTACTGGTAGGTAGGTTGTAATAAGGTGGTGGTCGGACCATGGTACTTCGGTCATAGTTAGAGTGGTGTGTGGCTGGTGAATGTAAAGCATAGAGGGAAGGAAGATTAGGTCAAGTATGTTACCTTTTTTGTGTGTGGGGGCCCGTATTATCTGTGTGTAACCCATTTGCGTCATAGCTTCAATGAAGTTATCCGATTGTGAGTGGTTCAGCGATGGAAGATTCAGGAGTATGAGTGGTTTGCTTTGAGATGCTGTGCATGCAAGTTCAAGGATAGGGGTGAGGTTTTTTTGATCGGTTGATGGGGGTCGGTAGATGAGGGCGAGGGCAAGGGTTCTATTTTCTATATTGACAATGTCCATTCCGTCTATATTATTTAATTTTGTTAGGGTGAATTTTAGGTCTTTTTTGGTGAGTATTAAAGCGCCACCTCCTCTTTTTATATTCCGATGGCAGTTGAATGTGTCGTATTGATGTGTGGCTAGTTGGTTTAGTAGTATGGTGTCTGTGGGTGAGATCAATTATCAATATCAGGCATAATGACCTCAGATGGCACAACCCCTCATGAGGTCATTAACCCCATCTGAGGTCATTATGCCTGATATTGATAATTGAAGTTACTTTGTGGGTTTATTTATTATTTATTTATTACAGTTGCTTATATACCGCACTATTTTACATTTACATTTACATACATTCTCTTATATACCGCGCTATTCTGCATCAGTGCGGTTTACATTGAACAACTGAAATTACATTGAACAGGGCATTATAACTTGGAGATAACTATTTTACAGGGAGCATGGGCTATGGAGGTTTACAGTATAACAAAATTGACCAAAACACACATTTTGTTTGGTTTTTACATCGAACAGGGGTATAAACTTGGATAATAGGGGTTGAACTATAAACATGAAATTTTTCAGATTTTTTATATATAATTGAGAGTGTTGGTGTTTGTCTAGGGTCAGTTTTTGAATTAGCTCTCAGCAGCAATTTTGTGTGTGGTCTGTGGGTGAGAGCCATGTTTCAGTAATGCAGATGATATCTGGGGTTGTGTCCTTTATTATGTCATTGATTATTGGTATTTTGTTTCGTATGGATCGGATGTTTATTAGGATGAGTTGTAGGTTAGAGTTTGTGTTATCAGCTTGTTCATTTATTGCACTATAAGGTTGGTGTTTTATTTGTATGAGTCTGTGAAGGCGTTTGTCTGAGTCGTTGCGCGAATGATGATTGTGGGAGTTTGTGTATGTAGCGCTGTGTGTTGGGTTCTGGTACTGGTTATAGGTGGTTGGGAAATTATTATAAGGATTCCGGTAGTGATTGTGGATGATGGGGATGTTATTGTAAGGGCTTTGGTTGGTTTTGTATGTATATATGTGTTGGGTTAGGAGTGTTGTCAGCAGGAGAGTAAGAGGGAGGTTTGCAGGTTTAGTAGGATACATTGTGTTTGATTTTTTAGGTAGGGGGTTGTGTGAGAGGGAGCTCTGCAGGGATTAATGGTCTCTGGTGATAGTGTATGTATCTACAGGCAACAGTGTGTATAATTACTGGCAACAGTAAAGTTAGTTACTTTCAACAGTATATTCATCTACTGACAACAGTAAAATTAGTTACTTTCAATAGTATATTCATCTACTGGCAACAGTAAAATTAGTTACTTTCAACAGTATATTTAACTACTGACAACAGTATGTATGGTTGGTGGTCATTACATATAGTACTGGTGGTAGTAGATGAATAGTGATTAATCTGTATATATGATAAACGAGCAGTGTATATTGTTAATGACAATAGTACATGGGGTTAAATAATTATTAGTAACAGTGTAGATAGATGCTTGCAACAGTGTAAAAGGTTAGTGGTTACTGGCAATCGTGCACGAGGTTAATAATTACTGGCAACAGTATATGTAACTACTAGTAACAGTACATGAGGGGTGAGTGGAGACATTAATGGTTACTGACGACAGTAAATATAAGAACAATATATATGAGAGGTGGCAACAGTGTGGAGTGGAGGAGTGGCCTAGTGGTTGGGGCAAGGTACTTCAGGCCGGAAGGTCGGGGGTTCAAATCCCACTAGAGGACAGCAACCTTGGGCCGGAAGGACTGGGGTTTCTAGTCCCACAGGTGCTCCTTGTGGTCTTGGGCAAGCCACTTAACCCTCCATAGCCCATGTTCCCTGTAAAATAGTTATCTCCAAGTTATAATGCCCTGTTCAATGTAATTTCAGTTTGTTCGATGTAAACCGCACTGATGCAGAATAGTGCGGTATATAAGAGAATGTAATAAATAAAATAATAAATAAATAAATACTGGCAAAAGCATATACAGGTGTAGGTAATAGTCCATGAGGAATAGGTGGTAGTGTACTAATATTTAACCGCAGTATGTATAGGTCAAGAGCGAGTTGTGGTATACTTGCTATGTATGGTCCGGTTGCAGGTCGATCTGGTTTAATGTGGATGGAGAGAGTCTGTTTTCTAGTACCCCGCCTAAGGGCCACACCAAAGGGCCCTCTGGTGAGGCCATCAGGCGTGGGCACGCAGGCGCGGGTGCGCCTAATGACGTGGTCTTATAATCGTGCAGAGGTCTGCCCCGATTGGGCTGGTGAGGCGGTTGGAGGCGGAGCACAGGAACGCTGCAGCTCATTCCCTCCTGGGAGAGCTGTGCCGCTGAAGAGGGAAGTCTGCTGGCGATTCTTCTCTTTTAAGGCCGCAGAGGGCTGTCCCGATTGGGCTGATGAGGCGGCTGGAGGCGGAGCACAGGAACGCTGCAGCTCAATCCCTCCTGGGAGAGCTGTGCCGCTGAAGAGGGAAGTCTGCTGGCGATTCTGCTCTTTTAAGGCCGCAGAGGGCTGCCCCGATTGGGCTGGTGAGGTGGCTGGAGGCAGAGCACAGGAACGCTGCAGCTCAATCCCTCCTGGGAGAGCTGTGCCACTGAAGAGGGAAGTCTGCTGGCGATTCTGCTCTTTTAAGGCCGCAGAGGTCTGCCCCGATTGGGCTGGTGAGGCGGCTGGAGGCGGAGCACAGGAACGCTGCAGCTCAATCCCTCCTGGGAGAGCTGTGCCGCTGAAGAGGGAAGTCTGCTGGCGATTCTGCTCTTTTAAGGCCGCAGAGGGCTGCCCCGATTGGGCTGGTGAGGCGGCTGGAGGCGGAGCACAGGAACGCTGCAGCTCAATCCCTCCTGGGAGAGCTGTGCCGCTGAAGAGGGAAGTCTGCTGGTGATTCTGCTCTTTTAAGGCCCAGAGGGCTGCCCCGATTGGGCTGGTGAGGCGGCTGGAGGCGGAGCACAGGAACGCTGCAGCTCAATCCCTCCTGGGAGAACTGTGCTGCTGAAGAGGGAAGTCTGCTGGCGATTCTGCTCTTTTAAGGCCGCCGAGGGCTGCCCCGATTGGGCTGTTGAGACGGCTGGAGGAGGAGCACAGGAACGCTGCAGTTCAATCCCTCCTGGGAGAGCTGTGCCGCTGAAGAGGGAAGTCTGCTGGCGATTCTGCTCTTTTAAGGCCGCAGAGGGCTATCCCGATTGGGCTGGTGAGGCGGCTGGAGGCGGAGCACAGGAACGCTGCAGCTCAATCCCTCCTGGGAGAGCTGTGCCGCTGAAGAGGGAAGTCTGCTGGCGATTCTGCTCTTTTAAGGCCAGAGAGGGCTGCCCCGATTGGGCTGGTGAGGCGGCTGGAGGTGGAGCACAGGAACGCTGCAGCTCAATCCCTCCTGGGAGAGCTGTGCCGCTGAAGAGGGAAGTCTGCTGGTGATTCTGCTCTTTTAAGGCCGCAGAGGGTTGCCCCGATTGGGCTGGTGAGGTGGCTGGAGGCGGAGCACAGGAACGCTGCAGCTCAATCCCTCCTGGGAGAGCTGTGCCGCTGAAGAGGGAAGTCTGCTGGCGATTCTGCTCTTTTAAGGCCGCAGAGGGTTGCCCTGATTGGGCTGGTGAGGCAGCTGGAGGCGGAGCACAGGAACGCTGCAGCTCAATCCCTCCTGGGAGAGCTGTGCCCCAACATCCTTATCTCTTGCACTAGATCTGGTGTTCCACTAAGGACTAGGTCTAATATGGCTTCCCCTCTGGTCGGTTCTTGGACCAGCTGCTCCAAGAAGCAGTCATTTATGTCATCTAGGAACTTTATCTCCGTAGCATGTACTGCTGTGACACTGACCCAGTCGATACCGGGGTAATTGAAATCGCCCATTATTATTACCGCGCTGTAACGTTTGTTAGCTTCCTTGATTTCTTTGAGCATTTTGTCATCTATTTGTTCATTCTGGCAAGGCGGTCGATAGTACACCCCCACCGCCATCGCCTTCCCCTTTTTACATGGAATTTCAATCCATAGAGATTCTACAGCAAATTTTGTTTCCTGCAAAACTTTAATCCTTTCTGACTCAATGCCCTCTCTAACATAGAGCGCAACCCCTCCACTAATTTGTTCAGCTCTATCATTATGATATAGTTTGTACCCAGGTATCACAGTGTCCCACTGGTTGTCCTCCTTCCACCATGTCTCTGATATTCCAATCACATCTAACCTGTCATTTAGTGCTATATATTCTAATTCTCCCATCTTATTTTTTAGACTTCTAGCATTTGCATACAAGCATTTTAGAGACTGTATTTTATTCATATTAATTTGGCTATTGGTAGGCATGGGTAATTTGGGATCTTTAAGCTCTGTCTGCTCCATACTTGAGGGCATTTGGGCTACTTTACTCTTTTTTGGAACCTCTCTGCTTTTGGTAGTATCCTTCAAGGATACATTCTACTGAACCATCTGCTCTTGGGTGACTATCGGCTTTCCCCTATTATATAGTTTAAAAGCTGCTCTATCATTGAGTCAGGAACGTGAGTACAGTACATAAAAGAAAAGATGAACAAACAATTCACCAGTATTTGCATTGCATGTATGTTCTTTCAAAAGAATATATGAATGCATTTTGAATATCTGTAGATATTTTCATTATTTTCCACAACACAAACTTTGATATTGCAACACTGTATGCAACACTGCGCTGCATGGCTAATCTACCGGCAGCCTCATCATGGCAATAATATTCCACCTGTCAGGACACCTCACAGGCTCCCGATCTGTCTATGCAGACAAGTCAAGACACAACTGCTGATCTATACATGCAGTCACACTGTGGTTGCCCTGTACCTTGACTCGCATATCTCAAGTACTATAAATACTACTACTACTGAGCATATAAATAGTGCTAACAGCTGTATGCATCGCCATATTGAAATATGTAACACACAGTCCCTGCTCATCAGAGCACAGAATCCAATTAATCCCTTCATATCCCCCAAATGTGATCTCCACACGTCAAGGCAACTGGTCCTATCTATAGGCCGCTCCCCCACTGTTAACACGGGACCACACACCTGTCACCTTGCAGCACCCAACAACTGGAACTAACTACTTGTGGCTGCAAGGCAGCCACCCTCTCCAACCATATCAAAACCATGTGTGATAGCTTACCACATTGCCTACGCCTAATAATCCTGACTACATTAATCACCTCCAGCCGCTGTTGTCCCCTGCCCTCACCTTCTGTGTTAGCGGTTGGACTACATTGTAAGCTCTGATAGCCAGGCATTGTGTCAGCAATGTTAGTGCAGTGCTGCGTATTACTGGTAGTGCGATACCAGTGCTCAGTATTAGTAGTAGTACATATATCTATCCAAATGTTATTTCCAAAATATCTAGTACTAACATGAGAATAGCTCCACAATCAGTTGCCGCCTGAGTGCTGCGCCATCGCGTATCTCACCACGGGCACGTATAGGAGGGCATGTTGGATCGTCTTCCAGATCCTCATTAATTTGGACATCGATATCGTGCCTGAGAGCAATATTGTGCAGGATGCAACAGGCAATAATGATCTTTGCCACTGTCATGGGTTTGTATTGTAAGGCCCTGCCGGTCCTATCCAGACACCTGAAGCGACTCTTCAAAATGCCAAAGGTGCACTCGATGATGGAGTGACTGGAGGCAAGGGCCTCATTGTAACTCATCTCTACACGTGTCCGTGGTAGACGCACAGGGGTTGGAAACCAGGGCTGACATCCGTATCCTGCGTCACCTGCAGAAAGAAATGTTGAACATTAAACCATGAGCTGATGTCCACACACATGCACACATGAATGTATGTGCAAACCAACAGCACATACAGGTCAGACAGAAACATAGGGGAATGCATGATGGGACACAACAACTATGCGCCTGGGTCTGGAGGTGTGAGATACAGAGCATGGGGGAGGTAGAAGGAGTGCAAACAACATTATATGGAACCACAGCAGACACATGGGCAGACACCAGAGGCCGAAAGGTAGTAGCGCCAGCCCTGAACACATCAGAGACACACATGCAATGCACCCCGGACAAGGACATGTGCAAGCTTGTGACGGTCATGCTACTGTCCACACACAGATGGTGCAACAGGAACAGGTACCCCACCGTGGCAGACAGGATGGCAGAGACAACACCACACTGATGATAAACATGAAGCATACATGTGTGTTGTACTATGCCAACCCAAACACACAATGTCAAATGGCTTGATACCTCAAAGGTCAGTGTGCCACCAACACACATCACCGCAGCACAGAAGACATGGAGTGATCCCCCCCCCCCCACATCAGCTCTCACACACACAGATGACAGACACACACAACTCGGGACACACGTCAAAGACAGACATGTGTGCAGACGGCTAGTCAGGGGTACACGATGTGCAGGTCAGAGATGACAAATACCCACCCAGCAGTATACAGTCCTCAAATTGACTGGCCTCAAATTGTCTGTATAGTGCCAAGTGACGCAGGATATAGGAGTCATGGGTGGACCCTGCAAACCTCAGGACCAAATTCAGAATACACATACCTGCATCACATACAACCTGAACATTCAGGGAGTGGTAGTGTTTGTGGTTGTGGAACACTGCCTCCCTGTCTCTGGGTGGGACCAGGGCAACATGTGTGCAATCAATAGATCCCATCACATGTGGTAACCCGGCAAATGCCTCAAAGGCCTGGTTCAGGGTCCCCCACTGTTGCATAGTGTTGGGAAATACAATGTAATTCCCAACCCGGCTGATCATGGCATGCAGTACTTGGTGGAGACAGTGTGAAAAGATGGGGCAGCTCATGCACCCACTGCAGCCACAGATGACTGGAAACAGCCAGAGGCAAAGAAATGTAGGGCACCAAGGAGCTTGACCAAACCCGGTATGGCATGTGACCGACCAGTCAGGGGCTCGAGGTCAGGTTTTAGATCCTCATAGAGCTCCCTAATAGCCCCTGTGCTCAGACGGTACAGGGAGATGACCTGGTCCTCACGCATGTCCTGGAGCTGGGCCCTGGGCCTGTAGAGGCGAGGCTGGCGAGCCTGCAACTCGGCACACCTCCTGTGCTGTGCCTGCAAGCCCTTGCCTGGCCTGCCCCCACAGCTGCAGGTCGGTGTTGCAGTGGGACTGCACACCTGCCCCGTGCCCCAGCCCCATGGACACCATCTCCCCCGTCGGGCAACTGCAAGCCCTGAACATCCCCCAGTGCACATGCAGCAACCACAAAGCCCGCCATAATGAACATTATAAATCCAACCCCCCTCACCTCCTCTACCTCTTGCTAACCCTGTCACTCACCTCCCCTACCACACACTAACCCCGCCGCTCAACTCCCCCACCACACACCAACCCTGCCACTCACCCCCTACCACACATCAACCCCACCGCTCACCCCCCTACCACACACCGACCCTGCCGCTCACCTCCCCCACCACTCACCAACCCAGCAACCCAGCCACACACCACATCCACCACCGACCAACCTTGCCACTCACCTCCCCACCACACACCAACCCTGCCACCTAACTCCCCCACCACCCACCAACCCTGCCACCTACCTCCCCCACCACCCACCAACCCAGCCACTCACCTCCCCCAGCACTCACCAAGCCTGCCGCTTGCCTCCCCCACCACTCACCAACCCAGCCACCTACTTCCCCCACCGCTCACCAACCCTGCCACTCTCCACACCTAACCTGCCTCTGACCCTCTGTTCACTTCACCATCAACAACGCACGCCTTCAAACTCACTCGCCTGCACTAACCCCTCAGCGTGTACCAGGTGTTTACCTTAATTTATAGTATGTTTTACCATCTGCGTGTTTGTGCACATGTTGCGCATGCACAGAGGTGATGCGTAGGGTGCGTATGCAGATCCTGGCATTGCACATGCGCAGACACATACACCTCTTGTGCATGTGTGGCACACAGTTCCGCTAAGCCCTATTGCGTGTGGGACCTGCGTGGAACCAGGCATCACAAATGCCTATGCAGGCTACGTATCTGAGTGGGAGGCGTACACATGTGTGGCAGCAGCTCCCACCACACCATCCATTACGGCTTGCGCGTATCCTGGTGCCACACATGCGCAGACATGTACACCTCTTGCGCATTGTGGCGCATGGTTCTGCTATGCCCTGTTTCCTGTGGGACATGCGCAGCAACAGGCGCCACACATGCACATGCACTGTATGTATCTGTGCATGTGCGGCACCTGGTTCTGTGCACGTCCCACAGGCGACAGGGCATAGCAGAACCGTGCACCGCACATGCGCAAGAGGTGTACGTGTCTGCGCATGTGTAGTGCCAGGTTCCATGTACGCACCCTACGCATCGCCTCTGCACATGCACAACACGCGCACACACATGCAGATGGTAAAACATACCATAAATTAACATGAACACCTGGTACACACTGAGGGGTTAGTGCAGGTGAGCGAGTTTGATGGTGTGCATTGTTGATGGTGAAGTGAACAGAGTGTCAGAGGCAGGTTAGGCGAGGAGAGTGGCAGGGTTGGTGTGTGGCGGGGAGGTGAGCGGCAAGGTCGGACGGTGGTGGTGGTGGTGAGTGGCTGGTTTGGTGCGTGGTGGGGTGATAAGAGGCAGGGCTAGTGAGTGGCTTAGGTGGTGAGGGCTGGTGTAGGTGATGGGGGAGGGGACAAGGGCCACAGGAGGTCAGACAGGTCCGAGATGCAGGGGGAGGACAGGGAGAGCAGGGACATGCTACGGCTGGACATGACAGGTGGGGCATCTGGGGATACACCAAAGCCACAGTCCCCAGAGATGGGAGGGATGGGTCAACCAGAGTCCAAGGTTGCGGGCCCATCGGGTATGTCCGACCCCACCCAGGAGCAGCTTGAGGGGCATAACACAGGCAAGCATAGGCGGATGCCTGTGCTGGATGGGGAGAGGAAGAGGGCCATAAGATTCATCCAGCAGGAAAATCACAACCTGCTGGCAAGTGTCCTTGAACACTATGAGGAGCTGTATGGGCGCATGAGCTCACGCACAACTGTGAGCGTAAGGACCCAGGTGTGGGAGGAGGTTCAGGGGGCCATGGCACAGGCTGGGGGGGCCACCAAGGGACCTTGACAGCCTCCGTAAGAGGTCAATGACATCAGGCGGGGGGTCAGTGCACATATGACTGCCGAACGCCGACATGCTAGTGGCACTGGCGGGGGCAGCCCCTTCATCCCAAGCCTCACTCCCCTGGGGCAGCAGCTTGCTGAGCGCCTAGGCCCAATCTACATACATAGCCTCTCCCCAGCGCTGGACATGGCTGACCCACAAGCAGGTATGTTCGAGACATTTATTTTATTTATTTATTTTATTTATTTAGTATACATTTGTATACCGCTACTTCCAGCGATCAGCAGCGGTTTGATTACAGATTGGAAATTGTCAAATCATGACAGGAAATCTTTTTGAGGTATAAACACATTGATTAGACAGGAAAGCACAGCACACAGAGAACTATTTTACAGGGAACATGGGCTATGGAGGGTTAAGTGGCTTGCCCAAGACCACAAGGAGCACCTGTGGGACTAGAAACCCCAGTCCTTCCGGCCCAAGGTTGCTGTCCTCTAGTGGGATTTGAACCCCCGACCTTCCGGCCCGAAGTACCTTGCCCCAACCACTAGGCCACTCCTCCACTCCGACATGCAGCACATGTACAACTATCCACCACACACACTCTGGGCATGCCGCAGGGTGGCGCGGGCCCATGTCCTGGGAGCAGGTGTGGCCTAATAGATGCAGAGGAGGCCACTGGGGCAGCAACGGGTTGCAACATGTCCCCAAGGGGGCCACGACAGGTACCTGGGGCGTGTACCAGACATGCACAGTGATGGATATGATACAGCACTGAACAGGTGTCCTGAACGAGGGGGGGCACACAGTCAGCCAGGTGGAATGACACCCCTCCCCCACCATGCACACAACAACACAATGCTCCCAAGACAGGTATGGCCTACCACCCCCACCAGAAAGATAACAGCGCATGCCGCGTGTACCCCTAGAAGCCACATATGTCACACACATCTGACACATGCATGGATGCAGCATCATGAACCCTTGTCTCAGAGGCAAACACACACAACATGCAAACCAAGCGACAGCGAAACTGAGTGCCCTGGGGGATTCACTCCACATAAGAACATAAGAACATAAGATATGCCATACTGGGTCAGATCAATGTCCATCAAGCCCAGTATCCTGTTTCCAACAGTGGCCAATCTAGGTCATACATACTTAGCAGTTTCCCCAAAAGACACAGGTTCTGCAATGCTTGTACTAGGTCAAGCATTGATATCCTGTGTCCCTTCTTAATAATGGTTTATGGACCTTTCCTCCAGGAACTTGTCCAAACCTTTTTTAAACCCAGCTACACTAACAGCCTTTACTACATCCTCCGGTAACAAATTCCAGAGTTTGATTACATGTTGAGTGAAAAAATATTTTCTTTTATTAGTCTTAAATAGTTTGCCCTGTAGCTTCATTGCATGTCCCCTAGTCTTTCTATATTCTGATAATGTAAACAGTGGATCTACGTTTACCCGTTCCACTCCGTTCATTAATTCATCCTCTGATCAGAGCCAGACGACATCAAGATATGTCCTGTCCATAGACAGATCACAGCACATTGACAAGGGATATACACAGTCGAGCCCTGAGATGAGCTGGGGTATATGCCACACAGACATCGCACACGTACGGCACACACCACTGCTGACATACTGTGGGAATCTGCAGGTCAACATCTCAAGGGCATGAGGTGTACAGCACAAGCACAGTAACAGACCTGTCATGTTACATTGTGACCATTCACAACAGACCCATTGTAGCCCTTGCCATGCATCGGCCTTTCACTCACACATCCCTTTGCCCTGTCAGCTCTGCACACCCTGTAAGCCGCAGATCTGTGGTCCCTATGGCCCTGTGTATACACCGTAATGCACGCCGTCACTGATCTATAACCTGTCAGTTGATCACCTACGCTACCAACCACTGTCACACCGTAGCTGTGTTTCCAGTAACTATCTCCATGAAACATCAGGTATAGATGTTCTATTGGCCTCCAGAGGATATATGAGTGACATGTGACCCTCATACCCATGGGGCCCCCAACTATGTGATATTTCTGGGTGCGGACTATAGATATTGCATTGTTCCCAGCCTGGGCAGTGGGAGGCGTACATGTCCAGCGATAGGTGTGTGACACCGCGGAGTATGTTGTAAATCTTGTATCTAACGGTGAGGGATATGTCATGTCACCATGCCATGTGCAAAGTACTGTGCACATGCACAGGTGAGCCACACACACCAGGCCCACCCATCCCATGCCACCGCCACCAGCATAGGTGTGGCCCCAGTCAGCCAGGCCTTGTACTGACCACCCCAGGACACCCAACACATGGCCATATGTGCAGACACACCCCCACAGACACAGTGTACACACCCTCCTGCCCCATGTCATGTCCCAGCACCAGTCCCAGAGACCTCTGTAACAGATGCACCTGCCCCAACACCGACACCACCCAGGGTCAAACCCAGAACATGCACCGCGGTGCCGGGTGACACTGTTCCAAGCCCCCCTCCAGTGTGACCTCATGCACGCCAGGGCCTCCCATCCCCTGGAACCCACACCACAGGGTTCACAGTCCCGCATAGCTCCCCACACACAACACACATGGGACAGCACTGCATCAGTCCCCACACACGTCTGGCTGACCGCCATGCTGCAGCAACATCTACCATCCACACCTGTACCCCACAGTGCATACATGTTGCCCACACACACTGTGACAGGCCCCACACTTCTTGCAAGGCCTCACACACACACCGGCCACAAGTAGCTCTGTCGTCGGAGCCCATGTCTCACACACAGTGCGCAACTGGTGCTGTGCATTGTGTGTGCAGCACTCGCCACACCGACCCCCAGGTCAGACATGACAATGTGGCGCTGCAACCCACAAACCACAATGTGCTGCCCCCCTCCCAGGTACAGCACAGCCGAGAGACATGTGCTGCCCCATTGTAGGCACTGTGACATCACGTACAGGCAGTACACACATTGCCCATGGTGGTGATGTTACAATGGGCTCTACATATGTGGCTGCGTCAACCCCATATCTACTGTGTACCTTGTTCCACCCCCCCCAGGTAACATCCAGACCATCGAGGTGGCTGAGGAGGGCAATGGCGGTGAGCCTGAGTGGAGGTCAAAGAGGCACCGCATGCAGAGGCTGCTGCCAGCAATGTCCCAGACACCTCATGGGCTGATGTGATGCCTGAGGAGGTGGCCGCCCAAGAGGAAAAACAGACACCACAGTGGAGCGGGTACACAGGCACCATAGTGGTTGGGGAGGGGACCGAGGATGTGGGGGTCAGGCCCACATTGTCACTGCCAGGGCCATAGACTAGAACAACGGGTGCTATGCATGTTGTCCTCCAGGAACTGCGGGAACATACAGCGTCGGCACGCAGGGATGCTGCAGGACGGCAACTGGCAGGATGGTTGCATGTGCTGGTGTGGCACAACAAACCCCCAGACACAGCAGTGGGGCCACACACATGCACAATTACAGTGGGCCTCCACACATACATATGCCCCCTGGCCATGTATGGGGTGCGTGGTGTGGCACGGTGGGGAATGGGCAGGTGATACATGTTGGGGTATGGGCAACAGATGCCTCACAGGTCACACTGTTCCTCACCCACAGGAACTCGCCAGGCGCTGATAGCTATATGGGTGGAGATGCATGGTCAGCAGCAGGTACAGCATGCCTAATGCCAGGCGGTGTGGGCCCTCACATGGGCAGTGTGTGGGCTCTGCAGGGACATCAGGGACCATAACCTGGAGACACAGCAGCTGTGAGGGACTGCCATGGAGATCGCAGCTGGAATAGGTCGGGTGGAAGATGCCCTCGAGGTCATGGCAGGATGTATCCTGCAGCCAGCAGCGGCGCCAGAGGCAGCAGCAGCAGTAGTGGCAAGGTGTGTTGGGGGTCGTGGGCTGGGGTGGGGTGGGGGCATGAGCATGGGCATGGGCGGTCACGCAGGCTGTAGGTCTGTGATTGTACATTGGACTAACCACCACATTAAATAACACATTACCTTTGGTTACCAATGTGCACATGTCCATTGTTTGTGTTGGGGGTTCCATGAGTGGGCTGTCCCAATTGGGGTTACCATGGTCACATGTGCCATACCATGTGACAGGCTGGTGGGGTTCTGCACCAGCAGCAGTCATGACAGAGAGGTCCACACATGCCCTGTGTGCCATGCACCATGCCATGTGTTCACAGCCATACATATGCCTGGGGTTATACCCTCCCTCCCCCTGCCACCTGCTGTATATGTCTGCTTGTTCACCAACATTGTGGGGTATATATCCCCTCTATCACCGCATCTCTTCCACATCAGGCTATCTGCATGGGTGACCCGTCTGTCAGACACACACCAGGGTCACCGTGGCATACTAACAGCACATGCTTGGCGGACAGACATGACATACAGATATACCTAGCTGCTGTCAGTTGTTTACCCCCCTCCAATGCTTGCAGTGAGCCGCTGCTCCTCCACCCCACCAGACCCCACCTCAGTGAGCCATACTGACTAACACCCTGTCAGACACGTGGATCCCCACATACATCACATCTAGGCTGCATCATGGGTACCACATACGCATCTCCTCACCATCCTATCATGTGGTGCATCCCTGCTGCAGACTGACTATCCATGATAACGTGAATGTGTCCATGTCTGCTGGATGGTGTAGCACATGGTTACATCGTGATGTCATCATGGGATACATCTGGCAGTGCACATGGCGCTCTACACAGCCTGTTGTGGGGCAGGGGCCATGTATGTGTCACACATACACACTGGGGCATGCACACAGGTGTCACACTCACCGCTACAGTATGTATGTACAGAGAACACATGATCATTGCAAGAGTTGGCTGCCTACACAATGTTTTAATTCACATTTGTGTCAGTAGGTGCCATACAAACGTTAAAAGGTACAACAGAACAATACCCTCCCACAGGCAGGTTAACATTACATCTAGATCACATTTGGCGTTAGCCCAGCATGTACATCCATCTCACACGTTAGTGGGGATACATTTGACTATTAGAGTTGCCACCTTTGCCATCTAGTAGTCCAAACTACAAAAATGGTCACCTTACAGAGTGATACTAACAATCGATCCAAAATGCTCACTCCAGAAAAACAAATGTTTCTTTACTGAAAATTCTCAAAATGCTTGTTTTTCAAACACAAGGTCTCAGCAAACACAGGCAAATGGCTGAAACTGTCAAGACCTAAATAAAGACCTCCACCACAAACATATAGCCCAATAACATCAACGACCTTGAAACATGAATACAAGCAACCAGCAATGCCCAAGAAAATCACTTAGCTTTAATAGTATTGCTTGGAGACACAGGCCAGTCGCTATCCCCGACGTTACCATGTAGAGCCCTCATACGTTTTGTGAGCACTCTCGCTTCTTCAGGGGACACTAAAACACAAAAAACAAACATCTAACCACACAAAACCACACATAAACAGAAACCAAAAATTCCAGAGAATATTTACCCACATCTGAAAAACAGAAATTGGGCTCCAAACCAACAGCCTGCCAGCTGCACTTCAACAGCACTGAGCAGAAAATGCCACCCATGCGCACTCCATCCAACCAGCCTCACTTTAAAGAAAATCCCAACAAATGACATACAGGGATCACCTACAACAAAACTCCACCCCCCTCTTCTCACAAACACACAACCCAATCAATCAGAAGATTTAAACCCTCAGGGACCACAGTGCGTAATCTAAAGATCCACTTTTGCTCACATAACAACAGCGACTGCTCCCTGCTCTTACCATTCCGACCAGCCAAAACCTGTTCTAAACAAAAACAGCGCAAATCACAAAAACGATGCTGCAACTCCAAAAAATGCTGGACTAAAGGTACCTCTCGCACCGAACATTTAAGTCTGCTCTTGTGTTCCAAAATACATTTCCGAAATGGTTGGCAGGTGCTACCCACATACAACAGTTGGCACGGACCGTGTTTGCTGAGACCTTGTTGTGTTTGAAAAACAAGTATTTTGAGAATTTTCAGTAAAGAAACATTTGTTTTTTGGAGTGAGCATTTTGGATCGAACCTTTGCCATCTGTGCATCCAATTTAACTACCTTGCAGACACTGGGAAATGGCCACATCTATTTATGTGGATCATGCGTCCAAACTGGTCCTCGATTATCCAATGTGCACACGTCATTTCTGCCAATGAGGAGGCAGGTTGCACCAACCTATCACATTACAGATATCTGGGCAACGGTGCAGCTATACTCATGCACAGACACTTTGATTGTCATATGCCTACTGGATAAGGCATGAGGATGACTCAGACCCTGATGTTCAGGGAGCGTGTCTGTGGCCCCATCATGGGCAGAGATGGGGTTGCATGCCGCCAGATAGCCAGAGATGTTGACTGCAGTCTGAGCGCTGTTGTTACATTTGTACAGATGAAGAGGGAAACGGGTTCAGTGATGAACAAGCCCCGTTCAGGTCCTCCACGTGCATCAGCATCACGCCATGACCGCTCACCTCACCGCATTTCACTGACTGATCACATGTTGACCTCTTCTTAGCTACATCGGGGCTGGTCATACAGGAGTGAGGTTTGTGTCAGCCCCTCAGCAGTCTGTCGCCGGTGCCAGCAGTTGTGTCTAAGGGTGTGTCAGGTACCAAATGAGCCACTGCTAACTGACATACCAGTGTGCAACAGGATCATGTGGGTGTGGAAGCCCTCAGACTGGTCGACTATAATGTGGGATATGTTGCTCTTCAGCGCTTAATGCACCATCGGCCTGTTTGGTAACCGGGCCCGCACCTATCTGCAGGGGGTCCCCGAGGTGGTTTTCCAGCCAGGGTGTCTCAACCTCAGTGTGGGCCATCCTCTGACGGTCATGGTCTGGGGCTGCATGGTTGCCAGTGGCATTGTACGTCTGCACATCAGGGATGGGGTGCTCAATAGTGCCCTGTACATCACCATACAGCATATGTGCAAGTTGCCATCAGCACACCAGCTGGCTCCTGGACAGTTCCTCCTCCTAGTTGACAATGCACCCTGCCAGTGCTCCAGATAGGTGATCAGCTAGACACTGCGGGAGACCATCACATCTATGGACTGCCCTGGCCAGTCCCTAGATTGGAATGCAGCCACGAACCTGTGTCACATGGTGGCGTGGCGAATATCCAGGGGGCATCCATCGTCACAGCGTCAGCTGATAGCATCACACACTGCAGTTTGGAACAGCGTTGTCACTGACAGTGACCTTGTCAGACAGCCTTATTCAATGATGGAAAGGTGCACTCTGGTGAACAGGTACAATGGGTGTCGCAGCAGATATGGAGCCATCACTGACGCATACATGTGTACATTTGCAAGGCGACATACATTCGTATGAGGGAGACCTGGCGTGCGTCCATGATATGTGGTAGCATATCTACAGTACTGTATCATTGCCCAACAATGTACATCACGCGGTATACACATAATACTTATCAACAGGCCAACTATGGGGAACTGACACTGTATTCTGGGCCACACACGCACTGGAGGTTAACCCTAATAGCCAAATGTATCACCTATCATGATATGCACAGAGGCAGCCACTGGGTGGACCATGACATCAAGCTACACGGACACGTGGCTGCGGACACATCTATATACAGATTGTCACAGATCTTTTGGCACAACTGTGGGTCACATGCGGCCAATTCCCAGTGGACCTCATGTGCTGGTCCCAGGTCCCGGGACAGCACAGGGCAGGTGTGCCATGTGCACATGTGTGCCTTACATACCTGGGGGCCCGCCGTGGGGGTATGTCTGGGGATGCGCCATAAACATGCCATGATAATGCTGGTGGCGCATCACCTCAGCCATACCCTCAACAGCAGCTGTCAGCTGCCTGATGGCATGGCCATGGTCGCTCAGGGTCCGCATAACAGTGCCCATTGCCATACACAGGAGACCCACACATTTGCCACCACATCCACACCATGTGGCTGTGGTCTGGGTGGTGGCATCTGTGTGGGCCCTGTGTGTGGCAATGTGTGCGGGTCCCACACCCAGCCTGACACCTTGACCATGCACATGGGGCAGGTGGCAGGGGCCCCCAGTGCCCTGTGGTGACCTGCGGCCACCCTCAGACACAGGCTCCCCCTCCCCACCCTCCCTGCCCTGGCCGGTACCCTCACCCTCACTGCCGCTCTCCTCCTCACCCTCCCACTCCACCTCCCCAGCACCCTCCGCCACCCCCTCCTCCCACCACTCCCCACCCTCCATGTATTCCTCACCCACAGCCATGGCATCCTCCAGTGTTGCAGGTACGTCCTCCACATCGGTGATTCTAGTGGTCGCGGGGGACTGCCACCAGGTGGTGTGGGTGCAGAGGTCCCCTCCCCAGCATCTGCAGCCTCTGTGGAGAAGGCAGAAATGAACAGGGCATCATATGTTTGTTACTATACAGACACATTGTATGTGGCATCACAGGCTGCCATGCCACTGGGACATGGTGTTACGTAATGCTGAGGCTGGGACACTCACCGTCACCCCCGGTCATTGCTCCTGCTGCATGCGGCAGAGGTATACAGGGCAGTGTAGCCGCATCTCTCTGCCCTTCTTCCATAGATCCTCTACCTGGGGGGATAAGCAATGTTTGCAACCATTAGGGTCCTGTATCCCTTCCCATGGAGAACCACTTGGCACACATATCTGCGTGCAATGGGGGCTGCTCCTGCTATGGGCAGTGGGTCCCATACTAGCTGTTGGCAGCACCGCCTGCATGTGTGGGTGTGAGGCTGGGCATGTGTGGTGTGACACCTAAGTGCCCTGTGCGCTGCCTTGCAGCCATCCCATGCCATGTCCTTGCCATCTCCTTGCATGACATGACAGCAACATGGCATGTGCGGCATTGCCATTCTTATCTCCAGGGGATGTGACTCCATACCCTCAGTGCAGTCCAGCACATACCTCGGCGTTGGGCAGCCCATCCCACATCACCAGGAGCCATCACCATGATACCTGGATGCTGAACCCGCCTCTGTGGAGTGGGCTCAGACACCTGGGAGTGTGGGGGAGCTGGGTACCTACACCAACATCAATACCATTACACCGGGATGCTTGGTGGACCACTGGAATCTGGTGTGCTGCCTCCTGGGGATGTGGTGGAGCTCGGAGCCTGTAACTGCAGCAGCAGCCATAACACCAGGGTGACTGATAGACCTCTATGTTGTGGGCTGGGGCCTCCTGGGGGTGAGCCACAGCTGGGAGACGGCAACTGCAGCAACCACCATGACCCCAGGATGTGTACTACACCTCTGTCATCAGGTCTGGGGGCCTCCTGGGGATAGGGTGATGTTCCACACATACACAGCAGCACCCACCATAACACCAGGATGTAGAATAGACCTGTGGCAGCTGGTCTGGGGCCTCCTGGGGTTAGGGTACAGCTGGGAACCTGCAACAGCAGCAACCACCGTAACACCAGGATGTAGAATAGACTTGTGGCAGCTGGTATGATGCCTCCTGGGGTTAGGGCACAGCTGGGAACCTGCAACAACAGCAGCCACCATAACACCAGGATGTAGACTAGACCTGTGTCAGCTGGTCTGGGGCCTCATGGGGTTAGGGCACAGCTGGGAACCTGCAACAGCAGCACACACCATAACACCAGGATGTAGATTAGACCTCTGTAATCTGGTCTGATGCCTCCTGAGGTTAGGGCAGAGCTGGGAACCTGCAACAACAGCAACCACCATAACACCAGGATGTAGAATAGATCTGTTTCAGCTGGTCTGGGGCCTCCTGGGGTTAGGGCACAGCTGGGAATCTGCAACAGCAGCACACACCATAACACCAGGATTTAGATTAGACCTGTGCAATCTGGTCTGATGCCTCCTGGGGTTAGGAAAGAGCTCGGAACCTGCAACAACAGCAACCACCGTAACACCAGAATGGAGAACAGACCTGTGTAATCTGGTCTGCTGCCTCCTGGGGATAGGGCAGAGCTGTGACACTGCAACTGGAGCAACCACCATGACACCAGGATGTTTGATACACCTCTGTACGCAGGTCTGGGAGACTTTGGGGACAAGGGTGATGTTCCACACATAAACAGCAGCAACTACCACACCACCAGGATGACTGATGAACCTCTGCCATCATATCTGATGCCTCCTGGGGATGGGGCAGGGCTGTGACACTGCAACTGGAGCAACCACCATGACACCAGGATGTTTGATACACCTCTGTACGCAGGTCTGGGAGACTTTGGGGACAAGGGTGATGTTCCACACATAAACAGCAGCAACTACCACACCACCAGGATGACTGCTGGACCTCTGCCATCAGATCTGATGCCTCCTGGGGATGGGGCAGGGCTGTGATACTCCAACTGCAGCAACTACCAGTGCACCATGATGACTACTTGACCTCTGTGATCAGGTCTGATGTCTTCTGGAGATTATCCAGAGCTGGTAATATGTCATAGCAGCAGCCATCATGACACCGAGATGCCTAATAGAGCTCTGTCATGGGGGCTGCAACTCCTGGGTGTTGAGCAGAGATGTGCACTGCAACAGGGGCAGCTAACATCACACCGCGCTAACCTCTGCACCTCTGTTTTCATGTCTGTGGCTCCTGGGGATTGGGCATACGTGCACACAGCAACATACTGTGATGAAGCAGACGCCAGTAAACCCATGGAGGTAGAAGAAAACACTGATCTCTTTAAAGCAGTGGTTCTGAACCAGTCCTTCTTGAACCCCTAGGCCAGTCGGGTGTTCAGGATAGCTCTAATGAATATGCATGAGATATATATGCATTATAGATATCCTACCAACCTGACTGGTTTGTGGCCGTCTAGGGCTGGATTTGGAGACCCCTGCCTTACACCTCTGTCATTTAAGATTGTGAGTGGGCAAGGTGCAGATGTCCTAGACATCAAAAGGGTAAATAGAATGTGTTACATGCCTCCTCAATTCTCACCACCACCAAAAAGTTGTCTAATAGACAATATTTTGGTGGTGGTGAGAAGCAAAGAGGCATGTGACAAATTATATCTAACCTTTTAGATGTCTTGGAGATCTGCACCTTGCCCACTCACAATCTTAAATGACAGAGGTGTAAGGTAGGGGTCTCCAAATCCAGCCCTAGAGGGCCACAAACCAGTCAGGTTGGCAGGATATCTCTAATGCATATATATCTCATGCATATTCATTAGAGCTATCCTGAACACCCGACTGGCCTAGGGGTTCAAGGAGGACTGGTTCAGAACCACTGCTTTAAAGGAAATGATATACATAAAGTGCAGTTAGTGAGAAGTGCAGCTAGAGGGAGCATGCACAGAGATTCAGAATGTAGGCTGACACCCACAGGTTGGGATGATGCAAGAACTAATTCAAAGCATAATCAGATACACCTGGTCAGAGGGACAGAATCCTTACCTAAGAAACAGCTTTGTAAGCAAAGCATAGACAAGTCAGAGGAGAGAGGAGCGGCATGAGCAGGTGCTGATAGAGAAGAAAGAGAAAGGAGACGGCTCCAAAAAGAGGAGAAAAGGCAGTTGAACTTGCAGCCCTTACAGGAAAGGAACAAGTTCCAGGAGAGCCAGTTTCAGGCTGGGAAGCTCCAGAAGGAAGTCTTCAGGAAGGACAGAAGGAGAACCGGGAGAGTCCCTGGTAGGGAGAATACCAGAGACACAGACCCAAGAGTTCAGAGGTACCTTCATGCTTCAGAGGTGGGTGAACCAGACTCAGCCCAGGAGTCTAAGAGACACGGATCTGAACCAGGAACTGAGGCCAGGTCACAGAAAGGCCTGGAAGCCAGGGAGCCGTAAGAGCAGCCAAGGCAGCTGGAGAAAGGTTTGGGAACCTATAGAAAAAGTGCTTACCAAAAGTCCTGTTGCACATTTGCCAGACCAGGTACAGCCAGGCTGGAGAGCCTTAGAAAGAAGTTCTGAAGTAAAACCAGGAATATATGGGGAAAGCTCAGGGGCAACAGATATCTCAGCAGAACAAGAGGCTATGCAGATAGATTCTGCTGAACCTGACCCTTTGCTAACTGAATGCCCTATGGACTGTACGTTTTGTTGTACTGGGAGTTTAGAATCCTTGAGAGAAATATAGCATGCAAGATATACTTTTGAAACACAGTTTTGTTTGACAAGCTGAAAGAAGAAGCATTGCTTTTGTTTGTATAACCTGTTTTGTTTGAACCCTGCATAACTAACAAAGACTGTGAAGCATATCCAAGTTTTTGACCTATGTAAATACCTTATGTGAAAATCCTGAACAAGGTGAAAATCCTGTTGTCTTCGTTTGAACCTTTTGTGCATTAAGGGAATAAAACCCTATACTTTACCATTCACATGGCTTACACAACTATTCATTATGAAGAAAGGGACTACTAGTACCAGAAGGCGTCTGGGCTAACAAAAGTTTCTACTTTCAATACAACAATAATGTCCACCCTGAACTTGAAGCACGTGGCTAAAGGGATGAGGTTGTGACAATACGCAGATAGCTTGATCAAAGGTTTGCCCACAGACAGGTGTCTTGCCCATGTGGTGCATGTCTTATGTGTTTTGATTGCTGGATCTTGTGTTGCATACCTTCCATTTTGTGACCTGTTCCCATACACTTACCTCATGTGGGTAGTCTGCTACACGGTTGAAGCATCTTGTGATGTGCACCCATGCCCTCCTAATGCATTCCAGATCCTGGCATTTTGAAGCACCTGGAAAGAGGCACGGCTGCCTGGTGCAGATTAATGCTGCCAGCTGGCGTAGGTTGGGGCAGCTAAATGCTGGTTTGCAGGATCGCATTGCCATTTTGGGGGATGCCCATGTGTTGGTGATGCATGCACCTACGCTGCATCGCACATATGCCATGCCGCGCCCTACTACGCCATGCACACCATGTGCACGTGTCAGGGATGCTACACAGCAAACTATCTCTGGGGCTGCATGAATACACGTCGGATATGGTGAATGGCGGCCACGGTGGCTGGCTTTAGTTTACAGCATCGCATGTCTTACGCCGTTTGGCCTGGACCGCATCTGGTGCACCTTATGACACGCTTTTGGTGACGCAATGCCACTCTGCTCCTTGGGGTATGGGACAAAGGTTAAAGTGTATTAAGCTTGAGTCACTGATTGTAGAGATGTGTCTGACTGTTACTGACACTCATCTTGCTGTTGGTGCAGTGGGGATTCAAACCCATAAGCAGTGACTCTGAGGGCATTGTATTAACCAGTATGCTATGCCTTTTCTCATAGAGAGGGCTGACTACACAACAACTGCAGGTCAACCCAGTAACTGTCAGCTGTGCTTACCGGGATCGGGTAGACCCCCAGCTAAGGCACTTTACAGGGTGCCTTAGGTTTTCCTGCTGATGTGATGGTTTATTTTTGGTGGACACACTGATATTTGCTATGGGGTATGTGTACTACACCATTCTAATGTTACCAGCAAAACTCCCAGCGATAATGTGAGAAATGCCATATAGGGAGGTGGGTGTGCCGGCATCCACATAGCATGCACTGTGTATCGCCCGATAGGAGGCGCATTGGCTGTTTATGCACTGTAACCTTAAGTTCGTGGCAGCACTGTGAGACTATGTATAGAGCTGTAGCCCACTGGTTAATACAATGACCACCAAGCCAGAGGTCATGGGTTTGATCCCTCAGAGGTCTCATCTAATATGGCTGTCTGAGGCAATCTCTTTTGCTGCATGTAACAGACAGACACATCTCTACAACCTGTGCTGCCATCACCTAAAGCACCCTATAGGGCGGGGGGGGGGTGTGTGCCTGGACCCACATACAGATTAGAGAACACCTCCTACTGACCCACCCTCTCAGGGTAAGGGTGGGGGGACAGGATCTGCCACCAACAAACCGACACTCTACCTCTTTGCAATGGAGGCACATGATGAAGGGCTATGGTACCAGCAACTCCAGTCCTGCAGGTGAAAGGGCACCCTCCAGGGCAGTCAATGCCAATCTGTTTGCATGACATAGGGCACTGGCAGACAGGCAGTAGGCCTGGAAATGCTCAGATGTCCCCCACCACCATCTGACATTCACCAGCAGAGGGCACAGTCAGTCTTCACCTGCTGTACCCTGCAAGGTACTCCAGCCATACGCACGCTAACTGCAGACAGTCTGCTAGCTAGTACATAGTGCATGTTCCTGGTGAAACTGTGCGCACCCAGAGGTGGTAAGTCAGTGATTGGGCCCCAGCCCAGGGAACACCCAGATATCACTTGAAAGAAACACAGTATAGCACTATGTGGGGACCTAGACATGCCATGGTCACTGCTCAGTCAGGGTGAGAGTGACCTCCCAGCATGACATGCTGTGGCCACCCTGTCCGTGCAGGTCGTGGTCGGCCACTACAATTTCGCAGCCATTGCTCTATGCCCTGTGCAGATGCATCCTGCCCAGGCTGCCCTGTCTGGCCCATACCCACAGTACCTTGCTCCTCATTATGCACATTGGCAGGCTAACACTGGAAACAGTGCAAGCATTGTGGCCTCATTAAGGTGTAGACAGCCACAAAACACTGGATAGACATACATACACTCCCACACCTATTTTAGCATTGTGCAAAGATAAGGATGGTTGGCAGCCCTGGCCGCCACAGCAGTCCTGGCACAGCGCAGGCATTGCTATGGTACTCAATATTGTTCGGATCACTCTCCGAGGTGGTAAACACTGTCAGAAACAAAAACCAAGACACACTCCACAGATATCAGAAAGGTTGCTCTGATGGATCTCTGTTAACAAATTGTGTTTAATGTTGGACTTGTTTTCTGACATTAATCATAGCAACCGTTTGATATATGTGGAGCGTGTTTCCAAGTTTATGACGGCATTGCTAAGGTATGCAGGTTCTAGTATTGGTAGATGCTGCTCCGCACAGGGCCCAACAGCCTGACTCTCTATGAGGCTTTGGATAGTGGAGCTGGCCAATGCTCTGGAGCAGAGGTTCCCGACTCCGGTCCTGGTGGGCCCAACACGATTCAGGTTTTCATGCTGTCCCTAATGAATATGCAGAAGATACATTTGCATACAATGGGGGCGGTGCATACAAATACATCTCAAATATATTTCTTAGGGACAGCATGAAACCTGAATGGTGTTTGGCCCTTCGTGACTGCAGTTGGGAACCTCTGCTCTAGGGACTGCACATGTCTATGGTGAATGTGCTCTGTAGGGTAGAATATAGGCGTTTATGGTGGGTTTATTTTATCTGCAAAAAAGGTTCCTTCTTTATTACCACGGTTTAGTACTGGGTAATATATAGGGACATGGTCTGCAGGAGCCACAGCTGAGACTTGAACCTATGACCTTCTGCCCCTGAACACACTGGCTGGGTGTACTGCACCAAACTGTTGCCACAGAGGCAGGTCATTCCCTGGGGATACCATTACTGTTCGTCAGACAGACAGACATCTTTTGCAGTGCATGGCCCCCACCTAGACAGGGCTTGGCCTTGGTCTGCTATGGGCATATGCCATTGCCCCCTCCACCACCAGCACCCCTCTGCCACCATGCTGACATGCCCTTATGCTGGTGGTGCTGGTGGTGCGCAGTCCCAGGCCATCCAGTGTGCCAGTAGGCGGCTGCCTATGGTGTGTAATCTGGGGTAGGTGTGCCTGCATAGACATCCATGCTTCCCCCCGGCACTGCCTGCCAATCTTGTGTGCCCTTTGGGGTATTTTTTGGGCACTGTCCCCTGGGACACTGTGGGACACACACACTCGTGGGCATGTTTGACCTTGATCAGTTGCTGATATTCCGTTTCTGCTTTTCTATGTGTCACCTAGGCATCTGCCTACCTGCCCTCTGCCCCACTGCATGTCACGCCTGCAGCCCCCTGTACCCCATTTGCAGCCTCACTATTGTGCCCTTTCGTACTTGGGCACTATGCTGTTGCTGCACATGTATCACTACTATCACTTCTCTTGGTCTCCCTGCCTTTGCTGTATATTGCTGACTGAAATGGTTTCTCTCTCCTTCACTTTTGCCTCTAACGCCAGGTTTTCACTCGCGCTATTTTTTGGACCTTCATTTCACAGCGATAGTGTGCCTGGAGCCTCTCCCCCCCCCGCCCATTGACCCCTTATCTCCGCCCTCTGGAGAGCCTTAGTCCACCCTTTCTGTGTCTTAGCACCGCCAGGGAAGTTGTAGGGCAAAACGGCACGTTATCGCGCAAAAAAGTTAATTTATCGCACAATAACGTCACGTATCATGTGATAACATCACGTATCGTGCGATAACGTCACATATCACGCGATAAGGTTACGTATCACGCGATAATGTTACATATCGTGCGATAATTGCACCGCTGCAACGTTATCACTGTTTAGTAAACATACCCCTATGAGTGCTGTCTTCTATCAAACACATGACACCAACCGGAAAGCTATTGATGGAGTGGACAGGAAATACTTAGACTGTGAAAAGTAATTTTTGTCCACTCTCTGGGCTCTCCAGCATTCCTGTAGTTATATCCTTCTTGACCTCTCTGCTGCTTTTGACACTGTTGACCATAACCTTCTCGATACCCTGTCCTCACTTGATTTTAAGGGCTCTGTACTATCCTGGTTCTCCTCCTATCTCTCCCATTGTTCTTTCAGTGTTAGTTCTGATGGCTCCTCCTCTGCTGCTATTGCACTCTCAGTTGGTGCATCCCAAAGATCTGTCTTGGGTCTGCTCCTTTTCTCTCTTTGTACCCAGTTCCTTGGTGCGCTCATCTCTTCCCATGGCTTTCAGTACCATCTTTATGCCGGTGACTCCCAGATCTACCTCTCTACGCCTGAAATCTCTCCAGCAATGCAGACTCAGATCTCTGCCTGCCTTTCTGATATTGCTACTTCGATGTCTCACCACTGCTTAAAATTGAACATGGCTAAGACTGAGCTTCTCATTTTTCCCCCTAAACCTCCTCTCCTCTTTCTGCTTTCTCAGTCTCTGTGGATAACTCTCTACTTCTTCCTGTTTACTTGGCTTGCAACCTTGGGGTTGTCTCTGACTCCTCTGTCTCTTTCTCCACACACATCCGTCTGATAGCTAAGACCTGCCGTTTCTTTTTCATTAATATCAACAAAATCCACCCATTCCTTTCTGAACACACTACTAAGATGCTTATCCAAACCTTAATCACCTCCCATCTTGACTACTGTGACCTACTCCATGCTGGTATCCCTTTGAATCATCTCTCTCCCTTTCAATCTGTTCAACACTCTGCTGCATGGCTAATCTTCCACCAGCCAAGTCATGCCCATATTACCCCTCTTCTCAAATCACTTTATTGGCTCCCTATCCGTTTCAAACTTCTTCTGCTGACCTATAAATGCATTCACTCTACAGCTCCTCACTACCTTTCTTCTCTTATTTATTTATTTACATTCTCTTGCATACCATGCTCTTCTGCATCAGTGCGGTTTACATTGAGCAGGGCACTATAACTTGGAGATAACTATTTTACAGGGAACATGGGCTATGGAGGGTTAAATGGCTTGCCCAAGACCACAAGGAGCACCTGTGGGACTAGAAACCCCAGTCCTTCCGGCCAAAGGTTGCTGTCCTCTAGTGGGATTTGAACCCCCGACCTTCCGACCTGAAGTACCTTGCCCCAACCACTTGGCTACTCCACTCCTATCTCTCCTTACACTCCGCCCACCCTCAGGAACTCTGCTCTTCTGGCAAATTGCTTCTATCTGTGCCCTTCTCTTCCATTGCTAACTCCAGACTTTGCTCCTTTCACTTTGCTGCACCTTACGCTTGGAACAAACTACCTGTGTCTGTACGCCAGGCACCTTCTCTGACCCTTTTCAAATCCAGACTGAAAACTCACCTCTTCGCTGCTGCTTTTGGATCTTGACTCACCTGATCTCCTTGTTTCTTTACCTTTATCCCTTTCTACAGCTTCTGTGTTGTCTGTCTTGACTTGATTGTAAGCTCTGATGAGCAGGGTCTGTCTCTTACATGTCTGTGCAGTGCTGTGTATGACTTGTAGCTCTATACAAATGCTCAGTAGTAGTAGATTAGTGGTGGAAACCCATCACCAGCACATCAGTTTTCTAGGCAGTGATTAGATAAAATGTGAACAAGTCTCCAACAGCTGGATCATCTCCTTAGCCCTGCAGGGATGGCCCTGGATGCTCAGAACCCCAGAAATGATGTCATGCAGGGCCTGGTGGGGCTGCATGACTGCACCACCAGTGTGCCATTGGTGGACAATTCTGACTCTGGGAGGGAGTCAAGTGCACCTGAGCCAACTCAGCATCATTTTTTTGGTGAAAATATTTGCAGAGACTTCCCCAAAGTATATGTGGATGGTTGTGCTTACCGTCGAGAGACTGACCATGTCTTGGTTACAGGTATAGGAGTAGTCTGGGAGCAGAACCACCCCGTGGACTCTTAAAGTATCACTTGGGGTCCAAAACAAATCAATATGCTGAGTTAGCTGCAGTCTTGGCTGCTCTCCAAGCAGCTGCCGGGAAGGGGGGGAGTCCGCAGTCTGACAATCTGCACTGACTCCAATTATGTCCGACACAATTTTGTCTCATACCTCTCTATTTGGAAAACCAACAATATGCTGAATTCCATAGGGAAACCCATCCAACACAAGGAACTAATCCTGGCTTTAGACAGAGTAGCGCATGAAAATGACATGACGGTCTTCTGAAAGAAGGTGAATAGGCCATTCCCATGCTAACAATCCTGACAAGGTTGGGAATGATCTGGCTATCCAGCTTGCCAAGGAAGCTGCCATTTCTGGAGAACTTTGGCAATTGGAGATTCCTTTGGACAACCTGACCGTGTCTATCAAAGCAGTCACCCGATGACAAACACAACAGCTAGCCACCCCGCCGGTGGTGCAGTTGGATGGTCAGATCACAGATATTGACCTAGTTCTGGTCCAACAACAAGATCCATGCCCATGATGAGCCTTGTGCTGGTCACAGAGGTGACAGAGTCACCTATGAAATGTTGAAACAAATGGCATACTGCCCCACATGTACCAGGATGTACAATTGTATACCAAAGGTTGTATAACTTGTTGCAGATTTCAACCTGCTGCTCCTTTTCGAAGGGCACCTTTTAGAAACAAAAGTCTGACCATGTCTTGGTCTGACCTCCAAATTGATTGGATTGGTCCTGTGATCCGAACCTCTCGAGGCAACAAAAACATGCTGATCATTACTTGCTTATTCATCAAGTGGCTTGAGTGCATTCCAGCACCCAACTGCACCACTGAGACGACAGTCACTCTGTTGTTGAATCATGTTTTCAGCAGGTGGAGTCTACCCATGTGAGTAGAATCTGCTCAAGATTCCCGTTTTACGAGAAAAGTTATCAAGTACCTGTGGAAGTTATTAGGAGTTAAGGATTTGGTAATTGTAATCATAGCGCTCCATAACTTACTACCTTAAAAAACTAATTTATGCTAATTTTACACTATTTTTCTGGCAGTAATAAAATCTAATTTATATCCAAACACAGGGTTAGTTCTTGTTTTATCACATGGTTTGTTTGCCAGGTAGTCCTATAGAATCCTGGGAAAGTGAGAAGTAGCAGTTTTTCCTAAACATACCGAGTATTTATACATGTGTATTTATCTGCTACTGACAATATCTCCTACATTACTGAAAAGGAATCACAATTCATAGAAGGCCACAATTTGTAACATCTACAGCACCATGGTACGAAAATTCAGAAACAGCATACTGTACAGGGCATACAAGTCAGTTGTTACAAGGCTATGTCCCAAAGATTTTTCACTCCTAAGAAAAACACTTTGCGGGTGAGCGGGGCTAACAAGATCTTTAAAATTATGCCCTCGAGAAAAAACAAAATGAACACAACTATCCTGAAGCTCAGGAACTACCCTAAGGACAGCCATATGTTGATGGACAATATCTTTAATTTGATAGCTCAATGGGGAAAAAGTAGTGATAAAGTGAACATACTGTGCATCCTCAGAATCAACACTTGGCGATGTCAGGGGAATGAATAACCATTCCTTATTATTACATACCATTCTTCAGTTGGGCTTTTTTGATCACTGACTTGGGATACCTCTTGGCTTGAAAATTAGCCACTAAAGCTTTTGACTGTTTATGAAATTCTTCCACCATTGTAAAGTGCCAATAGAAACAGATAAACTGTTAAAAGAGAAGACTATTTTTTAAAGATACAGGGTGATTACTCAAATCGTGAAGATAGGTATTACAATCTGTGGATTTATGATAAACAGTTGTAACCAGTTTACTAGCTTCCTTTTTAACCAAAACATCTAAGAATGAAACATGGTTAGCATCAGAAGCAATGGAAAACTGGATATGGGAATCACACCCATTGACCCTAAAAATTATCTAACTCATCACCATTATCACACCATAACAGAAACATGTCATCTATAAAACAAGCTTATTTTTATACAATTTTATTTTTATAGGCCGACTGTGTAAGTCACTGCTGCTCCCAGTCTGCTATATAAAAATTGATGACTGAGGGAGCCAGTGTGGCCCCCATAGCAATGTCTGGGAAACAAAAACATTGACAGAAAGACTTCTAGAGGTTTCCAGTTGTTATGGACTGGATTTGAACAGGTGTTCCTTGCATTGGACTGCAATTGTCTTTGAGGAGGCGCTATTATTTTTCTTGGGTGGTAGAAAGTAGACTGGTTGGCTCTAGCAAGCTTATCCTTAGTTGTGTCTTATATTTCTGGTAATATTAGCTGTTGTATCCTGATTGGTTCAGTCTGGTCTTGAGCTCTGTGGAAAACACTTCCTAGATTTTTAGCCTTCTGAATCTATTGACTTAATCTCAAGAGACATTTTCCAAAGACTTTTCTTGTGCCATGTTACTTTCCCTGTAATTTCTGGGAAAGGTATCATGGAACCCTTACAGTATAAAATTGTTTTCCTTGTTTAATTCTTGGATATACAATATTAAATCCTTCTGTCAAATTACCAGTTACTATTATGCTATCAGAGACATTTACCAAGCCTACTTCAGATCCTGGTTTTCCAATTAGTAGACCTGTTCAGAAATTCTGTGAAATAATGTCTAAGAAACTCAGAAATGATTTCACAGAATTTCTGGCACAAGAACATGTAGCACGCCTCTGTCACAAAGCTGTGTGTCCTTTGGATTAGTTTTTTGCTTCATATTTTGACACCTTCACTTCAACAAAGGAATTTTTTTTGTGGAAGCAATGGAGCAAACATAGGATCTCTTCTCTTTCTGAAAGGTTAAGAAAAATAGTGCCCTGCCCTGACCTGACCCTGTGCTGTCTTTTCCTGCCTAATGCTGACATCTTTACCCATGAGGTTTGGATTGGGCAGGCAGGGATGAGCTTTTATAGCTGTTTGTCAAAGAGTTTCAGCATGATTGACTGAAGTGTCTTCTGCTTCTGGCTGCCCCCTCTCCCATGTTCTCCCTCCTAGTGTTTCTTTACTTTGTCTGTGGTACACACAAACACCTTTGTTGAAAAGAAATATATGGAAATTCACTTACATATTCGGTCTCATTAATTTGGTTCAGCAATGACAAACTATACAAAAGATTCCCCACTTTATTTTGAAAATAAATGCATATCCCTTCTGAGCATTCATATTTACTGTAAAATGGGCATGATCAGTGCATTTTTCGTAGGAAAACAAAGGTGTCAAAAATAATATACAGAGCTCTTTCATTAATACATGAAGACCATGGGCAAATTTTAGCAGGCAATGAAAAAAGGTGCCAGTACTCTGTATCACCACGTACCCCCTTAAAAAAGCCCTGGGCTTGATAGTCAAAGGATTTATACTCTTAACTCTGAGAGATTTACTCCCAAATTGGCATCTTTGAAAATTTACTAGCACTGAGTGCCTACATTTGTACTCAGACAGAGTAATATCTAAACTCCACAGCATTTTTAAAAATATTGTCCATGGTATTAAATAAAATCCAGATATTCAGCACTGGTATCCAGATAGTCACCAGAGCTGAATATCCAGATTCTGGATAACTGTGATCAGTACCGTACCTAGCCCTAAGCGAGCGATGCGGCCACACAGGGAGCAAAGGCTTAAGGGGCGCATTTCAGCCGCCACCACATTTTCTTCTCTCAGCGGCGACAGGCAATGGCAGACTGCTGAAATGCACCCCTTAAGCCTTCTCGCGGCACGCTAAGCAGGTCTGGTCTCTCCCTCCTCTGGCACGGCATCAGAGCAGGGAGGGACAGATCTGCTTAGCGCACCAGTGACTTGCACATCGGGTGCACCTCTTCTCTACCACCGCCGTCCAGAAAGTGGCTAGATAGAGGTGTGTGTGGGAGGGGGGGGGGGGAGCGCATGCCTGATGTGCAAGTTGCACAGGGCACGATTCACGCTCAGTACAGCCCTGGCTGTGATTTCTCCATGGAGAAAAAAGAATATTATCAGCTATACAATTGGTAACATCACTGCTGAAAGTGCAGAGGTGGACTCTCTCTCAGAACCCAGAAGAATTTGAAGAAAACTCTATGGGCATGCATTCTTGCTCTCTCCTACATGTCTCATGCTCCTCCTCTTCATTCTTATTTCATCCGTGGCAAGGAGTAGACACAGCTTCCCCCTCTCTTTTTAATTTCTCTCATAAAATTGTTAATTTTTCCCCTACCTCTTTATTATTGTTATCATGAGAAGACTAAGATCTCGACAAACAACAATAGATGTCCCTTCCCCAATCCAGTATGGAGCAGTTCTCTCCAGCAGTGGTTTTTTTTTACATTATACTGTGCAGATTGTCAATTCTAGTTGGCCCTGACCGGAGCAGCACCACTCAGACAGCGCTAATAACAAGATCTGTCTCCCATCCTCCACAACAAATTCTCTTCTGGCACTTTGTGGAACAGATAATGCTTTGAAAGAAATCAAACATACTGTCACACCCATTAGAGCAGTCCTTCTCCAGCAGTGGACTTTTCTCACAAGAGCATTTAAAAAAGATTGAAATTTTCAGAGGCTTTTTTACCCCAGACAGCAACAGTCATCCTGAAACAATAGCTCTGAGGTAAATCTGACCTTAGTAATCAATGAGTTGTACTGACAGACCTCTGGAATGTGGCATAATCTCCCTGAGGGAGAGCTTATGCTAATGGTGACAACTTCAGTTAAAACACAGTCTTTTGCAGGCTGTGAAACAGTAGTGTAGGAAGCTCAATGAGTTACTGGAAGTGGGGGGAAGGGATTCAGAGCTACTTTTCACTGCGACCTTGGCTGATTCTGCAATTTTTTCTTTCATTCTTTTCTTGAAAGTTTAGATGCTGAAGGTTATGTTTTTATGTTTGACACCTTGACACCTTATGGATACTTCAGAACAGGCTGCAGCGATGGTGACAGATTATCTTCCTAGAAATTTTTTTATTGTGCGCAAGGTTGCGCTGACTGTGTGCTGTCCGCTAATACATCATGGGAGGCCCCCTTTTGTTTTCTCACCCCCCAGAATAATTCTCTGTGTACAGGTCACCACTGCCAAAGGGGAACTGCTCCAGCAGTGTGCCTGAGAAGATCCAGACTATGCTAGACTGGAGGAACAGAGGAGAGTTTACAAGGAGGGGGGAGGGGGGGGGGGAAGCACCAGAGTTGCAATCCTTTTTTGCCTTCTCTTTGCTTTTTTTTGTTTAACCCTTACCCTATAGGATCTATGAAGGGTACCATGGATTTTCAAATTATTTGAGAGGGAGAAACACTTGCAGTCAGGCTGAAAGGGAAAAGAAAAAAAATGGCCACTTCCTGATTCTTCTGAAAGTAGATTTGAAGTTTCTCCCTGTGGTGCGGACTCTCAGCCCTACAAATTTAATCTTACTCGCTATCATTTTTCTCAGAGAAAGAGGGAAGGAACATTTCCTCCTTTAGCCGGGCGGCCTTCTGCTTATTTTTAAAAAAAGTAGCAAGTCTTCATATTAGCCTATTCTCTCTGCCCTGCCATCCCCTCAGGCTTGTGTCACCATAATATTTTAATAGTATGTTCAAAGGTATACAACATAAAAAGAGCATTTCTAAGAAAAAACAAAATATGACCTGGACAGGAATAATGGTACCCTTCACTAATACTTGTTTGCACAAACCTTGGCAGTGATGACAGCCTCCAAAGGTTTCTTGCAGCCATCTCAAGGTTTCATACATCTGTCTATTGGTAGTTTCTCTTACTCTTCAACTGTGATTTGTTCCAGCTTATGAATGTTTCCAGGATTCCTTTTACCAATGGCAGATTTCAGCTCTCTCCAAAGGTTCTCAATTGGATTGAGATCAGGATTCATTGCTGGCCAGTTTAAAACATTCTATTTGTTCCTTTTTAACCATTCTTTTGTACTTGTGGATGTATATTTTGGATCATTGTCCTGCTGAAGGACCCATGACCTTCGACCCAGACCTAGCTTTCTGACACTAGGTAGCACATTCTGCACTAAAATACCTTGGTAGTCTTGACTCCTTTAATATGTTCCAGGCCTTCAGTTCATGAGGCAACAGAACAACCCCGTAACATTATGGAACCTCCATTATATTTAACTACAGGAAGGGTGTTTTTTTTCCTTATAAACTTCATTTCTTTTCCTGTAAACACATCGCTGGTCTGCATTGTCAAAGAGCTCAAGTATGGTTTCATCTCTCCACAGAACATTTTCCCAGAAGGATTGTGGTTTCAGGCAAAGATCAGGTGTGCCTTTTTATGTCTGTCTTTGAGCAGTGGGGTCATCCTTGGTCTTTGCCCATTAAGTCCTTCTTTGTTTAGTGCATAATTTATGGTGCGGATTGAAACCACTAATCCAGATTGCTCCATCAGCCTTAAGCTCTTTGGATGTTGTACATGGTGTTTTTCCAACAGTTCAACTAACCTTCAAAGGCTTCTTGGATTAATTTTCCCCTTCCCACCTTGTCCTTGGAAGTTCTTGACAGTTCTACAAGTAGAAAACATCTTAATAACATTGCAAACTGTAGACACAGGAATCCCAAGGTCTTTGAAGATAGCTTTGTACCCCTTTGAAGTGTGATGTTTGTGATAATGGCTTTTCTGATGGTCTCAGGCTGCTGTCTTGTCGTCACCATTGTGAAAATGGAACAGGGAGTGAATGTGGCCATTTTAAACATTAAAGCCATCATTCATTGGTTGATTCAAGTCATGTGAGTACTGACAATTGATCCTTACTGGAGTAGGAATGTGCTTCTTCTGTTCAAACTGATTTGAATTGTTTATAAGCATGCCGATAATCATGTCCTGGCAATGTCCCAGTTTTTATATGATTTCCTTTTATTTTATGTGTGAAATATGTATGCATATATAGTCCAAAACCATTTCACTGGCTACTTTTTTTTAGAAGATGCCAATAATGTTGACCACAACTGTATACCCTACAGAAGGTTTTCTGTCTTCAATTAAAAACACTGGGGGGGGGGGGGGGATATTCCAAGGCATTTACATGGTTTGCAGACCTGCAAACCATGTAAATGCCACTGAGGTGGATATTCAGTGGCACTAACATGGCTAGTACTGCTGAATATCCATGGGTGCCAGTGCTATTTATTTACATTCTCTTATATACCGTGCTATTCTGCATCAGTGCAGTTTACATTGAACAAACTGAAATTACATTGAACAGGGCATTATAACTTGGAGATAACTATTTTACAGGGAACATGGGCTATGGAGGGTTAAGTGGCTTGCCCAAGACCACAAGGAGCACCTGTGGGACTAGAAAGCCCAGTCCTTCCAGCCCAAGGTTGCTGTCCTCTAGTGGGATTTGAACCCCCAACCTTCCGGCCTGAAGTACCTTGCCCCAACCACTAGGCCACTCCTCCACTCCATACACCCTGATGCTAACCACTTACCATCAGGGCATGTCAGGGGCATTCCAGTGTGGCACATGTTGCTAACCAGGCAGCAGACATATTGAGCCACTGCTCGGTTAGAGACACATGGGTAAAGTAAGCCATAGAAAATGCTGGCCTTACTTTATCTGCAGAAGCTAACCGGGCAGTGGCTCAATATCACAGCTGCCTGGTTAGTTTCTGCGTTCTGCAGCTAACCCAGACATTCAATGCCAATGGCTGGATATGGCCCTTGTATTGAATATCCAGAGTTACAGTTCAGTAATGATGGCTAGTTGCTGCCACTAAATTCCTTCCCCCCCTCCCCCCACCATATGCTCTCTCAAACTTCCCCTGACAGCTCCTGTCCACAGGAAACTAGTTAATACTAATTTCTATGAATATGCATATATGTTTACAGAAATCAAGAAATTAACTAGGCCGACAGGGACGAAAGGAATATTCTTCCATCCATTGACCAACTTCTTTTCACCTCTCAGGCAAGGGATACAATCCTATCCAGCCATCATCTCACTATTATCATCTCTTATCTAGATGATATGGCAACACCACCAGATACATTATTTTCCAAACGCTTTCCAGAACATTGTTTTCTCCTAGGTTTTTCCTCTGTCATGAAGGTAAAAAATAGTCTGTCAAGAGTAACATTTGCTAACATCTATGACTTCACAGTCTGCTGAGCAACCCACAGGTGATCCTATATCATCATCCCTGCTAATCACCCATTTCCTTGCCAGCAGTAAAGCCTACACAGGGAAAGGATCATTTTATCTAGTATAACAATCAGTCCCCATCCTGGACTTCCTAATTTCTTGTTGCACAATAGTATGTAGTGAGATCCTTCTCATGTCCACTTAGTACTATGTATTTGAAAAAAAACAAACCCTAGAGGTTAAAAATATTTGTTTCTTTCTCTCTCCATTCTTTGAGGAGTGAGTTCAGCCCCAAACACCACCACTTTCCTGTAAAAACTGACAGCTGCATGCCCTCTTATGCTATTCCGTGAGATGAACCACTTAGTCCTTTATTCTTTTCCTCTACTACAACCTACTGCTGTGTTAGCTCTCAGATATCAAGGGCGGTTTATTGCTACATGGAAGACACCACCCTCACACCCTCAGCTCTGGATTACTCATATGTGTGGTTGATACTATCCTGCTTGCTCATGGAGAGAGGTAACTTGCCTGTAACAAGGTTCTATATCGACAGAAGTATATATCAACCACACAGTCACACTCACTTCCCTCAGGTTGAAGTATCTATGAAATAGACTGAAGGGGAAGAGCATGAGGCACATAATAGGGAGCAGGCACACATGCTCAGAGAGTTACATAGTAACATAATAAATGATGGCAGATAAAGACCAGTATGGTCCATCTAGTATGCCCAGTAAGATGGCAAGAGTAGGTGCACCTGCATCTCCGTGCAGGCCACTCCTCCCCATGTCTTTGTTTAGGGGTGAAACCATCGCTCCGTGTAGGACACCCCTGTTTGTTGAGAAATTAGATACGTTTATTTTGATTTTATCCTGTTGCTGTAAAGGGATCCACTGTGTTTGTCCCATACCATTTTGAATTCTGTCACTGTATTTGCCCCCACCACTTCCATCGGTAGGGCATTCCAAGCATCCACCACCCTTTCAGTGAAAAACTATTTCTTGACATTGCCTTTCAATTTACCCCCTGCAGCTTCATGTTATGCCTTCTTCAAACTCTTGCATTCTGAGAAAGCGAGTCCAACTCTGTGCCATCTGCGGCAATGTTATCCATATTTGTGGCTTTTATATCTTGCTGTCAGTGGAGAATCCCTGTTACAAGTAAGAAAAGTCACTTGGGGTTTGATATTAAACAAGTTGGGCTGCAACTTTAGGGGCATGCTTACTAAAATGTATAACAATAGAACTGATTCAACTCCAAAGATTAACACATAGGCTGGTGCTAACTTTTTTTTTTTTGGGGGGGGGGGGGGGGGGGGGGGTGTCCATATGTCCCTCTGCTGTTATCTTGTTTGAATCATGTTAAATGGCACATGAGTGCACTTACTGGCGGTAAGTGCATCGGCACTAATGGCAACGTGTGTTGTCAGCATGCGCTAGTGATGCTTACACTAATCGCAATGTGCCATCACCGCCTATGTTCCATTCCTAACTCATTGAGTCCCTGCCCCATACTGTGCTAACTGGTTAACATGAGACTTCACTGCACTGCCTCACGCTGTCAGCATGGTGTTCTTAGTACAAGTTAGTAAACACACCTCTTAGGCTCCTAAATTTGTGCCCTATTTTTAACCAAAACTATGAGCCTAAGGTGTTAGCTGAAAATTCATCTTAATTTTAGAGATTAGAAGAACCATGATTGGGATGTAACTATACCTGGCTATACTTTATTCAGAAAGGACAGGGTAGGAAGAAGAGGAGGAGGAGTTGCACTATATGTAAAAACTACTATTAAAGCTTTGGAATTACAGAGCTTAAAAGGGAGAGAGGAGGCATTGTGGGTTAAACTAGAAAGAGGGAAAGAGAAATCTATTTGCATTGGTGTGATATACAGACCTCCCTGACAAGAGGAAGAGGTGGACAGAGAGTTAATTGAAGACATACACAGCTTTGCTAGGAAAGGGGAAGTGCTACTGATAGGAGATTTCAATATGCCAGATGTTGATTGGCACATTCCTGCTGCAGTATCATCTAGAAGTAAGGAGAGCCTGGGTTCTCTACAGGGAGAACTATTCAAGCAATTGGTAACAGACCCCACACGTGAAGGGGCCATACTGGACTTGGTGCTTACCAATAGTGAAAGTGTTTTTGATGTTGTAGTGGGAGATCATTTTGTATCCAGTGATCACCAGATGGTGTGGTTCAGTATTAGGACTAGGACTGTTAGAATCCATTCAAAGGTGAGGGTCTTAGACTTTAGGAAGACTAACTTTGCCAAGATGGGCCAATATCTCAGGAAGTCGTTAGTGGGATGGGAACAGCTGGGGGATGTAGAAAAACAGTGGGCAACATTGAAAGGAGACATTTTAAGGGCAACCAACCTTTTTGTAAAAATGATAAATAAAGGTAAAAGGAAAAGGAGACTGCTATGGCTTTTTAAAGAAGTAGCTGAAGAAGTTAAGAAAAAGAGGGAAGCCTTCATGACATACAAGAGATCACAGAGAGAGGAAGACAGGCATCTATATTTGGAAAAACCTAGGGAAGCTAGCAAAGTAGTCAGAAAGGCAAAGATTCAAAAGGAGGAGGAAATAGCCAATGCAATAAAATGGGGGGGATAAGACATTTTTCAAATATGTTAGTGAGAAGAGGAAGGGCAAAAGTGGTATTGCCAGACTCAAAGGTGCAGGGGAGAAATATGTAGAAGCTGATAAGGATAAAGCGGAATTGCTTAACAAATATTTTTGTTCTGTGTTCACAGATGAAGAACCAGGAGCAGGACCTCAGAAAATACCCACAAATAGGAACAGAAGCAAGGGACATCTTGAACAATTTTCAGAAGACTGTGTTTGTTAGAAACTAGCTCAACTTAAAGTAGACAAAGCGATGGGACCGGATGGGATACACCCTAGAATACTGAGGGAACCTGGGGACGTTCTAGCAACTCCACTGACTGACCTTTTCAATGCCTCGTTGGAGTCGGGAGTGGTGCCAAAGGACTGGAGAGAGGCTCATGTGGTGCCTTTACACAAAAGCGGAAGTAAGGATGTGGTTGAAAACTACAGGCCGGTTAGTTTAACTTCAGTGGTGAGTAAGTTATTGGAAACGCTGCTGAAAGAGAAAATAGTGAGGTTTCTGGAGTCCAGCGGATTACAGGATCCGAGGCTGCATGGATTCACCAGAGGCAGGTCTTGTCAGACAAATCTAATTGATTTCTTTGACTGGGTGACCAGGGAGTTGGACCGAGGGAGAGCCCTAGATGTGGTGTATTTAGATTTCAGTAAAGCCTTTGACACTGTTCCTCACAGGTGACTTATAAACAAACTGAGCACCCTAGGGATGGACCCTAAAGTTACTGCTTGGGTTAGAAATTGGTTGGGTGGGAGGCGACAAAGAGTACAGGTAAATGGAGCTCACTCTGAGAAGGATGTTACCAGTGGTGTGCCCCAGGGATCTGTCCATGGTCCGATTCTTTTTAACATCTTTGTTAGTGATATAGAGGCACTGTTCCTTCTAAGCTGGGCGCGTGTGCGCGCGCACACACCTCACCGAGTGAGCGCACATACTTTACAACAGAGCACACAAAAATTGCGGTTCTGATTCTGATAGAAAAAAACACAGATGTCTCAAAATTTAAAAGTTGTGATTGTAATTGCTAGAAATTTTCCGCTTCATTTAGCAATCGTCTATTTTCATTTAATTTGATTAAAATCAATGTGGTGTACATACTGTATTCTGACATTTAGTCAAATTTTAAATATATAACTCCGAGTGTCATTATGTGGCGCACAAAAATTTAACCTTCCTTCAAAAGCTGCACAGCTGATATTTTATGCGCACACAGCCTACCGAAAATTAGAGGGAACATTGTATAGAGGAAGGGCTGTCGGGTAAGGTTTGTCTCTTTGTGGATGATACCAAAATCTGCAATAGAGTAGACACCCAGGAAAGTGTAGATAACATGAGGAGGGATCTAGCTAAGTTTGAAGAATGGTCTAGAATTTGGCAGCTGGGATTTAATGTTAAAAAATGTAAGGTCATGCATTTGGGCTGCAGCAATCCAAGGGAGCAATATAGCATACGGGGTGAAATACTTTTGTCCACTAAAGAGCAGGACATAGGCATGGTTGTGTCTGATGATCTTAAAGTAGCTAAACAGGTAGAAAAGGCGATGGCAAAAGCTAGAAGGATGCTTGGGTGCATACAGAGAGGAATGGCTAGCAGAAAAAAGGAGGTGATAGTGCCTCTCTATAAGTCTTTGGTGCGACCTCATTTGGAGTATAGTGTGCAATTCTGGAGACCGCACCTTCAAAAGGATGTGAACAGAATGGAGTCAGTGCAGAGGGTGGCTACTAAAATGATTAGTGGTCTTCATTATAAAGCATATGAGGACAGACTTAAGGATCTTAATATGTACACCTTCGAAGAAAGGCGGGATAGAGGTGATATGATTGAGATGTTTAAATACCTCCATGGCATAAATATTCAGGGAGAGAGCCTCTTTCAATTGAAAGCAAGTTCTGCTATGAGGGGACATGGGATGAGGGTGAAGGGAGATAGATTGAGGAGTGATATGCAGAAATATTTCTTTACGGAAAGAGTAGTGGGTCCGTGGAATGGTCTCCCAGTTTAGGTGGTAGAGATGGACAGTAACTGAATTCAAAAAAGCATGGGGCAAACACAGAGGATCTCTAAAGGTAAAAAGAGGATTGTTGTAGTTGTTGATATGGAAGGACAGACTAGATAGGCCATGTGGTCTTTTTTTGTCATCATATTTCTATGTTTCTATGGGGGGGATAGTCACAGGCATTTTCATAGTGTCCTTTGAGAGGCTAGAAGAGGGTTTCCCTACAACTTCTTAAATGCTTTGACATTTTGTTCATTTGAAACAGAAGATTTTAATAGCTTTATTGAAGACTGAATTGTATCCTGAGGCAGGTGGCTGTAGCTGCCAAAACACTGCCAGTAATATTTGAAGTGTTGGGCAGCTTGTGAACAATACTGATCAATACTGTATTTGGTTGCATTGATGACAACGGCTGTTTTTTTTTTATATCTTTTGGAAAGAATTGCATTTTCAAAGATAAGTGGCCATTTGAAATGTGATATTGATTCATTGAGCTCAAATAGTTTTCCTTATTTTTTCTTTACATGTTTTTGAAACTTCTTATATCAGTTTGGGTCAATATATAGCTGGGGCAGTCAGAATTTAGTTTAAGAACTGGCAACCACGGCCAAATTAAATCTGGATGCTGAATGCTGGTATCCTAATAGTGGACAATGCTGAATATCTATATTTTGCAGCCAGCACCAGCATTATCTGCATATGGATAACTTTACTGTGCCCAATCTCCACTTCTGGACCGCCCGAGCACTAGAGGCTGTTAGACAGAATATTCAGCAGCATTACTCGTATCTGGATTGTGCTACTGAATACTTCTGTCACCAGCATTTATCCATTTAGCAGGTACTGCTAACCAGATGAGTGCTTCTGAAAACTGCCCACAGTGTTTTTTTTCATAATTGCAGAATTAAATCCATTAAGAGAAATCTTTCTTAAGGCACAGGATTAAAATGCAATTAGTGTATGAGAGCTAGCAGGCTCTGTGCTGAATTTTCTTTTCAAACTGACTATGGTTGCTATTGCTTTGCCCAATATTTAAAAAACATTATCCAGATAACCAAGGAGGGTATAATAATGCTGAGTGAGATATTCAGTGGCACTATCCAGATAGTACAGTTGTATATTTCCATATACTGCCTTGGCACTATCCAGGGAGGTCTGGGGCCAGAGCGAGGGTGCTGCCCACTGATATCTGGGTAAATGCCAATCTTATCTGAATAGCAGCAATTTTCAGCTGCTAACCAGACAGGCTAGCTGGAAAGCTTTGGCTGGGCAAAAAATAGGTCTAAATTGCTATCCAGGGAGCCTCATTTGGAGCCTATTTTTCAGAGACTCCAGTTTTTAAAAGTTGTCCACAAGGTATGTGCAGGCTTCTCCATACAGATATAAATTTTTGGATATGGTCGTTATTGTGGACCCCTTATATTATCATAGGTGAGGTTTTTTAGAGGGTCTATTGTGCTCTTTGTTGGTTTAACCTATATGTTCCTATCCAAGACAATAGTTTCACCTGAGTAATACTACAGCATGCTATCCAATAATGCTTTCCCTTGTCTAGGCTTATTCTGTGGCAAATGATTCCCCACTTTTCTAAGTTCTTATCTCTCATGGTTATGGCAATCAGTGGTTAAAGTGCCAGGCCAGGCAATGCCAGGTTAGACTGTTGCTCTTCAGATTCTTCCTGACCCCAAGAATGGGAAAAGCTGCTCTTTTCTCTCAGTATGAGGTCAGTTAAAAGCCAGGTGTTTCCCCAAAGTTAGACTTACAGGTCCTTGAAACCAGTTTGTCTTATCCCCTGGGCATACATAGAAGCATATGCACATTGGTTTTCATGCATTCTTTATGGAAGTAAGGGGGAGGCTGGGAGCTACATGCCAGTTAGTCAGACCTCAGTGGTGAGTAAATTAATGGAATCTCTGCTAAAACAGAGAACAGCTCCTTTTCTGGAACACACTGTATTGCAGGATCAAAATCAGCATGGTTTTACCAGAGGTACGACTTGTCAGATGAATCTGATCAGCTGACTGGGTGACCAAAGAGCTGGATCTAGGAGAGCAGTTGATGTGGTTTGTTTGGTTTTCAGTAAGACTTTTGAGATAGGTCTCGTATAGGGCCTTACAAATAAACTGAGTATCTTTGGTATGAGCCTTCAAGTCATTGACTGGGTTAACAGTGGTTGAATAGGATATGATGATATGATAGAGGCATTTAAATATCTCCAACACATAATGACATAGGAGGCAAGCCTCTTTCAAAGGAAAGGAAGTTCAGGCCATGTTTCGCTTAAAACTTCCTCAGGGGTAAAAGGCAAACTGGGGTCATAAAAATAAAAACAAATATAAAAAATAAATTTTATATTTTATGATTATTAATTTTTATGGCTGCAATTATTATTTTGTACAATGTTTTTGTTTGTTTTTGTATAATGGTTTGTTTGTTTTTATTTTTATGACCCCAGCTTGCCTTTTACTCCTGAGGACGTTTTAAAAGAAACACGGCCTGTGTCGGGTTTTATTGGCAATCCAAATAAGAACATAAGAACATAAGATATGCCATACTGGGTCAGACCAAGGTCCATCAAGCCCAGTATTCTGTTTCCAACAGTGGCCAATCTAGGTCATATGTACCTAGCAGTTTCCCCAAGAGACACAAGTTCCACAATGCTTGTACTTGGTCAAGCATTGATATCTTCGGTCACTTCTTAATAATGGTTTATGGACCTTTCCTCCAGGAACTTGTCCAAACCTATTTTAAACCCAGCTACACTAACAGCTTTTACTACATCCTCTGGTAACAAATTCCAGAGTTTGATTACACGTTGAGTGAAAAAATATTTTCTTTTATTAGTCTTAAATAGTTTACCCTGTAGCTTCATTGCATGTCCCCTAGTCTTTCTATATTCTGATAAGGTAAACAATCGATCTACGTTTACCCGTTCCACTCCGTTCATTAATTTATAGACTTCTATCATATCTCCCCTCAGCCGTCTCTTCTCCAGGTTAAAGAGCCCTAACCTTTTTAGCCTTTCTTCATAGGAGTATCCTTCCATCCCCTTTACCATTTTGGTGGCTCTTCTCTGTACCTTTTCTAAAATCGCTATATCCTTTTTAAGATACGGCGACCAGAATTGCACACAATATTCAAGGTGCGGTCTCACCATGGAACGATATAGAGGCATTATAATATCTTTTGTTTTATTTTCCATTCCTTTCCTTATCATACCTAGCATTCTATTTGCTCTCTTGGCCGCCGCTGCACACTGGGCCGAGGGTTTTAACATGGTATCCACAATGATGCCTAAACCTTTTTCCTGGGTGGTGGTTCCTAATATGGAACCTTGCATCGTGTAACCATAGTTTGGGTTGTTCTTCCCTAGGTACATAACCTTGCACTTGTCCACATTAAATTTCATCTGCCATTTTGATGCCCAGTCTTCCAATTTATCAAGATCCTCTTGCAATGTTTCACAATCCTCTTGGGTTTTAACAACTTTAAATAGTTTTGTGTCGTCTGCAAATTTGATAACCTCACTAGTTATTCCACTTTCCAGGTCATTTATGAATATGTCAAAAAGAAGCGGACCCAGCACAGATCCCTGGGGTACACCACTATTCACCTTTCTCCATTGGGAAAATTGGCCATTTAGCCCTACCCTCTGCTCTCTATCTTTTAACCAGTTCCTGATCCACAATAGTACACTGCCTCCTATCCCCATGACTCTTTAGTTTTGCCAAAAGTCTCTGATGAGGGACCTTGTCAAAGGCTTTCTGAAAGTCCAGATACACAATATCAACCGACTCACCTTTGTCCACCTGTTTATTCACTCCTTCAAAAAAACAGAACAGATTAGTAAGACAAGATCTTCCTTGTCTAAAGCCATGTTGGCTGTCTCCCATTAGGCTGTGACTATCTACATGCTGAGCAATTTTATTCTTTATGATGGTTTCTTCCATTTTTCCCGGTATTGACGTCAGGCTCACCAGTCTGTAGTTTCCCGGATCACCCCTGGAACCCTTTTTAAAAATTGGTGTTACATTGGCGATCCTCCAATCTTCAGGTATTAGAGATGATTTTAATGATAGTTCACAGATTACTGATAGCAGGTCTGCAATCTCATATTTCAGTTCTTTCAACACCCTTGGATGTATATCATCCGGCCCAGGTGATTTGCTACTCTTCAGTTTATCTAATAGTTGTAAGACATCTTCCCGATGTATCGATATTTCCTTCAATTCTTCCGCACCTTTAAATACCACTTCAGTCATGGGTAACATCCCTACATCTTCCTCAGTAAAGACCGAAGCAAAGAATTCATTCAGTCTCTCCACTATCGCCTTGTCGCCTCTTAGTGCTCCTTTAACCCCTTTATCATCTAATGGACCAACTGACTCTCTCACAGGTTTTTTGCTACGAATGTCCTTGAAAAGGTCTTTATTTCGCATTTTTGCTTCCGCAGCAAGCTTCTTCTCAAATTCTCTCTTTGCCTGCCTTATCAATGCCTTGCATTTGACTTGCCAGTGCTTGTGCTTTTTCCAGGTTTCGTCGTTTGGCTCTTTTTTCCATTTCCTAAAAGATGCTTTTTTGGCAAAAACAGCCTCTCTGACCTCACCTTTAAACCATGCTGGCAGTTTTTTGGACTTCCTTCCACTTTTCTTAAAGCATGGAATACAGCTGGTCTGGGCTTTCAAGATAGTATTTTTCAACAACACCCAAGCTTGATGTACGTCTTTAACCTTCGCAACTGCTCCTTTTAGTTTTTTCTTAACTGTTTTCCTCATTTTATCATAGTCTCCCTTTCAAAAGTTAAAAGGTAGTACTGTGGATTTCCTTACTATCCCTCCTCCACTAATTAAATCAAAGGCGATCATGCTATGATCACTATTGCCAAGTGGCCCCAACACCCTTATCTCGTGCACTAGATCTGGTGTTCCACTAAGGACTAGGTCCAATATGGCTTCCCCTCGGGTCGGTTCATGAACCAGCTGCTCCAAGAAGCAGTCATTTATTTCATCTAGGAACTTTATCTCCCTAGCATGTCCTGACGTGACACTGACCCAGTCGATACCGGGGTAATTGAAATCACCCATTATTATTACTGCGCTATAACTTTTGTTAGCTTCCTTGATTTCTTTGAGCATTTCATCATCCATTTGGTCATTCTGGCCAGGTGCTCGATAGTACACCCCCACTGCCATCGCCTTCCCCCTTTTATATGGAATTTCAATCCATATAGATTCTACAGCAGATTTTGTTTCCTGCAAAACTAATCCTTTCTGAGTCAATGCCCTCTCTAACATAGAGCGCAACCCCTCCACCAATTTGATCAGCTCTATCATTACGATATAGTTTGTACCCAGGTATCACAGTGTCCCACTGGTTGTCCTCCTTCCACCATGTCTCTGATATTCCAATCATATCTAACCTTTCATTTAGTGCTTTATATTCTAACTCTCCCATCTTATTCTTTAGACTTCTAGCATTTGCATACAAGCATTTTAGAGACTGTATTTTATTCATGTTAATTTGGCTATTGTAAGACATGGGTAAATTGGGATCTTTAAGCTCTGTCTGCTCCATACTTGAGGGCATTTGGGCTACTTTACTCTTTTGTGGAACCTCTCTGCTTTTGGTAGTATCCTTCAAGGATACATTCTTCTGAACCATCCGCTCTTGGGCGACTGTCGGCTTTCACTTAATATCTAGCTTAAAAGCTGCTCTATCTCCTTTTTAAAGGTTAATGCCAGCAGCCTGGTTCCTTCCCGGTTAAGGTGAAGCCCATCCCTTCGGAAGAGCCTCTCCTTTCCCAGACGGGCAGAGAGGAAACGCCGGAGAACTTGGAGCAGAACAGCAGCTCCTGGACTGTCGTGGCTGGAGTGAGCCGGAGGATCGGGCAGGCGGCCCCGGGACACCCTTGCACCTCCTTGGGTCCTATTGGTCTACGTATATATTGTGTACTACCTTTTGACCGCGGAGCGTGTCCATGGAGCGTGGCTCAAAGGGGCGTGGTCAAAGGGGCAGACACGCCCCTTTGGCGCCCCTTCGGCAACACAGCGGCGCCTGTTTGCCCTTCCGCTTACGTTGTTTCCTTTTGTTATTTGCTTTAGTTAGTTAGAATGGGTAAGCGGAAGGCGAAGGGCGCTCCTAAGGTGTCTGAAACTGCTACTGGGGACAAACTGAGTGGTCCTTTAGATAGGCATTTTTTGCCTGTTCCTGTTGCACAGTCCTCTCCAGATGGGGTCTCCCTAAATTCTAGTGGGAGATCCCCTCCCCCCTTGCCTGTGCCTTTGCATCTGTCTGGGATACCCGTGGAGTCTCCGGAAACAGCAAGTACAAAACTTCCTATTGTTTTTCCAATGCCTGTTCAATCTGTTTCCCTTAATAGTTTAACTGACGCTTCACCAGGAACCCCCGGTGCTGAGATTACTCTAAGAGATATCTGGTCTGCTTTGCTGGCTATCGACAAGAAAATGTCTTCTACTTTAAATGCTCTCTGTACATTCACCCAGGAGGCTGTTGTTTCTTTTCAACAGCTAGATGAGAGAGTTAGTTCTGTCGATAAGGCTGTAGCTAAAATAAGCTCTCAGGTACCATCGCTTGTTGTGGCTCATACAGTCAGGGTTAAGGATTCCTTGGTATTATACTCTCGGTTGGAGGCCTTAGAGAATTTGTCACGTTCCTGTAATCTCAGATTTTTGAATTTTCCGCAAACCCCTTTGTTGTCACCTAGAATATTACTTTAGAAATACTTTAAGGAAATATTGGAGATATCGGACCCTATTGTAGTATCGCAAACTTATTACCTTTTTTCTAGTGTTAAAAAGGTCAGTCCCATTGAGGGTGCCCTTGACGAAATTGTCCCTACTATTGCAAACTTAACTGCTTTTCTGGAAGACTCTACGGATAATATCCCTTCTCGCTCTACTCTACTGGTCACACTTGCCTCTCTCGAAGCTAAGCAGCGTATTTTGCAGGCTTTTTTTTAAGTGAAGTCTGCCATGTTTTGTGGTCAGACTATCAATATATTTCCTGATGTCTCTCACGAGACTCAGCTTCGGTGGAGGCAATTTCTGGTATTGAAACCCAAGGTTTTGGCAATTGGAGCCACTTTCTTTTTACGCTTCCCATGCAAGTGTGTTGTCAACTTTGAGGGCGCTACATATGTTTTCATGGATGTAACCCAGTTAGAGAAATTTGTTCTTGATCGCTCAGGCACAGTCGATGGGGATAATTCTGGTTCTTAGATAGATATTTCTCCGTTATTGTAGGCTCTAGGGCCTTGTTTACTAATCTGTATGTTTTTCTTATTTCCTTGTTATTCTCTGGCCGTACTCCATAATGTGGACTATATCATTTTCATTTTTTCATGATGTTATATTCTTATTGCATATTGTACTGTGATTTTCTTTCGCTAATTTGGTGTAAGTTTTCATCAAAATCAAATAAAAAAAAAAACACATATAGATATCCTTTTGGTATTCTTTTGTTTTTCAAGGATCCATCTTATTTCTGCAGCGATGTTTCTCCTTCCTTTCCCTTTCCTGAATCCTTCTTGCCATTCAGGTAGTTCTTGTTCAAGGTATGGCTTTAGTCTCCACTGAATGACCTTGAGTAGAATCTTGTTGGCATGTGGGATCAGAGCAATTGTGCAATAATTTCCACAGTCAATCAGATCACCTTTCTTCAGTAGTGGTATGAACACAGATCTTTTCCAGTGAATAAGCCATGATGTTATCTTCTAAATTTCCTGTCACAGTCTTGTAAGTATGGTAACAGCTACATCTGATTGCTGGAATACTTCAGGGGGGATGCCATTAATGCTCAGTGCTTTGTTCTTTGATAATGTTCTTTGATAGTGATCTCAGATATTAACACAACCACTTCTAGTCTTGATCCCTGCCCAGTTAGCTGGATCAAAAATACTAAACCACTCCTAGCGCCCTACATTCTAAATATAGCAATTTTTTCTCTCACACATGGTACTATGCCAACCATCCTAAAGAGAGCCTCGATTAGACCTATTCTGAAAAACAAAAAACTAGACAATCTTGATCCCTCTTCATATAGACCTATCTCTAGCCTTCCATTTATGGCAAAGATTATAGAAAAAATAGTATATAATCAACTTCAGGATCACATTGAACTTCATGCCCCCTTAGATTCATACCAATACGGCTTTAGACCATACCATAGTGTAGAAACACTTCTTGCAGTTATCTTTGATGATATTCTAAAATACATTGACAAATCAAAACAAGCAGTATTACTTATATTTTTGGATATATCAGCTGCCTTTGATTCAATTAACCATCGTATCCTTTTTGAAAGACTCAAACAGATTGGTATACATGGCACTATTCTTGCATGGTTCCAATCATATCTAACTGATCGATCGCAACAGGTAAAAATAGGAAACCATACTTCTAAAACCTATACGCAAAAACAAGTAATCCCACAAGGTTCTGCATTGTCAGCTCTACTCTTTAACATATATTTACAACCTATATGCCACATCATTCAACAGTGCAAATTAAAATATGCAATTTATGCTGATGATGTTATGATTTATCTCCCTATGGACATGGGGTATGTTTACTAAACCATCTTATTGTGCGCCTGGCGATAGTGTGCAGGCTGCCATAAAAGGAGTGGGCGTTTCAGTCTTAAAGCAGCAAAATGGGAGTATCGCGTGATAACGCACGCTGCTGCGCACATTATCGGGCGAAGCATCGCTAAGCACGTTAACGCGCGCTAATCTTAAGTAGGCGCCCAGACATGCAAATATAGAAACAGAGGTGTAGCACAATGGTTAATACATTGACTGATGATACAAGGGTCATGAGTTTGATCCCCCAGTGTGCCTAATGCATAAGGTTGGCTGAGGCATCAGCTTTGACATGTAAGTATTGTTTCCTGAGGCAGTTTATTTGTATTTTAATTATTGCTGCCAGCAAACACACCCTCACGTGCCGTAACCTAAGGTGCCGCATAAGGCACCCTATAGGGCACTCCATAGGGCACATTATAAAGTGCACTGTCCGCCACGGCACTCCATAATGTCCCCTATAAGGCGCTCCATAGGATACCTTAGAAGGCACCTTGTATGCACCGTAACTATAAGGTGCCTCAGAAGGCGCTGTATAGGGCGCCCTATAAAGCCTTCTGAGGCACCTTATGGTTACAGTACACTGAGGGTGGTTTTGCTGGCAGCACTAATGTACATTAAAAATAGATAATGCTTTGGATAGCTCTATCAAATAACCCCACTGTGGGTTTGAACCCATAAACTCTGGCTCTACAGGCAGTGAAGTAACCAGTGGGCTACAGCTCTATAGCTACTAACAAGCCCCTGGCTGGCTGCAGAAGGACTGCACGTCACCACACAAACAGTCTGCTGTGATCACCAGGATAGGGTTAACCCACCCGTACCCATGATGCACTGCACATGCAAATCAGCAGTCTACAGATGAATACAAGATAGGGTATGCACCCCCACAGCACCTCAGCCTGGTAGGGGGAACTGACCGTGTGTGTTACTGGCACAGAGTAGTTACACACCGTCACATTGTGCGGGTACTGTACTCACCCTGAGGGTGAGGTGGGGCGCCCAGCACCAGGTCCACAGCACCATCCATGGCAGTGCTAGTGTGTGAGATAGGTAGTTCCTGCAGACACACTTTGGATACATCTGTATTTCTTATGGACACTTAGGCGGATTATGTACCACCACCCAACCCACCCTCTAGGGGCTGAGGGTGGGAAACAGGGTCTCCCACCAACAGATTCACATTTTGCCTCCCTGCAATGGCAGCAGTAGAGGGGGCCATCAACCACAGTCCTGCTGGGGAACAGACACCCTACAGGGCAGTCAATGCAGCTCTGTACACATCTATAAAGCAATAGCAGACAGACATTAGGCCCGGAAATGCTCAGCTGCACCCCACTACTATCTGATATTCTCCTGCAGCAAGCCTCCAGCCACTGCACGGTGTTCCAGCACAGCACATACTAGCTGCAGACAGTCTGCTAGCTAGTCCATAGTGCATGTTCCTGGAGAAAATGCACACACACCAAGCAGATAGGTCAGTGATCGGTCCCCAAAAGGGAACCCATAAATATCACATGAGAAAAATATTATAGAGCACTATGGGGGAACCTAGCCATGCCGTGGTCACTGCTCAGTCAGGGTGAGAGTGATCTCCCAGCAGGACATGCTGTGGCTACCCTGTATGTGCAGGTGGTGGCCGGGCACTACAATGTCCCAGCCATTGCCCTATGCCCTGTGCAGATGCATCCTGGCCAGGCCACCCTGTCCGGGCTATACCCATGGTACCTTGCTCCTCATTATGCACATTGGCAGGCCAATACTGGCATCAGTGCTGGCAGTGTGGGCTGTGGAGGGTGTTTGCAGCCACCACACACTGGATAGACAGACACACACTCCCACACCTATGCCAGCATTGTACAACTATAGAGGTGTTTGGCAGCCCTGGCCACCGCTCCAGTCCTGGGCACAGTGCCGGCTTGGCTATGGTATGCAATACTGTTGGGGTCACTCCCCAGCGAAATAAACACTGTCAGACACAAGACCTGTAGCACACTCCACAGACATCAGAAAGGTTGCCATGATGCAGCTCAATCAGAAAATTGTAATTAACATAGGAATTGCTATCTGCCAGTAATCATAGCAGCCTTCTGATATATTTGTACTGTATTCCCAGGTTTAGGGTGGCATTGCTAAGGTATGCAAGTGCTAGTATTGGGAGATGCATGCAGGGCCCAATGTTCTGCCTCTCCAGGAGGCATTGGATAATGGAGCCTGTGGGTGCGGATGTGTCTGCCCCTGTTGGCTGCAGCTTTATGGCAGAGGTTCCCAACTCCAGTCCTGGTGTGCCAAACACTGTTCGGGTTTTCATGCTGTCCCTCATGAATATGCATGAGATACATCTGCATACCATGGGGGCGGCGCATAGAAATGCAGCACAGGCATCTTTATTAGAGACAGCATGGAACCTGAATGGTGTTTGGCCCTCCAGGACTGCCTTTGGGGGTCTCTGCTCTAGGTAATGTGCATGTTTATGGTGTCTGTGCTCTGTAGGGTAAAATGTAGGAGTTTTGGGCATGTTTACGTCATCTGCATTAAAGGTTCTGTCTGTATTAGCATGTTTTAGTAGTGGGTAAAATATGGGGACTGAGTTGGCAGGAACCACAGCTGGGACTTGAATCTGTGACTTTCTGCCTCTGAACACACTGGCTGTGTGCACTGCACTACCGTGTTGCCACAGAGACAATGCATTCCCTGTTGATACCATGACTGTTCGTCTGTTGCAGTGCATGGCACCCACCTACACAGGGCTAGGCCATGGTCTGCTCTGGGCAGCTGCCACTGCCCCCCTCCACCACCAGTACACCTCTGCCACCATGCTGACATGCCCTTCTGCTGGTGATGCTGGTGGTGCGCAGTCTCAGGCCATCCAGTGTGCAGGTAGGCGGCTGCCTATGGTGCATGTTCTGAGGTAGGGGTGCCTGCATAGACATCCACGCTTCCCCCCCAACACCGCCTGCCAATGTTCTGTGCCCTTGGAGGTACCTGCTGGGCAGGGGCGGCCCAAGGGGGGTGCGGGGCCATGTGCGGAGACTCGGTGCGGGGCCTCATTTGCATAAGTGGCCTTATTTGCATAAATATTTGCATAATGTTACCATACACTAACTTTTAGGAAACATGTCTCTTAATGAGTGTATGGATAAAGAAAGACTAAAAGATTTCTACATTACTATAATCCAGTGCCAACCGCCAGGCACATTAGGAACTACTACAAACGCTGCCCATTTAGAACCCATAGCAAACCCGCCGTATCCTGACAGCACTACCAGGACTCACAAAGCACCAGACCCTACCTATCAAAAGGCAACACTGCAAATATTAAACCAATACATTTCAGAGAATACTGGGGAAAGAGAACAAGTGGCAATGTCAAATAGCAATTACATAAACAGAATACCTCAGCTCAGTTACACATGCAGAACATAGACCATCACCAAACAAGGAATCACAATTTAGAAACAGGAAGGCAATAATTAAACTGGGAACCCCAAAAGCCAAACTTGGAATGTACAACAACACTGTAGAAATAAAACTATAAATTATTTCCTCTTGTACCAAACAAAGCGCAGACGTTAATGATGCACATTTCCCAGAGCTTTCATATTCCAGTTAATAAATTCAAAATAAAGAGATATCTTTCTACCTTTTGTGCATTTTTTTTCAGTTGCAATTGGTCCAGCCACTTTCTTCTGGTTTCTTCATGCTAACTCTCCATCATCTGCTGTCCATTTGTCCTTTCTTCTCTCTTCTAGTTTTTTTCCATTCTCTCTCTCTACATCTGCTTTAGCATACTAATCTTTCTCCTTTTGCTCTTTCCTCATTCCTATTTCATCCACACAAATTTTACCCCTCCATCCTCAATCCCCACTTACTCTCCCAATACCCGGCCAATTGTAGATTTTTTATCCCTCCTACACAAAATATTTTTCCCCTCTCCATTTTACTCTCCCAGCCCCATCCCATTCTAATCCTCCCCCAACATCAGCTCCCTTCTAGTTCCAGTCTCACCAAGCATCCATTCCCTTCTAGTCCCTGCATCAGCCCATTTCCAGTCCTAGCCCCCCATCAGCCCATTTCCAGTCCTAGCTCCCCATCAGCCCATTTCCAGTCCTAGCTCCCCCATCCATTTCCAGTCCAAGTCCCTTCATCAGCTCATTTCCAATCCTAGCCCCCATCAGCCCATTTCTAGTCATTTCCTAGCCCCACCATCAGCCCATGTCAAATCATAGCTCCCCTCCACTCAGCCCAATTCCAGTCCAAGCCCCCCCATGAGCCTACTTCCAGTTCTAGCCCCTCCATGAGTCCATTTCAATTCAAGCCCCCACCACAGCCCATTTTCAATCTTAGCTCCCCCCAACAGCCCATTTCCAGTCCTATCCTAGCTGTTCCATCAGCCCATTTTCAGTCCTAGCTCCCTTCCCTCACAGCCCATTTCCATTCCAAGCCCCCTCCCCATCAGCTATTTGCAGTTCAAGCCTCCCCTTCCACTCAGCCCATTTCCAGTCCTAGCAACCCCCAACCCATTACCAGTCCTAGCCCCCGTCTACTTCCAGTCCTAACCCCCATCACCCCATTTTCAGTTTAAGCCCCCCCATAACCCATTACCAGTCCTAACCCCCAATCAGCCCACTTCCAGTCCTAACCCCCCATCAGCCCATTTCCAGTCAGCCCCCCATAGCCCATTGCCAGTCCTAAACCCCCCCATCAGCCCACAGCGCATTACGAGTCCTAACCACATCAGCCCACCTCAAGTCCTAACCCCTCCCCATCAGCCCATTTCCTGTCCTAGCCCCCCCATCGCCCATTATCAGTCCTAACCCCCCATAGCCCATTACCAGTCCTAACCCCCCCCCATCAGCCCATTACCAGTCCTAACCCCCCCCCATAGCCCATTACCAGTCCTAACCCCCCATCATCCCATTTCCAGACAGGCCCCGTCAGCCCACAGCCCATTACCAGTCTTAACCCCCCCCCCCCATAGCCCATTACCAGTCCTAACCCCCCATCACCCCATTTCCAGACAGCCTCCATCAGCCTACAGCCCATTGCCAGTCTTAACCCCCCCATAGCCTATTGCCAGTCTTAACCCCCCATAGCCCATTACCAGTCCTAACCCCCATCACCCCCATTTCCAGACAGCCTCCATCAGCCCACAGCCCATTGCCAGTCTTAAACCCCCCCATAGCCAGTCTTAACCCCCCCCCATAGCCCATTGCCAGTATTAACCCACCTCCCCATAGCCCATTGCCAGTCCTAACCCCCCCCATCACCCCATTTCCAGACAGCCCTCATCAGCCCATAGCCCATTGCCAGTCTTAACCCCCCCCCATAGCCCATTGCTGGTCTTAGCCCCCCCCCCAGCCCATTGCCGGTCTTAACCCCCCCTCCTAGCCCATTGCCGGTCTTAACCCCCCACCCTAGCCCATTACCGGTCCTAACCCCCCATCACCCCATTTCCAGACAGCCTCCATCAGCCCACAGCCCATTGCCAGTCTTAACCCCCCCATAGCCAGTCTTAACCCCACCCCTAGCCCATTGCCAGTCTTAACCCCCCCCCCCCAGCCCATTGCCAGTCTTAAACCCCCCTCCCTTAGCCCATTGCCGGTCTTAAACCCCCTCCCCTAGCCCATTGCCAGTCTTAAACACGCCCCCCCCCTAGCCCATTGCCGGTCTTAACCCCCCCCCAGCCCATTGCCGGTCTTAAACCCCCCCCTAGCCCATTGCCGGTCTTAACCCCCCCCCAGCCCATTGCCAGTCTTAAACCACCCCCCCCCCAGCCCATTGCCGGTCTTAAACCCCCCCCCAGCCCATTGCCAGTCTTTAACCCCCCCCCCCCCCTAGCCCATTGCTAGTCTTAACCCCCCCAGCCCATTGCCAGTCTTAACCCCCCCCCCCCCAGCCCATTGCCAGTATTACACCCCCCCCCGCGGCTCATGGCAATTTAAAAAAAAAAAAAAGCTGGCTGCTGCCGCGGCGGCGGCATGGAGTGTCCCGCGGGGCCCCCTCTGCCCGGCTGAACTCTCCCGACGCGGCTGAGCCCCTCTGCGCCGGCTTTCAGATACGCGAAGGGAGAGTGTCTCCCTCGCATCTCTGTTAAGCCCGCAGGGGCAGATGGGAAATTTCCCATCAGCCCCTTCCCATCAGCCCCTGCGGGCTTAACAGAGACGCGAGGGAGACACTCTCCCTTCGCGTATCTGCAAGCCGGCGCAGAGGGGCTCAGCCGCGCCGGGAGAGTTCCGCCGGGCAGAGGGAGCCCCGCGGGACACTCCATGCCGCTGCAGTGGCAGCGGCCAGCTTTTTTTTTTTTTTAAATTTAATTAAGAAAAAAAAAAGCAGAATGTTCTTTGCGCGGGGCCCCCCGAAATGCGGGGCCCTGTGCAAAAAACATTCTTGCTCAATGGACGGGCCGGCCCTGCTGCTGGGTACTATCCCCTGTGACACTGTGATAAACACACTCGTGCCCATGTTTGGCCCTCATCAGTTGCTGTCTGGCTGCTGTACAGTTTCAGCATTCCTAGGTGCCACCTAGGCATCTGCCTAGTCCGCACTGTGCCCCAGTTGCACCACAGCATGTGCCGCCTGCAGCCCTCTGTATCCCATTTCCAAGCATCTGTCAAGTTGGCCATTCTGACATGCCCGCCCTGCTGTTCCCGCACATGTGCACGCCATAGGAAACCTGTCTGATGGAGAGGAAAACCCTGCACAGCGCAATTTCACTGTGGGCTCATTCACCTTGTATGGGGACGGAGCATGGACCCTTCCAGAATTCATATCCTTTTTTTGGTGCCTTCTTGGGAGTGTTTTTTGATGTTTCCCATTGGGATCACTATTGCCCAGCTTGGTTATTTTATTTTTCCATTTTCTGCTGGTCATTTTTACTGTTTATTTGCCCTTTTGTTCCGTGCACATGTATCACACGTATCACTTTTTTGTAGGTTCCCTGGTTTTGCTGTACATTGCTGACAGAAATGGTTTCTCTTTCCTTTAAATCAGCTCTAACGCCAGGGTTTCAGTGGCGTTAGTTTTGGCCTCGGATTTCACAGCTTTAGTGTGCAGGGATCCTCTCCCCTCCCACTCTCCACCCATTGACCCCTTCTCTCCGCCCCTGGGGAGCCTTCCTCCGCCCTCCGGGAGCCTTTCTCAGCCTTCAGCGCTCATTTGCGTTGCAGTGCGCGTTATCACGCACTAAGGTACCTTATCGCGCGATAAGGTACCTTATCACGCGATAACGTCACAGAGCGCACAATAAGACGGTTTAGTAAACATACCCCATAGACTCCCTGGACTTCTCCAATATCAAATCATGCTTCACTAAAATGACGCAATGGCTAAATGAACACAATCTACACATTAACTTCAAGAAAACAGAAGCATTATTTGTTTCTAGAAATCAAAAATTTACCCCCCCCAACAGAAATAAAAATTGAAAACATAAGCATCCCCATAAAAGGTGAAATAAGATACCTTGGTGTTATCATAGACAGAACGTTAAGTCTAACAACACACATCAGGAATACAACAAACACAATATATAATAAATTAAGATATCTTAAAAATCTAAAACCATTATTATCAAATCTGGACTTCAGATCAGTCCTTCAAGCCCTGATCCTGCCTCACTTAGATTTTAGTAACATAATTCTTCAAGGTATTCCAAAACATGCTTTACACCAACTAAAAGTAGCACAACATGTTGCTGCAAGAATGCTTATAAATGCAGGTCCAACTGAACACATAACTCCTATACTGTACAAACCTCACTGGTTACCTATACAAAGTAGGATAAAATATAAAATTATCATAACAACGTTCAAACTGATAAGAGATATAGCCCCATCATATCTAACTGATCTACTGACAATTCATTCAAGGACCAGAACAGTGGACAAAGGAACCTGAACACACTACTTGTTCCAAACAACTTTTCAAAACTCAATAAAACTACAACAAATAGGGCATTCAGCTTCAATGCTCCTTTAATATGGAACGCTCTGCCGAATAAACTCGCAGATCTTTCAGCATTTCAAAAAGATCTTAAAACTCACCTATTTATAGAGTACTTTGGAGACTCATTCCCAATAGATGAAATATTTCCCACTTAAACTCATGTATACTCATATTCATTAATTCACAACTTTTTCCTTTTTCTTACTCTATCTTACAATACCCAATTCTCCACATTATCACATTTACTCTTTACACTAATAATTCTAGTGAACTACAATACATTTTTCCTTGCTCAGATAAGATGATAACATTTTTGAAATTTGTAAATATTTAAATCTGTATATATGTTTAAACTATCTATATACCTAATCAGGATTTACTCAGCATTGTAACCCTCAAATTACCATTTTTATTATATACAATTTAATGTTCATTGTAATTTCAATTGTTTGAATAAGTTTCAATGTAATGTTCAAGTTTTGTTCTATGTAAACCGCTTTGATTTTTCTGAAAGGCGGTATATAAAACCGTTCAATAAATAAATAAAATAAATAAATAAAAATGCTTTTAATGCCGCTTCAACTTCTTCTTTCCTCAATGATAGTTCCTGACCATAAGGTACAGGATGAAATGGCTATTGGTCCACTTGATCTTTATGATAAAATGACTGTGTATTCTTTCCATCTTTCCTTGTTCTTCTCAGCATCGTTTGACATAGATTCTTGAGCATCTTTTAGTATTCGATTGAAAGGGTGGCAATTTCTTTTTAACTCCCATAGCTTTAGAAAACCCGATCTTGTTCTTCCTCTAATGGTTTCTGATTCTATTTCCTTCCATGCACCATTGCAATATTTTCTTTGTCTAATCTTACTTTATTTTTCTGATTTTCAAATGTTTTTTTCAATTTGTTTCACACATTTGCTTTAATGACTTTTTAAAATACACATTTGATATTTGCAATGCATGAGAGTCGATTTTGCACACAAACATTTTTAAGACATCTTAATGAACTGAATGTGTGCCAATGAATATACATCCCTACCTCCTGTGCACACTTTTACCAATATATATTCCAGGCAATTTTATAACAAGCCATTTTCACATATAGGTCTCTGTTTTGTGTGCACAAATGGGTTTCAAAATTACTCCCATACCTAATACAAAGAATATTCAAATGTTAATCACAATCCTTTCATATGCATCATATGTTCTATCAGTTTTATCCAAGTCTTGCTTTAGAAGGCTATGCAAATTAGTCACCACTTGTTATAAACTGAAATAATGGTGAAATGCGCTATATATGCAGGTAGTGGGTGTTGTGAAATCATGAGTTTCTAAAGTGTCAGGCAGGATCTAGACAGTATGTGGGAAGTAGAAGGAATTTTTTTTAAATTGGCGTCTTTATAATTGTTGATAAAAGTAGAAAATGGAATATTTTCTCTTTGATAAAAGGGGAATTTTATATCATTAAATTATTCTTATATGCTGCCTTTTAGCAGGCAGATTGATTCCTCTCTCAAATGTAAGAGGTTTATAACTTACATTTGGATATAGCGTTATTAGAAAAGGTTCAGAGAAGAGCCACCAAAGGTTCAGAGAAGAGCCACCAAAATGGTAAAGGGGATGGAAGGATACCCCTATGAAGAAAGGCTAAAAAGGTTAGGGCTCTATAACCTGGAAAAGAGACGGCTAAGGGGAGATATGATAGAAGTGTATAAATTAATGAATGGAGTGGAACGGGTAAACGTAGATTGATTGTTTATGTTATCAGAATATAGAAGGACTAGGGGACATGCAATGAAGCTGCAGGGTAGACTATTTAGGACTAATAAAAGAAAATATATTTTTTCACTCAACGTGTAATCAAGCTCTGGAATTTGTTACCGGAGGATGTAGTAAAGGCTGTTAGTGTAGCTGGGTTTAAAAAAGGTTTGGACAAGTTCCTGGAGGAAAGGTCCATAAAACATTATTAAGAAGGGACCCAGGAGATCAGTGCTTGACCCAATACAATCATTGTAGAACCTGTGTCTTTTGGGGAAACTGCTAGGTATGTATGACCTAGATTGGCCACTGTTGGAAACAGGATACTGGGCTTGATGGACCTTGGTCTGACCCAGTATGGCATATCTTATGTTCTTATAACTGATTTTAGGTCTTGAGTTAAATAAAATCTATTAATTTTTTTTTGAAAGCTGGTAAAAGAGTTCTAGGACTCTAATCGTTGTTAGTCAGGGTGAGGGGCCTGCTAAGTCAGGGATGGCCTGAGAGCAATGCAGTTGGGCGAGTCAATTTTAGGGGTAGATTTTTATTTTTCCAAACTTTACAAACTACTAGTGACCAAATTATGCAGTTTTGCATTCTGAATCTAAAACTATCTTCAGAAACTGCTTAAAATGAGTCTCACCTACATCAAATCACAGTTGAAATATATGGAAATTAAGTAATATTTATTTGAACGTATAAATAGTCTGAACAACACTGTAGCCACATAATTATCTTTAAAATTTCATTTATGCAGCTATTTTAATGTTATTTAACAAAATCGAGCAAAAAAGCCATATCTTGTTTGCTTCAGTTTCGGCTCATGAGCTCTCTGCTGACCATCTGATCCCTAGTATAAAATTCCCTCCTCTCCTGATTGTACACAACACCAGTAGCCTCAGTTGTCATTTTTATACACCTTTCTATGGACTGGGTATGTGATGGCCAGTCTGGAACCACCATGGGCTCGCTCAGAAATACCTTGATCTCTGCTGTTGTCATGGTACGGCTAAGAGGAGGCTGAGAGATCTGGAGCTCCAGTCAAGTAATTGGGTGAGTGTAGCTGCCTCAGTGTTGATGGATGGTGTTTTCCTGTGTCTCACACTGCTGTCTCCAAGCTGAGTCTTCTCATCTCTTTCACTTCTGATCTTCAATATCTTCTCCACTGTATGACCTCTCTCCCGTTTCTCTTCATTGCACAACATAGCTTGCAGAACAGACTTGCTTTAACCATATCAAGTTGACCTTCTCACTTTAGTAGGCATGACTATCTTCCTTAACTCTTCACATTGTTCTTTCAATAGTTGCAAATGGAAAAGGAGATGCCTGGGTCTTTGTGTCCAATTGCTATTTATTTTTGTATTGAAAAGGTTCACCATGTAAACCCCAACACAGAAATGGGTAACAGGGGTAACATATGGAAAGCAGTGTGTATTAATGCCCGTAGCATGGGAAATAAGATCCCTGAGGTTGAAGCTTTGTTGGGAGTGGCTGACTTGGATTTAGTGGCAGTTACAGAAACATGGTTCACAGAAAACAATGACTGGGATGTAACTATACCTGGCTATACTTTATTCAGGAAGGACAGGGTAGGAAGAAGAGGAGGAGGAGTGGCACTATATGTAAAAACTACTATTAAAGCTTTGGAATTACAGAGCTTAAAAGGGAGAGAGGAGGCATTGTGGGTTAAACTAGAAAGAGGGAAAGAGAAATCTATTTGCATTGGAGTGATATACAGACCTCCCTCACAAGAGGAAGAGGTGGACAGAGAGTTAATTGAAGACATACGCAGCATTGCTAAGAAAGGGGAAGTGCTAACTGATAGGAGATTTCAATATGCCAGATGTTGATTGGCACATTCCTGCTGCAGTATTATCTAGAAGTAAGGAGATCCTGGATTCTCTACAGGGAGAACTATTCAGGCAATTGGTAACAGACCCCACACGTGAAGGGGCCATACTGGACTTGGTGCTTACCAATGGTGAAAGTGTTTCTGATGTTGTAGTGGGAGATCATTTTGCTTCCAGTGATCACCAGATGGTGTGGTTCAGTATTAGGACTAGGGCTGTTAGAATCCATTCCAAGGTGAGGATCTTAGACTTTAGGAAGACTAACTTTGTGAAGATGGGCCAATACCTCAGGGAGTCGTTAGTGGGTTGGGAACAGCTGGGGGATGTAGAAAAACAGTGGGCAAAACTGAAAGGGGGTATTTTAAGGGCAACCAACCTTTTTGTTAAAATGGTAAATAAAGGCAAAAGGAACAGGAGACCGCTATGGTTTTCGAAGGAAGTAGCTGAAAAAGTGAAGAAAAAGAGGGAGGCCTTCATGAAATACAAGAGATCACAGAGAGCAGAAGACAAGCATCTGTATTTGGAAAAACTTAGAGAAGCTAGCAAAGTAGTCAAGAAGGCAAAGATTCAAAAGGAGGAGGAAATAGCCAATGCAATAAAATGGGGGGATAAGACATTTTTCAGATATATTAGTGAGAAGAGGAAGAGCAAAAGTGGTATTGTCAGACTCAAGGGTGCAGGGGGGAATATGTAGAAGCTGATAAGGATAAAGCGGAATTGCTTAACAAATATTTTTGTTCTGTGTTCACAGATGAAGAACCAGGAGCAGGACCTCAGAAAACACCCACAAATAAGAACAGAAGCGAGGGACATCTTGAACTATTTTCAGAAGACTGTGTTCGTGAGAAACTAGCTCAACTTAAAGTAGACAAAGCGATGGGACCGGATGGGATACACCCTAGAATATTGAGGGAACTTGGGGACGTTCTAGCAGCTCCACTGACTGACCTTTTCAATGCCTCGTTGGAGTCAGGAGTGGTGCCAAAGGACTGGAGAGAGGCTCATGTGGTGCCTTTACACAAAAGCGGAAGTAAGGATGTGGTTGAAAACTACAGGCCGGTTAGTTTAACTTCGGTGGTGAGTAAATTATTGGAAACGCTGCTGAAAGAGAAAATAGTGAGGTTTCTGGAGTCCAGCGGATTACAGGATCCGAGGCAGCATGGATTCACCAGAGGCAGGTCTTGTCAGACAAATCTGATTGATTTTTTTGACTGGGTGACCAGGGAGTTGGACCGAGGGAGAGCTCTAGATGTGGTGTATTTAGATTTCCGTAAAGCCTTTGACACTGTTCCTCACAGGCGACTTATAAACAAACTGAGCACCCTAGGGATGGACCCTAAAGTTACTGCTTGGGTTAGAAATTGGTTGGGTGGGAGGCGACAAAGAGTACAAGTAAATGGAGCTCACTCTGAGGAGAAGGATGTTACCAGTGGTGTGCCCCAGGGATCTGTCCTTGGTCCAATTCTTTTTAACATCTTTGTTAGTGATATAGCGGAAGGGCTGTCGGGTAAGGTTTGCCTCTTTGCGGATGATACCAAAATCTGCAATAGAGTAGACACCCAGGAAGGGGTAGATAACATGAGGAGGGATCTAGCTAAGCTTGAAGAATGGTCTAGAATTTGGCAGCTGGGATTTAATGTTAAAAAATGTAAGGTCATGCATTTGGGCTGCAGCAATCCAAGGGAGCAATACAGTATAGGAGGTGAAGTACTTTTGTCCACTAAAGAAGAGCGGGACCTAGGCGTGGTTGTGTCTGATGATCTTAAAGTAGCTAAACAGGTGGAAAAGGCGACAGCAAAAGCTAGAAGGATGCTTGGGTGCATACGGAGAGGAATGGCTAGCAGAAAAAAGGAGGTGATAATGCCTCTGTATAAGTCTTTGGTGCGACCTCATTTGGAGTATGGTGTGCAATTCTGGAGACCGCACCTTCAAAAGGATGTGAACAGGATGGAGTCGGTGCAGAGGGTTGCTACCAAAATGATTAATGGGCTTCATTATAAAGCATATGAGGACAGACTTAAGGATCTTAATATGTACACCTTAGAGGAAAGGCGGGATAGAGGTGATATGATTGAGATGTTTAAATACCTCCGTGGCATGAATGTTCAGGGAGAGAGCCTCTTTCAATTGAAAGCAAGCTCTGCTACGAGGGGACATGGGATGAGGGTGAAGGGAGATAGATTCAGGAGTGATATGCGGAAATATTTCTTTACGGAAAGAGTAGTGGATCCGTGGAATAGTCTCCCAGTGGAGGTGGTAGAGATGAGGACAGTAACTGAATTCAAGAAAGCATGGGACCAACACAGAGGATCTCTAAAGGCAAAAAGTGGACTGTTGTAGTTGTTATGGAAGGACAGACTAGATAGGCCATGTGGTCTTTTTCTGTCGTCATATTTCTATGTTTCTATGTTTCTAAGTAAGATAAATTGATGATCGAGGCACAAAAGGCACCTCCCAGCAGGACATGCTGTGGCCACGCTGTCCGTGCAGGTGGTGGCTGGGCACTACAATGTCCGAGCCATTGCCCTATGCCCTGTGCAGATGCGGCCAATCCAGGCTATTCCCACAGTACCTTGCTCCTCATTATGCACATTGGCAGGCCAATACTGGCAACAGTGCTAGCAGTGTGGGCTGTGGAGGGTGTTGGCAGCCACCACACACTGGATAGACAGACACACACTCCACACACCTATGCCAGCATTGTGCAACTATAGAGGTGTTTGGCAGCCCTGGCCACCACACCAGTCCTGGGCACAGTGCAGGCATGGCTATGGTATGCAATACTGTTGGGGTCACTCTGTCAGACACCAGACCAGAGGCACACTCCACAGATATCAGAAAGGTTGCTATGATGCAGCTCAATCAGCCAATTGTGCTTAACGTAGGAATTGCTATCTTCCAGTTATCATAGCAACCTTTTTGATAGCTGTGTACAGTTTTCCAATGTTTAGGGTGGCATTGCTAAGGTATGCAAGTGCTTGTATGGGGAGATGCACACAGGGCCCAACATCCTGCCTCTCCAGGAGGCATGGGATAATGGAGCCTGTGGGTGTGGGTGTGTCTGCCCCTGTTGGCCGCTGCTCTAGGGCAGAGGTTCTCAACTCCAGTCCTGGAGGGTCAAACACTGTTCGGGTTTTCATGCTGTCCCTAATGAATATGCATGAGATACATCTGCATACCATTGGGGAAGTGCATAGCAATGCAGCACAGCCACATTTATTAGAGGCAGCATGGAACCTGAATGGTGTTTGGCCCTCCAGGACTGCATTTGGGAGACTCTGCTCTAGGTAATGCACATGTTTATGGTGTCTGTGCTCTGTAGGGTAAAATGTAGGTGTTTTGGGCATGTCTACATCATCTGCACTACAGGTTCTGTCTGTATTAGCACGTTGTAGTAGTGGGTAAAATATGGGGGCTGGGTTGGCAGGAACCACAGCTGGGACTTGAACTGGTGACCTTCTGCTCCTGAACACACTGGCTGTGTGCACTGCACCACTGTGTCGCCACAGAGATAGTGCATTCCCTGGGGATACCATGACTGTTTGTCAGACAGGGCCTGTCTTTTGCTGTGCATGGCACCCACCTACAAGGGTTGCAGAGCAGAGATGGCATCCATCTGTCCAAGAAAGGTCAACGCATCATCGGTAGTAGGCTGGCTAATCTACTGAAGAGGGCTTTAAACTAGATTCGTTGGGGATAGGTGAAGAAAGCCTCCAGGTAAGTGAAAGCCCCCAGGTAGGTGATACATCAAATACCTTTATGGAAATGGGTAACAGGGGTAACATATGGAAAGCAGTGTGTATAAATGCCCGTAGCATGGGAAATAAGATCCCTGATGTTGAAGCTTTGGTGGGAGTGGCTGACTTGGATTTAGTGGCAGTTACAGAAACATGGTTCACAGAAAACCATGACTGGGATGTAACTATGCCTGGCTATACTTTATTCAGAAAGGACAGGGTAGGAAGAAGGGGAGGAGGAGTGGCACTATATGTAAAAACTACTATTAAAGCTTTGGAAATACAGAGCTTAAAAGGGAGAGAGGAGACATTGTGGGTTAAAATAGAAAGAGGGAAAGAGAAATCTATTTGCATTGGTGTGATATACAGACCTCCCTCACAAGAGGAAGAGGTAGACAGAGAGTTAATTGAAGACATATGCAGCATTGCTAGGAAAGGGGAAGTGCTACTGATAGAAGATTTCAATATCCCAGATGTTGATTGGCACATTCCTGCTGCAGTATCATCTAGAAGTAAGGAGATCCTGGATTCTCTACAGGGAGAACTATTCAGGCAATTGGTAACAGACCCCACACGTGAAGGGGCCATACTGGACTGATGCTTACCAATGGTGAAAGTGTTTCTGATGTTGTAGTGGGAGATCATTGTGCATCCAGTGATCACCAGATGGTGTGGTTCAGTATTAGGACTAGGGCTGTTAGAATCCATTCCATGGTAAGGATCTTAGACTTTAGGAAGACTAACATTGAGAAGATGGGCCAATACCTCAGAGAGTCGTTAGTGGGATGGGAACAGCTGGGGGATGTAGAAAAAACAGTGGGCAAAACTGAAAGGGGATATTTTAAGGGCAACCAACCTTTTTGTTAAAATGGTAAATAAAGGCAAAAGGAAAAGGAGACTGCTATGGTTTTCTAAGGAAGTAGCTGAAAAAGTGAAGAAAAAGAGGGAGGCCTTCATGAAATACAAGAGATCACAGAGAGAGGAAGACAGGCATCTGTATTTGGAAAAACTTAGAGAAGCTAGCAAAGTAGTCAAGAAGGCAAAGATTCAGAAGGAGGAGGAAATAGCCAATGCAATAAAATGGGGGGATAAGACATTTTTCAGATGTATTAGTGAGAAGAGGAAGGGCAAAAGTGGTATTCTCAGACTCAAGGGTGCAGGGGGGGAATATGTAGAAGCTGATAAGGATAAAGCGGAATTGCTTAACAATATTTTGTTCTGTGTTCACAGATGAAGAATCAGGAGCAGGACCTCAGAAAACACCCACAAATAGGAACAGAAGCGAGGGACATCTTGAACAATTTTCAGAAGACTGTGTTCCTGAGAAACTAGCTCAACTTAAAGTAGACAAAGCGATGGGACCGGATGGGATACACCCTAGAATACTGAGGGAACTTGGGGACGTTCTAGCAACTCCACTGAGTGACCTTTTCAATGCCTCGTTGGAGTCGAGAATGGTGCCAAAGGACTGGAGAGAGGCTCATGTGGTGCCTTTACACAAAAGCGGAAGTAAGGCCGGTTAGTTTAACTTCGGTGGTGAGTAAATTATTGGAAACACTGCTGAAAGAGAAAATAGTGAGGTTTCTGGAGTCCAGCGGATTACAGGATCCGAGGCACCAGAGGCAGATCTTGTCAGACAAATCTGATTGATTTCTTTGACTGGGTGACCAGGGAGTTGGACCGAGGGAGAGCTCTAGATGTGGTGTATTTAGATTTCAGTAAAGCCTTTGACACTGTTCCTCACAGGCGAATTATAAACAAACTGAGCACCCTAGGGATGGACCCTAAAGTTACTGCTTGGGTTAGAAATTGGTTGGGTGGGAGGCGACAAAGAGTACAAGTAAATGGAGCTCACTCTGAGGAGAAGGATGTTACAAGTGGTGTGCCCCAGGGATCTGTCCTTGGTCCGATTCTTTTTAACATCTTTGTTAGTGATATAGTGGAAGGGCTGTCGGGTAAGGTTTGCCTCTTTGCAGATGATACCAAAATCTGCAATAGAGTAGACACCCAGGAAGGTGTAGGTAACATGAGGAGGGATCTAGCTAAGCTTGAAGAATGGTCTAGAATTTGGCAGCTGGGATTTAATGTTAAAAAATGTAAGGTCATGCATTTGGGCTGCAGCAATCCAAGGGAGCAATACAGTATAGGAGGTGAAGTACTTTTGTCCACTAAAGAAGAGCGGGACCTAGGCGTGGTTGTGTCTGATGATGTTAAAGTAGCTAAACAGGTAGAAAAGGTGACAGCAAAAGCTAGAAGGATACTTGGGTGCATACGGAGAGGAATGGCTAGCAGAAAAAAGGAGGTGATAATGCCTCTATATAAGTCTTTGGTGCGACCTCATGTGGAGTATAGTGTGCAATTCTGGAGACCGCACCTTCAAAAGGATGTGAACAGGATGGAGTCGGTGCAGAGGGTGGCTACTAAAATGATTAGTGGGCTTCATTATAAAGTATATGAGGACAGACTTAAGGATCTTAATATGTACACCTTAGAGGAAAGGCAGGATAGAGGTGATATGATTGAGATGTTTAAATACCTCTGTGGCATAATGTTCAGGGAGAGAGCCTCTTTCAATTGAAAGCAAGTTCTGCTATGAGGGGACATGGGATGAGGGTGAAGGGAGATAGATTCAGGAGTGATATGGCGGAAATATTTCTTTAACGGAAAGAGTAGTAGTGGATCCATGGAATAGTCTCCCAGTGGAGGTGGTAGAGATGAGGACAGTAACTGAATTCAAAAAAGCATGGGACCAACACAGAGGATCTCTAAAGGTAAAAAGTGGACTGTTGTAGTTGTTGATATGGAAGGACAGACTAGATAGGCCATGTGGTCTTTTTCTGTCATTATGTTGCTATATTTCTATGTTTCTACACAGGGCTAGGCCACGGTCTGCTCTGGGCAGCTGCTACTGCCTCCTCCACCACCAGTACCCCTCTGCCACCCTGCTGACATGCCCGTCTGCTGGTGGTGCTGGTGGAGCGCAGTCTCAGGCCATCCATTGTGCGGGTAAGTGGCTGCCTATGGTGCAGGTTCTGGGGTAGGGATGCCTGTATAGATGTCGACGCTTCCCCACAGCACCACCTGCCAATGTTCTGTGCCCTTTGGGGTACCTGCTGGGTACTATCCCCTGTGACACTGTGGGAAGCACACTCGTGCACATGCTGGGTCCTCATCAGTTGCTGTCTGGCTACTCTACTGTTTCAGCATTCCTATGGGCCACCTAGGCATCACCCTAGTCCGCACTGTGGCTCAGCTGCAGCACAGCATGTGCCGTCTGCAGCCTTCTGTGTCCCCTTTCCCAGCTTTATAGGGCGCCTTATGGGGCGGCTTATGAGGCACCTTAAGGTTGCAGCACTGTGAGTGTGTTTTTGCTGGCAGCACTAATTTAAATTAAAATAAAATGCCTCAGACAACCCTATCAAGTAACCCCACTGTAGGATCAAACCCATGACCTCTGGCTCCACAGGCAGTGAAGCAACCAGTGGGCTACAGCTACTAACAAACCCCTGGTTGGCTACAGAAGGACTGCAGGTCACCACACAAACTGTCTGCTGTGGTTACCAGGATAGGGTTAACCCACCCGTACCCATGATGCACTGCACATGCAAATCAGCAGTCTACAGATGATCACAAAATGGGGTATGCACCCCCACAGCACCTCAGCCTGGTAGGGGGAACTGACTGTGTGTGTTACTGGCACAGAGTAGCTACAGACTGTCACATTGTGCAGGTACTGTGCTCACCCCGAGGGTGAGGTGGGTCGCCCAGCACCAGGTACACAGCACCTTTCATGGCTGAAATAGGCCATGCAGTAGGTCCCCATCAGTGGCAGTGTGTGTGATAGGTAGTTCTTTCAGACACACCTAGGATACATTTGTGTCCATCTGTGTTTCTCAGTCACATCTAGACCTTATGGGCTATGATGCACCCAGAATAGTGCATGTCCTGTAGTTGGTACCATGCATCACATGATGTAGGTGAAGGAGGGTGTTTGGACCCATAGGCATATGCACAACCCCCCAACCAACCCACTCTCTATGGCTCAGGGTGGGGAACAGGATCTCCTACCAACATATCCACATTCTACCTCCCTGCAATGGTGGCAGTGGAGGGGGCCATCAACCCCAGGCCTGCTGGGGATCAGACACCCTACAGGGCAGTCAATGCAGATCTGTACACATCCATAATGCAATGGGAGACAGACAGTAGACCTGTTAATGCTCATCTGCCCCCCACCACCACCATCTGAAATTCTCCAGCAGCAAGCACAGTGAGTCTCCAGCCACTACAACCTGCAAGCTGTTCAAGCCATACACCTATAACTACAGACAGTCTGCTAGCTAGTCCGTAGTGCATGTTCCTGGAGAAGATGCATGCACCCAGAACTGGGTTGTGAGCACACCCACCAAGCAGAAAAGTCAGTGATTAGGCCCCAGAAAAGAGAACCCATCAATTTCATTTGAAAGAAACACAATATTTCACTATGGGGGAACCTAGCCATGCCATGGTCACTGCTCAGTCAGGGTGAGAGTGACCAACCAGCAGGACATGCTGTGGCCAGCCTGTCCGTGCAGGTGGTGGCCGGGCACTACAATGTAGATGCATCCTGCCTAGGCCACCCTGTCTGGGCTATACCCCCAGTACCTTGCTCCTCATTATGCACATTGGCAGGCTAACACTGGAAACAGTGCAAGCAGTGTGGGTTGAGAAAGGTGTTGGCAACCACCACACACTGGATAGACAGACACACACTCCCACACCTATGTAATTATTGTGCAAATATAGAGGCTTTTGGCAGCCCTGACCACCGCATCAGTCCTGGGCACAGTGCAGGTATGGCTATGGTACGCAATACTGTTGGGGTCACTCCCCGGGGTGGTAAACACTGTCAGAAACCAGAACTGAAACACACTCCACAGACATCATAAAGGTTGCTATGATGCAGCTCAATCAGAAAATTGTGCTGAACTTAGGAATTGCTATCTGCCATTAATCATAGCAACCTTTTGATATATGTGTAATGTATTCCCAGGTTTAGGGCGGCATTGCTAAGGTATGCAAGTGCTAGTATTGGGAGATGCTGCTGCATGCAGGGCCCAACATCCTGTCTCTCCATGAGGCTTTGGATAATGGAGCCTGTGGGTGCGGGTGTTTCTGCCCCTGTTGACCGCTGCTCTAGGGCAGAGGTTCCCAACTCCAGTCCTGGTGGGCCAAACACTGTTTGGGTTTTCATGCTGTCCCTAATGAATATGCATGAGATACATTTGTATAGCATGGGGGCGGCGCATAGAAATGCAGCACAGGCATATTTATTAGAGACAGCATGGTGACTGTGCTCTGTAGGGTAAAATATAGGCGTTTCAGGCATGTTTATGTTATCTGCAATAAAGGTTCCATCTTTATTACCACAGTTTAGTACTGGGTAAAATGTGGGGATTCGGTTGGCAGGAGCCACAGCTGGGACTTTCTGTTTCTGAACACACTGGCTGTGTGTACTGCACCACACTGTTGCCACAGGGACAGTTCATTCCCTGGGGATACCATGACTGTTCATCAGACAGAGCCTGTCTGTTGCAGTGCACGGCACCCACCTAAACAGGGCTAGGCCATGGTCTGCTGTGGGCAGATGCCACTGCCCCCTCCACCACCAGTACCCCTCTGCCACCATGCTGACATGCCCTTATGCTGGTGGTGCTGGTGGTGCGCAGTCTCAGGCCATCCAGTGTGCCCATAGGCGGCTGCCTAAGGTGTGGGATCTGGGGTAGGGGTGCCTGCATAGACGTCCACGCTTCCCCCCCCCCCCACTGCCTGCCAATGTTCTGTGCCCTTGGGGGTTCCTGCTGGGTACTATCCCCTGTGACACTGTGAGAAACACACTCGTGCCCATGTTGGGCCCTCATCAGTCGCTGTCTGGCTGCTGTACAGTTTCAGCATTCCTATGTGCCACCTAGGCATCTCCCTAGTCCGCACTGTGCCCTAGCTGCACCATAGCATGTGCCGCCTGCAGCCCTCTGTATACCATTTTCCAGCATCTGTACAGTTGCCCTTTCTGACATGTCCACCCTTCTGTTGCCGCACATGTGCATGCCATAAGAAACCTGTCCAATAAAAAGGGAAAACTCTGATCAGAGCTATTTCAATGTGGGATCATTCACACTGTAGTGGGACAGAGCATAGACCCTTCCAAAATTAATTTCTTTTTTTTTTGGAGCTTTCTCAGTATTTTTTTTTCCCATTAATATCACTTTTGGCCAGCTTGGTTATGGTGATTTTAAATTTTGTTCAGGTCATTTTCCATGTTTATTTGCCCTTTTTGTTCCGTGCACATGTATCACAACTCCGGCGCTCAGGAGACCAGCTCGGACCCGCAGAGGCCCCAATCGGGGGACGGGAAAGCCACAGACTCCCGCCGCTGCTGCACTGCCCAATCAGGGCAGGCAGCCGTCCTACATAAATAGAAGCGCCGTCCGGCGCTCAGGAGACCAGCTCAGACCCGCAGAGTCCCCAATCGGGGGACAGGAAAGCCACAGACTCCCGCCGCTGCTGCGCTGCCCAATCGGGGCAGGCAGCCGTCCTACATAAAGAGAAGCACCGTCCGGCACTCAGGAGACCAGCTCGGACCCGCAAGGTCCCCAATCAGGGGATGGGAAAGCCACAGACTCCTGCCGCTGCTGCACTGCCCAATCGGGGCAGGCAGCCGTCCTACATAAAGAGAAGCGCCGTCCGGTGCTCAGGAGACCAGCTCGGACCCGCAGAGTCCCCAATCGGGGGACGGGAAAGCCACAGACTCCCGCCGCTTCTGCGCTGCCCAATTGGGGCAGGCAGCCGTCCTACATAAAGAGAAGCGCCGTCTGGCGCTCAGGAGACCAGCTCGGACCCACAGAGTCCCCAATCGGGGGACGGGAAAGCCACAGACTCCCGCCGCTGCTGCCCTGCCCAATCGGGGCAGGCAGCCGTCCTACATAAAGAGAAGTGCCGCCAACCTACTGGCCCAACTGACGGCAGAAGCCCTTCTAAAGCTTGAGCTCCCGGCACAGGTCGAGCTCGCAGGAACCCACTACCCAGCCGGCACCAGCGAACCCAGGTAACTCTATCTTACAAGTCCTGTGGCATTGCACCACAAAAGCCGCCCAGCATTCCAAACTGAAACATTGCATTCGAACAATGTTATCTGTACCTTTACAATGTTATCTGTACCTTTCTACGCTTGGTTCAAACTTAACCTGCATAGCTGTGACTTTACTGTAGCAAAATTACCTAGACCTGCCTTCTAACAAAGTATCACAGTGCATGCAATCATACTTAGCTGTAAACGACCTAATCTCACTGTATGTATTAACCTGTGTAGATGTACTGAGTTAGTTAAAGTAACCAGAGGTTTTAGAGGGTTGCACCTTTTGGAACACTGCATCAAAAGCTTCCTAGTTGTTTACCCATTTTAGGTCCATACTAACAAAAATGGATCCCTTTAACATTACTCTACTTTTCTGCCTTTGTTTAGCGTTATCCACATGTGCAGGTAACCCCATCCCTCACTACTACTCCCCATATGCTTGGAGACCAATATTTGTATGCAATCCAATACTAGTACCTGCCCTCTCAATACACAATGCATATCTGCCTACACGCATGCAAGCGACTATACAACCTAGTCAAAGGCCTGACAAAGTGCCCAACAAAAATCAGCGCTTCCGCCACAACTCCAAATCAAAAAAGGAACGACGTCCAAACGAAGCAAGAGCCACCAAGCAATGCAAGAACTCACAGACTGATTACCCATCGCAGTCCGTTGTCTCCATTATACTAATCAATGCCAGGTCAATAAGAAATAAAACCCACATAATACATAACCTCATCACCGATATAAAGCCTGATATTCTGTGCATCACGGAAACTTGGATAACCGAAAGGGACCCAATAATCATCAATCAAATAAGCAAACCTGGATACACAACTTATAACTGTCCCCGTTCCAAGAAAAGGGGAGGAGGAGTTCTAATTATTGCCAAAGCAGCATTATCTCTAACAAGTACACCACAAAGTGTGCCTGACGGCATAGACATACTCAAAATTGAAAACAAAACCATATCCATATGCCTTATCTACAGGCCACCCGCATCCTCACATGAATCCCTGGCAGCAGCTCTGGAAGTCATCTCTACTACTGCACTCAAAAAAAACAGATCATCCTGAGTGATCTAAATCTAGCTTCAATCCCCGTAGCGCAAGTGAACATCTTCCATGAAGCTATGGAGCAACTGGGATACGAACAAATCATCCATGACGCCACCCACATCAAAGGCAATACACTACAATACAGTGTTTCTGCCCACTAAGCATCCCAAGCTATTGAAATCTAAACCGCGAATAATGCAAGTACCATGGTCAGACCATCACCAAATAGAATTCTCCTTACTTCTCCCCACCGTACCTGACCGGTCACAACCTGATCAAACCACACACCAACGAAGATGCTTCCAAACATTCAACAAAGAAGCACTGCTGGAATCCGTAGCAGGGCACATACGCTCGAACCTCTCGGACCTCGAGTATCTGGCAAACCTCTGGAATGTAGGAATCGAAGCCGCCTCAAAACCCACCTGGAGTCCCCCAAGGAACCCAACCAAAAGCAGGTCAGAACCATGGTATACCTCAACCCTACGGGGACTGAAGAAGGATCTAAGAAAGCAAGAAAGAAAATGGAGAAGATTCAAAACCGAGGAACAGAGGAGGGAATACCTCAGTCTCCTTGCAACATACAAGAATGAAGTCAACCAGGCGAAAAAAACGCACCACACAAACACCCTCAACAAGGCCCTCAACAGGCTTAGGGAGCTTTTCGAGCTCGTCAAATCTCTCACCAAGGCTCCGCATGACAGCAATCACAGTGGAACCATGACAGCCCAACGGCTAGAAGATCATTATGCCAGCAAGCTTAGTCCCACAACGCCTGCACTCCCCACTCCAGAGCTAGATGCAGTTACTTCCCTACAAAAAATCAACACTCCGGCAGGACCAGACCAAGGCGAAGTATGGACTACCTTCCAGAGAGTGGAAGACCAGCAAATAAAAAACATTATTACCAACCTAAACACCACAACCTCCCCTCTTGACCCTTATCCAGCCGCCTGGATCAAGGCAACTAAGCAAGAAATGGCACAGCACATCTCCCACATAGTGAACCTTTCACTACTGCAAGGTCTCATGCCATCACTTCTTAAAAAGTCACTTATACGACCCATTTTGAAAAACAAAGCACTCAACAAGGACGACCCAACTTCCTACCGCCCAATTTCAAGCATATCCTTCCTCGCCATTGAAAAGGCAGTTCAGCAGCAGCTGCAGGACCACATTGATGACACAAACGCCCTTGATGTGCACCAATACGGATTTCGGCAACATCACGGTGTAGAAACTCTCCTGCTAGCCCTAATGGACAACCTACTCAAAGGTCTAGAAAACAAAAGCAAGATGTATATGCTTATATTCATAGATATATCAGCTGCCTTCGACTCAGTACATCACCCCACACTTCTGGAGCGACTCGCGTCCATAGGCATTTCAGGTACCCCACTAAAATGGTTCTCCTCTTACATAACCAACAGAATGCAGCAGGTCCATTTCAAAAATGACAAGGCAGCCCCCTTCCCACAAACTCAAGGCATTCCGCAAGGCTTTGCCCTCTCCTCCCTCCTATTCAACTTATACCTACAACCAGTTTGCAAGATTTTCCAGGAACACGAGATCAACTACCATATATACGCAGATGACCTTATGCTATATACTCAACTCGACGTAAATAACCCAAACCTCAACAAACTTGAAAAATGCTTACTCAAGCTAAAAATCTGGTTGCAACAAAATAACATGTCCATAAACCACAAAAAAACAGAAGCAATGTGTATCTCCAGGAAACCGGGCTTCAATCCCCCAGCAACAGTCACCATGAACAATAACGTTTACAACATCAAGACCGAAATAAAATATCTAGGAGTGATGCTGGACAACAACCTAAATATGGACAAACACCTTCGAAGTACCAATCGGGCCATTTTCCACAAATTAAGAGTCTTGCAGCCACTACGTAACATCCTCGATCATGCCGACTTCAGGACTGTCGCGCAAGCACTCATCATTCCCCACCTAGACTATTGCAATGCCATACTGCAAGGTTTACCAAAGAAAACTATAAATATTCTGCAAATGGCACAAAATGTTGCTGCCAGAATCATTATGCAAAAAGGCCTCTCTGAGCACATTGCACCTGTACTAATTGAGCTACATTGGCTCCCCATTACGGCCCGCATCCAATACAAAATCTTAATCACTACATTCAAGCTTATTCATAATCTAGCACCCTCACACCTCAACAGCCTAAACACCAGTCTACCCAACAACAGGAGCAGAAGAACAGTAAACCTCAATACCCTCTGTCTCCCGAAGTGCATCAGAACTGTTAATGCATGTACAAGTAACAGAGCATTCTCACTCATAGCTCCACCACTCTGGACCCGGCTGCCATGTGAGCTGCGTGCAAACTGTGACTTAATGGACTTCAGAAAAAAGCTTAAGACTCACCTCTTCCAATCGCATTACAATGTAACCTAGGCACTGTATCCCACTACCACTGTATCCCACTACCATGTGTCTACCATGCGTGGGAAAGTCACTGTACCCCGTGTAATCTCACAACGAGAAATGCATTCAGTTTATATGTAAATATGTATATAATATATCCTGTGTTGTGTTTCTCATCAATCAAGTGTAATCTGTAACCCAATGTTTGATGTGTTGATATCTCTCCCTCCCAATCACAATGTATATCTTTCTAATTCCTGGCCTGTACAGCCACTCCTACCATGTATAGCAACCACTGCTGATTGCTGGAAGCAGCGGGATACAAATGTACACTAAATAAATAAACTATCACTTTTTTAAGGTTTCCCTGGCTTTGCTGTACATTGCTGACGGAAATGGTTTCTCTTTCCTGCAAATCTGCCTTAACGCGAGGGTTTCACTGGCGTTAGTGATCAGACGCGGATTCCACAATGTTAGTGTGCCTGGAGCCTCTCCCCTCCCACTCTCCACCCATTGACCCCCTCTCTCCGCCCTCTGGGAAGCCTTCATCCACCCTTTAGGGCCGGATTTCACGGCGTTAAGGTGCCTTAACGCCGCAGGCGTGTTATCGAGCGATAAGTGACGTTATCGCGCGATAACGTGCCTTGATCGCCCGATAACATACCTTATCGTGCGCTAATTACACCGCTGCTATGTTAAGATGGTTTAGTAAACATACCCCTAAGAAAGAGGAAAGGAACTGCTTATATGTAATGGGAGGAGAACGGCAGCTTGTGGACCCATTATATTTGAACACCATCACAAAAAAACTTCAAAGGACGGCTTGAATTAAAAGCATGAGCTTGTATTTCTAATTCAGTTATAGGTCAGTTAAAATAAAAATAAAAAACCCATAGAAACCCAAAGGTTAAATGTTGAAATCACTTCTCCATTCTACCGATATGCATGAATGTGATTGTATCTTGAACACTCTTTAAATCACTAGAAAGCCGCTGGTATTGTATGCAGTAAGCTGGTATACAAAAATTGAATATGCAGCATAAAGGCATAAAGGATTTCTCTGGCCCTATTTTCACTGTTTATAGATACTATCCCTTACATCTAAAAAGGTAGAAACATTTGGGCACGCAGTGCAATGCTTCCATAAACCTTGTTAATTCATGGCTTAATTTTATGACGAACAACAGTATGTCTATTAGGTTGCCTTTATGCTGTGTATTTTATGATGTTCCTCCATGGCTTCTGCTACACCGGGTTTTATATTATGGATTTGCCCTCCGTTGCAGTGTTTGTTCACCTATGGTTTTATTATCACTTCCCCTTTTTAGGTTGATTGTGGAGTAGCAGGTGGTGAATGGGTTCTTAGGCTTTATATTTGGACACCTCTTTATGTCCTCCTGTACAATGACACATCTATATATGTACTTTTTCTTTTTTTTTTCTTTTGTGGTATTAATTAGGTGTGCTCCTTGGCATGACATCATATTTTACATTATATGTAGTTTTGTGATTTTAACATGTTTTACATAACTATATTTATGTATCGATAATATACAACATGGATTTTACTTTCTTCTGCTTCTTGAAATGAGTTTTAAATTTTCCATTTATCATTTTACATTTGTGTATATCTTATAGTTTGGTATTACTCTTTAATTATTGTTTTATGTTTTATTAATCATGTTTTTAATGTTTTGATTTTATTACTTATGGTTTCAATTTATCTATTTTTAGAGGTTCTTGTCCCCTCAAGAAGGTCCTCGGCTGAAACACGTGTCGGACTGGCCTCTCTATTTTGAAGAATTTGTTCCTTCCATGGTGAACTCTGTGTCCTGCTCTGTTTGTGCATTTCTTGGTACTTCCGGATCTTCTGCCTCTCCACACAATTCACAGAATAATCATTTGGAACTGACATCTCTATTATCAATGCCGTTCTGGTGTTTTTCTCTTTTACCACTATGTGGGGTTTCCTCGCATTCAGTTTCTTATCCGTCAGAATGGGAATGTTACAGGTGATCATAACTTCTTCATTCTCTGTAATTCTCTTAGGGTCATGATCCCAGTGCTTTTCAGGGAAAGTGATGTAGTGTTTACAGAGTTTCCAATGGATAAAATGCGCTACCTTGTTGTGCCTTTCCGTATAGACATTTTCCACCATTAGAACTTCACAGCCAGCTATGAGGTGAATCACTATTTCCAAGTCTTTCTTACAGAATCGACATCCCATTTTTTCAATGATCACTGTAAACTATCATGTCCATAATCCACTGTCCTAGGCTACAATTATCAATCTTTCATCCTTCGGTTTCAGTTCACCATTCATGTGTCCGTTCTTGATCGACAAAGGGTTCCTGGAGTAACATTTTGTATTTGCCACTGTATTTGTGCATTTGCCACTTGTTTTTCCTCGTTAACTGATCTAATTCTTTGAAAAGTTTTTTCTCTTGTTTTACAAATTCTGTTGCTTCCTTTCCTGTGCGTGCTTGTGGAGTCTCACTCATTCCTTCTAGTCATCGGAACACTTGTCCAAGTTTGATGATGGAGACAGATTCTGGATATTTACTTTCATATTTCAGCACTTTTTGTATATTTGAATTCAATGATGCTGTTAGGTAGGCCTGGAGGCCTATGATAGTAGCTCTGCAGGTGTAATCAATCTCTATGAGGCCTAGCCCTCCTTCAGCTCTAGGAATGTATAGTCTTGGCACTCACTGATTCTTGTCAATTACTTTATGGGCATGGAGGAATTTTCTTGTTCGCACATCCAGTTTTTTAAGAGCTTTTAAGAAGCCAGTCCACAATCCCAAAGCTGTATGAGAGTACAGGAATTGCTGTCTGCAGTAAGTATGTGTGTGGCTGGAACACCTTGCAGGGTGCAGTGGCTGGAGGCTCACTGGGCTTGCTGCTGGAGAATGTCAGATAGTGGTGGGGGGCAGCTGAGCATCTCCAGGCCTGCTGTCTGTCTGCCATTGCTAGTGGTTGGGGCAAGGTACTTCAGGCCGGAAGGTCGGGGGTTCAAATCCCACTAGAGGACAGCAACCTTGGGCCGGAAGGACTGGGGTTTCTAGTCCCACAGGTGCTCCTTGTGGTCTTGGGCAAGCCACTTAACCCTCCATAGCCCATGTTCCCTGTAAATAGTTATCTCCAAGTTATAATGCCCTGTTCAATGTAATTTCAGTTTGTTCAATGTAAACCGCACTGATGCAGAATAGCGCGGTATATAAGAGAATTAAATAAATAAATTAAATAAATACAGATTTGCATTGCCTGCCCTGTAGCATATCTGTTCCCCAGCAAGACTGGGGTCGATGGTCCCCTCTACTGCCACCATTGCAGGGATGTAGACTGTGGATCTGTTTGGTGGGGGATCCTGTTCCCCACCCTGACCCCCATTGGTGGGGTGGTTTGGATGGTGCTCATTTAATCCGCTTTAGGGTCTGCATACCACCCTTCACATATTCCGTGACCATGGCACCCACACAGAATATGACCTATTCGGGGTGCATCATATTCCACAAGGGCTAGACATGACTGGGGAATACAGATGGACACAGGTGTATCCTAGGTGTATCTTCAAGGACTACCTATCACACACTGACACTGATGAGGACTTACAGCAAAGCCTATTCTAGCCATGCCATGTGCTGCAGACTTGGTGCTGGGCCCCCCACTTCACCCTCAGGGTAAGCACAGGAACCGCATGCTGTCACGGTCTGTAGCTACTCTGTGCCAGTAACACACACGGTCAGCTCCCCCTACCAGTCCAGGGTGCTATAGTGGTGCATACCCCATCTTGTGATCAGACATAGACTGCTGATCTTCATGTGCAGTGCATCATGGGTATGGGTGGGTCTACTCTATCCTGATGACCACAGCAGACAGCTTGTGTGGTCACCTGCAGTCTTTCTGTAGCCAAGAAAGTATGTCAGCCACCATAGAGCTGTAGCCCACTGGTTACGTTGATGACAGTGTAGGCAGAGGTCATGGGTTCAATTCCTTGTTGTTCCCTCCTGTCCAAGGCAGATGTTTTGCTTGCCTGTGACAGTCATATCTTTGCAGATCTGTGCTACCAGCCACACAGTACCCTCTCCACAGCTATCAACACTCCTTAAAGCACGTTACAAGGCTCCTAATTAGGCACAGCTCGCTTTAAAAAAGGTTTGGACAAGTTCCTGAAGGTCCATAAACCATTATTGAGAAGGGACCCAGGATATCAATGCTTGACCCAGTACAAGCATTGTGGAACCTGTGTCTTTTGGGGACACTGCTAGGTACGTATGACCTAGATTGGCCACTGTTGGAAACAGGATACTGGGCTTGATGGACCTTGGTCTGACCCAGTATGGCTTATCTTATGTTCTTATGTTCACAGTATAAGGCACCTTATAACGTGCCTTATACGGCGCGTTACAAAGCGCTTTATTTATTTATTTAGCTGTATTTATATCCTGCTTTTCACCGGGTCAAAGCGGTCACGTGCCTTCTACGGTGCCTTATAACGCGCCTTCTAATGTGCCTTATCTGACACACAGCTTCACTGCTGCCCCGCCCACTCCTTTATATGGGCATCTCTACCTTTACCGCGGAATGACAATACCGCAGTTTAGTAAACATGCCCCTAAATAAGCATTAATGAAGGCCCGATTCTATCCCGCACGTCCGAGCTCTCTGTACATCCAGCTGGAACCAGACGCACAGAGGGAGTCGCAATTCTGATCCCTCGGGGCACGTCTAGGCCTATAGGATCAGAATCGTGAACAGGCCTGTACATGCAGGACCCCGATTCCGTCCGGCCTGCACAGACAGGCCTTCCCCAGCTAACACAGTCAGGGCTCTTCAATGTAGCCACGATGCCATGGCTTCTGGTTGCCATGGCACCGCGACTCCATTGAAGAGCCACGATCCCCGGCTGCCAGCTCCAGAAGCAAATTCCCCCCACATCCTGACCCCCGATCTGGCCTCCTAAGGCCAGGGTCGGGCTGCGGGGAATGTCCTCAGCCCCCCTGCTCCATTCATGCCCGAGCCCACCATCCCCCACTGAAGAGGGAAACTTATTCCACTTCGGAGGTGGAATAAGTTCCCCATGCAAGTCACCAACCTTGGACATACAGGGCTAACTTTAGAATCAGCCCTGTATGTCCGGGGCTGATGACTGCCCACTGCCCGCCCTAACGCCGCCCCCGATCTGCCTCTTTCCTGCCCTGTCTACCTTCCCCGTACAAGACATGGTGAAGGTAAACAGGATTGGGAAGAGACACAAATAGCAAGGATGGACATCCCAATGGGACGTCCATCCCTGCTATTCGTGCCTCAGAATGACCCTGTAAGTGTCCACAGCCCTTTTATTTCTATTCGCATAATGACACTGAATGCGCATTAGCCTTTACTAAGGTCCCCATAGTCTGAATCTAAAATAATCTGTATTTCAGGATGGGAATCTTGGCACTTCTGCAAACAGGCAACAAAACAGGTCAGCTCACAGTACTGTGCTTAAGGACTGCCCCAGTTGGCATTGAGGCATCTAGGATAACTGGTCTGTGGCAATATTCAGCCACTGCCCAGTTGTCCCTTGATGGCTAAAATTAGGCACATTAAAGGTTGTCCTCATTTTTCACCACCGAAGCCAGCCAGCTGACCTGGATATTCAATGCTGGTGGCTGGATATGGCTCTGGCATTAAATATCTGGGTTTAGCATTCAGTGTCAATGGCTAGATGCTGTATTCATGCTATCTGCTGCCACTGAATATCTGGCCCTTAGGTTTTATATTTTGTGCCTGCAATATGAGAATCCACTGGACTATCCTCTCAGTTCTAATCTTACTACATGCTAACTTTTCCTCTACAATGAAAAAGTGGTGTGATAGCTGTAGATCTATAATATGTGGTTTGAGCACCAACATTTCTGCATGGTAGCATAAGGAGCCACAACATGCTTTTTGTAGTCTACCATTTTCAGTTCAGAGGAAGTAAGAACTCTAAAAGAGAAAGCAATTGGGTGATCTGTCCCCCCCTACTGTAAATGCTGTGTGAGTGCTGCACTTATGCTGTTCTCTCCAACTACAGGGTAGAGGAAAATCCCTTGCACGTGATCTGTGTGTTCAGGGACAGGGCAGATGTTAATTAAAATATGCTTCGGTTTAGTCACCGCATATATATGTTCCTCCTCCAAACCATAATCTTTATCTGCAGAAGTCAATTTAACTGTAGTTAATCCTCTTAACTTCTTCTGATCTGTGGGAAGTGGTCGTTTATGTATCAGCTCTATTCTTTGTGAATCTACTGATTTACCATCCTGATTAATAGTAATAACCAGAAAGGAAATTTGTGATTTACATGTCTGCGTACTAGCAGGGCTAATTTTAAGATCAGCTTCTAAGAGAGCTTTTAAAATCTCTCATGCATGAATGCAGTGTGCAGATTCATTCTCAGACTGAATCAAAATGTCATCTATCTAGTGTATTGTTTTCTCTGTATATACAAAAATGAGCAGGTCATTCCACAACTTGAACAGGAGAGAGCTTTATTGATACCTAAGAGGTCACCCTACATGTGTTTCGGCAAACAGCCTTCTTCAGGGGAGTCTATCCTCTAAAAACATGAAAAACAAAACAAACATGATGATCATATAACTCCATCAAAGACTACAAGACATTCAATAGGTATCTTTATACCTACAAGGATATGATGATGCTATTCATAATATTTATAAAATCTAAAACTAAATGCTTTATCCTCAATATAAAATTTCAATAGATACAGTTAAAACTAATTAATTAATCACATTATTAGATAATATAAAAATATATAAATTAAAATTAATTGCATATATAAACCATTCATATATATATTTAAAAGATACAAATGCCATGGATATTATTAATACATGCAATAATATAATAATTCATAATCAATAAGATAAATCATATTATTACTTAACGATAATTGACAAACATGAGATTAAAAACATTTTTTTTTAGAAAAGAACAAAACACTAAACATATTTAGGAAGAAACATACCAAGTATATGATGTGTAATATAAATAATGTATATAAGACTATCAAGTGGGAACACAGTAGTTTTCAGCTTACCAAGAACAAAGGACCTGTTTGTTCACTCTACTGGTTAAATGTACCTTGTAAACCTCTGTTGTGTGACAGTAGAGATGTAGTCCGTTTCCAAATTTGAACTATGGGCTATCATAATGTAAAAAACTTTGTAAAGAAATTTATAGGTATGGGATACTCACTTGGGATAACCGAGTCACGCCTTGAATGAGGTAATGATCAGACCTCCTCTTATATACATGATGATATGCATACATTGTGGCCAAAAAAGCCCAATGTCATAATGACTTTCTATTATGTTATAATACTTTTATTTCACCTATTACTAATATATCTCTTTGTACCTACTCACAAAAGGATCCAAGATTAAACGGAAGGAATACTATGTCCCTTAATATGTTCCCTGTAATTACACTTGTATATAGTTAAAATCTTGTTCCATGTAAAGTATACAGAAATATACAAATTTTTGTTCACTGTTCAATGTAAACCGCCCCTGATCTCTGGAAGGGGCGGTATAGAAGAAACTGTTAAATAAATAAATAAATAAATAAATTTAGATCTATGAAATATTAGGAAAACAACATAAAAGGCAGACTTATAATAAAAAGAAGGCTGCTACTGACCTTGAGCCTATGTTTTAATCTGGAGCAGTGCTAGATCCTACTGTATAAAAAAAAAGAGTAGTAGAAGCCAATCAGAAGATCACATAGGGGTATGTTTACTAAACCGCTAACATCGCAGCGGTGACATTATCGCGCGATAAGTAATGTTATCACGTGATAAACCGCATGATAACATTACTTATCACGCAATAACTTCTCCAGCGGCGTTAAGGCACACAGAGAGTGGAGTAAGTCTCTCCAGAGGGTGGAGAGAAGGGGATAAATGGGTGGCAAGTAGGTGGGGAGAGGCTCCAGGCACACTAACGCTGCGAAATGAAGGTCTGAAAATTAATGCCAGTGAAAACCTCACGTTAGAGGCACATTTGCAGGAGAGAGAAACCATTTCAGTCAGCAATGTACAGCAGAGCAACCAAGAAAAGTGATAGTAGTGATACATGTGCAGCAACAGCATAGTTCCCAAGTACGAAAGGGCACAACGGTGAGGCTGCAAATGGGGGTACAGGGGGCTGAAGGCAGGACATGCAGTGGGGCAGCTGGGGCAAAGGGTGGACTAGGCAGATGCCTAGGTGGCACATAGGAACTCAGAAACTGCAAATCAGCAAGCCAGCAACTGACCAATGTCAAACATGCCCACGAGTGTGTCCCCCTCACAGTCCCAGGGGACATCACCCAGCAGATACCCCAAAGGGCACATAAAAGTGACAGGCAGTGCCAGTAGAAGCGCGGATGTCTATGTAGGCACCCCTAACCCAGATCCCACACCATAGGCAGCCACCTACCGGCACAATTGATGGCCTGGGACTGTGCACCACCAGCACCACTGGCATAAGGGCATGTCAGCATGGTGGGGTGCTGGTGGTGGAGGGGAAGTGGCATCTGCCCACAGCACACCAAGGCCAAGACCTGTTCAGGTGGGTGGCATGCAGTGCAACAGGCAAGGGCTGTCTGATGAACAGTAATGGTATCCCCAGGGAATGACCTACCTCTGTGGCAACAATTTGGTGCAGTACACACAGCTAGTGTGTTCAGGGAAAGAAGGTTTCAGGTTCAAGTCCCAGCTGTGGCTCCTGTAAACCATGTCCCTATATTTTATGTGTTTATGTTTATGTTTATTTAACTTGATATACCGCCCTTCATTACACCAGGGTGGTTTACAAAATGTTACAGGGATGGGCACAATAGCTAGACAGGAAAGAGGAAAGAGAAAGATAATACATAGGAAGGACAAAACAGAGGGGAAGACATGGGCAGACACATATAAACCAGGTCAGCTGGATGCGGCTGGGAGATTAAAAACAGAGACAAAGAGATGGGTTTTTAGTAGTGACCGGAAGGTAAGATAGTTTTCTTCCAAATGAAGAGGAGTAGGTAAAGAGTTCCACAGAGCTGGACCATAGAAAAAGAAGGCAGAATGGCGGGTGGATTGTAAATGTGCATGAGACGGTGGGGGGAGATGAAGCCAGTTAATGTGGAGAGAGTGAAGACTACGTGTGGGAGTGGTAAAATGGAGAAGATCGGTAAGATATTGGGGTGTATGCATGCATAGGGCGTGATGAACTAGAGTCAATATCTTAAATTTGATGCGATGGTCAACTGGGAGCCAATGAAGATGAAGCAGTAGGGGGGTAATGTGATCAAAGCAGGAGGAGTGACAGATAAGTCTAGCTGCAGTGTTTTGTATGAGTTGTAGTCTATGAAGTTGGACTTTGGTGATACTAGCAAAAACAGAGTTGCAATAATCCAGCCATGATAAGACTGTAGCCAATGTGAGGGTGGTCAGAGCTGAGGGGGATAGAAAGGGGCGTATAGATCGAATTTGCCGAAGAAAAAAATAAGATGTCTTAGCCAGGTGTGATATGTGTTCTTTGAAAGTGAGGTTTGAGTCAAGGAGAATGCCAAGGTATTTCAAAGAAGAGCTGATAGCAATTGTGGAGTGGTCAAGGACTGGGGCGAGAGAGGGGCAGGGGCTTCCAAACGTGAACCAGATGGCTGAAGTTTTAGTGACATTGAGATGAAGACAATTTGAGGATAACCAATTAGAGATGAGGGTAAGACAGGCATTCAAAGGTGTGAGGTCTGGAGAAAGTTGATTTTACCCTACAGAGCACATACACCATAAACATGTGCACTCCATAGAGAAGAGGTTCTGAACTGCAATCCTGGAGGGCCAAACACCCTTCAGGACTTCATGCTGTCCCTAATAAATATGCATGAGTTGCATTGGTATGCAGTGCCCCCATTGTATGCAAATGTATCTCATGCATATTCATTAGGGACAGCCTGAAAAACCTGAATAGTGCTTGGCCCACCAGGGCCAGATTTGTGAACCTCTTCCCTAGAGCATCGGCCAACAGGGGCACAAACACCCACACCCACAGGCTCCACAATCCAAAGCCTCATGGAGAGTCAGGCTGTTGTGCCCTGCACAGAGCAGCAGCTACCAATACTAACACCTGCATACCTTAGCAATGCCTGCACTGTGCCCAGGACTGGTGTGGTGGCCAGGGCTGCCAATCACCTCTATCTTTGCACAATGCTGAAATAGGTGTGGGAGTGTGTGTATGTCTACCCAGTGTTTTGTGGCTCCTACACGTTACTGAGCCCACAATGCTTGCACTGTCTCCCGTGTTAGGCTGCCAATGTGCATAATGAGGAGCAAGGTATAGTGGGTATGGCCCGGACACAGCAGTCTGGGCAGGATGCATCTGCACAGGGCATAGGGCAATGGCTGGGACATTGTACTGCCCGACCACCACCTGCATGGACAGGGTGGCCACAACATGTCATGCTGGGAGGTTACTCTCACCCTGATTGAGCAGTGACCATGGCATGGCTAGGTTCCCCCATAGTGCTATGCTGTATTTCTCTCAAATGATATCTATGAGTTCCCTTGTCTGGGGCCCAATCACTGATGTGCCTGCTTGGTGTGTATGCTCACATCCCATTTTTGGGTGCACACAGTTCCTCCAGGAACCTGCCCTATGTACTAGTTAGCAGACTGTCTGCAGTTAGCATGTGTATGGACAGAACACCTTGCAGGGTACAACGGGTGGAGACTGACTGTGACCTCTGTTGGTAAATGTCAGATAGTGGTGCGGGGCAGCTGAGTTTTTCCAGGCCTACTGCCTGTCTGCCAGTGCCCTATGTAATGCATGCAGTGACTTTGCTGTAGGGTGCCTATCCCTCAGCAGGATGGGGGTTGATGGTCCCCTCTACTGTCAACATTGCAGAGATATAGAATGTGGATCTGTTGGTGGGAGATCCTGTCCCCCACCCTGACCCACAGAGAGCAGGTTGGGTGGTATCCATAATCCACTTTTGGATCCAAACACCACCCTTCTCTTATAACATATGACCATGGCAACCACACAGGATATGCACTATTCTGGGTGTATCATAGTCCACAAGGGCTAGACATGACTGGGAAATACAGATGGACACAGGTGTATTATAGATGTGTCTGCAAGGATGTGTCTGCAGCACAGCCTATCTCAGCCAAGCCAGGTGCTGCGGACCTGGTGCTGGGCACCCCACCTCACCCTCAGGGTAAGCACAGGAACCGCACAATGTCACAGTCTGTAGCTACTCTGTGCCAGTAACACACACAGTCAGTTCCCCCTACCAGGCCGGGGTGCTATAGAGGCGCATACCCCATCGTGTGATCAGATTTAGGCTGCTGATCTGCATGTGCAGTGCATGATGGGTATGGGTGGGTATACCCTATCCTGGTAACCACAGCAGACAGGTTGTGTGGTGACCTGCAGTCTTTCTGTAGCCAGCCAACCAGCCAGCAGTGTGTTAGATACTGTAGAGATGTAGCCCACTGGTTGCTTTAATGACTGCAGAAGCAAAGATCATGAGTTTGATCCCACAGTGGTGTTATTTAATAAGGCTGCTTGAGGCTTTTCCTTTTAATTTAAATCAGTGCTGCCAGCAAAAACACCCTCACAGTGCCATAACCTAAGGTGCCTCATAAGGCGCCCTATAAAGTGCCCTATAAGGCACTTTATAGGGCGCCTTATGAGGCACCTTAGGTTACGGCACTGTGAGGGTGTTTTTGCTGGCAACACTGATTTAAATTAAAAGGAAATGCCTCAGACAGCCTTCTTACATAACACCACTGCGGGATCAAACCCATGACCTCTGCCTCCCAGTCATTGCAGTAACCAGTGGGCTGCACCTTTATAGCATCTAACTGCGCTGGCATGAACTTAGAGTTAATGCACGATACCGATTCCTTACAACCTTCCCTCCGGAACGCCCACTACCTTATATGGCATTCTTCACATTAATGCTGCAACTAGCGCCAGTAACATTAAGACAGTTTAGTAAACATACCCCATAGTCTCTACTGGCTCTCTCGTTGACACTAGTAGTTCCCGTAATAGACAAGATTGGTTTTCTTGAGAAAGGTTACCCTAAGCAATAAGTAAATAAAGCATATCTAAGGGCATCCACTATGGAACAAAAATCACTCATTACTAAAATGATTACATCCAAAAGAGAGAGATTTGTTTGCCCACTCTTTTTTTCCATTCTTTCCAGACAGATTTCTCAGATAATTAAAGAGCAATGGCATATTCTTAAAGCAATGTCTGACTTTGTAAATCAGGAGCTAATGACAGCATATAAGAGAAATCAAAACCTCTCCAATTTTTTGGTGTCTTCATCCTTACCTGTTCCGAATTGCAAGTCTCCCACTTTAGGACCTTTTAAATGTGGATCATGTTTCATGTGCCCCCACACCAGTACTACCAAAAATGAGTTTATACACCCATGTACTGGGGGATGTGGTTCCCCTTGTCCACATTTACTAACTGCAGCACAGAAAACGTAATATATGTAATCTTATATTCTTGCAAACTAATAAATGTTGGAAAAACATGAAGATCAGTCAGGACAAGGATTGTTGAACATTGTAGCAGTATTAAATGTGGAAATACGCAGAAACAATTAGTTACCCATTGGCAAGAATTTTCACAAAGCATCACAGATCTTAAATTTCTGGTGTTAAAACAAATACTGTACATCCACACTGGTGTGGCGATGACACAGATGCTACTTTGTTAATGGTTAGAACAAAGTTATATTTTTCAAATGAAGTCTATGGCTCCTCTCGGGTTGAATCTAGAATCTGGCCTTTCTGTTTTTTTATAGAACCATTTTTATAGAATTGACTTTGGCATATCATTTGTTATATTCACTATACACAAGCACAACATACTTTTTACATTAACCTTGCTGGTTAAATGGTGCTTTATTTATTTTTTGACTTTGGATTGATTTTTTAGCCTTTCTTTGAAATAGAATGTTTGGCATCACACCTCAGTTTAGAAGTTTCTTCTTCCAATACGTTTGCTGACAAAGTTATGTGTGTTTTCATTGTGTTTCGCTTCATTGATACAGTAGTGACTTACACTGTAAAGAGTATCTGAATACTAGCCGGATAGTGTACTCGTGGGTAATTACAATATGTTAATACTTTGAAATGTGAGTACAAAACAAGAAAACGCAAACCGGAGAGTTGTTTGTGATTCCTTTATATTTTCATACTTCGATTTGTGAGCACGGTACAGCCAGTTCAAGACTACAACGATGGAGAACAGTGTCCCCTTCTTTTGGTTGTTTTGGTTTAATTGACTTTGATCCTAAAATTATGTGAGAGTGATCTGGCACTGCTCCGTCTGTTGAGAAATACTGCCTTTTATATTGTTTTCCTAAGATTTCATGGATCTAAATTAAGGGACATGGTATTCCCTCCATTTAATCTTGAATCCTTTTGTGAGTAGGTACAAAGCGATATATTAGGAATAGGTGAAACAAAAGTGTTATAATAGAAAATTGTTATAACTTTGGCTTTTTTGGACACAATGTATGCATATCATAATGTATAGAAGAGGAGGTCTGATCTTTAATGCATTTAAGGTATGACTCATTCATTCCAAGTGAGTATGCTATTAGCACAATGTGAAGGTTAATAATAATATATTCCTATCAATATTGAGAACATTGGCCAGGTTGGTCCTTGTGACGTTCCATGCCATTGTGTAATGATATGTACATTTTCCTGCTCCCCCCCCCCCCCCGGGTGTACCACTGACAATTAGTAGATCCGTCCATTGAACTATTTTGAGAATTACTTCAGAGCCATGATACGGTCAGCATTTTATGTGTTGAAGAGAGCCCACATCAATAAATTACTTTACAAATGTTTTACAATATGAAAGCCCATAGTTCGAATTGGGAAACTGAATACATCTTTACTGTCACCCAACAGAGGTTTACAAGGTACATTTAACCAGGAGAATGAACAAACGGGTCCTTTGTTCTTGGCAAGCTGAAAACTACTGCGTTCCCACTTGATAGTCTCTCGTCTCTCCTATTATATATCTTATATACATTATTTATATTACACATCTTATACTCATTATGTTTCTTTCTGTTCTTTTCTAAAAACAATTAGTTTTTATTCTCATGTTTGTTGATTATCATTAAGTAATAATATGATTTATCTGGAGTGGAGGAGTGGCCTAATGGTTGGGGCAAGGTACTTCAGGCCGGAAGGTCGAGGGTTCAAATCCCACTAGAGGACAGCAACCTTGGGCCAGAAGGACTGGGGTTTCTAGTCCCACAGGTACTCCTTGTGGTCTTGGGCAAGCCACTTAACCCTCCATAGCCCATGTTCCCTGTAAAATAGTTATCTCCAAGTTATAATGCCCTGTTCAATGTAATTTCAGTTTGTTCAATGTAAACCGCACTGATGCAGAATAGCACAGTATATAAGAGAATGTAAATAAATAAATAAATAAATAAATCTTATTGATTATGAATTATTATATCATTGCATGTATGAATAATATCCATGGCGTTTGTATCTTTTAAATACATGAATGGTTTATATATGCACATAATTTTAATTTATATATGTTTTTTATATTATCTAATAATGTGATTAATTAATTAGTTTTAGCTGTATCTATTGAAATTTTATATTGAGGATAATGCATTTAGTTTTAGATTATATAAATATTATGAATAGCATCATCATTCCCTTGGAGGTGTAAAGATACCTTTTGAATGTCTTGTGGTCTTTGATGGAGTTATATGATCATCATGTTTGTTTTGTTTTTCATGTTTTTAGAGGATTCACACCCCTGAAGAAGGCTATTTGCCGAAACACGTGTAAGGTGATCTCTTAGGTACCAATAAAGCTCTCTCCTGTTCAAGTTGTGGAGTGATCTACTTGTTTTTGTATCTGTTAGGACTGCAGGTGGGGTGGTTCTCCTCTGTGCTTGTTTTCTCTGCATGATACATGTGACAGAGCTTCATGCACATATTTGTGAAAAATAGATGGAAGATCAGGGGTAGTACAGTCCATGCATACTGATTGTTCAGCTACTAAATGTTTTTTTTTTTTTGTACTGACATACTGCATCAAGGAGCAGACTGGAAAATCAGTTGGATATGTCTAGGAATGAAAAAAAATAGCATTTAGGGTTCAGTTTGGAAATAATTTCAGCGTGTGAAGCTACTATTGGCACCACAGATTTTGAAACTTTATTTAGAGTGTGAAAATCTAATGTAAGTTTCCTGCTTCCATTTGGTTTAATTACTGGCCATTTGAAGAATTGCATGTTGAAGATAAAGGTCTGATTAGGCTAGTACAGTTTTAGTCACTAGTTCCACTGCCTGGTGAGACACTGGGTATTGTTTCTGTGGTAGAGGATTTTCTCTTTCTAATAGTCTTTCTGTGTGCATCCTTCCAAAATCTAACTTGCCTTGTGTCCAGACATGAATATCAGAGACTTCTGGGGAAATTACACTCAGATCACATGCTGTTCTGTCTTGGAGCACTGGGCAGCCAGCTGCATGGGAATGATTTCATTCACTACCGTTTTGGAAACATTTGTAATTTCTGTACACTGCTACAATTTCAAGTTAGTCATATTCACTACCAGATTTAATTGGCTGAGGATATCTGTTACAATAATCTCCTTTGCTTTCCTCTCTACAGCAGGGACAGCGATTTCTAAAATTTCATTGTCAGATTTATCTTGCACAGGATTACCCCAGTTAATTGGAATAGTCAGACATTTTGAACCTTAGTCACTAATACCCTGAACTTCAAATATTCAATATATTCTGGGTCTGAAGTAGGAGAAGCGCTATTTCTAAAACTGATTCTAGCCTCCAGTATCAATCAAAACTAATTGATCCTATCCCCCTATCCTGCTGTTAATGTTAGAGCACCCACAAGTGTCCACTGTCAATGATACCACAAACCTTAGCCTAATCTGAAGTTAACTCCCTCTCTTCATCCTGAGGCCCTTGAATTGAGTCCTCTAGTAAGAGAATGAAGCCAGGGTGGGAAGTGAAGGTTTCAGACATTTTGATACTTGGACACAGAGGGGCCGATATTTGAAAGGCAGTTGCACAGTTTACAGACCTATAAACCATGTAACTGCCACTGAACAGGATATTGAATGGCACTAACATGGTTAGCGCAACTGAATATCCCCAATCTTCTCCCTTATGCACCCTGATGCTAAATGCTTAGCATCAGGGCATGTTGGGGGTGTTCTGGGGAGGAGTGGAGATGGTAATAGTCTCTATGCGGGCAGTAGTGATATTGCATGCTGCCCAGTTAGGGATCTGCAGCTAAAAGATAGGCAAGGAAAACCCTTGCCTATCTTTAAGCCGCAGGAGCAAACTGGATAGCATGCAATATTGCTGCTGACCGGTTAGCTACTGTGGCTTCTGGGCATGAGTGGTAAATCTAGATAATCAATGCTGGGGCCACATATGACCCTGGCATTGAAATCCGGGGTTAAATGTCAGTGGGTATGACTATGCGCCGTAGTGGCACATAGCCTGCCCAAATTAATATCGGGCCCAGAAGGTCTGGACATCCCTACTCATTAGCTTTCGGGGTCATTCTGAGGCACAAATAGTGGGGATGGATGTCCTGTTGGGACGTCCATCCCCGCTATTCGTGCTTTTTCCCAGTCCTGTCTACTTTCCCCGCATCTTTTATGAGGAAGGTAGACGGGGGCAGGAAAGGGGCAGATTAGGAATGGCGTTACGGCTGGCAGTGGGCGGTCATCGGTCCCTGACATATAGGGCTGATTCCAATGTTGGCCCTGTACGTCCGGGGCCGGCAACTTGAATGGGGAACTTTTTCCACCTTGGAGGTGGAATACGTTCCCCTATTCAGTGGGGGATAGCAGGCCCGGGACATGGAAGGGGCAGGAGGGCCGAGGACATTCCCTACAATCTGACTCTGGCCTTAGGAGGCCAGATCGGGGGCAGGCTGCGGGGAAATCAATGCTGGAGCCAGCAGGTGGGGATGATGACTCTTCAATGAAGCCATGGTGCCATGGCAACTGGAAGCCATGGCACTGCGGCTCCATTGAAGAGCCCTGACTGAGCTAGCCGGCAAGGCCTGTACGTGCCGGCTGGACAGAATCGGGGTCCCGGCTGCACGTACAGGCCTGTTCGCAATTGATCCCAAGGGGCTAGATGTGCCCCGCGGGATCAGAATCGTGACTCCCTCTGTGCATCTGGTTCCGGCTGGACTCACAGAGTGCCCAGATGTATGGGATGAAATTGGGCCCTTTATGTTTTTCCTGAGCTGTTAGTAAATCAAGTTTTAATTGGTTTTGTTCCATCTACATTGCAAATTTTTCCTGTTCCCACTTAATTTTCCCTCTTTCTGGCTCATCTCATTGTTCTTTCAGTTCATGAAAGGGAATAAATTCTGAGGCTAGGGCTGGGCTGTGACATCATGATCCATGTAATTTGTATAGTTCAGGCAGGGATACATTTCTGTGGCTGCTTGTCAAGGACTTCCAGAATTATTGGCTAACGTGCATCATGCTGGCTGTTGATTACCCTTTCTTGACATTCACCCCCTTCTAAATTGGCTCCATGCACATGACAAAAGGATTTTTCATAAATGGAATAAGAACATAAGATGTGCCATACTGGGTCAGACCAAAGGTCCATTGAGCCCAGTATCCTATTTCCAACAATGGTCAATTCAGGTCACAAGCACCTGGCCGGATCTCAGAAGACAAAGAAATTCCATGCTGCTAATCTCAGGGTAAACAGTGGATTTCCCTGGTCCTCTTTTCAAAACCTCTTTTAAGTCCAGCTACACTAACAGTTTTTATTACATCCTCCAGCAAAAAATTCCAGAGTTTGATTATATGTTGAGTGAAAAAATATTTTCTCAGATTTATCTTAAAAATGCTACATTGTAGCTTCATTGCATGTCCCCTAGTCTTTCTACTTTTTGAGGGAATAAACAACTGATCTATGTTTACCCATTCCATTCCACTCATCGTTTGTCAGTCCTCAATCATATCTCCCTTAGCTGTCTCTTTTCCAAGCAGAAGAGCCCTAACCTTTTTAGCTTTTCCTCATAGATGTATCCTTCCATCTGTTTTTTAATTTTTTTTTTGCTCTTCTCTGTACCTTTTCTATTTCTGCTATATCTTAAGGTGCAGTCACAACATGGAGTGATACAGTCATTATACTATCCTTGTTTTTATTTCCTTATGGGGATTTGGGAAAATGTGCTGAACATAGCACATTTGGTTAGATGGTCCCTGAATTAACCAAATATGGTCTTTTTTTGTATACCGGTATATCTTTATTATGACCAGTCCTGTACAAAGCATGCATTACAATTCAATCGTCTCAACTGCACAAACATCTTAACAACAATTTCTATTAACAAGAGTGTATCAGAGTCCATCCATCCCCCGACCCGTCAGGGGGATGCAGCCAGCAAGAGATGCCAAACTGCGCAAGACCTATAACATGTTCTGGGTGCTGTGGTGTTTTTCCTTATCCCCGTCCCCTGTGATCCTTTTGATCAATTTTTCCATTCATAGGAAAACCAATATACATGCCCAATTTATTATACTCACTGTGGAAAAATAAAACAGTCACAATCAGCATCACCCTCTCACCTGCATCCCCAGATCAGGATTCAGCATTACCAACTGATCCCTTGATCATCATCAGCTTTGCCCCTCAATCCTCTGATTGGCATTAGTAATACCTCCACCTTCCCTAACCAGCATCAGCATCACTCACTTACCCTCGATTAGCAACAAGATTTTTCCCCTAACCTCCAGCCCCAATCAGCATTCTGAAGCCACTCCCCCATGACTCCACTTGAGGAGACCTGGTAGATTAGCAGCAGTGTAGGACTCATCTACAGATGGTCTTGCCTCATTACCACTTGGGTTCAAAATGGCAGTCTTAACTGCATATGGGTGTCTCATGGTACTACTGTTAGAGGGTCAGAGCCAACATTTTTAGCCCAGGTCACAATGAAACAAGAGCATCTGGGGATAACTCCTGCCCCAACACCAACCTATCAAGGACATCTGTGGTGAGTGACAAGGGGAGTGTTCATGGGACCTAGACTGGGTTCAGGCTCCTTACTGGGGATGGAGGTAAGATGGTGGTTCTGATGGTGTTATATGATTGAGGAAGTTCTGCTGATGGTGATCAGGTAATGTTTCCCACAGCAGGCTGCAGTAAATGTATCAACAAATAGTACAAATGCACTTACCACACTGGCGATGAATTTACTGTCTATTATGTGTCTGTCCTCTGCAATGAATACAGAGCTGATGCTGAGCATGCCCCCAACAGTTATCACACAAGCTTAGTACATGGGCCCGATATTCTAAAGGCATTTACATGGTTTACTGACCTGTTAACCATGTAAATGCCGCTGAATAGGATATTCAATGGCACTAACACGGTTAATGCCGCAGAATATCCCAAACTAATGCCGCTATATGTCCCGTTGCTAACCAGGGTGTGTCGTGGGTGGCAACAGTGGCAAACTGGGTAGCAATGCAATATTGTGGCTACCTGGTTAGCTTCTGTGGCATTGGAGGCTGTGCGGTGACCCCAGATATTCAATGTCGGGGCCACATATGAGCCCGGCATTGAATATCTGGGGTTAGAGGTCAGCAGCGATGGCTATGCACCGTAGCAGCTCATAGTCTTCCCAATTGAATATCGGGCCCACTATGCCTAATCTTTGTATCTAATATGTGGTAAGTGCAAGAATGTTCCACACTTTAATGAAAGCTTCCCTTAGTTATCAAACCTCTTTTGCAACAGTTAACATATTCCTATTGGTTTAAATGATGATCTGTTTTCACTAAGTTCTGAAGTTAAAAAATTTGAGTTTTAGAGAGTACTGTTAATATAAAATCCTGAAAGTAAATAGTAATTTAACTCAACTCTACTCTGATTTTCACAAATACCTTTGTCCATTGTAGAAATGGTTTATAACTTTCAGTAGATATAAGGCAAAGCTAAGCTATACTACTCACAGGTTTGTCAGCTGGTTCCAGATTAACCAAATGAGTATTGATCAAGCAGGGCCAGCCCATCCACTGAGAAAGAATGTTGTTTGCACAGGGCCCCACATTTCAGGGGCCCCCACGCAAACAACATTCTGCATCAGCCCATAGATTAAAAAAAAAAAAACTGGCTGCTGCTGCCACTGCCGCCATAGCAGCGGCAGAATCAAGCATCCCGCGTGGCCCCCCCTGCCCAGCAGAGCCCTCCCAACATCAGCTCTATCAGTGGCGGCTTTCGGAGCTGCAGAGAGAGTTTCTCTCTTGCGGCTCTGTTAAGCCCACCAGGGCTGATGGGTCTTCCTGTTTCCCATCAGCCCCGGCGGGCGTAACAGAGCCGCGAGAAAGGGAAACTCTCCCTTCGCGGCTCTGAAAAGCTCGTGCTTTGAGAGCTGATGCCGGGAGGGCTCTGCCGGGCAGGGGGATCCCACGGGACACTTGATTCTGCCTCTCCACAGCGGCAGCAGCAGCCAGTTTGTTTGTTTTCTTTTTTAATCTATGGGCTGATGGGGGGAGGGGGGTTAGGACTGGTAATGGGCTATGGGGGAGGCTAATACTGGAAGTGGGCTGATGGGGGGGTTAGGACTAGTAATGGGCTATGGGGGGGCTAGGACTGGAAATGGACTGATGGGGGGGTTAGGAATGTAGGTGGGATGATGAGGGGGTTAGGACAGGCAATGGACTATGGGGAGGCTGACTGGAAATGGGCTGATGGGGGAGTTAGGATTGGTAATGTGCTATGGGTGGTGGACTAAGAATTGAAATGGGCTGATGGGTGGTTAGGACTGGAAGTGGCCTGATGGGGGGGGGGTTAGGATTGTTAAGGGGGTATGGGGGGCTAAGACTGGAAATGGGCCAATGGGGGGGTTAGGACTAATGGGTTATGGGGGGGGGGGGCTAAGACTGGAAATGGGCTGATGGGGGAGTTAGGATTGGTAATGTGCTATGGGGGGGACTAAGACTGGAAATGGGCTGATGGGCGGGGTTAGGACTGGAAGTGGGCTGATGGGGGTTAGGACTGGTAATGGGCTATGGGGGGATGACTGAAAATGGGGTGATGGGGGTTTAGGACTGGAAGTGGGCTGATGGGGGGCTTAGGACTCGTAATGGGCTATGGGGGGGCTAGGACTGGTAATGTGTGGGGGGTTGCTAGGACTGGAAATGAGCTGAGTGGAAGGGGGGCTTGAACTGCAAATAGCTGATGGGGATGGGGGCTTGGAATGGAAATGGGCTGAGTGGAAGGGGGGCTTGAACTGCAAATAGCTGATGGGGAGGGGGGCTTGGAATGGAAATGGGCTGAGTGGACGGGGGGTTGAACTGCAAATAGCTGATGGGGAGTAGACTTGGAATGGAAATGGGCTGTGAGGGGAGGGAGCTAGGACTGGAAATGAGCTGAGTGGGGGGGGAGCTAGGACAGGAAATGGGCTGATGGAGGGCTAGGATAGGACTGAAAATGGGCTGTTGGGGGGTGCTAAGATGGGAAATGGGCTCTGGTGGGGGCTTGCATTGAAATGGACTCATGGAGAGTCTAGAACTGGAAGTAGGCTCATGGGGGCTTGGATTGGAAATGGGCTGAGTGGAGGGGAGCTATTTATTTATTTATTTTTCTTATATACCGCGCTATTCAGCATCAGCACGGTTTACATGTAACAGTAACTGTTCAGTGAAGACAATCTACACTGAACTTACAATATAACAGAAATGAACAATTTAACTTACAATATAACAGAAATGTACAATTTTAACAGCATAGCTACATTACACATAACTTATGTTGAGGAGTAGCTAACTATTTACATGTTGGCTTATCTGAGAATTGCAGCTAGGATTTGACATGGGCTGTTGTGGGGCTAGGAAAGGACTAGAAATGGGCTGATGGGAGGCTGGGATTGGAAATGAGCTGATGGAGGGACTCGGATAGGACTGGAAATGGATGGGGGAGCTAGGACTGGAAATGGGCTGATGGTGTGGCAGGATAGGACTGGAAATGGGCTGATGGCGGGCTATGACTAGAAATGGGCTGATGTGGGGACTAGAAGGGAGCGGATGCTGGGTGGGGCTGGAACTAGAAGGGAGCTGATGTTGGGGGAGGATTAGAATGGGATGAAGCTGGGAGAGTGAAATGGAGAGCAGAAAAATAATTTGCGTGGGAGGGAAGACAAATGTACAATTGGCCGGGTATTGGGAGAGTAAGTGGGGATTGAGGATAGAGGGGTAAAATTTGAGTGGATGAAATAGGAATGAGGAAAGAGAAAAAGGAGAAAGATTAGTATGTTAAAGCAGATGTAGAGAGAGAATGGAAAAAAAACTAAAAGAGAGAAGAAAGGACAAATGGACAGCAGACGATGGAGAGTTAGCAGAAGACACGAAGAAATCAGAAGAAAGTGGCTGGAGCAATTACAACTGAAAAAAATGCACAAAAGGTAGAAAGATATCTCTTTATTTTGAATTTATTAACTGGAATATGTCAGCTCTGGGAAATGTGCATCATTAATGTCTGCGCTTTGTTTAGTACAAGAGGAAATTAATTTATAGTTTTATTTGTACAGTGTTGTTGTACATTCCAAGTTTGAATATTTATCCACCCTTCACTCTTTTATCTAATAATCTTCCACCAACCAAGTGAATTGAAGTAACTATATAATAATCTTTTTTTGTCAGAAGTTATTGCCCTGAGAGATTTCTCCCTCTCGAAGCGTGACTTCCCTTTTAATTACTATTGTGGTAACCAAACCACCGTATAAAAACTGTGAAGTAATCGCATTCAAAACTAATGTTCGTTGAGATCTGCACGGTGGAATTTTACGGTGTTATGTATGTGTTGTAGCATTAGTTTTGAATGCGATTACTTCACAGTTTTTATACGGTGGTTTGGTTACCACAATAGTAATTCACTCGGTTGGTGGAAGATTAGTACATTCCAAGTTTGGCTTTTGAGGTTCCCAGTTTAATTATTGTCTTCCTGTTTCTAAACCGTGATTCCTTGTTTGGTGTTAGTCTATGTTCTGCATGTGTAACTGGCTGAAGTATTCTGTTTATGTTATTCCTATTTGACAGTACCACTTGTTCTCTTTCCCCAGTACGTCATGTATTGTTATTCTCTGAAATGTATTGGTTTAATATTTTCAGTGTTGCCTTTTGATAGGTAGAGTATGGTGCTTTTCGAGTCCTGGTAGTGCTATTAGGATACACCGGGTTTGCCTGTTGGTTCTAAATGGGCAGTGTTTGTAGCAGTTCCTAATGTGCTTGGCGTTTGGCACTGGATTATAGTAATGTAGAAATCTTTGCCTTTCTTTATCTGTACACTCATTAAGAGGCATGTTTACTAAAAGTCAGTGTATGGTAACATTATGCAAATAGGCATGCAAATAAGGCCCCTTATGCAAATGAGGCCCGCACCGAGTCTCTGCACTTCCCTTGGGCCGCCCCTTTGATCAAGTTTTGTGCATTTGAAAACTACAATTCTTCTAATTAAGAAATCAGAAATACAAGTCCCTGCATACAGTGGGATAAATCCAGGTTTGGTATAGATCTGGAACAAGCAGACAACTCTAACTTTCCAGTCTTTGTGCACTGTCTTATTTTCACAAATATTCAAAATGGTAGCTATCAATGTCCACGTTACACGTTAAAAGAAACTTATTATGGTCTAGTGAAGTGATAAAATAACATCCATGAATTTACCAACTGGATAAATGTTTTCTTAACCATTTTCCCTTACTCCTGTTCTTAGTAGCTAAAGTCCAAATAGGTATGTATATGGAAGCATTTATTAAGAGGGATCAGGGAAGAATGTACCCTAACTGCAATTGAGAGGCATTTCATCAATGGTCTTCATATTCAAAGGATTTATGCTCCTGAGATTTAAACTCCTAAATTGGCCTCTTTTAAAGTTTACTAGGGCTGTTTCTTACCCAAATTTTACTAAATTCCTAAATTTAGGAGTATAAAAAGTGAATGGCAGAGGTGGATTTAGGGCAGTGAAACAAAGTTAGGAGCTTAGCACTGATTTTCAGCACTACACTCAATATGTGAATGACAGGCCTAAATTTTAAATACAAATTTTAAGCTCCTAAATTAAGATGATTTTGCAGTTGAAAACATAGGGGTATGTTTACTAAACCATCTTAATGTTACTGGCGTTAGTTGCAGTCTTACTGTGACGAATGCCAAATAAGGTAGTGGGCGTTCCAGTCTTAAGGTAGCATTTCGGGTTATCATGCGATAAAGTCCGTTTTCGTGCGATAGAGGGAGCCATGGCATGTTAACGCGCGTTAGCCTTAATTAGGCGCGCTTACCTACAAACACAGCAACAGAGGTGTAGCACAATGTTCTGTGCCCTTGGGGGTACCTGCTGGGTACTGTCCCCTGTGACACTGTGAGAAGCACACTCGTGCCCATGTTGGGCCCTCATCAGTTGCTGTCTGGCTGCTGTACAGTTTCAGCATTCCTATGTGCCACCTAGGCATCTCCCTAGTTCACACTGTGCCCCAGCTGCACCACAGCATGTGCCGCCTGCAGCCCTCTGTATCCCATTTTCCAGCATCTGTACAGTTGTCCTTTCCAAACACAAACAAGAGCTCCTGCTTGCAGAGATGGCTCAGAAAACACAAAACAGCAGGCAGAGTTGAGGTCACTTGCGCTTTATTAATTATAAAAACACCAACGCGTTTCGGCAGGTGCCTTCATCAGGGGGCTAGAGGACTGCAAACAAATAAAATATATATCATAAAACACTTAAAACAAATATGATAAAAACATAAATTTAAAAATATAAATATAAATGACCATGGATAATATAAAAAGACAAACGTGAATAAATATAGTACAATTGTTTTTATACTATATTTTTTCACGTTTGTCTTTTTATATTATCCATGGTAATTTATATTTATATTTTTAAATTTATGTTTTATCATATTTGTTTTAAGTGTTTTATGATATATATTTTATTTGTTTGCAGTCCTCTAGCCCCCTGATGAAAGCAACTGCCGAAACGCGTCGGGGTTTTTATAATTAATAAAGCGCAAGTGATCTCAACTCTGCCTGCTGTTCAGTTGTCCTTTATGACATGCCCACCCTTCTGTTGCCACACATGTGCATGCCATAAGAAACCTGTCCAATAAAAAGGGAAAACCCTGATCAGCGCTATTTCAATGTGGGATCATTCACCTTGTAGACCCTTCCAACAATGATATCTTTTTTTTGGAGCTTTCTCAGTAGTGTTTTTTTATTTTTACCATTAATATCACTATTGGCCAGCTTGGTTATGGTGATTTTAAATTTTGTTCAGGTCATTTTCCATGTTTATTTGCCCTTTTGTTCCGTGCACATGTATCACAACTATCACTTTTTTTAGGTTTCCCTGGCTTTGCTGTACATTGCTGACTGAAATGGTTTCTCTTTCCTGCAAATGTGCCTTAACGCGAGTGTTTCACTGGCGTTAGTGATCAGACCCTTATTCCACAGCGTTAGTGTGCCTGGAGCCTCTCCCCTCCCACTCTCCACCCACTGACCCCTTCTCTCCGCCCTCTGGGGAGCCTTCCTCCGCCCTTCAGCGCCGGATTGCACGGCGTTAGGGTGCCTTAACGCCGCAGGCACGTTATCGCGCGATAAGGTACGTTATCACGCAATAACACGCCTTGATCACCCGGTAACATACCTTATCGTGTGCTAATTCCGTCACTGCGACATTAGTGCCCTTTAGTAAACATACCCCATAGGCTTCTAAGTTTGGCTGAAAATAGGGCATAAATTTAAGAGGCTAGTTTAGGTGCCTAAATTTAAAAGCTCAGCTTTTTTTAAATATTGGAATCATCGTTTTTACATTGTTCTTGTTATAGCATGAAACTTTTATTTTTTCCCACAGGAGTTTTTCACAATGGAATGCAAGTTTAAAGAATCTGTTTTTGAAAATTATTATGTAATCTACTCATCCATGCTATACAGACAGCAAGAGTCTGGTAGGGCCTGGTTCCTGGGGCTCAACAAGGAAGGACAAATCATGAAAGGAAACAGGGTCAAGAAAACAAAGCCAGCAGCTCATTTTCTACCCAAGCCATTGGAAGGTAAGTTTTATTATGTCACAATCCCACATACTGTTTCTCCACCACTACAAACCTTCTTAAGAGGCATCTGTGGAAATCCTTCACTTTGAGATGGAAACAAGAAAAATTAACTTTTTTTTCAGTTCATCTAGAATACCTTAGCACACTATTCTCACATGAAACACTTAAATTCTTATTCTGCAACAGTTACTAATTTAGCCTACAATCGATATGAGTTATAAAAAGAAATTAATCTAGGAACTTTGAGCCATTTCTGTCACGCTATAAGACATTTCCTTTAATTAAAATTGTTTTATTATAGTCTCATGTATGTGAATATTGTAGGTTTATATAGTTTATCAAAATTTGATATACCACCTTTTGGAAATAGCCGAATGGTTTAAATGAACCCCCCTCCCCCCTGAAAACAGAAGGAAACTCCAATAAAATCATCTTTAAAGTAAAAGCAGCATCTATACAAAATGAGAGAAAGAAATTGGGGAGGAAAGAAGAAAGAACATTAGGTAAACAGACAGGAATGCGGGGATGGGGAGGAAAAGAGGGGAGACAGATTTACTGTAACTACTAAACTGAGGTTAGTGCAGAGAGAGGTCAAATGCCATTTGGAACAGATGAGTTTTGAGAGCAGCCTTAAATTTCTGATAGGATGGTTCTAAATGGAGGTCTGGAGGGAGGCCATTCCATAAGCTAGGGACAAGAAATAGAAAGTCTGGTGGATTCATATTTGGCACGGGAGACAGGAAGGAGGAAGAAAACATTGGTATGTATGGAATGAAAGACACAGTGAGAGGTATGAGGAATGAAAAGACAAGAAAAAAAAGACAGGGTAACAGTATATAACATTTTATGAACCAAGTGTGAGGATTTTGTACTGAATGTGGTAGTATATAGGTAACCGGTTGGAATGAATCAGAAGGAGTGTGATATGATAATATTTAAATGTATGAACGAGTAGTCTAACTGCAGTGTTTTGAGTGGCTTGCAATCTTTTTATCTACAAATCAGCAAGGCAAACGAAAAAAAAACAAAAGTCTAGTTGAGCTATAAAAGTATACTGAGCCGATATTCAGTAGCAGCAGTCAGCACTTTTAAAGTACCTGGCTGCTGCTGCTTTAATTAAAACCAGATATTCAGCACTGGAGCTATCTGGCATCTGGTGATGAACATCCAGATTCACCGGACAGAGCAATTGATATCCGGTCAGCAGCAATATTCAACCACTAACCAGATAGCAAAATCCACATAAAACTAGAACAAGTCCATGGCTCTCATATCTTTATGTGGTTTAGCTATCTAGTTAGCTTCTGAATCTTGTAGCTAACCAGACAGCTGCTGGGATTGCCACCGTTCTGCCCACAGATCACCCCTTTTTTAACTGGGTATCTTTCCTGCAGTTGATAGTGATATTCAGCAGCTCTATCGAGACTGTTGTAGTTGTTGATATGGAAGGACAGACAAGATAGGCCATGTGGTCTTTTTCTGTCATCATATTTCTATGTTTCTATAAGATAATACCGCTGACTATCAGGATTGCCATGTTTAGCCTGTTAGCACATGCAATTTCCCCCAAAGTTATGTTGGTAGGGAGTCAGAAGCAGCAGGCTATGTGTGCCGAAGCACAAGGCCTGCTGCCAAGCCAAGCCACGCCCCCCTTGACCCTGCCTCCAGAATCGGCGGTAGTGCGGCTCAGCATGGGGGGGGGGCACAGCTCGGCACATGGGGGGTGGCACGGCTCGGGAAGGGGGCACTTCTGGGGCTTCTACCTAGGGCAGCAGAAACCCTTGGGCTAGCCCTGAGCCTAAGGGGCATATTTACTAAAGTGTGGTAAGCGCTTAGTGTGGATTTTACCATGCAGTAACCGTTAGCATGCGCTTGCATTAACAGTTACCATGTACTAAAAACAATACTGTGATAAAGAACCTTTGCTATGTGCTTAGTGTGGGTTGGATTGGGACTGAGGCAGGTTCAGTCAGAGATCGGGTGGGGCGACCGATGACAGCTTGTATATGAGATGGTGCCAATCTGTCCGAGAAGGGTCAATGTGTCTTCAGTAGCAGACTGGCTAACCTACTGAATAGGACGTTAAACTAGATTCATTGGGGATGGGTGAAGAAAGCCCCAGGTAAGTGAAAGCCCCTAGGTAAGTGAAACATTAAATACCTTTATGGAAATAGGTAAAAGTGGCAACATATGGAAAGTAGTGTATATAAATGCCCGTAGTGTAAATTTTCCAGATGTTGAGGTTTTAATGGGAGAGGCTGACTTGGATTTACTGGCAGTTACAGAGACATGGTTCACGGACAACCCTGACTGGTATATAACTTTCTCCAGGACCAAGCAGGAAGTCAGTCCTCAGATATGGGTGACGTCGGCACTGACAGAGCCCTTGTGCGGAGCATTTCCCCAGCTTTCAAAGAAAGCCTTTGGGAATGCAGCGCACATGCGTGGCCCCCTTCCTGCCCAAGGGTGCCATCTTGCTCAGTCTTTCTTTTTCCGCAGAGCCCAATGGACATAGTTCATGTCACCCGGGAAAAGTTTATTTTTTCTGTGATTTTTCGCGTCTCTTTATCCGGTTCGATGCCAGTTCCCCATCCCGCCTCAGCTTTGTACACCGGAATCAAGTCCGGAACTTCTTTTTTGGTTTTTGTCCTTTGTGACTAGCGTTCACACTTTTTCTGTTATTTTCACTGGCAGCCCTTTCTTTAGACCTTGCAGGGGCCCTTTTTCCCCCAATGGCTGCCAGCGGGTTCAAAAAATGTGATCGGTGTAAGATGTCGTCGAAGGCGCTTCGGAGCCATCAGCATCGACGTGAAAGAATTTTTTCGGAGTCTGCATCCAGCCGGGCTCGGACTTCGTCAGAGGCCTCGACATCTCGGGAGTCTGACCCCGAGCGCCATCGTGGGTCCTCTGAGAGGGGGTCTCCTACCCGGGAGCACAAAAGGAAGAAGAAGCTCGTGAGGGTGGTGTCAGTGGAGGCATCTGGATCCTCAAGGGCCAGGTCGTGAACCCCTGACCGCCGTCCCGGGCGAGGAGTCTCCTGACACCTTCCGGGCCCGGTGCTTCCGTCGGACTCCCCGGAGTCTGAGCCAGGGGAGAAGGTCCCCTCCCCCCCGGAGGATACTCAGTTCTCAGATTTTATCAGGGACATGGCCAAGGCTTTGGCATTCCCAGCAGACGCCGAGGAGGAGCCTCGAGCCGAAGAGCTCGATGCCTTCCTGTATGATTTTCCTCCGAAGGAAGCCTTTACTGTTCCGGTTCCTCCGATGCTGGAATGGCTGCTCTTCCGTATGTGGGAAGCATGGGCCTCGGCACAGGTTCTTAGCAAGCGGGTCGATTCCATTTATCGAATCTGTAAGAGCCCTGGGTTCCAAAAGGCGCAGCTACCGCACAACTCCATGGTTGTGGAATCGGCCATGCAAAGGCTGAAAAGTCAAAAGATGCACTCCTTGGTGCCTCCCGGCCAGGAGGCCCGGAACCTGGATGCCCTCAGTAGAAAGTGCTTCCAGGGCTCTATGCTGTCTTGACGTGTCCAGACTTACCAGCTGTACATGGGCATGTACTTACGGGACCTGGCAAAGGAGATTGCCGGGTTCTCGGCTGGCCTCTCCGAGGAAACCTTGCAGAGATTCAAAGCCTTGTCTTCAGGGATCTGAGAGTGCTCGAAATTTATATCTCGAGCAGCCTATGATGGCTTCGAGGCTTCGGCCCGGGTAGCTGCGTCCGGCATCGTTGCACGCCATCAGACCTGGCTACAGTCATTGGACCTAGAGTCATGGGTCAAGGACAAGTTGATCGATGTCCCGTGCTGAGGTGACAACCTGTTCAGCAAGCCCATGATTGAGAAGGTTGCAGAAATCGAAACCGAGACTCTCACCAGGACAAGACTGTCCAGAAAGACTTCTGCCCCTTCTCACAAAAAGAAGGGCTCGGGAAAGAAGCCCTTTTTCCCAAGGAAGGGTGCTGCCTACAAAACCTACCCTCAGTATCAGGCCTCTCTAGCTCCCCAATAGGGCCAGCAGGCCAAGGGGCAGGGGCATGGGCCCCATAGGCAGAAAACCTCCAAGCCACCAGCTCCGGCTCCTGCACAGCAGGGAGGGGTTTTTTGACTCCCACAGCATAGCCTCACCTCCGCCGGTGGAGCACTCAGCACAGGAGGTCGGCTGACCGTGTATGCCTACAGGTGGCCAGCCATCACAGGGGATACCTGGGTACTGAACATAGTCCGGAAGTGCTATATGCTCCATTTCCACCAGCTACCCCCCTGCTACTATCCAGGGACCTCCTCCTTCAGGAGTTGGCAAGTCTTTTAAAGGAACAGGCGGTGGAACCGGTGCCACACCACCTGGAAGGGCAAGGCTTCTACTCCAGGTACGTCCTAGTACTAAAGAGAACAGGAGGTCTCAGACCTATCCTAGACTTGCGAAATCTGAACAAGTTTCTGGAGAGGGAAAACTTCAAAATGCTTACCTTTGGGATACTGCTGCCCTACCTCCATCAGGGAGACTGGCTATGCTCATTAGACCTAAAGGATGCTTATACTCACATCCTCATCCATCCAGATCACAGACAATATCTCAGATTTGTGGTGGGAGGAAACCACTTTCAGTACAGAGTGCTTCCTTTTGGCCTGACCTTTGCCCCCAGGGTTTTCACCAAATGCCTGGTGGTGGTGGTGGCAGCTTTTCTCAGAAATCAGGGGGGTTTTGTCTTCCCGTACCTGAACAACTGGCTATCAGGGGCCAGTCACTCCAGGAGGCCCAACAGGCCACTCTTCACACTGTCTCTCTTCTTCAGCATCTGGGCTTTGTCATAAACTACGCAAAGTCCACTTTGCTCCCCTCTCAGAACCTAGAGTTTATAGGGGCCAGGTTGGACACACTTCAGGCAAAAGCTTACTTGCCCAAGGACAGGGCCCACAGACTTATGGACTTGGCCAACCAGCTCCAAAGCAATTCTCGTGTTTCCGCTAGGCACTATCTGCAGCTCCTGGGCAACATGGCATCCACGGTACATGTGAACCCGTCTGCACATGCGAGCTGCTCAATGGTGGCTCAGAGATCAGTGGACACAAGCCACCGGCGACCTCCGAGACAGAGTAAAGGTGTCCAGATTACTTCTGAACTCCTTACAGTGGTGGCTACATCTTCCAAACCTTCTCAGGGGTGTACCTTTTCAGGCTCCAGCACACAGAAGGGTGCTGACAACAGATGCATCCTTAAAGGGCTGGGGTGCACATTGCCAGGGCACGTGCACTCAAGGCCTGTGGTCCTCTCGGAAGACCACACAGCAGATCAACCTTTTAGAGCTGCGAGCAATCTGCTTAGCTCTGCAAACCTTCTGCCATGCTCTCTCTCAGCAGTCTGTCCTAGTTCAGAAGGACAATCAGGTGGCAATGTTCTACATGAACAAACAAGGGGGCACAGGGTCCAGGCTCCTATGTCAGGAGGCACTGGCCCTATGCTCCTTTGCAGTCAGACAAGGCAGGTTTCTCAAAGCAGTTTATCTACCTGGTCAGGAAAACTTCCTAGCAGACAAGCTAAGCAGGATTCTCCAGCCTCACGAATGGCAGTTGAATCCATTGGTGGTCCAGCAGATCTTCCTCCACTGGGGACTTCCATCCATCGATCTCTTTGCAAGTCCACTAAACCGTCAGCTGCCCAGGTTTTGCTCCAGACAGCCGCATCCCCTGAGGATGGCAGCAGATGCTTTTCTGATCTCTTGGTCTATGGGCCATTCCGTATGCATTTCCTCCCATGCCCCTAGTGGCCTGAACTCTGTTCAAGATCCTCTGGGACAAGGCCTCGGTGATTCTGGTAGCCCCCAGATGGCCGAGGCAGCCGTGGTTTCCACTTCTTCTGCAGTTGGCGGTGGAAGCTCCGTTCCCTCTGGGACTGCAACACGATCTCCTGTCTCAAGAGCAGGGTTTCCTTCTGCACCCTAATCTCAGGTCCCTCAATCTGATGGCCTGGTTGCTGTAAGGATAGTGCTAGCTCCATTACTTCTACCTAAGGAGGTTGAGGAGGTGGTCTTGGCCTCTAGGAGGCAGTCCACCAGAAAGTCCTATGCCCTCAAGTGGCATAGGTTTATGGTATGATGTGCTCAGCGCAATGAAGATCCTTTCTCTTGCCTTGTGCAAGTAGTACTGCAGTATCTACATCACCTTTCAGACCTAGGCCTTAAGTCTAACTCTGTTCGGGTCCACCTCAGTGCTTTGTCAGCGCACCACTCACCGGTGGAAGGACAGTCTCTGTCGGTTCACCACTTGGTGTCCAGATTTCTCAGAGGTCTCCTTCTACTCAAGCCTCCGGTTCGTCCACCGGCGACTGAGTTTGATTTGAATGTGGTCTTGCAGCAACTTACTCACCCACCGTTTGAGCCGATGGCTACTTGCCATTTGCGCTTCGCCTCTTGGAAAGCGCTCTTCCTGGTGGCTCTTACCTCAACCAGATGTATGAGTGAACTACAAGCTCTGGTTTCTGATAGACCGTACACGCGGTTCTATAGGAACAGGGTGGTCCTACGGACCCATCCCAAGTTCCTCCCAAAAGTGGTCTCCTCTTTCCACCTCAATCAGGAGGCAGTTCTTCCGACCTTTTTTCCCAGGCTGCATGCCAGCTGGGCTGAAACAGTCTTGCATACCCTGGACTGTAAAAGGGTGTTGTCCTTTTACATAGAATGTATGCGGGAGCATTGAAGGGCTACTCAGCTCTTCGTCTCGTTTGACCCTAAGAGGATGGGGTTACCTGTCTCCAAGCGTACGTTGCCCACTTGGGTAGCAGACTGCATCGCCTGGGCATACAGGGCAGCCGACCTCCCCTTGCAGGGTTGGGTCACGGCCCACCGTGTCAGGGCGAAGGCCGCGTCAGTAGCTCATCTCCACTCTGTTCCATTGGCAGACATCTGCCAGGCCGCAACTTGGTCTTCAAGCCAGACCTTTGCAGCCTATTACTGCCTGGAGAGAGAGTCTCGGTGGGACAGTGTTTTTGGCCAGGCGGCACTCCGTAATCTCTTTGAGGTTTAGGCAACTCCTACCCTCCGGCCCTTTGTGTTGGGCTACCGTACGGGGTGCATTCTCAGAGAAAATTCTTATCACAGATGCTAAGGCTCTTGAGAGGGAGCCATTTTTCAGCTCTGGGTTCACGGTAGCCTAGAGCTGGGGAGTACCATATGTGAGGACTGACTTCCTGCTTGGTCCTGGAGAAAGCGTAGTTACTCATCTGTAATAGGTGTTCTCCAGGAGCATCAGGAATCAGTCCTCACGACCCTCCCTCCTCCCCTGGAGTTGCAGTCCTATCCTTCATTTAGATTTTTGCTGTCTTTTAGCTATATCATCAGACTAAGCAAGATGGCACCCTTGGGCGGGAAGGGGACTGCGCATGCGTGCTGCATTCCCAAAGGCTTTCTTTGAAAGCTGGGGAAATGCTCTACACGAGGGCTCCATCGGCGCCGACGTCACCCATATGTGTGGACTGATTCCTGCTGCTCCTGAAGAACACCTGTGACACGCTATACCAGGCTATACGTTACAGTAACACGCTATACCAGGCTATATGTTATTCAGAAACGACAGAGTAGGAAGAAGGAGAGGAGGCGTGGCACTATATGTAAAAAATAACATTAAAGCTATGGAAATACAGGGCTTAAAAGGGAGAGAGGAGGCACTATGGGTTAAACTAGAAAGAGGGAAAGAGAAATCTATTTGCAAAGGCGTGATATACAGACCTCCCTCATAGGGAGAAGAGGTGGACAGAGAGTTAATAGAAAACATACGCAGCATTGCCAGGAAAGAGGAAGTGCTACTAATAGGGGATTTCAATATGCCAGATGTTGACTGGCACATCCCTGCTGCAGTATCATCTGGAAGTAAGGAGATCCTGGATTCTATACAGGGAGAACTATTCTGGCAACTGGTAACAGAACCCACACATGAAGGGGCCTAACTGGACTTGGTGCTTACCAATGGTGAAAGTGTTTCTGATGTTATAGTGGGAGATCATCTCGCATCCAGTGATCACCAGATGGTGTGGTTCAGTATTAGGACCAGGGCTGATAAAATCCATTCAATAGCGAGTGTCTTAGACTTTAGGAAAACTAACTTTGCCAAGGTAGACCAATACCTCAAGGAGTCATTAGCCGGATGGGAACAGCTGGGGATCTAGAAAAACAGTGGGCAAAAGTGAAAGGGGATATTTTAAGGGCAACCAACCTTTTTGTTAAAATGGTAAATAAAGGTAAAAGGAAAAGGAGACCGCTATGGTTTTAGAAAGAAGTAGCTGAAAAGGGGAAGAAAAAGAGGGAGGCCTTCATTAAATACGTACAAGAGATCACAGAGAGAGGAAGACAGGCATCTATATTTGGAAAAGTTTAGAGAAGCTAGCAAAGTGGTCAAGAAAGCAAAGATTCAAAAAGAGGAGGAAATAGCCAATGCAATAAAATGGGGGGGATAAGACATTTTTCAGATATGTTAGTGAGAAGAGGAAAGGCAAAAGTGGTATTGTCAAACTCAAGAGTGAAGGGCATGAATATGTACAAGCTGATGAGGATAAAGCAGATGAAGAACCAGGAGCAGGACCTCAGAAAACATCCATAAACAAGAACAGAAGTGAGGGGCATCTTGAACAATTTTCAAAAGACTGTGTTCATGAGGAACTAGCTAAATGTAAAGTAGACAAAAAAATGGGACCAGATGGGATACACCCGAGAATACTGAGGGAACTTGGCGACATTCTAGCAGCTGCACTGATCGACCTCTTCAATGCCTCTTTGGAGTTGGTAGTGGTACCAGAGGACTGGAGAGAGGCGCATGTGGTCCCTTTACAGAAAAGCAGAAGGATATGGTTGAAAACTACAGGCCGGTTAGTTTAACCTCGGTGGTGAGTAAATTATTGGAAGCGTTGCTGAAAGAGGTTCTGGAGTCCAACAGATTACCGGATCCAAGGCAGCATGAATTTACCAGAGGAAGGTCTTGTCTGACAAATCTGATTGATTTCAGTGACTGGGTGATCAGGGAGTTGGACCGAGGGAGAACCCTAGATGTGGTGTATTTAGATTTCAGTAAAACCTTTGACACCGTTCCACAACAGGTGACTTATAAACAAACTGAGCACCCTAAGGATGGACCGTAAAGTTACTGCTTGGTCTAGAAATTGGTTGAATAGGAGGTGACAAAGGGTACAGGTAAATGGAGCTCACTCTGAGGAGAAGGAGGTTACCAGTGATGTGCCGCATGGATCTGTCCTTGTTCTGATTCTTTTTAACATATTTATTAGTGATATTGTGGAAGGGCTGTTGGATAAGGTTTGCCTCTTTGCAGATGATATCAAAATCTGCAAGAGAGTGGACATCCAGGAAGGTGTAGATAACATGAGGAGGGATCTAGCTAAGCTTGAAAAATAGCCTAGAATTTTGCAGCTGAGATTTAATGTTAAAAAATGCAAGGTCATGCATTTAGGCTGCAGCAATGCAAGGGAGCAATATAGTATAGGGGGTGAAATACTTCTGTCCACAAAAGAAGAGCGAGACCTAGGCGTGTTTTTGTCTGATGATCTTAAAGTAGCTAAACAGGTAGAAAAGATTACGGCAAAAGCTAGAAGGATGCTTGGGTGCATAGGGAAAGGAATGGCCAGCAGAAAAAAAGGCAGTGATGGTGCTTCTGTATAAGTCTTTGGTGCGACCTCATATGGAGTATTTTGTGCAATTCTGGAGACCGCACCTTCAAAAGGATATAAATAGGTTGGAGTCGATGCATAGGGTGGCTACTAAAATGTTTAGTGGTCTTTGTTATAAAGCACGAGGACAGACTTAAGGATCTTATTATGTATACTTTAGAGGAAATGCGGGATAGCTGTGATATGATTGAGACATTTAAATACCTCCATGGCATAAATGCACAGGAGGAAAGCCTCTGTCAATTGAAATCAAGCTCTGCTACCAAGGGACATAAGACGACGGTGAAAGGGGATAGACTCAATAGTAATATACGAAAATATTTCTTAATGGAAAGAGTGGTAGATGTGTGAAATAGTCTTCAAGTGGAGATGGCAGAAATGAGGACAGTATCTGAATTATAAAAAGCATAGGACAAACACAGAGGATCTCTAAAGGAAAAAAAGGGAACCACTGTTGTAGTGGTTGATAGGAAAGGGCAAACTATACAGGTCATGTGGACTTTTTCTGCCATCATGTTTCTATGTTTCTACCGCCCATGAGCTGTCATGGTTGCTGATAGTATGGCTGTATTGAACACCACATCAATGGACTTCTGCTTAGGTTTCAATCTGCTGTCTATGGAAGATTAAGCTCTAGTTGTACTATCACAAGACTACTGCTAAGGATCATTGCTGCCATCTGAAACCCAGAAGCCTGGGAGCACAAGCAAAGGAGATGGGGGCTGCTCCTTTCCTGGTCAACTAGGGACCAGGAAGACCCTTGGTTGAGTCAGGGGTGTCAGGAGTTCACGGTAGCATCACCTAATGAACTGTGGAGGGGTGTCTTCTCTGCATGGGGCCTTCTCTTTGGGAAGCCCTCTGGGGTAGGTATTGCTCAGGAGAGGGGATGATCCTTGGTGTGGCTACTTTTTGAGGAGGGGTCATATTGGGGGGATGAGATGAGGGGTATGTCAAGGAGGATCAGATCAGGGGTTTATGTCAGAAGGGAGATAAGATCATGGGGTGCTTCTTTTAATAAGTCTGTGCTGGGACCTCTATTATATGTTCCAGCAAATAGCATGAGGTCACCTGTGCTATCCATTGAGGCATGTAATATGTGTCCATGCAATAAGTCATTGCGCAGTAAATACAGAGCAGAGGCTGGACACGCCCCCTTCATTTACCACTCAGGCTTTGCACTTACCACACTTTAAGTGCAAACCTTACCGTACTTTAGTAAAGAAGTCTGTAAGTTTTCAGCTGAAGATTCATATTAATTTAAGAGCTTAAAATTATTCTAATCACTTTAGGATCCAATTTTCCAAAGAACCAATATTTAAATGCCATGGCAGTCAACCACCTTGCAGTTTTGATAGGCAGGTAAAGCTGAATAAATTCAATTAAATAAAAATTCCTAAATTAGGACCTCAGGGGCCAATTTTCAAAGCCCTTATCTGGATAGCCACAGGACAGCCAGATGAATTCACTGAGAGAGATATTCAGTTGCACCTTCTGGATAGTACCACTGAATGTCTCTACAGACCATCCTGGCACTATCTGGTTAGTGGTCCATTGGTGATGTGACCACTATTTGAATAAGCAGTGATGTTATCTGCACCGATTTCATATAGGTCGCTTATCTGCGGCGGGCATGGGCACAATTGAGACCAAATTCTGCACTTGCGCTTATAGACATACACGTGTTTTTGGAATAGGACCTGGAACATTCTCAATGTGTCCCATCCAACACATGCCTGTAGGATGTGCCACCTGTGCCCGTGTAAAGTGCAAAATGCACCCATCAGCAGTGCATCTAAAACATGCCTGCTGCCTGTAGGTCCGTTCCCGTGTAAACTCCAAAAACATGCCCACCCATAGAACAGGAAACAAGATGGAGTAGCCTCCCTCCCACCAGTGCGAAACCCATATCACACTGATCAGCATGGCCACCAGGCAGCCTAACTTCTTCAAAGAGAAGACACATCACCTTTGCAGGCTGGTCCTTCAGAATGAAGATCTCCTGTTACCTATAGGGCACAGAAGGCCAATGCAGACAGCAGTATGCAGGGGCTGGGAGCAGATCCACAGCACCCTGGCTCAGTGAGTACATGAATAGCAATACACACATGGGAAAATGTAGCAGCAGGCAGGCAGCACTTTAGCAGAGCAAGGAAATCTAGCAGACATAAGAGAATGCAAGGTTAAACCAGGAATAGAGTGTGTAGTGTGGTAGGGATGCTGAAGAAATGCACCTAGAAGATGGCAGCACATGTGGAGAGACTGAATCTAGCAAGCACAAAGTGAGGGACAGAAGGCAGAAATGGGATGGATGTGTTATGTGCACAGCCCAAAGTACACAGGCATGCATGTGGAGATCAACAAAAGGGCAGATACCAAGGACAATAGCACCAGTGAACAACCCAAGCATGGGTAACAGAATGCAAGGTTCTACATTAGGAAACACCAACCAACCAAATTAACCCATTTAAGACTAATAAAAGAAAAAATATTGTCAGGCAATGTGTAATCATGTGTTTGAATCTGCTTCAAGATGCTGTAGTAAAAATTGGTTGTGTAGCCTGAATTAGATTGTCAGGCCTTTTCCAAGGCAATGAATGGTAAAAGTGACTTGCCAAAGGAGTACCAGTGTGAATCAAACACTGATCTCCATGGTGTGAGGCTATTGCTCTAACCACTAGGTTATCCTTCTACTACAGTTGACTTTTCCATCCTAAAATAGGAGGACTTGGGGACATGCAATAAGCTACAATTTAACCCAGATAAAACTAAGAGAAAAATATTTTCAGTCAATATGTAATCAAATGTCTACAACCGCAGTACACCCCCCCCCCCGACTCTTTGATGCAAAATAACTCACTATACAATATTCTCTATAATACTCTAAACCTGTAAATAGCTGGTCAACTATGTCATCCTCAAGGCCGAGCAAGTTTAGTTTAAGTTAAGTTTGCTTGTCATTTTATTTATTCTGTTCATGTTCATGGTAAACTGCCCAGAGCAGTACTCATTAGTTCTATGTAAACCGCTTTGATTATGTGATAAAGCGGTATAAAAGACAAATAAATAAATATGTGAAGAAAACCCATGATCTGGCCACAATACCATGGCTCTTTCAGTCTCTAGTCCCTCAAGGAGTGAGAAATAAGCACAGAGTAACACAGACCACAATCACACACAAAGTGCTACTTTCTTTGAGCTCAGAGGGAAAGCAACAGAAGGTCCATAGACACAGCACCTCTGTTGAATTCAAAGTCTTCCTCCCTTGAAACTCTTTTTATTAACGAAAAAGGGGAAGTAACACAGTCATTAATCATAACACAAGGTGTCACTAGAATTATTTTACAGAATAAGAGATGATTACAATGTATTAGATGAAATTTACTTGATTATGACAGAATTATTTATAATTGCAGAGTTGCAGAAATTATGCTGTGCCAGCAGGGACCTATAGTTGACTGTACAAACAATGAACTATGGTTGCACAGTTCATAGCCTATGTTTACCCTTTATGCTTGCATTAACAATGTTCTCAAACTATTTTAAAGATAGTTACACAGAACTCATGATCATGATATCCCACTCCACCCAAGAGGAAGTAGGTGAAAGGACAAACCCGTGAGTGACGACCACCGCCAGCAAAGTTCCTCCATCAGCACATCCCAGAGATCTGCATCAAGAAATTCATCCATCTTCAATTACATATTGGGGATTCTGGTATCCCTTTTACCTGTCCATTCCTGCAATATGTATTAAAAGCTGTCATTGTAGCTGGGGTGAAAAAAGGTTTGGACAAGTTCCTGGGGGAAAGGTCCATAAACCATTAATAAATAGGCCCTGGGAAATCAAATGCCTACCTCAAGACAAGGATGGGAATCTGCCAGGTATCTGTAACCTGGATTGGCCACTGTTGGAAACAGGATAATGGGCTTGTTGCACCTTGGTATGACCCAGTATGACATTTCCTTTGTTCTTATGAAGGGGCATGTCTTTCTCCTCTCCACAGATGCTTCCACATTATGTGGGACCTGGAAGCCTACAAGGTCCACTTCCAGACCATCCGGCGCGCTCATCCATGACTGCTGTAGCACATCCTCCAGATGCAGTGGGAGCAAGGTGAGTGTCAATGCTGAGACAACGGCTAGTTGCGAGGCACCTATCCTCCATCTACAGAGGCCTACTACCACTACCACCAATGCTTTATATAGTGCCACAAGGTATTTGCAGTGCTGTACACATAGATATCAGACACAGGTCCTGCGCAGCTCAGCTGACAATCTAATCAAGAACAGCAACATTGCAAAACTGGAAGCTTGGTTATGGTAAGAGACACATAAGTAGTGCACAAGAAAGAGAGGAGCATCCACATACAAGAGCAGCAGCGAAGAGGTGGGTCTGTAGACTGGATTTGAATAGGGCCAGAGAAGGAGCCTAACACACAGACCAAGGTAGAGTGTCTCAGGCATATGGAGCAGCAAGGTGGAATGAATGAAGTCTGGAGGTGGCAGTGGCAGAGAAGGGCACTGAGAAAAAGGTCTGCCCCGAGTGGAGCTCCCAAGGAGGGGTGCACAGTGAGATGAGAGAGTAAATGCAATGATGAGCAGCAGAATGAATGCACTTGTTGTTCAGTAGATTTATGAACAGGCTGAAGAAAATTAAAGGGAGCCACTGACAGGATATGAGAAGAGATGTCACAGGAGCAGGGCTGGCCCCAGAACTGGTCCAAGGCAAACCTTTACCTGTCCAACCTCTCTGGCACTCACAATATACTAGTTAGCTAGAATACCCCGCCAGTGCCATCCCACAAAAGCATCCATCCTAGACAACTGCCAGCATTATCCATATAGGTCAGCAGGCCTCTGCACAGGTGTGTCACTGCACTACTAGAAACATGCCAGGGCGAGACTGCTCATGGGGACAATGGAGGGGAGACAGAAAGAGACAGATGCTAGGATGAAGGTCGCAGGTTCAAAGCAGACATGGCGAGGGTCCAGGGGGCACACACTGCTCTTGACACAGTCCTCAATACACTGGCAAGACACATGAGAATGTGAGAAGAAGGCAGCACATATGAAGGCAGTGAAAATCCATCCAAATCTGGTTTCTGACAGATGCCAACACCTCACTTTCACCAGGTAGAGGCAGGAATCAGGGATCACTGGTTCTGTCTATGATATTCAAGATGTGCCCCCATTGAACTGAACATCACAATGGTCACTTGTATGAATGGATATGTGACCAAAATACAGAGACACTGTTGAAATGTGCAACATGTGTCTGGACTGTCCCGAGCCATCCTATACCCAAACTCTGACCTCTGCAGTGCAATACATGCATTGGACACATGAGCCATCAACTCACCATGCAACCCAGCCCTGCTACACTGTCCATTATCATGTAGGTGATCAGCAAGTCTGGTCCCTGTCAGGATCACATGTTGTGTGATCTGCAGGAGTACTGCACAGCTCACAGCATGTCCATTCATGGGAATCCAGCCACTCCTGCAAACATGCCATGTGCCTGAGCTGCCACATCTGGCCCACAATGTACTAGTATCCTGTCAAAGAGCTCCACAGGCCTCCAGGTCATGTGAGGAGATCAGTGTTAGGTGGAAGAGGGTCTCAATACTTATTAGTTCAAGCACATAACATTTGATACACTGCCCTTCACAAGTTGCACTAGGGCAGTATACACTTAAAAACAATTTAGGGAAAATGAAAACATTAAAAGGAACGCCGTGACTTGATAGGAAAGAAGTTGCAGTCAGATAAAGGGAGGGCAGAGTCAGAGGTGAGGAAGGGCAGGAGGGCTAAGGAGATGAGGGTATAAACTGCAAAGCTAACTGCAAGATATGTGTTTTTTGAGCAGGGATGTCAACTGATTGTAGGAGGAATCAAAGTGGAGGTCAGGGAGTAGTGAATTCCATAATGATGGGCCAAGAAAATACAAAGTGGAGTTGCAGGTGGATACTAGTTACAGTACCTGATACCCCACCATCACATGGAACCATGATCTGCTGTCATCTAATGAAATGCACTGTAGTTGCAAGAAAAGATTATATTGGCCATAGATACAGTGTGACATCGAGCAAGAAAATAATGAGATCACATTACAACAGTGTTCAAATCATATCACATGCAGATGTTTCACTCACAGTTGTCCATTAACGAGTAACTGCAATGAAATATTTTGCTGAGTCTCGCAACATTCACTTCTAACCCCCTAAGGCAATCTGTTGGCTGGAGCAGCTGCCAGTTAATGTGTACATATCAGTGTTATCAGGGAGGAAGATGCAAACGATGTGGTATTCACTGTCCGATAAACCCTAAAGGAACAATTAAGGACACAGCGTCCTCCATGTAAGATGGAAAGTTGCCATTCAGAGTAGAGGAGTAGCCCGGAATTTTAACCAATGCACTAAAACCTAGGAGATCCAGGGTTGGGTTCCATTTAGAGCATCATGAAAAATGCAAATGTCTGTATTAAATTTGAAAAAACAAAACACACTTAGTATAGGTGATTAATGTACCTCAACTGGAGTCTTGAAAAGGATGAACACATATCTCCATAATAACCCAATCCACAAATATGTCATTAATGTGTTTGTCAGAATCAGTGCATGTGCCTGTCCATTAAAAAGCCCAGAAGCACAAGAAGTTGTAATCTGCAGCTGCTGACTTATGTCAATAACACCCACCTCAGTGCTGCCTGTAAGTGCTCATACATGGGAAAAGTAGAGTCCTACAAATCGATCTAAAGGCTCACAGGTGACCACAATTTGCTTCCTCAGGCCGAGCTAGTCACTGAGGTCACTGGAAAGCAAACTAAGCAATGACCCACCTAGAGCAGCCAGCTTCATTGGGTTTGGCATCCTCAAATGCCATCCCAGCAAGTATGGTCAGATACTCAATAAACATACACTAGAACATGCCATGTGCATGTTATAGTAGCATATCCCCTCTATTGAGGCAAAGATATGATAAATGGGACAGGTCCTGTAGTCAACACCAGCCAGCTGTAGACTACACAGGTCCTGTACAATGCCACAGAATGGAAGATAGTCAGCAGAGCAAATAGCTGATAGATTTCCCTCCTCCCCCTCATGTCTCCATGGGAATCTGTCAGGCCCTCAAGCCAACTGCCATGGGCTGAAGACCTGTCATATACCCTGACGACATACACAGAATTGGTCCATTCTCAACACTAAATTCTACAATACCCATGTGAACCCCTAGACTACCCATGTAAAGCCAGGACACAACTGGAAGCACAAAGAGTATAAGCAAAGAGGACACAAATGCCAACTGATTTATGTGTAGCTGTGACTGATCATGCATATATATGGAAACAGACAGCCAACGTGTCCATAATGGGATGTCGACCTGCCAGATAGCAAGCACACATACTAGTAGTGGTAGCTAATGAGACATATTTTTGTCTCCCATGTCCAGGTTTGGCCGAACAAGACTTGCCCCCACTGGCACTTGAACAGCTACAGCAGCTGCCAAGCAGCAAACCACCAGCACGGCCGGTAGAAAGGGAGCCCTATGGTGACAGCCCCACCAACACCATCATGAGCAGCAACCAGATGAATTGCAAGAGCTGGGCTAGTAGCCCTCAGAGCTCCACCAGCAGCCAATCATGCTGCTGTCCAGCCCCTCCCATTCAGAAGAGGCCGAGGAGGGGGAGGATGTCATCCTTTCCCTCACTGAGATGGAGAGCCCTTCCGAAGGGGAGTGGCTGGGCAGCACACACCAGCCGGAGGGGCACACAGTCCTGGGCTAGAACGGGATGAAGACAAGGTGATGGAAGAGGGCAAGGTGGTGGAGAAGGGGGAGGTATGGGAGGAAGAAGGGCTGTGGGAGGGGAGAGGAGAGGGGAAGGGGGCAGGGACTAGGCTGGAGGAGTGGGAGGGTAGACAGCTGCTGCTGCCTACCTCCCAGCCAGCTGTGGTGCATCACCCAGATGAGCCAGTGGTGCCCAGTGCAGCCAGTGAGGGCCTGTTGCACCTTGCATTACTTGAGTGCATAGCGCAGCAGGGCTTCGCTGCCCTGGCCCGGCCACTGGACCTCCTGGTGATATACCTTAAGGACCTGCAAAAGGAGTTGTGTGGCTTGAGAGAGGAAGTGTGCCACCTCTCTCAGCCACAAACCTCCCCTCCAGGCCTTCCAGCTGGAGGGCAGGTAGGCCAGTAGCTGGGTGGGAATGTCCCAGTAGGCTGGGAGAGAGACCATATCAACGTACAGCCACTACTGAAATCCTTGGATATTAAAGCTTGTATATAGTTAAATATGTGATTTGGCCACGTGCCACACTGTAAATATTGTAATAAATATAAATGTTTATAAGAGAGTTGCTGTTGTCCGCTGTTGTCATCATTCATTGTCACTGAAGAACATTGCACCAAACACAGCTCTGGGCAGGGACTGTACTGTAACAGGCACCTGCTGCCTCTGAGACATCTGTGATATTGTGTTTCATGGCCATAGGGAGCACTGTAGAACCAAAACCATCCATTCAGTGGTGCAGGGGGTGCGCCAACAACTGCTGACCCTATAGCCGACTGATGAGCAAGGCGCAGGGAAGGCCACCCTGCAGCTGGGAAAGCAGCAGAAATGATATAAAAGTTGCACAGCCCAGACCCACAATGGCAGTTAGAGGACAATTTTATTCATTTCCTTATCAATGACACATTAGGTTCAGGTATAGTAGGCATTCCCCTGTCTCTAGAGGGCTTATAATATAAGTTTGAATGGTGTTCTTTCTGTTGTCAGGCTGCTGCCCTAACCACTAGGGTATGCCTTGGCTCTGAAAGAGACTCTGAAGGAGGCTCCTGAAACTCACTGTCACTATTTAATGGCCAAAGCTGCACTGCTGCACTTTGAGCTACAAACTGGAGACACCAGAGAAGAGGGAGAATGGCCAGAAAAATAGGAAGGGTAAAGCAGAGCCATACGAGAAAGCACCCAAGAAAAAAGCACTCTTCAGGGTCTTCAAATTGGTGATTCTTTTGAGTGTGGGGGGAGGGGAGTGGGGAGGGGGAGGTGGTGACAGAGGCAGTCCCAGCAGAAGTGTGCCACTGCTTGCACTATCCTTGTGGCAACATTCCTCATCTACTCCTTGACCCTTACCAAGGCAGCACAACCTCTACTGCACCATGGAATGTAGAGAATTCCTGTAGCTTACTAAAGCAAGTCTGTCCAGCAGAGGAACACAGTTAGACCTTATGATGGGAAAAAAACCTACAAGCTAGTGCTGACCTGCTGTTTCTTGGCAGTGTAACCAGAAATAAATCAGCAGGTCTTTCTTTGAAGACAATGGAGGATGAAGTGATTTGGCCATGGCTACAAGGAGTGCTAGAAGGAATCAAAACAAGGACCCTAAGTTAACACACCACTAGGCTACTCCTCCACTCAATATCAGACGTATAAAACAGTAATAATGAAGACCTCAAAGAGACAGGTGGATGGGCAGATGATGCTGGAGAACTACAAGGGCTGTTTGAACTGATGTGTGATGATGAACAAACACCTGCCTATATAGCACAGTCAAAGCAAGAAAAGATGGCATGCGGTGACAAGTGTATGCAGGACCAGCTGAAGTGGGGTCACTGCACTAAGTGTGTCATGGGACTGAGCAGTAGACTGATGGCTACATCTCTCAAAACCTCATCAGGCAGCAGGAGAGGATACCTTCTCAGAGGAAGGAAGAGCAACAAAAGATGTTGGTGAAATGGGAACCTCCTGCCATGGGGCATACACCACCTACCATTAATGTGCAGAAACCATGCAAATGCAAGACCAATGGTGCAGACATTGAAATGTTGACATTAGAAGGGGTATCCTGAGCATGAAGACATCTTACAGGTTTGACTAAGTGAGTTTTATGTTGCCAGATATATACAGATATCATCAAGAAACTGCCTGTCAGTGATCATGAGGGATCCTCAGATGCCTGCTCTTGCAGCTGTATCTAGAACATAGTCTGGCAGAACATTTCACAACACCCTAATCCACACTGAGACTAACCTCCCTGCCCACAATCTTACAACTTTGATTAGATCAATTAAACATGGAAGAAGCTCATGCTCTGCCATGACTGCCCACACCTTGAACCTAAGGTATTAGCAATGCATACCACAAGGAATATGAGTTCAAGCAAATGCACAACATATTGGCCCAGTACATTGTCAACATACACCTCACAAAGACAGTGGAGGAGTGGCCTAATGGTTTGGGCAAGGTACTTCAGGCCGGAAGGTCGGGGGTTCAAATTCCACTAGAGGACAGCAACCTTGGGCCGGAAGGACTGGGGTTTCTAGTCCCACAGGTGCTCCTTGTGGTCTTGGGCAAACCACTTAACCCTCCATAGCCCATGTTCCCTGTAAAATAGTTATCTCCAAGTTATAATGCCCTGTTCAATGTAATTTCAGTTTGTTCAATGTAAACCGCACTGATGCTGAATAGCGCGGTATATAAGAGAATGTAAATAAATAAATAAATAAATAATACCTTGTTTGTCCCAGCAATGCCAGATACTCCACCTCCTTTGTGTCTGCTAAATATCTCGTTTGTGCCATGCACATGTATAACTGGGAGGAGTGGTCTAGTGGTTAGGACAAGGTACTTCAGGCCGGAGGGCTGTGGGTTCAAGTCCCACCTGGGGACAGCAATCTCAGGCCGGAGGGACTGGGATTTCTAGTCCTATAGGCACTCCTTGTGGTCTTGGGCAAGCCACTTAACCCTCCACTGCCCATGTTCCCTGTAAGTATTAGTGTATGTGTCTCATATCCCCTCGTGTTAAATGTATCCCCCAATTGACCGCTTTGACCCAGTGAAAAGCGGGATATAAATACAGCTAAATAAATAAATAAATGCACATGGGTGCAGGCACGAGTGAAATGGAGAAACTCAGCTACGTTAGTATTCTGGGCACATTTAAATGCTGTCATGCTGTGCTCATGCCCGTGGATGTCCACAGCAGCACCGTATTTCAGAAAGCTGCATGTTTTCACTGAGGCCCGGCTCCGTGAGATATCCGTGGATGCTTCTGTTGGCCATGCCTCTTTGGTTAAACTGTGCATCTCCTAAGCTGCTGTTCTCACTGACATGAGTTTGCTGATGAAACTAGACGATATTCTGTCCTCTACATGCCTAGAAAAGTGCTAGGTAATCCCAGAGCACTCTAATATTGGATAAGAGAATGCAACTATGAACATGTATGCCATAATATACCATGGCATTGGCATTACGTATCAATACAATTTTTTTATAGAATTCCTATTCCTTGATTTCTGTCCACATTCTCTGACACATTCTCTGACACATTCATCTGGCGTGGTTGCTTGCTTTGTGTTGGACCTGCCATAATATACCATGCATCAAATGGTCCTTGGCATCATAAAAAGGCTTCAGTGAGTCCAGCATTGCTCAGCTCTACAAACACTCTTTAAAATGCTAAGGATGGAACCTTATCAAGTGCACAGAAAATGCCAGGATGGACCCTTATCAAGAGTAACATATATATGCCCTGGTAATGGCATCTGTCTCCCACATCTGAGTACTGGCATTTCTCACAGCAGCTCCCTACATGTGGCTACACCTATCTCATGCATTGTCCATTCTCTGTCTTGGCTTCTTTAAGTCTGTATATGTCTGCTATCTGTGCGTCAGCCCTGCCTGCCTTCCTACAGTCTGCTGTGTGGCAATGCTCCCTGGTCAGGCTTGTGTGAGCATGGGAGGGGGGGATCCCTATGTCATCATAACAAGTAGCCAGCCTCAAGATATATCATCACTCTCGCAGCTTGCATAGATCATGGACTAGGTAAGGATATAGGCCTCATGGCACAAAATCAGTCATGTCTCCCAGTGCCTGTCCCAGCTGATGTATGGCTACCCTGTCACACTGGCACTTGGTGACATTGTGGTCATCCAAATGGTCCAGGTACTGGCTAGGCATTCATGCCCTCCCTGACATGCAGATTGGCACACCAGATCATCCCATGCAACCTTCAAACCAGACACAAACAAACACACACACACACACACACACACAAAAAGCAAATGTCAGCATAGCCAGAATAATCACAAATGCTCTTCTTAAAATGTCTTTCAGGGTAGCTATTAATGCCCCTTTAGCTTACAAGATTCCCTCACCCCTGATTTCTGTTCATTATAAATGCATCTTGTGGTGTTTTACAGACTGCAGTCACATGAGTTTGCAGCATATTTTTCACAATTTCTATACAAACACAGCAGAATAACTTCTAAGTACTGGCCTTATTCCATGTCTCCAGCACGAATAACGGGCACGTCTATGAGGAGCCCGAAAAACATACACGGACTTTTCCTGAATATGCTATATACGTCTCCACCGCAAACCACACCCCCCGTTCTGCCCCTCCAGAGGACGTTCTGAGATCCCCGTCTATGTGCCGTGGATGTGCATAGGAGCCATGGCTCGGAATAGAGCCATAGACATTTTCGGGAGATACAGGTCTCCTGTGTAAGTGTGAATGCCTATTCAGTTTATGGAATAATCCCCATAGTGATTATTTTTAACTGACCTCATCTGGATAGTTTAGACCACTTGAAAAGCAGCTACTACTGCTGAAAATCCAGTGGATATTTAAACACTGTAGTTGACTGCAGTAGTGTTTTAAATAGCTGCCCTTTTGCATATTGGGTGGTAAGTTTTTGTTTTAATTTTGAGCCCTGAGTTTATATTGGAGGTTAGTTTAGAAATCCTAGTTGTGTTTTGGATGTCTGAAAATGGGTACACAAATGTCCAATTCACAAGAGTGCCTCTGGAACTATTTTAGAAACTGGGCATGTGGATGTCCCTAGCACAAGAATATACAAGTAGAATGGGGGCATTTTGGAAGAGCAGCCTAAGTGGAGCAACAAAGATGTGCACTGTGGTGTGATTCCAGAACAGCATAAGGACGCCTGGCTTTGAGTGTTGAGGCATTCATGCCTATACCTGCTCCTGACTATGAATAAAGAGCAAAAAAATGCTTGTTTCATGGCAGCAACACTACCAAGAGGAAAGCACAATGTGCTGTCATTGTCACTGTCGATATTTCCTCAGCAGAGAAACCTGCATTTAAATACAAACCCCAAACAAATTATTAACTGACCACCAAGCATTTGAGTGTCTGTAATGTCACTGAACATGGACTTTCCCCTTCTGAAAAACACAAACCGAGATGTCCAAAAAGCTGTTTCTGTGGCCATCCACTTGAGGACATCCATGGTTCTAAAATTGAGCCAAAATGTAAACATCCCGGGGTTTTCTCAAACATTTTGCCCTAGACATCCCAGATTGCACCTGACTGTCCTTTCTAAAATGCCACTTATTGTGTGGTAGGTGCTAGATCCTAATACTTAGGGGATATAGCAGAGCTTGGCACACAATTTCTCTTTGCTAGCCAGTGGATTGTATCAAATTCAGCCTTTATGTAAGAAAACTAATAATAAATCAGCCATCCCTTTAAAAGCTTATTTCTTTCAAAGTGGGACAAGATTTATGTTTGATTATAATTCCTTTAGTTCTCAAACAATTAAACAGTAAGAGAAAAAGATAGGGTTACTAATAAGATAACTCACAAAAGAGGCAATTTTATAAAGCATTTTCTACATGCAGAACTTTTTTTATACACCAAAAATGACTATTACAAAAATTGCACTACTGTATACCTATGTGTAAGTAGTCATGCCAAAAAGATTACATGTACTTTTATACAGATTACAGTGTTGCTGGAGGCTTAGTTTGAGCAAAGTAGTGATGGAGAAGTAAGGATCACATATACGTTATAAAATATGTGCCTACCCACACTGAGTACATGCAGAAAGATGCAGCTGCCTTGGAGCAGCAGTAACTTTTTGTGTGTTATTGGGGTTTATTCTGGGAACCAGTGTTATAAAAGCAAATACACCTGTATGTTGTCATTATAAATAAGAACACCAGTGATTCCAAAAAAACAGGTACTGAATAACAACTATACTTTATATAAAAACAATCAACGTCATTCCTACACTTTCCATAAAATGCAGAGCATCACATCACTTGCAGTTAGTCAAAGACAATCCTTCACGTCAATATCTTGAGACTGGGGGAGTTTGGAGGATGGAATTTGTCTAGAGACCTACATAGCCAATATTGGGAGAAAGGTGCTTCCATTGGAGTATCCATCAAACAGAAACCAAGAGGGAGAGAGAGAGCGAAGAGTAAATGAATTGGAGGACTGACAGCTAACAAGTATGGAAGAGACTAAATAATTTTTGAATTGCCTACTACAAGGATTCATTGTACAAAGTTAACATTGCCCAAAATCTGGAGTAAATTTGTAGTTTCACCAATACGTCACTATGTGCTGTGAATTTATTTTCTCTTCTACTCCCTCAACAAGGAAAGCAACCTGGAGATTGAATTGATAGTGATCAGGTAGAGACACAGACCTTGGAGAAGAGTCTTTGTCCCCCATCCCCTCCCCTCAGGACCTACAAAAAAAATAAAACTTGTTCAGTAGCCTCACCAAATCCACTGCCACCAAGGGGGTTCACTCAGGGTCCCGCTACATCTATATGCATACAATATACAGTTGGTGGTACCCTTTGGAAAATATCTGGTTGAATGTTGGGTCTACTTAATGTATGTTTGTTAGAGGTATCAGTTTGGTTAAGGAGGAACATGTGAAAAAATGAAAGTGGGCAGTTTCTCCAAATGGGTTTGTTTCAATGTAAGGTACTTATGTTCCATGTAAACTGCCTTGACCCAGAGAAAGGCAGTATATAAATATATAGTTTTGCACATACCATGTCACTCATGAACCTCACTTCTAAGCCAGAAATAGCAGTACATTATATCCTTTTCATTGGCAGAAATCCACTTATCTGTAGTTAATCCTCTTAACCTTTTCATTAATTTATGTGATTTATCTCCTGCCATTGTGGGTCCATGAACATGCTCACCATTGCCTTTATCTGTGGCAGGGATGTTATCTACATCTGCAGTGCTTGCACTATCGCAACAACCATCATTAGCCCTAGTGTGTAAGCTATGGGTGGGCACCGTTTTATCCTGGGTGACGTGCGGCCAGAATGTATTTTTCTTGTTCGTTCTACCATACTTCAATTGTAGTATCACCTTTAAATTTAGAATAGCTGTTACACAAAGGGGTCACCATGTGAAGTACTCAGCAAGACTTGAGGAGAGAACTTTATTCTCTCCCCCCTAAGTGATGTACATCAATTCGCCAATAATTGTTAGTAAACTTTTATTTTGCACGCTCCTTTGACCCTTGAAAGTGCTATGTGAGAGGTGACATGCTTTTTTAGAGATGCCAATGGGAGCAAGTTCAAATCTCCTTCTCTCTGGAATTTAAGAACCTGGAAGCTAAGACTGATTATAGATTCTCCCTGAAATCTCATATTTCATCTGACTTATGCAGACCTAATATGAGGCTAAGATTTGTAGAACAATTAAATCCATATATATAACTCACAGTAGTTTGTTCAGCAATGCATGCTGTGATAATAAGTATAATTGACCAATTTAATACACTCTATATTGAGCTGCTTGGGAAGCTAGTTAAAAGTCTACAAACTCTGCAAAATATTGAGGCCACATTAGTAACCAAGATTGTATTTAACTTTGCAGAGATTGTATCACTTAGAGATTCATTGAAACATACAATTTGATGAGAGGGGTCTATGGTTTTACCCAACACTGTGTCTAGGGTAGAACCACTGGAGGGTTTTTTTTGGTAGGTGGAGGGGCAGATAGGTAATATAGATAGAAAATATTAGATGCGTCCTGCTAGAGCATATAAAATGTCAGTCATGCTCATTATTGTATATAGTTAAAGGGCACATGCACCCTGTATTGCTTGATCTCAACAATGTAAATACTGTTTGATCCCATCAATGTGAATAGTTACAGATTGTTCCATGTACTGCTTTTGTACTAAGCAATGTAAATAGTTACATTATGTTCCATGTAACTGAAAATGACCATGTTAATGTACTTTTCAGATCTTCGTTGCTTGTAAACCGTGCTTGATCTCATAGAAAGCGCAGAATAAAAATGTTTGTTAAATAAATAAATAGGTGGGTGAAATTACTTGGGGAGGTGAGGGTATACAGGTGGATATGAAAACAAGTGGGGTACTTGGGTGGGCAGAGGTTGGTTAGTGAGTGGGAGGTTAGGTGAGGTATTGGGCTTGTGGTAGGCATGTAAGTGTGGGCATGGTAAGTAAGTGGATAGGGAGTTGGTTAGTGAGTGAGTAAATGCAGTTAGGGGCTCTTTGGTCACAGAACAAAGTCTCCCTGACTTATTAAAAAGAATATGAGGACAGACTTAAGGATCTTAATATGTACACCTTAGAGGAAAGGCGGGATAGAGGTGATATGATTGAGACGTTTAAATACCTCTCTGGCATAAATGCTCAGGGGGAGAGCCTCTTTTGATTAAAAGCATGTTCTGTTACGAGGGGACATGGGATGAGGGTGATTCAGGAGTGATATGTGGAAATATTTCTTTACAGAAAGAGTGGTGGATCCGTGGAATAGCTTCCTAGTGGAGGTGGTAGAGATGAGGACTGTATCTGAATTCAAAAAGCATGGGACAAACACAGAGGATCTCTATAGGAAAAAAGGGGACTGTTGTAGATGTTAATTATGGAAGGACAGACTAGATAGGCCATGTGGTCTTTTTCTGTCATCATTTTTCTATGTTTCTATAGGTCCTGGGGCAATGTCATCATGCCTTGGGGGTGACAGGGCATTTGAGACTGGATCAATGAGCTCTCAGTGCAATAGAAAGAGGTCTTAGTTAAACTTAACTTTCACATCTAATGAATTGGAGTTAAAATCAAAGTGAAGTTAATTTTGTTTACTTCACTTTCATTGTAAATCACATTTTCTTTGTTTCTATTTTGGTCCATTTTTAACTTTATGTCTGTTTTAGTGCAAATCTTTTACATCAGTTATTTTTGCATATCATTTGTTTATTACAGTGAAAGTTTGTAAGTAAAGTAAGAAACTAATGTGGAAGTATGTAAAACAATATGCTTTAAAAATCTAATACTGATTTTCAGTGCATGTTTAATATGTTAGCCTGCTAGATATTAATTTGGCAAAAAAAGTATATCATTATTTAATCACGAACAATCAGTAGGATTTTCAATCTGCTTAATGAAATTATCTGAAGCAATACTGAGAAATAAGTTGTCATTACCAAAGTAATCATTCTGGAATGCAGTTATATCATAGTATTCTTTTTCTTTATGGGTGTGTCAAACTCCAGTCCTGGAGGGCCACAAACCAGTTAGGTATTCAGGAAACCCCTAATGAATATGCATGAGATATATTTGCATGCAGATATATCTTCTGAATATTCATTAGGGACATCCTAAAAATTCAGTTGGTTTGTGGCCTTCCAGGAGTGGAGTTTGTCATCCCTGCTTTACATCTTTATCATATGTTCTTTAACTTCTTTTTTTATAGGCCATGTTGTCTTTTCCTCAACTTTCTAATTAATAAGCAATCAGAAATGTTCTAAAAACAATTATCGGGTAGTGTATCAGAGGCAGATATCATCTTGGCTTCAATAAACTCTGGAGAAAATATTTAATTTCAAACTTTAAAAAGCTGCAAAAGATTTAGGGGTATGTTTACTAAGCGGTCTTAACGTGCGCCCGGCGCTAGTGTGCAGGCTGCCATAAAAGGAGTGGGCGTTTCGGTCTTAACGTAGAAAAATGGGATTATCGCACGATAACGTGCGCTGCGCACATTATCGTGCGAGAAGCCACTAAGCATGTTAACGCACGGTAACCTTAAGTAGGCGTGCAGACATGCAAACACAGAAACAGAGATGTAGCATAATGGTTAATACACTAACTGATGGTACTGGGGTCATGAATTTGATCCCCCAGTGTACCTAATGAATAAGGCAGGCTGAGACATCTCCCTTTACATTTAAGTAGTGTTTGTGAGGCATTGTATGTTTATTTTAATTAGTGCTGCCAGCAAACACACCCTTACAGTGGCATAATCTAAGGTGCCACATAAGGCACCCTATAAGGCACTCCATAGGACACATTATAAAGTGCACTGTCCACCAAGGCACCCTATAATGTCCCCTATAGGATGCTTTATAGGGCGCCGTATAAGGCACTTTATGGGGCACCTTAAGGTTACAGCACTGTGAGGGTGTTTTTGCTGGCAGCACTAATGTACATTAAAAACAGACAATGCCTCGGACAGCCTTATCAAATAACCCCACTGTGGGATCAAACCCATGACTGCTGGCTCCACAGGCAGTGAAGTAACCAGTGGGCTACAGCTCTATAGCAGCTAACTACCCCCTGGCTGGCTACAGAAGGACTGCATGTCACCACACAAACAGTCTGCTGTGGTCACCAGGATAGGGTCAACCAACAATGCAGAAATGTGTTCCAGTGCAGGATGTGGGGTAGTAGCATGCACAGCAGGGTAGGATGGCATACAGCTGGCAGACACACATAGATGGACAGAAGGATGGTTTACAACTGTGATAAGGGTACAATGTGCTCACAACACAGATCTGCAGAGATATGTCTGTCACAGGAATCAAAAGTAGCTGTGCAGCACAGGCAAACAGATCAAAGAGGAATCAAACCTATGACCATCAGCACAAGTGTCAATGCACAAACCAGTAGGCCACACCACCAACGTGAGCTCATTAACAAAGGCTGCATACAAGAATACTGCAGGGCATCACACTAGAAGCCTGCTGGCTGCCATGATAGGCAAACCTCCAACAGTAACCATGATCAAATGCACATGCAGATATGGTGTATACAGATCAGATCACGTCTGTAATTGGGACAACACCCAAATATACCTATATGCACACACACAATCAAATGTTGTGCAGTGGAGACAGCATGCAAAAGAGGAAAGAACCTAAAGCCAAAGGACGGGAGGGGATGCTCTGTGGAGCAGTGGAAAATATGGAACACAACAAGACAGAATTGAACCTGCAAACAGGTGTGCCACAGACCAGCTGAATAGCAGCAATGCCAATCCCCCAAATGGACTGCCATGTAAACTCCATAAAATAAGAGACATATGTAACAGCTCATATGTCATGGATAGGCAGAACAGAGGGCACACCTTGGTGTACAGTGAAGAGATGGAAGTGAGTGTGCATAGGTGATGAAGCAGCAGGTTCCTAATGGTTATGTTAGCCCAATAGGAACATTTAAAAAATAAACCCATGTGGGGATCAAATCCACAACCTATGTTGCTCTAACACGTGTCTGTAACCACTATCAGCACAATGCCAAAATACAACCCAAAGGGAATGTGTGTATGGGAACCTTCAACATCCAGTGATGTGGCAAACGCCTGGCAGATAGACAGGTGGCACCGTACAAGGATGTGAGCACAGGTGGGCCATGGATATGACCAGAAAATCATTAAATACAAATGTCAGTGTGAGCAAGCAGCCGAGACATCTGTATGTAAAACACATATCTATTTATTTGGTTATTAATCACAGATAGTGTAGATACCACCATCATAATATCTAGGTGAGTGGATCCCATTAGAAAGGCCGAATAAACATTTCCCAGGACAGCAACCCACATCCTACAGAAAGGTCACTGGCCTGTCTATAAATGATGGAAAATATGGAACAGAACAAGAGAGAATTGAACCTGCAAACAGTTGTGACACAAACCAGCAGAACTGCAGTAATGCCAATTCCCCAAGCAGACTGCCGTGTACACCCCATTAAGTAAGAGACATATGTAACAGCCAATATGTCATGGACAGGCAGAACAGAGGGCACACTTTGGTGTACAGTGAAGAGATGGACGTGTGTGTGCATAGATGATGAAGCTGCAGGTTCCAAATGGTCATGTTATCACAACATAATAATTTTACAAAAGAAACCCATGTGGGGGATCAAACCTGCAACCTATGGTGTTATAACATGTCTGTAACCACTATCCCAAGCAAGCACTATGACCATGACTCCAAAATAGTACCTCGAAGGGAAGGTGTTTATGGGAACCTGAAACATCCAGTGATGTGGTAAACGCCTGGAAGATAGACAGCTGGCACCGTACAAGGATGTGAGCACAGGTGGGCCATGGATATGACCAGAAAAGCATCAAATACAAGTGTCAGTGTGAGCAAGCAGCAGCCGAGACAAATGTATGTCAAACACATATGTTTATTTTGGTTATTTGTCACACATAGTGTAGATACCACCATCATAATACTCAGGTGAGTGGATCCCAGGTGAAAGACCAAAAAAACATTTAGCAGGGCAGCAACCCACATCCTACGTAAAGGTCACTGGCATGCCTACAAATGAGGGGCAGGAGAAATAATGTGCATCAGGTGCATGGGGGCAGTATGCATTTGGCCCCCACACACCACATGCTGTTGCACGCTTCAAATGTGTTACGTACATATGAGTGCATGTAGACAGTAGGCGGTGCATGATGAGGGCCCAACACACAGCAATCATGATCTGTACCTGAAAACATATCTATCTGGCAACATAGGAGACACACAAATGACAACAGCATATGTTGTTAAAATGTTGGAAGTTTAGAAACACATGTGGAAATGTAGGTTACAGCTGCCACATAATGCCTCATGTAGGAATCAAAGCTGCAACAATGTAACCATAAACTATGGTCTAATGCACAATGAGGATATGCCAACAGGTAGCAGAGGCACATGAACACAGAATCCAATACAGAAAAACAACCTGCAGAAACATGCAAAAATAACACTATGCAGAGGTTCCCCTGCACTGGTTGGTGTGGATACAGTGTCTGTACACATATATCATGGCACATGGAATGCACAATTGAAGGAAGACAATGGACACTCACACTGCGACAGTCCAAATATAATGGTGCAATGTGAGTGCCCTTACCCCAGGGGATACATAGGAGTGTGCAGACATGCAATGCAAGGTTCATAAATACATGTTTAGTGTCACGTTTGTACAGCAAGCAAACTCAAAAACCAGTATATAGAGATGGAAAGTGATGGCAAACATTGCACAGTAAACCACACAGAAGCCATATTGCCACATGCTGTGTTTCCCCAACAAAGTCAGTCATATGCACGTGCACCGTGTATGTATCAACATGATACAGTGATGCCACACATGCACGGAAACACCCTTGGTGAGTGACAACAGCTATCTAAGCTGTTGGTGTGCAGCAAAGCATTGTCGTGGCAAAAACTGTACCATGTCAAAGTGGAGAGTAGGTGGACAACAGGACCCTCCATTGCTCCCCCTATGCCACACGCATGGCTATATGCTTGTGGTGAACCAAACAGATGAGCGTTTCCTGTGGTCCATGTCACACACATGGAAAAAGCACAACATATGAGGAATGTACAACATACAGCAACAATGTAGGTCCTTGTTGCGCATGTGGGGACCAGTACACAGTGCCCAGAGTGAAAAGTGTGTCTGCAATCCAACAAGTCAGGTCAAGACTGTCCTTTAAAATCTGGGCATGCATAGTGAAGTGTCACATCCCAATATGGCAGAGTATTGGAAAGGTCATGTGTGTCTTCTGCGATGAACACAACACCCAGACAGAGCATGGCACCAACAATGTGTAGGACAGGTCTGTCAGGGCCAAAGTCGCACTCCGTAGATAATACTGTCCATCCTAGGCATGTGTCCCACTTGCAGAGGTCAAACATCCCATGGCACCATTTCCCAGGGACAGTTCCATGGTGGTGTACCCCCCAACAGGTGGATGATGGCGACGCCGGATGCACTGTAGTAGATGTGGCTGGTTTGTCCACTGCCATGTAACAGGAGAGGATAAATAATGCTTGCAACATCAGCACAAATTGCAGAGAGTCAAACATGACTATGCGCCTAATAAAACGTCACACAGGCAAACATTACATGATCACAATACAGAACACACTGCATGTTGGTCACATTTTGGATTTGGAACTGCAGACACGGCTGTCACATGGATATGTTAATGTCCATGTCCATGCCCATGTTACACAAGCGTTTCACAGCTCCACCCCATGTGCATCCGTTTTTGTGAACACAGAGCACACGTGAAATGTCTATGAAAAAAAAACGTAAATCATTAACACGTAAAGGCTGATGTCAGTCCCAAAAACAAAAGGTCAAACCTATCGTGTGCATTCAGCAAGTGTATGTCTTGGATCCCGAGTCACTCAAAGGCCACAACACGTCACAGTGAAGGGAGACGATGCCATCACAATGTGTAGAAGCACCATGTCACCATGTCAAGCCTCTGTTGATGCATGTCCACGATATGGCGATATCTGTGATACAAAAATGCTGTTCACCAGTCGTATGTCACAACACAAGACACAGTTCTGCTCACCACACCCAACACATGTCCAAAATGTTCACAGGGTAAACACCAGTAAGGCAGAGATAGGACAGTCATCACTGCCCCCCAGGTGTACCGACCCCGCACACCACATGATACTGTGAAATGCCTGCACACTGTACAATCACACAGCCAACCCAAAGAAACACACCCACACAGTATGCTAAGGTGAGCGTGTCAGCAGTAGCATACGGCTGGTATCCGCACAGAGATTGGTGCACCTAAAGGCCCTGTGAAATACACTGATACACTGGTGTTGGCTGATGGAACAATGTTGGGGAAGGGTTTATGTGCACCCAACCACCAATACACGTAGGACCCCCACACACATGCAGCTGTGTTGGACGTATCACAGAGACAGTGTTGCAGAAGAAAAACTGGACAGGAACACATGGGGATATGTGCACAAACAGCAAGATAGAGGTTACTGTGGTGAAGGGAAAAGAGCTGAACAACAACATATGTACAATAGGACACATTAGTGAGGACATGTGTTTCCCCTGACTGTCGTCACAAACAATGTAGCTGTAGGACCACCTACCCCAGACCACTGCATGTAGGATGACCTACAGTCACCTGCCAATGCACCACAGCACCAGGAGCCCCAACAGGTATGTCCTGTGGTTTGGGAAACACAAGGGAAACATGCATATGTCATGTTCCAGCTGTGCAACACAAACTGCACCTTCCTGTCCACAGCTCCCAGACCCCCCAAGATCCTTTACAGACTGAACATAAGAACATAAGATATGCCATACTGGGTCAGACCAGGGTCCATCAAGCCCAGTATTCTGTTTCCAACAGTGGCCAATCTAGGTCATATGTACCTAGCAGTATCCCCAAGAGACACAAGTTCCACAGTGCTTGTACTGGGTCAAGCATTGATATCTTCGGTCACTTCTTAATAATGGTTTATGGACCTTTCCTCCAGGAACTTGTCCAAACCTTTTTTAAACCCAGCTACACTAACAGCCTTTACTACATCCTCCGGTAACAAATTCCAGAGTTTGGTTACACGTTGAGTGAAAAAATATTTTCTTTTATGAGTCTTAAATAGGTTACCCTGTAGCTTCATTGCATGTCCCCTAGTCTTTCTATATTCTGATAAGGTAAACAATCGATCTACGTTTACCCGTTCCACTCCGTTCATTAATTTATAGACTTCTATCATATCTCCCCTCAGCCGTCTCTTTTCCAGGTTAAAAAGCCCTAACCTTTTTAGCCTTTCTTCATAGGAGTATCCTTCCATCCCCTTTACCATTTTGGTAGCTCTTCTCTGAACCTTTTCTAAAATCGCTATATCCTTTTTAAGATACGGCAACCAGAATTGCACACAATATTCAAGGTGCGGTCTCACCATGGAACGATATAGAGGCATTATAATATCTTTTGTTTTATTTTCCATTCCTTTCCTTATCATACCTAGCATTCTATTTGCTCTCTTGGCCGCCACTGCACACTGGGCCGAGGGTTTTAACATGGTATCCACAATGACGCCTAAATCTTTTTCCTGGGTGGTGGTTCCTAATGTGGAACCTTGCATCGTGTAACCATAGTTTGGGTTGTTCTTCCCTAGGTGTATAACCTTGCATTTGTCCACATTAAATTTCATCTGCCATTTTGATGCCCAGTCTTCCAATTTATCAAGATCCTCTTGCAACCTTTCACAATCCTCTTGGGTTTTAACAACTTTAAATAGTTTTGTGTCATCTGCAAATTTGATAACCTCACTCGTTATCCCACTTTCCAGATCATTTATGAATATGTCAAAAAGCAGCGGACCCAGCACAGATCCCTGGGGTACACCACTATTCACCTTTCTCCATTGGGAAAATTGGCCATTTAGCCCTACCCTCTGCTTTCTATCTTTTAAGCAGTTCCTGATCCACAATAGTACACTGCCTCCTATCCCATGACTCTTTAGTTTTGGCAAAAGTCTTTGATGAGGGACCTTTTCAAAGGCTTTCTGAAAGTCCAGATACACAATATCAACCGACTCACCTTTGTCCACCTGTTTATTCACTCCTTAAAAAAAACATAACAGATTAGTAAAACAAGATCTTCCTTGTCTAAAGTCATGTTGGCTGTCTCCCATTAGGTTGTGACTATCTACATTCTGAGTAATTTTATTCTTTATGATGGTTTCTACCATTTTTCCTGGTACTGACGTCAAGCTCACCAGTCTGTAGTTTCCCGGATCACCCCTGGAACCCTTTTTAAAAATTGGTGTTACATTGGCGATCCTCCAATCTTCAGGTATTAGAGATGATTTTAATGATAGTTCACAAATTACTGATAGCAGGTCTGCAATCTCATATTTCAGTTCTTTCAACACCCTTGGATGTATACCATCCGGCCCAGGTGATTTGCTACTCTTCAGTTTATCTAATAGTTGTAAGACATCTTCCCGATGTATCGATATTTCCTTCAATTCTTCCGCACCTTTAAATACCACTTCAGTCATGGGTAACATCCCTACATCTTCCTCAGTAAAGACCGAAGCAAAGAATTCATTCAGTCTCTCCGCTATCGCCTTGTCGCCTCTTAGTGCCCCTTTATCATCTAATGGACCAACTGACTCTCTCACAGGTTTTTTTGCTATGAATGTACTTGAAAAGGTCTTTATTTCGCGTTTTTGCTTCCACAGCAAGCTTCTTCTCAAATTCTCTCTTTGCCTGCCTTATCAATGCCTTGCATTTGATTTGCCAGTGCTTGTGCTGTTTCCAGGTTTCGTCGTTTGGCTCTTTTTTCCATTTCCTGAAAGATGCTTTTTTAGCAACAACAGCCTCTCTGACCTCACCTTTAAGCCATGCTGGCAGTTTTTTGGACTTCCTTCCACTTTTCTTAAAGCGTGGAATACAGCTGGTCTGGGCTTCCAAGATAGTATTTTTCAACAACACCCAAGCTTGATGTACGTCTTTAACCTTTGCAACTGCTCCTTTTAGTTTTTTCTTAACTGTTTTCCTCATTTTATCATAGTCTCCCTTTCGAAAGTTAAAAGGTAGTACTGTGGATTTCCTTACTATCCCTCCTCCACTAATTAAATCAAAGGCGATCATGCTATGATCACTATTGCCAAGTGGCCCCAATACCCTTATCTCTTGCACTAGATCTGGTGTTCCACTAAGGACTAGGTCTAATATGGCTTCCCCTCTAGTCGGTTCATGAACCAGCTGCTCCAAGAAGCAGTCATTTATTTCATCTAGGAACTTTATCTCCCTAGCATGTCCTGACGTGACACTGACCCAGTCGATACCGGGGTAATTGAAATCACCCATTATTATTACTGCGCTGTAACATTTGTTAGCTTCCTTGATTTCTTTGAGCATTTCATCATCCATTTGGTCATTCTGGCCAGGTGCTCGATAGTACACCCCCACTGCCATTGCCTTCCCCCTTTTATATGGAATTTCAATCCATATAGATTCTACAGCAGATTTTGTTTCCTGCAAAACTTTAATCCTTTCTGAGTCAATGCCCTCTCTAACATAGAGTGTTCACCATCATACTGTACATATCTCTTTCATGTGACAGTTATCTCAGAGTTTTGTTTGCAAAACTAAAAGGGTCTGTACTGTGTCTGTCCCCCCCCACACACTTCTGTGTTGCTGTACAAAATGATGAACACAACTGTGTGATCACTACCGTGTCCCTGCATCACTCCAAGGCTTCAGTAATATCCTGTGTCCCCCATATCTCTCCCAATGCCCCTCACTGTGTGTTCTGGTGTTTACATGTCATCTGCTACCCCGCTGTCAATTCCTGTAACACACCAAACTATGCAGGGGCACCTCCCCATAGGCAGTTCCGTTTTGTGTATATTTCATACCTTTATGTACATAAACAGCTGTGCGATGATGAGTTGCAAATATATATCTTAACTGCTGAGGTATGTCTGCCAGACCACACCCCGATGTGTGTTTGTGACTGTACCACGATGGCTGCATGTCACCCTACTGTGTGAAATTGATTATGACAAAGCATGGATAGCCTATATGTCCACCTAACCCCCCCCCCATCAGAGCCCCCATGTGTGTGTGGACATAACTCTCCTTCTCTAGGGTCCGTAATGTAGTTGTTGTCTTGGGCCGCATGCTCCTCCCCTACACACCGATCCTGTTTGTATGTGAGTGCTGTGATATATGTCCAGATGTCATCAGCTGGATTTGCCCTGTTCCCCCTGAAAACACCACTAAAACCCAATTTTCCCCCCATATATATCCCTCAGCATGCCGACTGTAACCTACACCTTTGCTGCTCTGGCCTGAATAATCTCTGACAGCGTGTAAATATGCAACACTGCACTGCATGCCTATTCAACATTCCAAAAAATGAGGACAATAATACTCCCCTGGTTGGACACCTCACAGGTTTCCTATCCTTTGCCACATCCATGTGAGGGCTACGTGATGACCTTTACATTCTGGCACACTGTGGTGTTGCAGTAATGTCCCTTACGGATATTACATACCGGTAAGCCAAATAACACTGACCACATAGATAAAAACAAAACTACTAACACACAGACCCTGCACATCAGAGCATACCAACCTCACAATCAGCTGAAACCACTCAATGAAAAACACACACATCTAGACAACTGGCCTCATCCATGGCCTGCCCTCCCACTGTTAACGCCATACCACATGCCTTTCACCTTGCTGCACCCCAAGTATAAAAACAAACTATGTGTGGCTGCACATCAGCCCCTATCACATGCAGCCACAAACCAGGTATGTCAGCCCAACACCTCCCACAAGCATAAAACGCCACACACACATAATCCAGCGCCACCTGTTGTTGTGCCTTGCCCACATCAAATGTGTATCAGGCATGAGTATATATGAAGCTGGCATGGCTAGCCCATCTCAGTTACATGGTGGTGCAGTGCTGCATCTTACTGATATCGTAATACAAATGGGGACTAGTATTAGCAGTACACACATATTCAAACAACTGTAGGTGGGAACATATGCAGTACTTACATGAGAACATCTCCGCAATCAGCTGCTGCCTGACTGCTGTGCCCGCACGTGTGTCACCACAGGCACGTGCAGGGGGGCAAGTAGGGTCATCCTCCAGATCCTCATTAATATCGACAGCGATATGGTACCTGAGAGCAATGTTGTGCAGGATGCAACAGGCTATAATGATCTCTGCCACAGTCTGTGGTTTGTATTATAAGCCCCGCCTGTCCTATCAAGACACCTGAAGCGACTTTTTAATACGCCAAAGGTGCGCTCTATGACGGAGCGGCTGGTGACATGGGCCTCATTGTACCTCCTCTCTGCACGTGTCCGTGGTTGGCGCAAAGGGATCAACAACCAGGGGCGACACCCATATCCTGCATCACCTGCAAAAAAGAAATGTGTGACGTTAAAGCAGGAGCTCATGTCCACCCAAATGGACACAGGTATATAAGTGCAAAACAAATGCAAAACACATCCTGACATAAACATATGGCATCACATGATTGGACATCACAACTATGCATCAGGGTGTGACGGTCAGACACACACAACAAGGGTTAGGTGGACATTTTGGAAACAACATAATCTGTAACCACGCTACAAATGCTAGCAAACATTGAACAATCAGCACCAAGCCCCATAGCAAGGTGGATCTGGAGTTCCCCCCCCCCCCCTTATATCACACACAGACAGATGACATTACCACACAACACAGGATACACCTCCAAAACATACATTTGCACATACGGTTAGTCACATGAACAGCATGTGCACATATGAAATGTTAAATACACACCCAGCAATAGACAGTCCTCATACCGTCCTGCCTCAAATTGTGTGAAAAGTGCCGAGTGATGCAGAATATAGGAGTCATGGGTGGACCCTGCAAACCTAGGTACCACATTCAGAATATGCATATTTGCATCACATACAACCTGAACATTCAGGGAATGATAGTGTTTGCGGTTGCGGAATACTACCTCCCTGTCTCTAGGCGGGACCAGGGCAACATGTGTGCAATCAATAGCTCCCATCAAGTGTGGTATCCCGGCTAACACCTCAAAGGCCTGGTTCAGGGTCCCCCACTGTAGCCTAGTGTGGGGAAGGGCTATGTAATTCCCCATCCAGCTGACCATGGCACGCAGTACCTGGTGGAGACACCGTGAGAAGGTGGGGCGACTCATGCCACCCATTACGGCCACAGATGACTGGAAACAGCCAGAGGCAATGAAATGTAGGGCACCAAGGAGCTTTACCAAACCCGGTATGGCATGTGACCAACCAGTCAGGGGCTCGAGGTCAGGTCTTAGATCCTCGTAAAGCTCACTAATAGCTCCCGTGCTCAGGTGGTAGAGGGAGATGACCTGGTCCTCATGCATGCCCTGGAGCCGGGCCCTGGGCCTGTAGAGGCGAGGCTGGCAAGCCTGCACCTCTGCACGTCTCATGCCCCGTGCGGGTACAGCCCCTCCGGGCCTGCCACCACAGCTGCAGGTCTGTGTTGCAGCGGGTCTACATCCATGCCCTATGCCTCAGCCCCATCGACACCATCTCCCCCTTCAGGCAACCGCAGCCCCTGCTCACTTCCCTCTGCAACCACAGCAACCACGAAGGCTGCCATACACTCAACCCGTCCAACCTCTCAATGATACTCAAACACAGACACTCATCTCACTGACCAAGCCACACACTGCTCACACCACACACACAGACACACAGTCAGACACACAATCCAAACAGCACTCACAAACACAGCCACTAAACACAAAAAACCTTCCTTTGACTCTCCTCAACCTCCACCAACACAACACGGCCTCTCAGTCTCCTAAATCAACCCCTCAATGTGTTCCAGGTGTGCAGGTGTATTTAAAGGGTATACGTACGTTGTGCACGTTGGGCATGTGCTGACACACGGGCGTGCCAGTTGTGCACATTGTGCATGCGCCACAGGGGCGTGGAAGGTGCGTGCATGCGACACCATGTTATACATGTGCAGTGCATTAGCGTTAGACATGCGCATGCGATACGCCCCACGCGCATAGCGCATGTATGACTGTTCCTGCACACGCACCCTCAGTGTCTGTTCTGCGAATGCGCAACATACACAGCAGCCGCATGCGCGCACATGCGCATGCACATTGCGCGTTACCTAAAATAAATCTATAAATACACCTGAACACCTGGGTCACAGTGAGGGTTTTGTGTAGGAGAGAGAGAGAGAGAGAGAAGGCATGTAGTATTTGATAGAGTTTGGAGAAGTAGTGTTGGTGGAGAGAGTCAGTGGCAGTTGGAGAGGAGTTGGAGAGGGCAGAGGCAGGTGGAGAGGTGTGTGAGAAAGTAGAGGAGAGAGAGAGGAGGGGAGGCAAGCAGCAGGTGAGAGAGACAGGAGAGGTGAGAGGCAGACAGCAGGGAGAGGAGGGGGCGGCGAGTAGGTGTGAGGGGAAGCTCTGGGGATGGGAGCAGGGATGACTGATAGGGAGGGAGAGGGGGAACAGCGTAGGGTGCTGGAGCAGCAGCACATGGCTGGGGTGGAGGAGGGGCGTCCACCTGCTCAGATGGGAGGGAGTGGTGGGCCTGGAGGGGTGGAAGCAGGCACATCGGGTGGGTCACAGCCCACACAGGGGCCCCCTGCTGCCAATAGAAGGTGGGTAAATGTGCCTGGTGCTGAGCGGAGGAGGACTGTGCGGTTCAGCCCTCAGGAGAACTACATACTGCTGGCCTGTGTTCTTGAGAATTACGAGGTTCTCTATGGGCGGCTCAGCAGCATCACCATAGTGGCCACACGAACAGAGATGTGGGAGGAGGTGCAGATGGCCATGGCAGAGGCAGGGGGGCCACCCAGGGACCTGGACAGCCTCCAGAAACATTTCAATGATATCAAGCATGGTGTGCGAGCACACATGGTAGCCGAGCGGCAAAATGCCATGGGCACCGGTGGGGGTGGCCCCTTCACTCCAACCCTCACACCCCTGGAGGAGGAGCTGGCTGACAGACTTGGGCCAATATACCTGCGGGGGCTGCCAGAGGCCCTGGACACCGCCCATCCCCAGGCAGGTATGTATGCAATGTACACCTTACTGCTCTCAACCCATGTCTACAATCCCCTTTGTCTATGCATCTGCCATCTGCCTGTACCTCTCCCACCTGTTTCTGCACCCTAACCATTTGCCTATGTCGGGGCACATGGGTGTGCTGTACTGCATCACACCCCTTCAATTGTGATGTATCTGCCCTAATCTCACATGTGTTTCTAACGCCATCCCTTTTCCTATCTGCTCTGGACATGTCTCCTCATGCATGCTAACAACCTCCTCCCACACCTGTTATTGCAATCTCCGGTAAGATCTTAATGCCCGCTGATCAGGGAATGTCTGTTTGTCATACTATATTCACAGTGATGCGTGTGCTTGGCAGTGCCCTATAGTTGCATAATAGTAATAGTTTGAGGTGTAGTAGTATCTATGCAGCACATGTACAGGGCACCCCCAAGCACACATTGATTGTGGGGGGGGGGGATGTACTACACACGTGTACATAGGTCGACTGTGAAAAACAATTTGTGATGTGTATGCTTTAACACAACCCAGGTGACTACAGTATCATGGAGGCACCTGAGGAGGAGGATGTGCCCGGGCCTCAGGGTGTGGAGGAACCAGAGGCCGCAGTGTCTGGTGACACAAGTGATGGGGAACAGCCACCGGCCAGCTCTGAGGTGCCAGAGGCACAGGGCAGGGCCACCCATGCAGGTGCCACATTGAGGGACGATGCAAGCACCAAACAGGCTGGGCCGGCTGATGAACCTGAGGACAGCCACCACCCCATGCAGGCTCCAGGCTCAGCAGGCGCAGCACCTACATCCATGGCCACCATACTTGCTGAGCTGAGGGCCCACAGTGCCTCCACACGGCGCAATGCTTAAGGTGGGTAACATCACGCACGCTGATCCCCATGGGTGTGTTGGCAACATCCACAAGGGGAATGGATGATGACAACATAGCTGATTTTATTTGGGGTTGGGGAAGGGGTGTCATGTGCCAGGTATGTTCCACCCTCCTGTCGGATGGATTGTCAAGTGGCAGCATGTTTTAGGGGCTCAGACCCGCATGTGCATGGCCATATACCCCAGGTGATCAGACAGCGGGAACCACTGTTAACAGGCCACCCAGACATACTGCCCGACAGACACCCCTCCATGGGTATTGTTATGGAACATAGTCTGTCCACATGATGTGCACTGAGAACCAGCATTGTAGGGGGTAGTGAACCCCTGAAATATATATGTATGTGTGTGCAATGTCCCCTCACGTCATACGACCTATCTCAGACAACCAGTGTGCAGAACAAGCATGAACAGATTAACCTGCCACACTGCCACGTGTGAGCTCTGTGATTCCCATGACCACTCATCATGACCCCTTTCAGGCATGAGGATGGCTCATGGGACACACAGGCCTAACCCTGGTCATGCATTGCTAGTTGTGGCATGCATGAATGCTCTGCAGACTGATCTGGTGGGATATGCGTGACATGTGTATGTGTGACATTTGGCTACTGGAGAGGTATCTCAAATATCACCTTGTGTCCCACCCACAGGCACTCGGCAGGCTCTCCTGCAAATCCACCTCGATCTGGTGGCGAACATGCAGGAGCTTCAGAAAATACGGGCCACAAATAAGATGAGTGCAGGGGCGCTCCTCTGAATTGTGGGCACCCTGGAGAACATAGCAGCCCGGATGCAGCAGCCTGCGCCAGCACCGACATCGGAGGCTGCAGCACCAGAGCCACCACAGAGGGGTGGGTTGGGCCATGGGCGGCATGGGTGGCATGGGCATCCATGCAGGATGTGAGGGTGTTCAATAAACAATCTTGGACCTGTACATCCTGTGTGTTTGTTTCCAATTTGTGGGACTGTGGTTCCCTACGTAGCCTGCACCGCATGTTGTCTCCTTGCCCAAATGACCCGCACCCATGCCCCTCAGTAGTGGGGTGTCTGTACTGTGAGTTATCTGCACACAGAGGTTATAACATGCCCTGTGTGTCATGGACTGTGGCAGGTCCAAGCCCCAGGACCTCAGCACAGGGGTATACCCACCCTCCCCTGTTGCACAGGGCAAAGTTCATGATGCTACATGTCTGGTGTTGGGATCTGTCGCCGTCTCCCACCCCTAATATCCCGCAACATTGGACACACATATGTGACCATTCTCCCTGCCTGCAACACGGCCTACGTGGCTGCCCTCCCACATAGACTTGCATGCGGCACAGACAGACAAGGGTGACTTGCGTAGGTCGGCTGTTCATTCTTGCATGCACTTATAGTCACCCACTGCCCATCCCTGTGACATGCATTGTCCTGAGCCATCCTCAACAGCCATCACCCTGAGAAGCTCCTGGGTTCAGCAGCACATCTTAACCTTTGAGCACTGACATAGCTATTTGCTGGTTCCGCTATTGGCACACCAGCATGGTGCACCAGATATGGTTCCCACACATTGCACACAGCATGCACGTGCCTAGGTATTTTGGGACATGCTCCACATTGCCACATCTCAGTGTCAACCGTGGACTCACATGCCTACACACATGGCCAGCCCCCACACCTGCGTGTGGAGAAGGTCCATGTATGACACCCATGTCTACCTTGCATACATATACCTATCTACACACATGTCCCATGCTTACGTCCATAGTCTGTCTGTAAGGGCAACACATGACCATTAGGATGTTTTTCACAAACTGTATTTACAAAATAAGTACAACTGTGCATGAACATATTAACATTTGTACATCTGAACATATGTTGTGCCATACTGGGTCAACACAGGGTCATTCCCACCCAGTGTTCTATGTCCATCAGTGGGCAGTCAACATCTCAGGATGCAGCTGTCCTGTTGGGTCATGGAGGACAGGACAGCACAGGGCACGTGTGTGGGCGCCCCAGGGGCCATCAAATGCTCCTGGGATGCCCATCAGTGGATGGCTGTTGAGATGCAGCGTCTGTACCCACCACATGCTGCATCTCGATGGCCACCCACTGAATGGACCCTGCCAGCACACGCATGGTGCGTTCAAGGGCCCCCAGGCGTTGCACCACACCGTCCATTGCCACAGACAGGTCATGTACACACCTACCACCACATACACACATGGTGCCAGGTGTGTATGTGGTGGCATGTTCATGGGCCCTGTCTATGGCAATGGGTGGCGTAGCCACAACCACCCAGGCACCATTCCCACCCACATGCGGGTGCTGGCAGGGACCCACAGTGTCCTGTGCTGTCCTGTGCTCCACCCATTCCTCCCCACCCTCAGCAAACCCCCACCTCCCCCTCCTCTACCCCCTCCACCCCTGGCACCTCCCACCCACCCTCAGCGCCCCCATGCTCCCCTCCTCCCCCTCCCCCCCAACATGGCCCACACGCACTCACCCTCCCCTCCCACCCCACCCTCCACCTCCTCCATTCCCCCATTACCCTGCCTGACTCAGGGGCCTCTGCTGCCTCCTCCCCTGGCACCTCCTCTTCCTCCTCCACAGCCTCCACCACCTCCATTGCCCCCTCCCCCTCCTCCTCCTCCTCTTCAGTTCGTCTCTGGGGCATGGGCCTTTTCACGGTGTGTGGGGTTGGCGCTGTGCCCTCAGCAGCGTGATCCTCCTCTGTGGGGGATTACAGTCATTAGCACACTCGTATGTGAGTTACATGACACATTTAAATAGTTTGGCCCTGCAAAGGCTGGTGGGCCACTGTGACATTGTCTAATGAGCTGCAGAGGTTGTGGCACTCACCTCCCCGTTGTGACAATGCCCACCTTCTTAGCCTGTCCAGGACATCAGGGCATCTGAGCCACATCTCCCTGCCCTTCTTCCGTAGGTCCTCTACCTAGGGGGGGAAAGCAATGGGAGGGTGCATTACTGACCATATCTCCCTGGTGGGTGGTCAACACATATCACACATCTCTGTGCACAGCATCGTGCTGATCCTGCTCCTCTGCTCAGTGTGTCCTGTACTAACAGTTGTCAGTGCCCCCATATGTGTGGCTGTGGGTAGGGCCATGTGTGCGGTGACACATATGTGTCCTGTGCATAACACCCTGGACACACTATACCCTGTCTCTACACTCTCCTCGCATGACATGGCAGCACCATGCCACGTGTGGCTTGGCCAAACTGGTGTTTACGGGAGGACCTCGCCAACCCCCTGTGTGGTCTGGTAAACATATGTGTATTTGCCTGACCTAAACATATCAGCCAACACACCATCCATGGCACCATGATATGCAGACACGCATGGGTGATGTTCCCTAAATACAGCGGAAGGTGGGTGGCTGTGTGCCCCATGCCAGACGCCACTGACATGACACCTGCCATTACACTGTACCTCTAGGGTCAGGACTGGGGTTTCCTGTGATCAGGACAGTTATGGCTGACTACCACAGGGGCATGGCCCACCACACCTAGCTGGCCTATGAACATCTGTGTGTCTATCTGGGGTTGTGACAGAGCTGTGCAACCACAACAAGTGCATGTACCCTCACACCAACATATATACTGTTGTTCCAATAGTGAAATACATCACATTTTCACAATCCTTAGTCAACAGAAACATAAGATACTGTTGCTCATCGTACCATATTTCCTATAGTTCAACATTCATGTATATACATCACTGTTCATTATGTGGTTTTAGAAATACCATACTGCACAGAAGGTCTCCATAGCCTGTGGCTCACATCACGCATATAACAGACTAAACTGTCATACTGCACAAACCCTTATAACGTCAATGACCTTCAGTGCAGATTCCACCAAGCCACCCAAACACAATCGATGCGGCAGCACTTAACCTTCAGAACCATTATTTGCGCCTCTAAGGGTGGTCGTCCTGCTTCCCATTCCATGATACATCAACGCAGAGCCCAGAGGCGTTTCATATACATCCTTGCTTCATCAGGGGAAAAGCACCAGTCCAACAGGCGATATACCCAACATGACATCCACAATTCCCTGGCTCTTTGCCTTGCTAACATTGGATAGGGCTGAGTACGGGGCATGAGTTGGGTGTGCTGGATTGTGCAGTTCGTCTAAGCAAATTGTGTGATTCATGTTGGTCATATGTTTAGATGGACAGTTTCTTTACCCCTGGTGATGCAGGGATGCTTGCAAATTTGCTCCTGTGTTCTGAGTTGATGCGTTGGGGAATGTGGGGCAGGATAGCCACCCTTTGGGCCACAATGCATAATTTAGGTAGTTAAGTGCTGTCCCATTGATTGTGTTTGGATGTCTTGTCGGGATGTGCACGGAAGGTCATTGCTGTTATACGGCCATGTGCATTAAGATATTTTAGTCTGTGGTATGCGTGTTGTCGGCCCATGGTTACTGAGACCTTCTGTGCAGTATTGTGTCTTTAAAAACATATTATGAACATAGATATATACACTCAGATTGTCCCAGATACTGAATATGGAAACATTTGAAACATAACCTGTTGGGTTTATGGAGTGGGCAGTGTGAGATCTTGTACCCTTACACCAGCATCTATAATGTTCCTATACAATCTGTTACGGCCCTCCTGGGGAGTGACTAGATATGTGACCACAAACTGGGTACACAGCAATGACATATGGATGTGTGTTCACACCTTCTTAATCAGGTCTCATGGCTCCTGGGGGTGGGCTGCTTTACACCACATCCACAGCTGCACCTACCATACAATCAGGATACAGAACTGACCTGTGTCATGAGGCCTGGGCCTCAGGGGAATAGGGCAAATGCATGTCCAAACACAGCATCACCTACCACAATATCTGGATGCCATACCCACCTTTGCAAACAGGTCTCAGGCCCCCTGGGGGCAGGGTGTCTTAGCACACATCATTGGCAACATACACCATATCAGCAGGGTGACTAACTGGACATGTTCAGCAGGTCTCCGGACTCCTGGGGATAGGGTAGATTATATGATATCAACAGCAGCATACACCATATCACCAGGGTGATTGACAGTCCACTTTTATGGGCTCTCAGGACCCCTGGGGGTAGGGTGGAAGCTAACAAAGCAAAAGCAGCATACACCATATCATCAGGGTGACTGGGAACCCACTTTGAAGGGCCCTCAGGACTCCTGGGGATAGGGAGGATGTTTTAAACTGAAAAGGCACACACAACCTTATCACCAGGGTGACTGTGAACCCACTTTGATGGGCTCTCAGGACTCTTGGGGATAGGAAGGATGTTTTAAACTGCCAAGGCACACACAACCATATCACCAGGGTGACTGAGAACCCACTTTGATGGGCTCTCAGGTCTCCTGGGGATAGGGAGGATGTTTTAAACTGCCAAGGCCCACACAACCATATCACCAGGGTAACTGAGAACCCACTTTGATGGGCTCTCAGGACTCTTGGGGATAGGAAGGATGTTTTAAACTGCAAAGATAAACACACAACCATATCACCAGGGTGACTGAGAACCCAGTTTGAAGGGCCCTCAGGACTCCTGGGGATAGGGAGGATGTTTTAAACTGCACAGGCACACACAAGCATATCATCAGGGTGACTGAGAACCCACTTTGATGGGCTCTCAGGTCTCCTGGGGATAGGGAGGATGTTTTAAAGTGCCAAGGCCCACACAACCATATCACCAGGGTAACTGAGAACCCACTTTGATGGGCTCTCAGGACTCTTGGGGATAGGAAGGATGTTTTAAACTGCCAAGGCACACACAACCATATCACCAGGGTGACTGAGAACCCACTTTGATGGGCTCTCAGGACTCTTGGGGATAGGGAGGATGTTTTAAACTGCCAAGGCACACACAACCATATCACCAGAGTGACTGGGAACCTACTTTGAAGGGCCCTCAGGACTCCTGGGGATAGGGAGGATGTTTTAAACTGCAAAGATAAACACACAACCATATCACCAGGTTGACTGAGAACCCAATTTGAAGGGCCCTCAGGACTCCTGGGGATAGGGAGGATGTTTTAAACTGCACAGGCACACACAAGCATATCATCAGGGTGACTGAGAACCCACTTTGATGGGCTCTCATGTCTCCTGGGGATAGGGAGGATGTTTTAAACTGTCAAGGCCCACACAACCATATCACCAGGGTGACTGGGAACCTACTTTGATGGTCCCTCAGGGGTCCTGGGGTAGGGAGGATGTTTTAAACTGCACAGGCACACACAACCATATCACCAGGGTGACTGGGAACCCACTGTGATGGGCTCTCAGGACCCCTGAGCACCTCCACCTATACAGGGCCAGGCCCACAGCAGACCATGGCCTGGCCCTGTGTAGGTGGGTGCCATGCACTGCAACAGACAGGCCCTGTCTGAAAAACAGTCATGTTATTCCCAGGGACAGCACTGTTTCCATGGCAACATGGAGATGCAGTACACACCTGTGGCATCTTTAAAGGGCTTTAGGACTCTCTTTGTATACCCCCTTGATTTAAATATAGGGTTTGTAGGATAAAGGTAGCAGTACATTATCTTCTCTATCTTCAAGAGTCCTCTTAATTGTAGTTAATCTTCTTCTTAAAATTTTCATTAACTTATGTGGTTTATCTCCTACTGCAGTCAAGGTTGGTACTACCCATTAAGCAAAATAAATGGTCATCTAGAATGCCAAAATTTTGGAGGTGGCCCATTGCCACCAATGTAGACCCTCTCTGGGGCCTGCATTGGCAGCAATGACATTCAAACAGCAACACAGCACTTACCCAAAGCCTCTGACGCTTTGGGAAGGGTCCTCATGCAAACAGGAAGTCTACATCGGAGTGTGCAGAAGCAATTGGTCAAAGCAAGCAACAGCAGCAATGCAGCTTCAGAGACTTTGGATAAGCACTGCATTGCCATTTGAATGTTATTGCTGCCACAGCAGGTCCCAGAGAGGGGCAGCAACAGCAGTTGGAACAGGAGCAGGGGAGCAGCAGGAATGAGGTTTTGCCTAGGGCACCTCATATCCTTGCACTGACCTGACTGTAGTAACTCCATGAACAAGTTTACCATGACCTTTATGTGTGGCATAGATGTTATTTTCATTTGCAGTGTGTGTATAATCACTATCACCATCTCAAGCCTTACTATATAAGCTAAGGATGAGTACCTTTTTATCCTGGGCAAAGTGCTGCCAGTATGTATTCTTCCTTTTCTTTCCTACCATACTTCAACTGTAGTGACACCTGTCTGAGATTTGGTATAGATTTTATATGATGGGATCACCTATGAAGGTACCCAATAAGACCTGAAGAAAAAAGTTGCTTCTCTTCCCCTAGGAAATGCATAGCAGTTCACCAGCAAATTGCTGGTAAATTTTATAATGTGTTCCCTAGTGACCCCTTACTGATAACATATATATATTTATCTATCTATTTACAGAAATAGATCCTAGTTGTCCACCTAGTGATCATTACACAATGGACAACTGGGATATGGAGAAGGATTAGTAAATGTCTCTTAGACATGGTTTGACAGAATTTCTAGCACAAGAATATGATAGAAGAAATGTCTTTGGAGTATGTCTTTAAATTAGGCGTCAATAGATTTACAAGGCAAAAATTCCAGGAAACATGTATGGTTTATTAGAAACTTGCTTTACTGCCCTTCGGTCCAGCAGTGTGGTTTATATAAATCAAAAAAACAAACATAGGTAAGGAATTTGCTTTAAAGGTAAAAAGTGGTAGCATTTGTACTCTATTTATTTATTTATTTAGACAGATTTGTATGCCACCTTTTCCTTCAATCAAGGTGGTCAAGGGAGGAGAGAGAATAGGATTCATGGGTCCAGTACAGAACAAGGAAGAGGAGAGTAGCTGGAGAATAAAGGGTAGGGGAAGAGACAGACACTGTGTCAGTGGTGAGCAAGTTCAAAAGCAGATTGGAATAAGTGGATTTTAAGAAGAGCTTTGAATTTTGAGTAAGAGGTCTCTAGACGTAATAAGGTGGTAAATTATTCCATAAACATAAGAACATGAGATATGCCATACTGGATCAGGCCAAGGTCCATCAAGCCCAGTATCCTGTTTCCAACAGTGATCAATCCAGGTCACATGTACCTGTCAGGTTCCCAAAAAGGTACACAAATTCCATGGTGCTTATCCCAGAGTAAACAGTGGATTTCCTTAGTCCTTTTTAATAATGGTTTATGGACTTTTCCTCCAGGAACTTGTCCAAACCTTTTTTAAACCCAGCTACACTTACAGTTTATACTACATCCTCCAGTAAATGAATTCCAGAGTTTGATTTTCTTATTAGTCTTAAATGGGCTACATTGTAGCTTCATTGTGTGTCCCTTAATCTTTCTACTTTTTAGTTAAATCATTTTTATTGATTTCAACATTCAGTACCAAGCCAGTCGGCCACTCACAATGACATTGCGCCATTAAACCCTAGTGTTAACACTCTTGTAGGTAGTAAACTCTAAATACAAATTATGTACAATAGCTATCCAAATCCAAACATCATGTTCCTGCTTGCTGAACTTTTCCCACTCTCTGGTGTAGGGCATCAATTAGTGAACGCCGCACAAACCCACTAAGATGTCTTATGGTGCGCATTGACCACTCAGCTGCCCGGTGTCTCCCTGCCCAGCCTATTGAACCAATTCCCAGTTCCCCCCTTTTGCCTGTCTACTCCACCCCCCATTCCTCCCCCCCCCGCCCCCCGCCCCCTCCTCCTCTTCCACTACCCACACTCCCCTTGCAAATCAGACACAATCACTAGCCCCAGGCACTCCCCCGTACCCTCCCTCCCCAGCTGCACACACCGATCCCCATACTCTCATATGACTATCCCGTGCTCTCTGCCCCAACAACTGGGCTGTGCGGTGCTCCATCTCCCTCAACTCCATCAGGGCCCTCTCCCACTCTCCCACTGTGGGGGCGGCTTCATTCAACCAATGTCTCAGAATACATTGCTTCGCCACTACAAAGCTCTTGGTATACAGCCTGCGCTCCTCCCTATCTAATGGGACCTTCCCCTCATAGGCATTGAACAGACACCACTTGGGGCACATTTCCACAGCCTCCCCCAACCACTTCCCTAAACGTTTGCCCACCCCCAGCCAGAACCCCTGTATGTGTATACAAAACCAAAACTGATGCGCAAAACCCCCCTTTTCCACCTTACACAGACTACACACATCTGTCTCTACCAAGCCTACTCTCGCCGCCCATATATTATGTACTTAAGCCCTCCAAAGGAACTTATACTGAATCTCCTGTAACTGGACTGCTTCAGAAATCAACTTAATGGAAGCAAAGGCTCCACGCAGACACTCTTCCGTAACTTGCGGTACCCCATCTTTCCTCCACTTTTCCACCAAGGCAACCAGTCGTCGGCCTCTTCCCTCGAGGTAGAGAGCCATCCCCAGACCTCGAATAGTTATCTTCCCCTCCAAACTGTTGAACAGTTCTAACATACCCCCCACCATTAATACTTGCTCATTTGCCTTTCTCAGTGCAAGGAGGTAGTGCCGGGTCTGGAAATAAAAGAATTGGCCCCGGGGTCCTAAACCAAACCTCACTGTCAAGGAAACAAAGGAATCCAGTATCTTGCTCCCTTCCATACATAACTGCCCCACATAGCTTAATCCCCTTTCCGCCCACCTCTTTGCAACTATGGTCTGCATTCCCGGGGGAAAAGCCGTGTTACCCCTTAAAGGGGTACAGTCGGTCCTATTCCATACCACCTTGCGACATCCACAGAGGATCCTCCAGGCAAGGCGCAGCATCTTCCAAAAACCCGAGGATTTGCACCTCTCCAGGACCATCCCCCAACTCCCCTGCAGCACTGCCATTCGATGCTGCGGGGCCACAATCTCATCAAGAAGCGCTACAGGGACAACCTCTGAGGTGCCCGCTACCATATCACGTAAAATTCCCATCCAGCATACCATGTTATACCCTTGTATCAACAATAAACCAGCTCCCCCATACTCTCTGGGCTGGAACAGATTATCCAGCGCTATACGAGCTCGCCACCCCTGCCATAAGAATCGAGACAAATGACTCTGCAAAATCCATGCCTCCTTCCGCCGAACCCATACTGGCAGGTGCCGCAATATATATGCCCATCTGGGAAACTCCACCATGTTAAATAGCGCAATCCTACCCCGCAGTGACAATGGCAACACCCTCCACCTTCGCAGCCGGTCTATAGTCCCCTCAAATAGGGGCATGATATTTACCTCATACAGTTGATCCAATCTTTCAGGGACCTGTATACCCAAGTATCATATCTGTCCGTCTGCCCACCTCAGCGGGAAGACTCCCTGCCAGAGTGCTCGACTCCGACCCCCCCACATCTAAACCCAATGACTTAGCTTTGTTGATTTTTAAACCGGAAAAAGCCCTGAAAGTATCTATAATTTGTAGTGCCCTTACCAACGACTGCTGCGGATTTGTTAAGCATAGCAGCATATCATCCGCGAAAGCGCTGACTTTTATCGCCTCCCCCTCCCAAACAATCCCCATTACCTCCTCGTGCTGCAGCAGCCTAAGCAGTAACGGCTCCAGCTGCAGTATGAAGAGGAGTGGCAACAAGGGGCATCCCTGCCTAGTGCCCCATCGTAGCACGAAGGCAGACGAAATCTCCTCCTCATCGCAATGAACGCACGAGGTTCCGCATATAAAGCTCTAATCCAATCCACAAAGTGCCCCGTGAAGCCAAAACGCCGCAGAACTTCAAACATATAATCCCACGAAACGCGGTCAAAGGCCTTTTCCACGTCTAGGCTGGCCAACAGTAAATGTATATTGCCCTGGAGGCAGCGTTCCATGCCCAGCAGGACTTTTGCAATGTTATAGGCTGCCACGCGCCCCCGTACAAAGCCCGCCTGGCAACGCTCAATAAGATGTGCCAAAATTTCCTGGGCACGCGCCGCCAAAATGGATGCCAGAATCTTCATGTCAAAGTTAATAAGTGAAATTGGCCTATAAGAAGCTGGATCTTCCGTGTCTTTACCCGGCTTATGGAGAAGCGAAATAGAGGCTGTTCTCATGTCTCTCGGGAAGACCCCGGAATCTAGCACCTCAGCATATACTGCAGCCAAAGTAGGCACCACTTGCTCCCCAAGAATTGTGTAGAACTCGGCCCCGTACCCGTCGGGTCCTGGCGTCTTGTGTATCTTCCCCGCTTTAATAACCGATTGAATCTCTACCCCTGAGATAGGCTTATTCAACACTGCCCTTTCTTGTGACGTCACCTGGCGCAATGTCACACTATCCAAAAAACTACGTTCTTGCTCCATATCCTCGGGCTGTGGGGTATAAAGGGCACTATAAAAGCGCTCAAACTCCTTAACTATGTCCTTCGGCTCCATAAGCTTAGCTCCCGTTAGGTCCTTGAGCCCGGTCACCAAATTAGTGCCTTTCCAGTCCCGCACCATGCGGGCTAGGAGTGTTCCAGACCGGTTCCTGAACCTAAAAAACTGATGTCGATAGTATTGCATGCCAAATACTGCTCTCTCCTGTAACAAATTATTCAGTTGCCTCTGAACCACTAAATAGCTCTTCAACGCTTCGCTGTTTGAATGCCGCAATGATTCTCTTTTCCTTTCCTGTAACTCTTGCGCTAGCTTCACGAAAACCTCGTCCACTCTCTTCTGTTCTTTAGCCACAAAAAGCAATAATATGTCCTTGTACTACTGTATTACTTTTCCCGCTTCCCATAGCGTTGCTACAGAGGAGACACTATCCTCATTATCTGCAAGATATTCACGCCGTTTGTTACGTACAAACTCCTTAAACTCCTCCCGCTGCCAGAACTGTCGAGGAAACGACCACCTACCACCCAACCGGTGTCGCCCTTTCCAACTAATGCTCACCATCGCATGATCTGATACCTGTATTGGACCAATCGCTGCCCTACCCACTCTGCCAAAGTCCCTTTGTGTCACGAGAATATAATCCAACCTAGACCAAGTGCGGTGAGCTCTAGACAGATGTGTGTAGTCTCGCTCTCCCCCATGCAGAACTCTCCACACATTCAGCAGCCCTCCTGTCTGACATAAGTATGATATCCCCTGGGTACTCCAACCTCCCCCCCCCCCGAAGGTGCTGCCGATCTATCCAACAGAGGATCATGAGGACAATTAAAGTCCCCCGCTAAAATTATTGGGAGGTGAAGTGTATTCTCCAGTTTCTTCCCCAGGGCCTTAAAAAACGCATGGTTGTAAACATTAGGCGCATACACATTCCCTAGGAGCATTTCCTCACCATTGATTCTTGCCTGTAGCCAAATAAACCTCCCCATTGGGTCCCTCTCATCCCTAATAACCTCCACTTTTAACTGTCTGTGAAACAAGATAGCCACTCCGTTTTTCCTCCCCCCCACTCCCGCTGCAGCATATAGTTGGCCCACCCAGGTTCTCTTCAATTTTGCATGTTCACTGTCAGTAAGATGTGTCTCTTGTAAAAACGCCACATGTGCTCCCTGCTTCTGGAGGGCCTGCAACACTTTAGTACGCTTAATTGGCGTACCTATACCCCCAACATTCCAGGAAATAAATTGCAAATCAGTCCCCATCAGCCTTTATCCCCCTCTCAAAACTCAGTGCAACCCTCATCATAGAACCAGAGACTGCAAGCCGCCCAGCCTCAGCTCCCAGTCTCCACCGCCCTCTAGCCCAAAACGTTTGTTCACACCACAACCGCCTGCTATCTGATTTGCACACACGTACAGCTCTCTCACGCTCACCCCCCCATTCCCACTCCCCCTTATCACCCTGCTCACATGCAACCAGCATCCACTCTCCCCACCCCCCCTCCCCCCATCGTCGATCCCCCCTACCCGCCACCTCCTCCCTCCCCCTCCCCCGCTCCCCGCCCCTCCATCCCACCTTCCCCCTCCCCCTTCTAAAAACAGTCTCCCTATTACTCCCGGCTACTTGTGCCAGGCTCAGAGACCACCTTCGTGCGCTACAGGGCTGTCCCGCCCCTCCCACCTTCCTGCCTCATACATCTCCCCCATCCCCCACAGTTAAGGCAAACTCAAAGCCCTATAAACAAAGATACAAACCCGTACAACTTAGTACACAATTGTTAACTATAAACAGATGTAGCTCACATTCCCTCCTTTGAGTGAAAACAAGCAATCCCACCACAGAGACTATATAGTACCGGCTTATTGCCCTCCGTGTGATTGCACAGACTCATAAATACAGCGTGACCCCAAACCCCGGAGCCCACAGCTCCTAGCTATGGAGTGTACACTGCTCCAGTCTCTAGTCCAGCTGTAGAACCTGGCTGTCCGGCTCATTACTCATGGGGCGATGCTCCTCGCGTCATGCCGCTCTTTCACTCCGTGACTCTAGCCCCTCTAGATCCTCCACAAATTTCCTAGCGGCTGCCACCATGGTCAGGACGTGATTCTTCCCCTCATGCTGTACTCGGAGCGTCGCAGGAAACACTAGAGTGAAGCGGAGTTGCTTTTGGAACAGCACAGAACAGATCGGAGAAAAGTCTTTCCGCTTCACTGCTACAGACGCGGAATAGTCTTGGAATAAAAGGATTTTATGATTGTCCATCATCAAAGACCGCTTCTTCCGAAATGCCTGTAGCAGCCTCCATTTATGGTGGAAATTGAGTATGCGTGCTATGATCACTCTCGGTCGCTGATTAGCCTCTGACTTAGGCCCAATGTGATGCACCCGTTCCGCTTTCACTTCTCCAACAAGGTCCTCCAGGCCCAACTCCCTTGGAAGCCATGACTCCACCATCGGCAGTAACATAGCTCCGTGTTAGACTCCGGAACTCCCACGATCCTTAAATTGTTCCTGCGAGAGCGATTTTCTAAGTCGTCCACTTTGTCTCGCAGTGCCTCGATAGTCTTTTGCATCATGGCCTGCTCCTGGGCCTGACTCCCCTCCGCATCCTCAAGTGAAGACACGCGGTGCTCGAGTTCCTCGACCCTCTGACCAAACTCCGTCAGAGTCTCTCCCACCGTGTCAAGCTTATTAAGAATCAGGTCAAACTTCGGTTCTAGGAGCTTAGCCACTTCCTTTCCCAGCTCCTCATATCCTGATTCCACACTCTCAGTACCGGGGGATCGTGGCTGCGCCATATTAGACACCAGTTTCCCAGCCGAGGCAGCCCCCGTCTTCGAAGCCTTCTCTCTCTCTTTTCTCACTGAGAGAGGCATGTTTGAAGCTGATTTTGCACCAGCCACCTCCAGATTCACACACTCTTCCAGACGTAGGCTGTGTCGAAGCGTTTACCGGGGAATACTCTGAAAAAGATCAATATAACGGCGAGACAGACCCGGAGCGAGCAGAGAAGCCTCTCACTCACTCATGCGTCACGTGGTCTCCCTCTTTCTACTTTTTAAAGGAGTAAACAACTGATCTATGTTTACCCACCACTCCATTTATTATTTTATAGACGTCTATCATACCCCCTCAGTCATTTTTTTTCCAAGTTGAAGAGCCCCAACCTTTTAAGCCTTTCCTCATAACTGTATCCTTCTATCCCTTTACCATTTTGGTGGCTCTTCTCTGTACCTTTTCTAATTCTGCTATATCCTTTTTAAGATATAGCAACCTGAATTACACACAGTATCCTTTGCTTTATTCTCCATTCCTTTCTCTATAGAAACACAGAAACATAGAAACATGATGACAGAAAAGACCACATGGCCTATCTAGTCTGTCCTTCCATATCAACCACTTCAACATTCCCCTTTTTTCCTTTAGAGATCTTCTGTGTTTGTCCCATGCTTCTTTAAATTCAGATACTGTCCTCATCTCTACCACCTCCACTGGAAAACTATTCCACGGATCCACCACTCTTCCCATAAAGAAATATTTCTGCATATCACTCCTGAATCTATCCCCTTTCACCCTCATTTCATGTCCCCTTGTAGCAGAGCTACACTAGTAAGACACTGGTAAAGCTTAACTTACTAATATATCTAAGGAATCATCCAAGTGGAGTACTGTGAAAGAGGCAAAGAAATTTATCAATGTTATGGGATTGGAACGCAAAGGTTGGCAACAAAGAAGAAGACAAAGTAGTTGGAAAATATGGACTTGGCAACAGAAATGAAGCTGGAGAAAGACTGATAGAATTCTGCAAGACCAACGATCTATTCATCTCGAACACCTTCTTCCAGCAACACAAGCGGCGACTGTACACATGGACTTCACCCAATGGATTGTATAAAAATCAAATTGACTACATCTGTGGAAGTCAACGATGGAAAAGCTCTATAACATCAACAAAGACAAAATCTGGAGCTTGCTGTGGTACAGATCATCAACTACTAGTATGCAAACTCAAGCTAAAGCTGAAAAAGAGCAAACCACTCATGAATGCAGCAAAATATGACCTTGAGAATATACCACTGGAATTTAAAGACTGCCTGCAAAATCGATTTGCTGCTTTAGATACAAATGATAGAGTTCCAGAAGAGTTATAGAATGACATCAAGAAGGTTGTGTTGGAAGAAAGCGAGAAGTCTCTACAAAAGGTAAAAAAGAAAAAATGGCCAAAATGGATGACGGAAGAAACTCTGAAATTGCCCAGAAGCACAGAGAAGCTAAAGCCAGAGGAGAAAGAAAGACAATCACAGAGCTCAACAGAGATTTACAACGTGCAGCAAGACAGGACAAGGAAAAGTACTACAATGATGCATGCAAGGAAATAGAAGCAGAAACCATTAGAGGAAGAACAAGATCAGCTTTCCTAAAGCTACAAGAGTAAAAGAAAAAGTTTCAGCCTCGAATTGGAATGTTACAAGATGCTGAAGGTTCTATGTTGAATGATGCTGAGAAGATCAAGAAAAGATGGAAGGAATATACAGAGTTTTTATATGATAAAGATCAAGTGGACCAACAGCCGTTTCAACCTGTACCTTATGATCTGAAACCATTGGTGTTGAAAGAAGAAGTTGAAGCAGCATTGAAAGCCTTATCAAAGAACAAAGCACCAGGCATTGATTGCATTCCCATAGAAGTATTACAGCAATCTGATGCAGCTGTTACTGTACTTACAAGGCTCTGCCAAGAAATATGGAAGACAGCATCATGGCCAACTGACTGGAAAAGATCTGTGTTTATACCAATACTAAAGAAAGGTGATCCAACTGACTGTGGAAATTATCGCACAATCGCTCTGATCCCACATGCCAGCAAGATTCTACTGAAGATTATTCAAAAGAGACTACAATCATACCTGGAACAAGAACTACCTGAAGTGCAAGCAGGGTTCAGAAAAGGGCGAGGAACGAGAGACATCATTGCGGATGTGAGATGGATCCTTGAAAAGACTAAAGAATACCAAAAGGATATCTATTTGTGCTTTATCGACTATAGCAAAGCTTTTGACTGTGTAAACCATGAGAAACTCTGGGCCACATTAAGAAGCATGGGTATACCAGAACACCTGATCGTTATCTTGCACAATCTGTACATTGATCAAGAAGCAACAGTTCGAACGGAACAAGGAGAAACAGAATGGTTTAAAATAAGCAAAGGTGTAAGACAAGGCTGCATACTTTCCCCCTACCTGTTTAATTTATATGCAGAACAAATCATCAGAGAAGCAGGATTGTATGAAGACAACAGAGGTGTGAAGATTGGTGGAAGACTCATCAACAACCTTCGCTATGCTGATGATACCACATTACTGACGGAAAGTGAAGATGATCTGAAACATTTGCTTCTCACAATCAGAGAACATAGTCTCAAAATGGGCCTGCACCTTAATGAAAAGAAGACAAAGATCATGACAACTGGCATAATCAACAGGTTCATCATCGAAGGAGAAGAAATTGAAATCGTGAATAACTTTAACCTACTTGGATCAACTATCAATAAAGAAGCAACAAGCAGTCAAGAAATCAGACGACGCATTGCTCTTGGCAGAATGGCTATGAAAGACCTAGATAAGATTCTCAATAGCAGAGATGTCTCTCTCCATACAAAGATTCGACTTGTTCAAGCCATGGTATTTTCAATAACATCATATGGATGTGAAAGCTGGACAGTGAAAAAGATAGACAGGAAGAAAATTGATGCCTTTGAATTATGCTGCTGGCGGCGAATACTGTGTATACCATGGACTGCCCGAAGAACAAACCAGTCTGTACTAGAGGAGATCAAACCTAAGCTTTCTTTAGAAGCTCAGATGACAAGACTTCGACTTTCATACTTTGGACACATCATGCGGAGAGAGAGATCATTAGAGAAAGACATCATGCTTGGCAAGATAGAAGGTCAACGCAAAAGAGGAAGGCCAGCAATGAGATGGATTGATACAACAACAGCAGCTACGGGTACCAGTCTGTCAACAATGAGCCGCCTGACTGAAGACCGAACACAATTTAGGATAGCTATCCAGAGGGTCGCCATGAGTCGACTCCGACTCGACGGCACTTAACAACAACAACAACATGGGATGATAATTTTGCACCTGGGTGACATCACTACCCGTTTTTTCCAACAGGATTATCTGGGTCTCAGTAAAAATGTTATCCATATTTTCATTGGCAATAAACTCCTGAAACAGCAATTGTAATTTAGGCGATAAAAGCTGGGAAAAGGATCTATAAAATTCAGTTGTAAATCCTCCTGAACCAGACAACTTCTTTGCAGGTTGATCTTCGATCACCTGGGCAATTTCTACTAATTCTATAGGAGTTTCCAGAGACATGCATTTCTTCACTAATATGTGGCCAGGAAAGGGTGGCAAAATAAATGGAAACAGCTTCTATAGAACCTCAAGCTTCTGAAACAAAAATGTCTAAATAAAAAAAAGGAAGGCCTCAGCAATATCTTCATCTCTTGAAAGCATGGCACCTGTACTGGAGTAGATAGACTTTGGGGTATGTTTACTAAACCGTCTTAATGTGCGCTCTGTGATGTTATCGCGTGATAAGGTACCTTATCGCGTGATAATGGCGCTTTTTCAGGCGCACAGGTACCTTATCGCGCGATAATGCGCGCAGTGGCGCAACCGAGCGCTGAAGGCGGGGAAAGGCTCCCGGAGGGCGGAGGAAGGCTCCCCAGGGGCGGAGAGAAGGGGGTCAATGGGCAGAGAGTGGGAGGGGATAGGCTCTCGGCACACTAATGCTGTGTAATCCGAGGCTGAAAACTAACGCCAGTGAAACCCTGGCATTAGAGCTGATTTAAAGGGAAGAGAAACCATTTCTGTCAGCAATGTACAGCAAAATCACGGAAACTTACAAAAAAGTGATAAGTGTGATAAATGTGCACGGAACAAAAGTGCAAATAAACATTGAAAATGACCCCAACAAAATATTAAAAAAACATAACCAAGCTGGGCAATAGTGATATTAATGGGAAATGTTGAAAAACACTTCCAAACAAGCTCCAAAAAACAGGATATGAATTTTGGAAGGGTCTGTGCTCCGTCACCATACAAGCTGAATGATCCCACATTGAAATAGCGCTGATCAAGGCTTCCCTCTCCATTGGACAGGTTTCCTATGGCATGCACATATTCCACAACAGCAGGGCGGGCATGTTGGAATGGGCAACTGGATAGATGCTGGGAAAGGGGACACAGAAGGCTGCAGACGGCACATGCTGTTGCGCAGCTGGACCACAGTGCGGACTATGGTGATGCCTAGGTGGCCCATAGGAATGCTGAAACAGTAGAGCAGCCAGACAGCAACTGATGAGGGCCCAGCATGGGTTACCCTATCCTGGCACACACAGCTGACATTTTGTGCGGTGACCTGCAGTCTTTCTGTATCCAGAGAAACACAAGGAGCGAGTGGTAATGGTGGTCACAAATTACTTTATTCATTTCAAAGGGAGCCCCGACACGTTTCGGCCAAAGCCTTCCTCAGGGGACTAAGGACTGCAAACAAACATTAACATGTAAAAATATAAATAATAACAAAATAATTATAAAACATGAACAATATAGGTATATGTAAATATATACAAAATATACACGAAAGATAAAATATAAATAATAATAAATTAAGGGGTATGTTTACTAAACCGTTCTAATGTGCGCCCGGTGATAGTGTGCAGGATGCCATAAAAGAAGTGGGCGTTTCAGTGTTAATGTAGCAAAACGGGATTATCGTGCGATAATGCGCGCTGTGCACATTATCGGGCGAAATGCTGCTAAGCATGTTAACGCACGATAATCTTAAGTAGGCACGCAGACATACAAACATAGAAGCAGAGGTATAGCACAATGGTTAATACACTAACAGATGGCATAGGGGTCATGAATTCAATCCCCCAGTTTGCCTAATGCATAAGGCTGGCTGAGGCATCACCCTTTATGTGTAAGGAGTGCTTTATGAGGCATTTTACTTTTATTTTAATTAGTGCTGCCAGCAAACACACCCTCACGGTGGCGTAACCTAAGGTGCCACATAAGGCACCCCATAACGCATTCCATAGGGCACATTATAAAGTGCACTGTCCGCCAAGGCACCCTATAATGTCCCCTACAGGACACCTTATAAGGCACCTTATAGGGCACCCTATAAGGCACCTTATAGGGTGCCCTATAAGGTGCCTTATGGGGTGCCTTAAGGTTTGCCACCCACCCACTCCCTGGACCTTGAGGGTTTCAGGAGGGGCTGGCCTTGGTTGCCCTTTAGGGTTAAGGTTGTAGTTGTGTAGGTGCTCAAGTAGTAAGGCAAGGCAAAGAAAATTTCTTTTGTGAGGTTTATTTCTCCCGCTCCGGAGTTCAAATGCAGCAGACGTAAATGAAATAATGTAGCACAAAACAAGTCTGAGAAACTTAACTAAACAAGGCTTTTTACTGCTAGGTTAAATGTCCATTACTGATCACATTCAGTTGTCATGTGACCTCCTTTCGCTAACGTAACAGAAAACTCTGGTAACAGCAATGCTCCTGAATTGCACACAATATGCTTTCACTTATTCTCTTCACATAAGCTTCTTTAGCATAGCAATCAGTGAGGTAACTTTGTTATATTGCTTTATAAAACATTGGCAAGCATATCTCTTAAATGTCCTTCTGAATGATACAAGTAGAGCAGTCCATCGGGACTTCCTGCTCTGTAGATGGCAGAGAAATAAAAGGCATTTCTTCCTCACAGCTGCTTATAGGCTTTGCTATATTAGTAGGAGAAACTGCTCTGCTCTTAAGGAACTCCCTGAATTCAGTGAGAAGTAATTCAGCCTGTGTATTTTCTGAGCTAGGCTGAGAATATCCTCCTTCAGGTAAATGCTTGTTTACAGTTCTTATCTCTTGGCAATTATCAGTGCTTTTACTTGGACAACAGTTCAGCGTGTAAGCATTTCCCTTCCCCCACCTATCTCCAAATGAAAGTGCAGGGTAAAATGCTTCAGCTGTGCTTGGAGAGTCTCTCAGAGTGTTAAAAGGAAAACATTCAGGCTTCTCTTGGCTTAACCAATTACTACCAAACTTTCTGCCTTTGTCCTGTCTTTCACAATTAAAGTTCACTCTTTCTGGCTTCCCAGTGTTAAGCTTGCTAGCCGTTCCACACCCACCAGATACCTTGTGCTGGGGCTTCTTCCAGGATAATTCTATATCCCTCTGCCTCCTGTTCAAAGGTTCTGCTTGGTCCTTTAAATTCCTGAGCTGTAGCCTTGGGTCTCTCAGTGCCTTTGAATTCTTCTGCTTACAGAAGTCTTTCTCTGCCCCTGAGTCTCCCAGGTACTGTCTGCTCCTTTGTGGATCACAGCTGCTCAGTGGTTCTCTCTCCAACGGTTCCTGTTCCTGGTCATCTGACCCGTCCTCGTCCAGGTGCTTGTGTCCTGACTCCTCCTCTTCGTCTTCAACTTGCTGATCTGCATCTAACTGTTTCTGTTTCTGTGTTCTTAACAAGCTGCCTGAGTACTGCACTGCCCGCCTCCTGCTTGGGCGTGCCCAATCAGGGACTTGGCTTCTCTCCTGCCTTGAGGTGAGGTGTGGTTCCTGATTAGCTCTGTGTTTTTTTCTCTCAGCAGAGAAAATCCTGCATTCCCTTGCAGTACCAGTTCTCTCCACCGGATCACTATCAGTTTCCATTGCTTCATAAGAGGCTCCTACGTCACAGATCCCCCCCCCCCCTTAAGATATCACGGGCTGGCTTAGGCTCGTCCGCACAGCACGTGATTCTACTTAACGCATCAGCGTTTTGATGGAGCTTTCCAGCCCTGTGCTCCACCTGGAACTCAAAAGCCTGTAGGGCCATAAACCAGCGGGTTAGCCGGGAGTTATGGTTGTGCATTTGGTTCAACCATTTCAATGGTGCGTGGTCTGTGATAAGAATGAATCTTCTCCCTACTAGATAGAAGCGCAGCGCATCAATAGCCCACTTGATGGCCAAACACTCACGCTCAATAGTGGAGTAATTCTTCTCCGCGGGTGCCAATTTCCTACTCAGGAATAGGACTGGGTGCTCCGTACCCTCATGTCGCTGGGACAAAACAGCGCCCAGGCCTGTATCTGAGGCGTCTGTCTGTAGTATGAATGGTTTTGAGAAGTCCACTCCCCTCAAAACCGGTGCTTCTCAAAGTTGACGTTTCAAGAGGTCAAACACTACTTCGGCTTCTTCACTCCACTTGAGTGTATTAGGGGCATTCTTTCGCAGCATGTCAGTTAGCAAGGCGGTCTTTTCCGAAAAGTGTGGAATAAATCTTCGGTAGTAGCCTACCAATCCCAAAAAGCTGCGCAATTGTTTTTTATTGGCAGGTTTTGGGAAGGCCTGTACACTTGAGATTTTGCTGACCAACGGTTTTACCACCCCATGGCCCACGACATGACCCAAATATTTAACTTCCTGTCCCCCGAAGAGACACTTGGCAGGGTTCAACGTGAGGCCCGCATCCCGGATGGCTCGCAGAACAGCTTCCACTCTTTGTACATGCTGTGTCCATGTCTCACTATGGATGACAACGTCATCCATGTAGGCGACTGCGTAAGACTGATGTGGACGAAGGACCATGTCCATAAGGCGTTGACAAGTGGCCGCAGCCCCATGTAGGCCAAAGGGCATTCTCTTGAATTGAGAGAGGCCAATAGGTGTACTAAACACTGTCTTTGGCCTGGCCTCTCTGGTAAGGGGCACTTGCCAATACCCTTTTGACATGTCAAGCGTCGTCAGATATTTTGCTTGTCCCAGTCGATCGAGCAATTCCTCAATCCGCGGCATGGGATATGAAACAAACCGGGATATTGAGTTAATCTTCCGAAAATCGATACAAAATTGGATTGAGCCATCCGGTTTTGGTACCATGACGATGGGACTATTCCATGGGCTCCGGGATTCTTCGATTATCCCCATGGCTAGCATCTCTCCCACCTGGCGTATTACCTCGTTCTTTTTCGCCTCCAGTAGTCGGTAAGGGCGCTGCCTTATCACTTCGCCCGGGGGTGTTATTATCTCGTGCGCTATCAATCTTGTTTCTCCGGGTACAGGCGTGAGAACATCTTTGTACCTTGATAACACTTGGGTAAGTTCCTGTCTTTGTGCCCACGAGAGTCCCTCATCAAGTCGGGGTTCAGGATTTTTCTTACAGTCAGTCAGCTGGGGTCCAAGGTCCTCTTCTTCGGCCTCCTCCCTCTCCACTGAAGCTGACAATCCTTGCAAGCTGTTGGTCCCTGTAGACCCGAAACCCTGCGTGCCCCGCACCATTGTGGACAAAACAGGTACCTCTTCCAAAGGGGGAAGACCGATGCGTTCACAAATTAATTGTGCGATACGGTCTCCCGTCTTCACTCTAAAATCGCTTTTCCTAAATTTAAAAAGGAGTACTTTTACCAAGCCACGGTAGTCTGGGTCTATTACGCCCGCACCAATATCTATAAAATGCTTCAGGGCTAGGCCCGACCGTGGAGCTAGTCGCCCGTAACATCCAGCAGGTAATTCTATTTGCAGCGCTGTGTCCACCAGTGCCTTTCCGCCAGCTGGGACTACCATATCTTCTGCGCTGGTAAGATCAAATCCGGCTGCATTAGGCGTGGCTCTCTGGGGTGCCTGAGCGTTAGGGGTCATCTTGCAAAACCTTAGGAAAAATTTAGGTTTTCCTGCGCTGTCTGCCCTCGGAACTTCTTTCCACTGGCTACCTTTGCTGGCCTGGGCCAGTAAGGGTCGAGGAACTGACCTCACTCTTTCTGTGGCCAGAGCTTGTGCTTCCTCAGAGACTTTTCCTGCGTGGGAACCCTCTCTCTCCTGTAAGCCTTGAACTAGCCCTCTGTGAAATTGTGGCCAGTCCTTGCCTAAAATTACTGCATGGGGAAGACCCGGGACCACTGCTAAGGGGATAGTCCTTCGTGTACCTAATCCGGTTATGTGTAACTTATGTACTGGATAGGTGAAAGTTCCTCCGTGAACGCATCTTATTTTAGCAGAACTCACAGGCTGAATTACTTCCTTGCCCTGCATGGCTTCTATTCTCTGCCACAACTCTTCAGAGAGCATGCTTACCTCAGCTCCTGAATCCAGAAAAGCTTGAGTGGTAATTCCCTGTATTTCAACAGACAGAAGAAATCCCTGTCTATCTTTCACATGACTATCTGCTATCAAGGCAGTTTTAACAAAACAGTGTTTTTGCGAATGTCCCTCTTGCCCACATCGGTAACATCTTAGCTTACTCTTAGAGCTTTTCCACAAAGGCATGCACATTTTTTTTTTTTAATGCTTTATTTTCGTTTTATAACAACAAAGGAAAGGAAGACATACAGCTAAAAGACAGATACATACATAGAATGTGATACATACACCCAAGTAAACCCCTGCCACCCCCCTCCCCCCTGCTTCTTCTCTAGAAACTAATCATTCCCGAAAACGGGCGTGTACTAACATTATTGTGGTACAAAACCTAACGGTGATCTGAAACATGATGAGTATACATTAAACAGACATGTCGGAGCAATGAGCAGATTGTACATAATCATTGAGCATCTGCCATTTAGACAAGTGAGAGTGAGTTTGGATATGGGGAATAGCTCTCCGAGGTATCTGCTCATATTTACTATATAAGCAGACGAGGTTCCACCATTCATTGGCAGTAATTCGAGAGCTATCCTTCCAATTCCTCGTGATTAAACATATGGCTATACCCAGCATGAAGTCAAGGAGAAAGCGACCCTTCTTAGGAAGAGAGGGGACCTCCGCCACTGAGCGGAGTCCCACAATCTTCCAAGAAAGAGGCTCATGGAGGTGTAAGATGGATTGAATACGACCCCAGACCCGCCCCCAGTAAACCTGCAGTTGAGGACATTCATAAAGAACATGAGCAAGGGTTCCCACAGCAGTATGGCAAGACCAACACTGGTCCCTAGCAGTTGTGTTCCATTTGGCTATTCTTTCTGGAGTATAAAAGCATCTATGTGCAAAAAAGAAGAGAGTTTGGGTAACAGAGGCAGATCGGGAAACCCGCACTACTTTGCTCCAGAAAACGCTCCATTGCACAGGGGTTAAAGTGGTTTGCAGTTCGCGTTCCCAGGCTTGTTGAGCTCTACAAGTAGCAGTATCGGTACCCTGACATAATAATTTATAAAAGTTAGAGGCTACCCCATGTGTACTACTAATAGAGTGAATTAGTTCTAATAGCCCGTCCTCAGTAGGGGCAGAGGGCGGCAGGATTTGAGCACTTTTGAGGCAGTGCTGAAGCTGCATCAATTGAAAGTAATGTTTCGCTGGTAACGCAAATTCCTTTTGTAAATCAGAAAAGGTCTTCCAACGAGCTGCAGAGAAGAGTTGTTGGGGTGTCCAGATCCCCCTAGAGTACCAGGGTTTCCATGCGATCGTTTTATTTAGGACTTGAATTCTGGGGTTATTCCACAGCGGGAGTCCGTCCGGAGGACATACGTTTGGGCCCAGTGACAGAATGAGAGTGTTAAAGGCCGCAAGAGTATCGACAATCATTGGGGGATGGCGGGTGTCTACTTGATGGGACATACCGGGGAGATGGATCAACGGAATTGGGCTACTTAGCTCCTCTTCAATGTCAAGCCAAACTGGTCTGTTGTCTGTTGAGGCAGCTAGCCATCGGGCACCTTGTTTAAGTAGGAAGGCTTGATGATATCTAAGAAAATCAGGAAAGCGGGTACCCCCCTAGTTCCTTCGCAGACTGTAGTTTTTGTTTAGCTACCCTTGGTGGTTTTCCCTGCCAGAGATATCGGACGAGAAGGCCCTCAATGTCTTTGTAGGTGTGTAGCGGGAGGAAACAGGGCAGCATTTCTAAAATATAGTTCACTTTGGGGACTATCATCATTTTCACGGTTTCTAGGCGGCCCCACCATGTAAGGGATAAGGGAGACCAACGATTTGTGAGCTCACGGACTTTGGAGACTACCTCCTTGGCATTAAAACTAATAGTGTCTTCTATAGGGGAACAGTAGTGGACGCCAAGATATTTCACCATGCGGGATTGCCAAAGGAAAGGAAAGGCCTGCATGTCAGCCTCATGTACCCAGCGGTTCAGTGGGAATGCTACGGATTTGGTCCAGTTTATTTTATAGCCCGATAATTGTGAGTATCCATCAATCAGGTCCAAAACAGCTGGGACCGAATCAAGGGATACGAAGAGCATAAGGTCATCTGCATATGCAGAGAGTTTAATCTCTCTGTGACTGAAGGGGACACCTCGAATACGTGCGGACTGTCTAATAAGGAGGGCGAGGGGTTCAAGAGCTAGATCAAAGAGCATTGGTGATAGGGGGCAACCTTGACGCGTGCCTCTTTGGAGATTAAAAGGCCGAGACTTAATGGCATTTACACAAATACTGGCAACGGGTTGAGAATACATGACTTGGAGGTATCGGAGGAAGCCCTCCCCAAAGCCATACCATCGGAGAACTGCAAATAAGAAGGGCCATTCTAGGCGATCAAAGGCTTTTTCAGCATCTAGGGAAAGACCCACCCATGGGTGGTCTAAATTGGCAGCACTGGATAGCACATGGCACAAGGTCCGAGCATTGTCAGCGGTGGAGCGGCCGGGTATAAAACCGCATTGGTCGGGATGGACTAAGGTGGCCATCCTGTCAGATAGCCGGGTGGCCAAGATCGTTGCGAAGATCTTATAATCGGCATTAAGTAGGGAGATTGGACGGTAGTTGGCGGTTAGCAGCGGGTCTCTGCCTTCTTTCTCAAAAACTACCACATTAGCTGCAGAAAAGTATCCCAAAGAGGATGTATCTACCGCAAGGGCAGTAAAATAAAGTTTTAAGTAGGGAACTAAATCTGCACTGAACGTTCTGTAGAATTCTGTCGGGAGACCATCAGGCCCGGCGGCTCGACCCGAGGCTGTTCGTTTTAGGGCAGAATGGATCTCTGAAGTAGAGAAGGGTTCATCCAGCGCATCCCTATCAGCTTCAGAAAGGGTCGGCCGCTGAATACCAGAAAACAAGCGCTCGAAGGTCTCGGATGAGAACTCACATTCAGATTGATATAGACGGGTATAGAAATCCCGAAAGAGTTCTACGATATCGGAGTCTGTGGTCAGTATTCCCCCTCCCTGTGGGGCGCGAAGAGCCGCTACGCGTTTGGCTTCTTTTTGACCTTTCAAGGCGTTGGCTAAAAGTCGACCGGCTCGGTTGCTTTCACGGTAGTATGTCCCTTGTTGAAGTGCTATATTCTGAGAAGCTGCAGTTGAAAGGATTGCATTATATTGAAAACGGAGACGCTGTAAGCGAACTAAGACGCATGGATCAGTACGTGAAGTTAGAACTCGTTCGCCTGCTTTGATTTGTTGGTCTAGTATAAGGAGCTGCTGTTTGCGTTGTTTCCGCAGGCGAATTTGATAACTAGTGATCGTTGCACGAATGGCCGCTTTAAAACCCTCCCACCAAGCCCAATTTGCAGTGTCCTGGGGTAAATTAAAGTGAAAGTAATCTTGTATGGCTGCTCGAATTTCTAGCTGGAACTCTGGTTGAGTTAATAGGGCTCTATCAAAGAACCAGGCCCCCGAATTCCCTTGGGGCGCAGTGGTGTGTAATTGAAAAGAAATAGCAGCGTGATCTGAGATATGTTGGGAGTGAATCTTTGCAGTGTCCACCTGAGGAACTAACAGTTTTGATATTAGAAAGAAATCTATGCGAGACTGGGATTTATGAGGGGAAGAGAAGAAGGTAAAGTCACGCTCATTGGGGTGTAGTAACCTCCATAGATCGACTAAAGCAAGATCTTTGATCATAGAGGTAAGCGTGGTGTGACTCTTGGGGGGACCACTCGTCCTAGGCGGCTGTTTGTCAATCAGGGGATCAAGAACTAAATTGAAATCCCCCCCAATTATCAATGAAGTATTAGCAGAGGCCTGCGCAACCTGAGCAATGGTAGCAAAAAAGGCAGGGTCATCTACATTAGGAGCATAAAGGCATATACATGTAACTTCAAGGTTACCTATCTTGAGGTGAGCCCTGGACCATCTGCCTGCTGTATCTGAGCTAGTCGCAATAATAGTAGCATGCAAAGATTTCCTAACCAGTATGGCAACCCCACATTTCTTAGAAACAGCTGGGGAATAGGCGGCCACCATGTAAGGTTTAATATTGAGTTTAAGAGTTTCCTTCGAATTTAAATGCGTTTCTTGGAGGAAAATCAGGTCCGCAGCTTCATGACTTAGATAGCTCAGGATTTTCTTCCGTTTTATCGGATTATTGATGCCTTTTACGTTCAATGATAAAATCTTACATGGTGCCATCAATCGGTAATAGACATTTTAGGTAAGGGCACTTGAAAACATACAACCTAAGCAGAATCTGTACAACAATGACATAATCACCGAGTATGCTGGCTAATACACCCCATATTGAAAAGCATGTACCAAAGTAACTTAGAGAAGAAGCAAAACCCCCAATGAATATGGCGACCATATGTCTGCGGGAGGAGGCCCTAGAGAGGAGGATAGACATGAAAAAAGGAAAAGAAACACCAGAGTCCATAATTAACACTGTCTCTGATATTCATCGAGGCTACTCTGGGTAGATGGAGTCGGGTCACAAATATCATCAAAATAAGGCAACAAACCGCCCTCGACAGACTCTTTGCTGAACCGTGGCAAATCCAAGATGGCAGGTACAGCGGATATGAGAACACAGGTAGGAAAACTCTAGAAGTCAGCGCATCAAGTCGGCTTCTTTAGCATCCAAAAACTCCGCTAGTAGATCAGGGTCCTCAAATGTTCTTGTCTGATTGTGAAGCGTGACTCGGAGCTTGGCCGGGTACATCAGGCCATAGCGTGCTTGTAATTGTTGAAGCCTCGGCCGGAATTCCAGAAAGCGCTTTCGGCGATCAACCGTGGGTTTAGCCAAGTCAGGATAGAAGGAGATCTTGTGGCTCTCAAACTCCATATGGCCCTTTGCCCGAGAGGCGCTGAGAATTTGCTCCACATGTTGATATCTCAAAAGTCGAAAGATGATAGGCCGCGGGGTCTTCCTGTTGAGCGTTATGTTTGTGGGTACACGATGAGCGCGATCGATCTCCAATTCTTTGGTAAAGGTGATTTGGAGCAGAGAAGGGAGGATTTTATATAAAAACTCCTTCATGTCTCCCGATTCCGCTCCCTCCGGTATGCCCACTAGTCGTAGGTTGTTGCGGCGCGCTCTATTATTGCCATCTTCCACTTCTTTCTGCAAGGCCCGCACCTGACGTTCAACTTTGTCGAGTTTGGACAGCCGGACCACATGGGAGTCTAATATGCTCTCCATTTTGTCCTGACGCGAGGAGAGCCCCTCTAGCCTGCCTTGCAACACACCAAGGTCTTCCCGCAGCGCTCGGAGTGCTTCCCCGTTTGACTGCACGAGGTCTTTAACCCCTCTGATCTCTGCGAGGATTTCCTGCTGCATTTCGGGGCCCTCGCGTAGAGCCAGCCCCTTCTGCGGGGACGGGGGTTCAGTTTTGGAGCGTTTGCCGTGAGAAGCCGCTGGAGATCCAAATTCCAGGCGCGTAGGTTTGGTCCCCGCCATCTCACCAATGTGCCCCGGTAAGATCAGAGCAGAAATTCAAGTATGTCCGGTGTTAATTCAGGATTCTGAGTAGGCCTCTCGGGAGCCTCAGCGTTATGCGACCATCCCGCTGGACATCGGGCTCCGCCCCCAGGCATGCACATTTTTATAGGGTCCTCATGCACCCTCCCGTCCCTTCCTGATCTGCGAATGCCTGACTCCTGGGAAGTAGTGCCAGCTCTCTGGGCAGTTAGCTCTGCCTCTATGTATCTTTCAGAGAGTGCAACAGCTTCTTGGGGAGTTTTGCAATTCTGCAAGATTAGGAAGGTGCGGATTCCCTGGGGTAGAGCGTTCATGTATTGCTCTAATACCAAGTCATTAAGTATTGACTCCACAGACCTCCCTTCTGGAGTTAACCACTTGTCAATCAAGCTACGAATCCTGTGACACAATGACTTAGGAGTCTCACTCGGCCTCAGTCTCACACTCCTCAAAACGCGTGTGGTAGACCAAAGGAGTGAGCCCTAGTCTCTCTCTTATCGCCTTTTTTAATTCATCATAGTTGCCGGCCATGGCAGCATGGCCATGCCATCGCTTCCCCAGTAAATATCTTAGCGCCCAGTGTTCTTTAGGCCAGGAGCTAAGGCGAGCTACTCTCTCAAAGCTCTCGAGAAAGTCATCCACATCATCCTGATTAGTAAGCTGACCAAAGCTAAACAAAGTTCCTGTCTGTAGACCAACAGGGTGTACAGCGGCTGTTAGAGAGGAACCTGTTGTAGATGTTGGTTGTCCAGCTGCTTGCTTCCTCTCCTTCATCCATTCCTCCATCATGGTCAGTAGAGGCTGCTGCTGTTCACGCAAACTCGCGTTGGCCTTTTCCTGTGCCTCTAACGCAAGATCTCTCTGGCGCTCCAGCTGCGTCGCCATCCAATGAAAAATCTCCTTGGCGTCCATCGCCATCTTGGAATACCTGAAACAAAGCAAAAAGAGACAGACCCAAGTGCGGAATCACAGTACACTTGTCTATCTGCGCTTTTATTTTCCTTCTTTTTTTTTTTTTTTCTTCACTAGTCACCACTAGGCTCAGGTGGTATACAAGCACGTCAGGAACAGAAGATCCTGTAGTCCTGCAGTTTCCTTCCTTGTCTGGGCTCATCAGCTCTTCGGCTGGGCACCTCCTGGAAGTCAGCTTCTGAAGCTCCTGCTGTGGCTACTTCTTGCGCCTGCGCAGTATCCTCAATACTACGCCACTTTGCCACCCACCCACTCCATGGACCTTGAGGGTTTCAGGAGGGGCTAGCCTTGGTTGCCCTTGAGGGTTAAGGTTGTAGTTGTGTAGGTGCTCAAGTAGTAAGGCAAGGCAAAGAAAATTTCTTTTGTGAGGTTTATTTCTCCCGCTCCGGAGTTCAAATGCAGCAGACGTAAATGAAATAATGTAGCACAAAACAAGTCTGAGAAACTTAACTAAACAAGGCTTTTTACTGCTAGGTTAAATGACCATTACTGATCACATTCAGTTGTCATGTGACCTCCTTTCGGTAACGTAACAGAAAACTCTGGTAACAGCAATGCTCCTGAATTGCACACAATATGCTTTCACTTATTCTCTTCACATAAGCTTCTTTAGCATAGCAATCAGTGAGGTAACTTTGTTATATTGCTTTATAAAACATTGGCAAGCATATCTCTTAAATGTCCTTCTGAATGATACAAGTAGAGCAGTCCATCGGGACTTCCTGCTCTGTAGACTTCCATTTTATGTACTTCTGCTTTTGATTATGAAATATTTTATTATGTAATTTATTCATATTCTTGATCCATTAAAGGGTATGTTTACTAAACCATCTTAACGTTGCAGCGGTGGTATTACTGCATGATAAGTGTCGTTATCGCGTGGTATTATCGCACTCTAATGTCACTTATCATGTGATAATGCAGCGGCGGCGTTAAGGCACACTAACGCTGTGAAATCTGGGCCTGTAGGGTGGAGTAAGGCTTCCCAGAGGGCAGAGAGAAGGGGTCAATGGGCGGAGAGTGGGCGGGGAGAGGCTCCAGGCACACTAACACCATGAAATCAGGGTCTGAAAATTAGCGCCAGTGAAAACCTCGCGCTAGACGCACATTTGCATGAGAGAGAAACCATTTCAGTCAGCAATGTACAGCAAAGGCAGGGAAACCCAGAACGTGATAGTAGTGATACATGTGCAGGAACCAAAAAGGCAAATAAACATATAAAATGACCAAAACCACATTTGAAATCCCAATAACCAAGCTGGCCAATAGTGATAATAATGATAAATATAAAGCAACACCACTGACAAAGCACAAAGATGAAGATATCCTATTTGGAAGGTTCTATTCTCTGTCTCCGTACAAAGTGAATGATGCCACATTGAAATAGCGCTGATCAGGGTTTTTCTCGTTTATATTAGGCAGGTTTGTTATGGCGTGCACATGTGCAGTAACAGCAGAGTGGGCATGTAGGAAAGGGCAGCCGTACTGATGCTGTAAATGGGATACAGAGGGCTGTAGGCGGCACATGCTGTGGTCCAGCTGGGGCAAGTGCGGGCAAGGCAGATGCCTAGGTAACACATAGGAATGCCGAAAGTATAAAGTAGCAAGACAGCAACTGACAAGGGTCCAACATGGGCACGAGTGTGTGTCCCACAGTGTCACAGGGGATATTACCCAGCAGGTACCCCCAAAGGCACATAACATTGACAAGTGGTGCTGGAGGGAAGCGCGCATGTCCATGAAGGCACCCCTACCTGAGAACCCACACCCTAGGTAGCTGCCTACCGGCACACTGGATGGCCTGAGACTGCGCACCACCAGCACCACCGGCATAAGGGAATGTCAGCATGGTGGCGGAGGGGTGCTGGTGGCGGAGGGGGCAGTGGCATCTGCCCACAGCAGACCACGGCCAAGCCCTGTTTAGGTGAGTGCCATACACTGCAACAGACAGGGTCTGTCCGACGAACAGTCATGGTATCCCCAGGGAATAATCTGTCCCTGTGGCAATAGTGTGGTTCAGTGCACACAGCCAGTGTGTTCAGGAGCAGAAGGTCACCCGTTCAAATCCCAGCTGTGGATTCTGCCAACCCTGTACCCATATTTAACCCAGTACTAAACCATGGTAATAAAGACGGAAACCTTATTGCAGATAAAATAAACGTGCCTGAAACACCTATATTTTACCCTACAGAGCACAGACACCATAAACATGTGCAATCCCTAGAGCAGAGTTTCCCAACTGCAGTCCTGGAGGGCCAAACACCATTCAGATGCCATGCTGTCCCTAATAAATATGCCTGTGCTGCATGTTTATGCGCCGCCCCCAGTGTATGCAAATGTATCTCATGCATATTCATTAGGGACTGCATGAAAACCTGAACAGTGTTTGGCCTACCAGGACCGGAGTTGGGAACCTCTGCCCTAGAGCAGTGTCCAACAGAGGCATAAACACCCACACCCACAGCCTCCCCTATCCAAAGCCTCATGGAGAGTCAGGCTGTTGGGCCCTGTGCGCAGCAGCATCTCCCAATACTAGCACTTGCATACCTTAACAATGCCGCCCTAAACTTGGGAACACGTTACACATATATCAAAAGGATGCTATGATTAATGGCAGATAACAATTCCTATGTTAATCACAATTTGCTGATGGAGCTGCATCATAGCAACCTTTCTGATATCTGTGGAATGTGTTTCAGTTTTGGTTTCTGACAGTGTTTACCACACCGGGGAGTGACCCAAACAGTATTGCGTACCATAGCCATGCCTGCACTGTGCCCAGGACTGGTGTGGTGGCCAGGGCAGCCAAAAGCCTCTATATTTGCACAATGCTGGCATAGGTGTGGGAGTGTGTGTCTGCCTACACCTTACTGAGCCCACACTGCTTGCACTGTTTCCAGTGTTAGCCTGGCAATGTGGATAATGAGGAGCAGGTACTGTGGGTATGGCCTGGATAGGGTAGCCTGGGCAGGATGCATCTGCACAGGGCATAAGGCAATGGCTGGGACATTGTAGTGCCCGGCCACCACTTGCACGGACATGATGGCCACAGCATGTCCTGCTGGGAGGTCACTTTCACCCTGACTGTGCAGTGACCACGGCATTGTTAGGTTCCCCTGTAGTGCTTGTATAGCATTTTTCTCAAGTGATATTTATATGTTCTTTTTTCTGGGGCCCAATCACTGACTTACCTGCTTGGTGGGTGTGCTCACATCCCACTTTTGGGTGCACATATTTCCTCCAGGAATATGCACCATGGACTAGCTAGCAGACTGTCTGCAGTTAGTATGTGTATGGCTGGAACACCTTGCAGGGTGCAGTGGCTGGAGACTCACTGTGCTTGCTGCTGGAGAATGTCAGATATTGGTGGGGGCAGCTGAGCATTTCCGGGCCCACTGTCTGTCTTCCATTGCCTTATGGATGCATACATATCTGCATTGACTGCCCTGTAGGGTGTCTGTTCCCCAGCAGGACTGGGGTTGATGGTCCCCTCTACTGCCACCATTGCAGGGATGTAGAATGTGGATCTGTTGGTGGGAAATACTGTCCCCCACCCTGAGCCCCAGGGGGTGGGTTGTATGGTGGTACATAATCCGCTTATGGGTCCAAACACCCCCTTTCACTGAAATCATGTGACCATGGCACCCACACACCCACACAGCATATGCGTTATTCTGGGTGCATCATAGTCCACAAGGGCTAGATGTGGCTGGGAAATATGGATGGACGCAGGTGTATCCTAGGTGTGTCTGCAAAGACTACCTATCACACACTAGCACTGATGGCAACCTAAAGCATAGCCTATCTCAGCTAAGCCAGGTGCTGTGGACCTGGTGCTGGGCGCCCCACCTCGCCCTCAGGGTGAGCACAGTACCCACACAATGTGACGGGCTGTAGCTACTCTGTGCCAGTAACACACACGGTCAGTTCCCCCTACCAGGCCGAGGTGCTGTGGGGGTGCATACCCCATCTTGTGATCATCTGTAGACTGCTGATCTGCATGTGCTGTGCAAAATGGGTATGGGTGGGTTAACCCTATCCTGGTAACCACAGCAAACAGGTTGTGTGGTGACCTGCAGTCTTTCTGTAGCCAGCCAGGGGTTTGTTATTAGCTATAGAGATGTAGCCCACTGGTTGCTTCACTGACTGTGGAGGCATAGGTCATGGGTTTGATCCCACAGTGGTGCTATTTGATTGGACTGTTTGAGGCATTTCCTTTGTTAATTTAAATTAGTGCTGCCAGCAAAAACACCCTCACAGTGCTGTATCCTTAAGGTCCCTCATAAGGTGCCCTTTAAAGCGCCTTATAAGGCGCCCAATAGGGAACATTATAAGGTGCCTTGGCGGACAGTGCACTTTATAATGTGCCCGCTGGAGTGCCTTATAGGGCGCCTTATGCGGCACCTTAGGTTACGGCACTGTGAGGGTGTGTTTGCTAGCAGCACTAATTTAAATTAAAAAAGAAAATGCCTCAGACAGCACTGATTTAAAGTAAAGGGTAATGCCTCATCACATAACAGCACTGTGGAATTGAACCCATGACCTCTGCCTACACAGTCATTGCAGTAACCAGTGTGTTACACCTCTATTGCTGTGATGGCAGGTCAGCACGCAAAGTTAAGGTTAACGTGCGGTAACGTGCGCAGCTCCCACTGTCGTGTGAAAATTGACATGGCGCACTTTATCGCGCTATAACCCGCGATTGCTACCTTAAGACCAGAACGCCCACTCCTTATATGTCATCCTTCACAATATCACTGCAACTAGCGCCGGGAACATTAAAACGGTTTAGTAAACATACCCCTTAGTGCACTTTGTTATTAATACCCACAACAACCATTTGTGCCTTCATCCTTGCCACTCTGGTTTTGCCATTACCAATCACCCTGTCTTCTGTGAACTAGTTTTAATTATTTATGTGTTTCATTTATTACATATACATTTTTATACGATCTTTATCCAATGAATTGTCATTACATTTTTATCCATATTTTTATCCATGTTTTCATTATATTTTCTGGTCTGGTTTGGAATAGTTCTGTTTTCACTACCACTTCATGGACTTCCCATTATTACTAGCATTAACTGTGTATCAGTCTCTATGTTGTTGTGTTTCTATTCCGTTATTTTCATTTTTCAAGAATGTTCCTTAATGATTTTTATTACCCTTTAAGCTTTTTTATCATAGAGGTGATTCACTCACCGGATGTTATTGCTGTGTGCTACTAAGTGCTATTCTGAAATCCACACCATTGTGTGCAATTGTAAGTATTTTCACATTTATTCTACATTCTTTTGGTTCCTCCTCATCTCGTTTCTTGTTCTTATCTGTTATGTTTTAATTTGTTTTTTTATGTTTTTATGCTTTTAGTTTCATTTTAATCTTATCTTTATTTTTTGGAGTGCTGATTCCGCGATTGATATTATTGTTTTTACCCAATTTACACATATTTAATTTATTAATATTTATATTTTATCTTTCATGTATATTTTATATATATTTACATATATCTATATTGTTCATGTTTTATAATTATTGTGTTATTATTTATATTTTTACATATTAATGTTTATTTGCAGTCCTTAGCCCCCTGAGGAATGCTTGGGCCAAAAAACGTCGTGGCTCCCTTTGACACGAATAAAGCAATTTGTGACCACCATTACCACTCGCTCCTTGTGTTTCTCTGGATACAGAAAGACTGCAGGTCACCACACAAAATGTCAGCTGTGTGTGCCAGGATAGGGTAACCCCACCAGTACCCATGATGCAATGCTCATGCAGAACAGCAGTCTACAGCTGATCACCAAATGGAGGATGCACCTCTCCAGCACCTCAGCTTGGAATGAAGAACTGACAGTATTGATACTGGCACAGAGCAGCTACAGACCATGCCACTGTGTAGGATCTGTGTTCACCCTGAGGATGAGGATGGGTGCCCAGCATCAGGTCCGCAGTACCTGTGGTGCTAGCGATAGCCTGTGCTGCAGATCCCCATTGCTACCTGTGTGTTATAAGTGTTCATTGCAGTAGAACCTAGCATCATCCTGTGTTTATCTGTATGCCCTAGTCACATCTAGCTCTGGTGGATTGGGATCCACCCAGAATAGTGCATACCCAGTGGTGCAATGTGGCTGCCATAGGCACCTATATGTCCCTTGTCCCCAAATAAACCTTTTTGTAATTGAGGCAGTGGAGGGACATGTGGCACAGGCATGACGAATAGTGTTGTAACCAGCAACCCCAGTCCCCCTGGCCAGAGGCTGTCATCCAGTGGAGTTAGACCAGATCTGTACCTGGTACTAGGGCACTGGCAGACCAACAGTAATGCTGGAAGTAGGCCTGGAAAATCTCAGCTGCCACCCACAGAGGTCTGACATTCACCAGCAGAAGGAACACTCAGACGGCACCTGCTGCACCCTGCCAGGTGTGCCAGTCATACACATACAAATTGTACACAGTGCATATTGTATGTTCACAGAGGAACTATGTGCACACAGAGTTGGGCTATACAGCATAGACACCCAACAGGTGCCTCAGTGATTGGGCCCCAGAAAGGGAAGCACAGTAATAAAACTAAAAGCAAATGCTATGTAGCACTATGTGGGAACCACTGTTCCCTCTAAGCTGTGCGCGTGTGCGCGCGCACACACCTCGCTGAGTGAGCGCACATACTTTACAACAGAGCGCACAAAAATTACGTTTCTGATTCTGATAGAAAACAACACAGACATTCTTAAAATTGAAAAGGTGTTGTGTATTTACGGTTTTTACAAGTTCTACAATATTTTCTAGTGCAATCAATGTGGTGTACATACTGTATTCTGATGTGTAGTCAAATTTTAAAGTATATAACTCCGAGTGTCGTTATGTGGCGCACAAAAATGTAACCTTCCTTCAAAAGCTGCACAGCTGATATTTTATGCGCACACAGCCTACAGAAAATTAGAGGGAACATTGGTGGGAACATAGCCATGACATGGTCACTGCTCGGTCAGAGTGAGAGTGTCCTCCCAGCATGACATGCTGTGACCACCCTGTCCATGCAGGTGGTGGTGGGGCACTATGATGTCCCAACCATTGCCCTACCCCCGATGCAGATGCATCCTGCCCAATCTGCCCTGTCTGGGCCATACCCACAATACCTTGCTCCTCAGTATGCACATTTTCAGGCTAACACTGGCAACAGTGTACGTATTGTGGGCCCAGTGAGAAGTAGGAAGCCATAAAACAATGTATAGACATACATACACCCACTCTTTTTGCAGCATTGTGCAAAGATAGGGGTGGTTGGCAACCCTGCCTGCCACACTGGTCCCAATCACAGTGCAGGCATTGCTAAAGTATGCAGGAGCTAGTAGTAGTACTCTGGTGATAACTGCTGCTCCATGCCAGTGCCAACAGCCTGACTCTCCATGAAGCTATGGATAGTGCAGCCTGTGTGTGTGGGTATTTGAACTCCTGTTGGCCGAAGTATTGGGGATTACACATGTTACATAGAAACATAGAAACATGATGACAGAAAAAGACCACATGGCCTATCTAGTCTGTCCTTCCATAACAACAACTACAACAGTCCACTTTTTACCTTTAGAGATCCTCTGTGTTGGTCCCATGCTTTTTTGAATTCAGTTACTGTCCTCATCTCTACCACCTCCACTGGGAGACTATTCCATGGATCCACTACTCTTTCCGTAAAGAAATATTTCCGCATATCACTCCTGAATCTATCTCCCTTCACCCTCATCCCATGTCCCCTCGTAGCAGAACTTGCTTTCAATTGAAAGAGGCTTTCTCCTGAACATTTATGCCACGGAGATATTTAAACATCTCAATCATATCACCTCTATCCCGCCTTTCCTCTAAGGTGTACATATTAAGATCCTTAAGTCTGTCCTCATATGCTTTATAATGAAGCCCATTAATCATTTTAGTAGCAACCCTCTGCACTGACTCCATCCTGTTCACATCCTTTTGAAGGTGCGGTCTCCAGAATTGCACACCATACTCCAAATGAGGTCGCACCAAAGACTTATACAGAGGCATTATCACCTCCTTTTTTCTGCTAGCCATTCCTCTCCGTATGCACCCAAGCATCCTTCTAGCTTTTGCCGTCGCCTTTTCTACCTGTTTAGCTACTTTAAGATCATCAGACACAACCACACCTAGGTCCCGCTCTTCTTTAGTGGACAAAAGTACTTCACCTCCTATACTGTATTGCTGCCTTGGATTGCTGCAGCCCAAATGCATGACCTTACATTTTTTAACATTAAATCCCAACTGCCAAATTCTAGACCATTCTTCAAGCTTAGCTAGATCCCTCCTCATGTTATCTACACCTTCCTGGGTGTCTACTCTATTGCAGATTTTGGTATCATCTGCAAAGAGGCAAAACTTACCCGACAGCCCTTCCGCTATATCACTAACAAAGATGTTAAAAAGAATCGGACCAAGGACAGATCCCTGGGGCACACCACTGGTAACATCCTTCTCCTCAGAGTGAGCTCCATTTACTTGTACTCTTTGTTGCCTCCCACCCAACCAATTTCTAACCCAAGCAGTAACTTTAGGGTCCATCCCTAGGGTGCTCAGTTTGTTTATAAGTTGCATGTGAGGAACAGTGTCAAAGGCTTTACTGAAATCTAAATACACCACATCTAGAGCTCTCCCTCGGTCCAACTCCCTGGTCACCCAGTCAAAGAAATCAATCAGATTTGTCTGACAAGACCTGCCTCTGGTGAATCCATGCTGCCTCAGATCCTGTAATCCGCTGGACTGTTGATGTTGTATCTGCAATGTAGGGTAAAATGTGGGGACATACTCTGCAAGATCCACAGCTGGGACCTGAACCTGTAACCCTCTACTCCGAGACACACTGGCTATGTGCACTGCACCACAGTTTTGCCACAGAAGCAGAGCAGTCTTTGGTTCTACATTTGCTGTTCATCAGACAGACCTTGTTTGTTGCACTGCACACCACACACTGGAACAGGTCATGGCCTTGGTCGCCTGCAGGCGGGTGCCACTGCCCTCTCCACCACCAACACCCCCCCCCCCTGTGCCATGCTGACATGCCCATATACTGTCTGTGCTGGTAGTGTGCAGTCGCAGGCCATCCAATGTGCAGGTAGGCGGATGCCTAGGGTTCAGGGTCTGGGGTGCGGAGGCATACATGGACATCCACACATCCCCCCCATCACTGCCTGCCTCTGTTATTTCCCTTCCACATGGGGGTGAGATGGCTGGGGGGTGTCAGGTTGATGATCTAGCAGCTATTGGCTAGGGTGGACTTGGTAGATAGATTGTGTTATGCCAGCAGACTGTGGACAGGCTAGGGCATGCAATGTGGGTACAGTGTATCTAATTTGGACTACTGGGTGTATACATGTTTCAGACAACTCATTGTCACATCCTGCACTGCCTTAACAGGAACTTTTGTAAAGGGTGTTCATTTAGCTGGGTTTACAAACAGTTTGGGACGTATCCTGGGGAAGGTACATAGACCCTTGTTAGAGTGGTCCCCAGATGTGCACTGCTTGCCCCATTACAGGCATTGTGGTTCCTGTGTGATGTTTGGGGTACCTACAGGGTATGTGTCCCCTAGATGGGACACTGTGGAACACAGACCTCTGGCCATGTTTGACCTTGTTCAGCCCCTGTCTTGCTGTTTTCTGCCCTGTGCCCCACCTGCCCCCACTGCATGTCCCGCCTGCAGCTCCCTTTGCCCCATGTGCACCATCACAATAGTGCCCTTTCATACTTGGGCACTATGCTGTTGCTGCAAATGGAGCACTACTATCACTTTACTTGGGCTCCCTGTCTGTGCTGTACATTGCTGACACTTAAAAGGTCTCTCTCTCCTGCAAATGTGCATTTACTGACAGGTTTTCACTGGCGGTAATGTTTTGGCGTTAATGTTCCAGCATTAGTGTAGCAGGGGCCTCTCCCCGCCCACTCCCCACCCATTGACCCCTTCTCTCTGCCTTCTCTCCACCCTCTGGGACAGTTACCGCTGCCGACAACGTTACCGCACGATAACATTACATCAGGCAACATTACCGCGTGGTAACGTTACCAATGTATATTACCGCGCCTTAGTAAACATACCCCTTAATTTCTATTCATCTATGAGGAGTGCCCAACTATAATTCAGGTATATGCCCCAACAACAACTGCAGAAGTGGATGAAGTTGATGAACAAGTACAAGTTGATAAACAAGTACAAGCTGAAATTGATAGAACAGGCAAACAGGATATCCTGATAGTCATGAGTGACTGGAATGTAAAAGTTGGCAACAAAGAAGAAGGCAAAGTGGTTGGAAAATATGGACTTGGCAACAGAAATGGAGAAAGATTGATATAATTATGCAAGACCAATGATCTATTAATCTAAATACCTTCTTCCAGCAACACAAGTGCCAACTGTACACATGGACTTCACCCAATGGATTGTACAAAAATCAAATTGACTATATCTGTGAAAGTCAACAGTGGAAAAGTTTGTTGACATCAACAAAGTTAAGACCTGAAGATGACTGTGGCACAGATCACCAACTAGTAGTATGCAACTCAAGCTAAAGTTGAAAAAGAGGAAGCCAATCATGAATGTAGTAAAATATGACCATGAGAATATACCACTAGAATTTAAAGACTGCCTGCAAAATCAATTTGTTGCTTTAGATACAAATGACAGAGTTCCAGAAGAGTTATTGGATGACATCAAGAAGGTTGTGTTGGAAGAAAGCGAGAAATCTCTGCAAACGGTGAAAAAGCACAAATGGCCAAAATGGATGATGGAAGAAACTCTGAAAATTGCCCAGAAACACAGAGAAGCTAAAGTCAGAGGAAAAAGAGAGGCAATCATAGAACTCAACAGAGATTTCCAACATGCAGCAAGACAAGACAAGTAGAAGAGATATGATAGAGACACTTAAATACCTCTGTGGTATAAATGCACAAGATGTGTTCCTGTTCTAGTTGAAAGGAAGTTCTGGATTGAAGGGTTATAAGATGAAGGGGATAGACTCAGGAGTAAGCTGAGGAAATATTTCTTTAAGGAAAGGGTGGTGGAATTCATAGAACAGCTTCCCAGTGGTAGTGGTGGAGATAAGACTGTATGTGAATTTCAGAGAGCATGGGAGAAATACAGAGGATCTCTGAGAAAGAGTATGGAAATGTAGAACTTTATAGTTCATATGGATGGGCAGACTGGATAGACTGTATTATGGTCTTTATTTGCCATTAGCTTCTATGTAAAGTGTGTAACTACAGTGTAACACGGTTAGTGCCGCTAAATATTCCCTCTCTTCTCCCTTTCATGCCCAAATGGCCCAAACCATTTAGCATTAGGGCGTGTTAGGGCTTTCCAGGGAGGAGCGGGACTGTCCTTAACTGAGCAGCAGTGATATTGCATGCTGCCCAGTTAGCGATCTGTGCCTAAAAGATAGGTGAGGAAAACCCTTGCCTATCTTTTAGCCGCAGGGGCTAACAGGGCAGCATGCAATATCACTGCTTCCTGGTTAGCTACGGAGGCTGGGAGGCATGTGCGGTGACCCCGGATATTCGATGCCAGGGCTGCATATGACACTGGATTTGAATATCCTGGGTTAAGTACAGCGCCGATGGCTAGACGCTGTACTCACATCTAGCTGCCGGCTCTGAATATCAGGCCCTATGTTTCTAAGTCAGTGCCAAGTGTGCGGAGAGAGAAAAGACCCTCAAATACCAAGAAATGCAATCAGAGCCAAGAAAAAAATCACAGGAAAATAAAGTAATATTTTTCTTCATGCTGGGTGCCACAGGCCTGATCAAAAAGTAATTTCTAAGAACATCCTGATACATATTACAACTTATGAACTCCAGAAGGAAGCTCTCTTTGGCACAATGCAAAGTATTATGGTAAGCATTAGTGGTAAATTAGACATATTGAGATCATACTACAGATACCCTAATTTAGAAGGGAGATTCATTGTCATAATATGCACAAAATTAATCTATTTATAATGATTGTCCAAAAGAGAATTCAGCATTTTTTGTGTAAGTTCATCAAAGGTACAGTACCATAAAATGATATAATTATGTTTATTTGTATATCACGGCTGTCTTCTATAACACACACTCTTATTTTCAATGTCAGTTGGAGAAAATTTGTAAATATGTAAATACATTATTTGTTTATAAGCCAGTCTAAGTATTTTTTTCTTTTCTTTGTTTTATTGTTAGTTGCCATGTATCGAGAGCCATCTTTGCATGATGTTGGAGAAAATGTACCAAAGGCTGGAATGACTCCAAGTAAAAGCACAAGTGCATCTGCAATAATGAATGGTGGCAAACCAGTTAACAAGAGTAAGACAACATAGCCAGATCTTCACAGGTGTTACGTTTCCAGCACATTTGAGCAATTTATCTTTGTCAGATTTGAATGCTCCTGTGTCTATGGATCAGCTCGAAGCACGCAAATGAAGATTTGTTCTTTGCTATTTTTACACGTATTCTTTGTAAATGGATAAATCTCAATATGTGGCTGCACCTATAAGAAGACACCTGGATAACCATTTAATTCAGACTATGGAATGTCCTACTGGATATGGAATGCCTTTTTAATCTTTTCTGTGACTGTGACACATTATGTGAATGATACTCTTCACAGGCCTGCAGAAAATTACCCATAATTCCTTTTCAATTCAGTTCCAGGAAAATCCATTTATTAAATTATTTTGTAGCACATAAAAATATCACACAATTTCTAGTTATATGCTGTAAAGCTATGCTATTATGGATTTCTCCTTTTCCTCTTTTTTGCAGGACTCCTTGCTGTACTGTCTGTGACCTTTTGCAAGGACTGCATTTTTTTTTTAAAACTTATATGTTGCAGGTGACTGAGTTCTGAAAGCAATCAGTGAATCAGGAAGCCTTCAAAAAGCTATTATTATAAAACACATTTATAAAGAGGGGGATCACTGCCTGTAACTAACAGAACTGAGCAATCAGAAAAACTTTTAATGCCAGATGCTATGCTTCTGTGGTAGGATTCAGTGTGGAGGGACATATATGAAACATGAACAAAGGAAACGTTTGTGGCAACAGTGTTTGGCATTCCCCTACAGATTCTTTTATGTGTGTGTGTTTTATAAATATCACAAGCTTACTGGTAATGGTAACATTTGCTTTGACCAGCAAGCAATATCAACCTATTTTTGAGAAAGTGGATCTACAGAACTCTGTAGGCCTTGTAGGCCTCATTTAAGTCGTTGATTAATCCTCATAATTTGGATCAAAACAATTATGATTTTCAAGAATTTTGCTATCCAAATCCTTTTAAAAAGTAATCTTTTTCCTCTTATATTTTAATAAATTAAACATGAGGAAGCCACTATCAAACTTTAAGAGGACAATTTTATAAAGCTTTTTTCATATGTAAAATTTGTTTTACATACAGAAAACAGCTTTTCTAAAATTGTATGGCTGCATATGTGAATAAAAAATAAGCAGATGGGAAGATTGTGCCTAATTTTCTGCACATAAGCATTCCTAAGGGAGTAGTTTGGTGGAAGAGAAGCAGAGTTGTGCATTTTATAAGATTCTTGGACATATTTATGGAGTACATGTAAACATTTACACTTATTTTGGAGCAGGTATAAATTTGTATATGGTCATTTCTGTGCTTTTCAGGACTGGTTCGTGGGAACCTATTTTATAAAGCACCTAGGTATCTATGTTGCCTTTATAAAATAGGCTAAACGTAGGTGCGTTTTGGGACTTCTCACATATATTACTTGTACATTTAGCTATACATATAAGTGCCAACTCTGAAAATCTATGTGCAACTTTAATTGGACAGTTATACATTTAAAGTTATACTACTTGCTATTTACCTATCAGCACTTCAACAGGAAAGTTACACTTTCAGCAACTGAATTTCACCACTGAACATATATGGGTAGATATTCAGACTGCAGTGGTCTGCGCTGCTAAAGTGCCTGATTGCCATGGCTACAAATGAAACCGTACATGCAGCATCAGAGCCTATCTGATGTCTAATGCTGAATTTGTGATTGGTTTTGCTATCCAGTTAGTGGCGATATTCCCCTGATAGCAAAATCTGCATAAAGTTAGGACAGCCAGCTCCACCCAAAGACCACCTCAAAACTAACTGCACATTTCTAGAGTAGTCTGTGAGGATATTCAGTAGCACTAGCCACTGAATAGTGGGCACAGTTGGGATTATTTATTTATTTATTTAGCTAAACTTATATACCACAAATCTAAGAGTCTTGAGCACTTCACAATAAAACAACACGGCCATAAATGTCTTATATAAAACAAGTGATAAGTAACAGTTAAATATTACATACAAGGTATAATACAGAATTAAATTATACTATTTGAAAATATTCAATAAAAAGGTACGTTTTTAACTCTTTTTTGAAGTCCAGAAAATCATTTATGGCTCAAAGATGATCTGGGAGTAGATTCCAGAGCGTAGGCACAAAGAAGGTGAAGGCTCTTCTTGATGTTGCAAAACTTTCTTTAGTGTAAGCTGGAGGCACATATAAAGAATTCAGCATATTAGACCTTCTAGTCCTATTGTCAGGCACTTTTAAAATAAGAGAATGAAGATAATTAGCAGAAATACTATGATAGGCCTTAAATGTTGTGAGTAGGGCAGACAATGCAGATCCTTAAGAAGTGGTGTGATATGATATGTTTTTTGCAGGTCCTGCAAACTGCTTAAACCCTTTTGAATATTGACTCCTTAGCTTTTTCATCTGCCCATGGCGCCCCCTTTTCCCAACCCATAGTTTGGTCCTTTTACAAATAAAATAGCTAAAGTTATACATAGATCCACCATTGATTTGATAAAGAAAGCATTTATGTGGCCAGCAACACTGATGACTGCATAAGTGGTTTTGGATATTGGCCTCAAAGCCATCATTATTTTGGCTGTGCACCATTCTTTTATTAGAAAGCATGGAGCAAAGATAATATTGTGTTTCTTTCTGTTACGGCAATATAAAAGGCAGATCATAATTTGATTAAGGGGTATGTTTACTAAACGGCAGTAAAGGAGCATCTTTTCCCAAGCGTTAACAGCCGTGAGAAGGGGTTACTGTATGCTAAGTGTGCTGGGCGTGTCAGAGGCATTCCGGCATTAAGAGGTGCTAGTGGACACTTACTGTGTGGTAATAGAACATTCTGCATTAAGGGGTGGTAGTGGACACTTAGGGGCTTGTTTACAAAGCCGCGGTAGCGGTTTGCGATCATTATCGGAGCCGTGGCCCCATTGATTTCAGTGGGGCCGCGGCTCCGATAATGATCGCAAACCGCTACCGTGGCTTTGTAAACAAGCCCCTTAGTGTGGTAATAGGACATTAAGGGGTGGTAGTGGACACTTACCATGTAGTAATAGCTCATGCTGCAGGAAGATGTCTGGAATGCACCTTAATGCAGAAAAGCCACTGAAACACTGAAAGGGGGCAGGGATGCCATTGGAGAAGGTATGGATGAAAGCACAATTGGTAGCTGATGGAGCTGATTCACCTGATACCTAGCAATGTGGCAGTTTATGTGATGATCATGTTTGACCATACAGCAGGCCTATGCTGTTGACTAGGCAAGACAGGCATCTGCCTAGTGATGATGGTCAGTGTGGGTGTTGGCTGTGTCATGGGTGGGTGGTGGCAGCAGCGGAGTCAGTGGAGGGGATGCAGCATCTGGGAGTGCTGTGTCAGGTATGCAGTCCTAGATGCACCTGAAAGCATACACCATACCATAAGCTACATTATAGTGTCTGTGAGGTGTGGACATGCATCCAGATGTACTGTCAGTGTGTGGTATGTCATAGGCCAGGACGGTATCTGGGTGGAGACAGCATGTGCCTGACGTGGGCAACAAATGGAGGTTTGTCCATGAGTACGCCAGTGGAGCAGTCACAAGAGAGATGTGCATGATATGGCTAACTGCTGCAAATGACTCCTGAGGGCCATGGTGGGGCAGCTTACTGCCAGTAAGCTGCCCCACTATGAATCTCCCTAACGGTCAAATGGTGGATGCAGGGCTGTGCCATGGATCATCCATGCAGAGAGTTTGCAGTGTGTGTGGTGGGTGGATGTATGGGATCATACAGGCCAAAAGCATTTGGTGTGTGTGAACCAAACGTAGCTGTGCCATGGGCTACATGAAACACCATTTGTGCAGGTGAGACTGGTGCCTCAGCCTGTGCAACTGCAAGACAATACACCTGACAGAGTGGCATGGTAGAAAGGGACAAGTTGAGCCCATTTGTTCCATGTTATAGCAGAGCAGTGCTGGGGATGACTATGCAATGAGTGTTAGGTGCCTGAATGTATGAGATATGTCCTCTTTACATAAAGCTGGGGGGCCATAATGATGGCAAAACACAAAACACATCCATACCAGTTGATCCAGACATCTGCTGCGTATACATCACTGACCCGCTGCAATGCGCTGCGGTAGAGCCACTAAAGCCATGCTCACAGATGTCCATGGGGAATCTGATGGGGAATGCCATAACACATAGAAATGTAGAAGAATGAGTGTCTGCAAGTCACAGCAGAGCCAGGACTGTGCAAGTGCACCCAGGCACAAAATGAACAAGTTGGAATCAAAGCCTAGAGTTTTGACTATGGAGATATTGTATCAACCAGTAGGCTGCATCTCCCACAAGGCTCTACATAGATAGGTATAGCCTGCAGATCTCTGATCAAACTGTTTGTTGTCTATGCCAGTATAGGTTGGGCCCTCCACTACCCATGAGGCACTGCACATGCAAAACAGTAGTCTGCAGCTGAAAAACCAATGGGGAATGCACTGATACAGCATATCAGCTCAGTAAGACACACTGTCTGTGTGTACTACATGCACATAACAAAAGTAAGCAGTGCTGCAGAGCGGTTTCAGATGTCACCCCAAGGATGAGGAGGGGTGCCCAGCACCTGGTCCACTGACCCTACACTTAGAGGTGGTCTCTGCTGCATGTACCACTGCTGGTGTGTAGCAGGTATGGTCTGCTGTGTGTTATTCTTTTTCTCTTTGTTTCCTGCATGCTGTAGGCAGTAGTAACAACAACATGGTCCTATGTTCTGCCCATGTTGGATACTAACCCTATGATAACAGTACAGGTTAGGGTCTAGTGTCAATATGCTGCTGCCATCGACAGCCACTCCAGGGTCAGGTGTGTATAAAGGCTGGTGTGGAGCTACTGTCCTGCAAGGGCCCAGTGAGTAGGCCCTGATCAACCTCTGCCCCAACCATTGAGGACTAACAGTTGTCTATGACACAAGCAGTAAGACAGCCCCTGCTATCCTTCACTGGGCTGTGTAAACCAACTGCAGCTGGTCTGCATACATGCATCGTGGCCACAAGCACTCTACCTTGGGACACTCAGCTGCTTACTCAGTGATTGGCATCACTAATCAACAAATGCACCATATCACTGGAACAAAACTTTATATTAGCTCAATGTGGATACATAGCTGTGCCAGGATCACTTTTTGGTCATAGTGAGAGTGCCATCTCAGCATGACATAAAGTGGCCACCCAGGCAATGCACAGGGCAGATGGGCATAATAGTGTCTCAGCCAGTGACCCTACCATTGTGGCAGACACATCCAGGCCAATCTGCACTGTTTCAGGCGATACCCACAATGCTCTACATCATCTTATTAACATTTTTCAACCAGGCTGGGAAAAACTTAGATAATGTGAGCCAAAATGTAGTGCAGAAAGCCATAGGAAAAAAGGGAGCCATACACAGACACACTGTAACAATGTAGTTTTATGGATAAGATATATAGATGACGTTTTATTACTTTGGAAGGGTACTGAAGATCTTTTAAGGCAATTTAACACATGGATTAATCAGTTAGATAATAATCTACGATTTCAGTTGACTTACGATTGCCATAAAATCCCGTATTTAGACCTTTTGATCCGTAAGGAGACCGTTGGTTTCTCTACGACCCTTTACAAGAAGCCTATAGACAAGAATCATTTCCTGCATTACAATAGCTTTCATAATTTATCTTTGAAAAATAATCTTCCTGTAAGTCAATTTCTCAGGGTTAGGAGGGTATGTTCAGATATACAGGATTTTGAAAGAGAGGCGGTTAATATGAGGAAGAGTTTTTTGGAGAAAGGATACCCGAATAGGTACGTTGATTCCGCATATAAAAGAGCTAAGAACACATCGCGTAATCTACTTTTGAAACCGAAAGAAAAGAAACCCAGCAAAGGGTTAGTTTGTCCTTTACTGTACACTCAATTTTCTGCTAAGATAACTACCATTCTCAAGAAAGAATGGCATATTCTCCAGTCCCTGCCGGCCTTCCAAGACCAAAATCTTATTGTTGCACATAAAAGAAATATCAATTTACGCAATCTATAAGTACCATCAGCACTTACAGAGAAGAGACTTCTCACGCAATATAAGGGCCAATTTCAATGTGGTAGATGTGCAGTCTGTTTGAATGTTTTACCCGTCAGAAATTTTTTTATCCATCCAACCACACATAAGAAGTTTCCAATCAATGATTTTGCTAACTGTGAAACACAAAATGTAATTTATGTGATACAATGCCCCTGCAAATTGCTCTATGTAGGAAAAACTACCCGTAAGATCAAGATTAGGATTATGGAGCACAAGAGCTGTATTAAGAGGAACGTAGAAGACAAACCCCTATTTTCCCATTGGCAGACACTTAAGCACAAAGTTACTGATCTTAAGTTCTTTGTGATGAAACAAGTCAAAACCAATTGGAGAGGGGGAGATGTAAATAAGACCATTCTTCAGCTCGAACAGAGATACATTTTTCTCCTTAATACTCTGGCTCCGCACGGTCTCAATATAGATCAAGATTTCTCTGTTTTTCTGTAGTCAGAATTATTCCATATCCTACACAGCCATGAGACGATCACTAGTTTCGATAGCGACTGGATATTGTATTTTTGTTCCTCATCCCATTTGCTTAGACTGGAGTTTTTTAGTTTGTATTTTTATTTTATTTATTTTTTAATTATTTTTTAATTATTTATTAATTAGTATCAATTATTTTAATTTTTAATTTTATTATTTAATTTATTTATTTTATTATTTTTTTATTTAATTTTTTATATATATTTTTTCCTTATTAGTAATAAATATTTTTAGTATTTTTATTATTTATTTAAAAAAATTTTTATATACATATTTTTATAATGTGATTTTACAATATGATTATATTTATAATTTTTAATCATTTTATTTTATTTTAATAAATAATAAGATTTATTATTGAATATAATACTGTAGTAGTTGAGCATTTATTCAATTTTATTAGAGTTTAATTAATATTTTATTTTATTTTTTATTTGTTTTATTTTTATTAATTTTATTTTTATTTTTATATTTTTATTTAGTATTGCGAATAATCCTTTTATGTAGCTTTTACTGCATTTTTTTACTTCATTGTATTATTTTATTTTGATTTTATTATTGTTTTGTTTTTGTTTTGATTTTTATTTATTATTGTAAGGTTCGTTTAAAAGATTAGTTTAAAACCTTTGATATTTAATTATTTTATTATTCCCTCTTTTCAGTTGGGTCTATGTGGCCAAGTTTAAATGCTTTTTTAATTAGTTTTGGCCTTTTTTAAATAAAAAAACATGAGGACACAATTTCAATACGTCTCCATTTGCACATTTAATATCCCCACTCATGTGTCCAATGACGATCTGTTGCTCCTGTAGGTCCTCATATTAAGAATGCGATGCTTAACACTCCTTTTCATCACCAAGCAATTCCTTTGTGCGATTTTAAAGATAGCGCTATTTTCTTAAAAAGGTTGGTGCAGATGTATACAGCTAGTATAACAGTTCAACGATTGGCTCTAAAAGGTTTCTTCGGGTTTGGCCACGCCCCCTTTTTTTCCCGCTCTGTGAGACTTTTTATGGCTTGCGCATGTGTCGGCGTTTTTTATAGCAAATTCCACGCTGACATTCTGAAGGTTTTCTTTCAGTTTACCTACAGTTTGAAGGTTTCTGTTTCTGCCAGCGATTTAGATAGGTAAGTCCAAGAATCTATGGTTCTATTTGCCTCCGATCTAATGATAAAAGCGGGAGAGTAGTGATTCGGCACAATTCCTTTTTCTAAATGGCGTTTTGACATACTATGAGCTCCCGATAAAACTGAGAGTAACAATGTAGCATATGATTCTCCTGAGAAAGAGGATCCTTTTCTCTCCATACTGCTTTTTAGAATCTATAAACTGCTTTTTAGAATTTATAAAGTGGTTTGGTTTATTCCCTGCACATTCATACGTCTTGTTTAGCCGTATATTAAGGAACAGTAATAAGTAGGAGAGTAGCGATTCTGTAAACCTCCTTTAAATTATGGTTTTGAAAATCACATCCACCATAAGCCTCAAGCGCAAAGGAAGAACAGTGTAATATATCTTTTTTAATTGTTTTTCTGAGAATCCAGAACCTCCTTTAGCCCCAATCTTTCTTAAAGAATTTATCAGGAGTTTGATGTTTATTTCCTGCACCGATACAATTTACAATTGTTGTTAATGATTTTGGCTTAGGTGATCCTGCGATGCAACCTTGGCCCTACTCCACACTATATTTATATAAGTAAAATTTAATTCTCCATTAATATTTTTGGACAGTATTTGGAATTAATTGAGATTTAGTACGATTTTCCCCACCATTTTTCCCACTATGATAGTTGGCTAATTAACATTTGTCTCTCTTGGTTATGTACTCCTCCCACATCCGACCTAGAGTAATGCCTGCTGCGTTTCTTTGGTGTTTCCAGTCTCTAGTTCCCAGTAATTGATGCTCTCAATATACATACAAGTTATCTCCAATGGTTTACATATGTTTCTTTTTATGTCTTCTTCATTTTAGTTCTTGACTCCTTGCATTTACTGTGTGTCATCGTTTCTCCATAGAGGAGGTTTGCATGTCATTTCTACAAATAAGGTAGTAACAATACAAATATGATGTTGACCTTCTTCACAAGGATTGTATTTTAATGTGTCTGTATGGATTTATTTGTGGTCTATTTTTGGTGTATCTTTTATCACACAATTTTAATATTTATATTTTATTTGAGTATCGTGTTTCAAGCATTTGATTTTTATTATATATTATTTATTTTAATTTTTTAATTTTTTAACTATTTATTTGGGAGTATTATTAATTTTATATTTCCATTATTCAATACATAATTTCTACTATTTATTATTATACATGTATTTTTATTTCTGTATAATAGAGTTAAACGGATGTTTATGAGTATTTGTTTTTTCAGTATTATTTGAGTTTTTAATATTGTTTTGTTTCTATGTCTTTAGTACCTATGTAGACAACCCCTGATGAAGGTCTCCGAAACACGGCCTGTGTCGGGTTGCTAGGTCTGAGTTTACAATAAAGTGTTTTTCCACCTTATCACGTTTTGGACTGTGTGTCAATGTCAGCTCAAGGACTGATAATGTATGCTCTGTTTGCAGACACTATTACAGTGCCTTGGCCTTACCACATGTTGTTACCGTGTGCAGTTAGCCTCCAACCAGCTGTGGATAGTTGAGCCTGTCAGTGCTGCTGGTGGGTGTTTCCACCCTTGCTGACCATCTCCTTGGATGTTTCACATGCTGGAGCTGTACTTACACTGTCAGCTAAACTTTGTCCACAGGAAGATGCAATACATAAACCCCAGCTGGGACTTGAACCTGTAACCCTCCACACATATACACACCAACTATGTGTGTTGCACTACAGGGCAGCCTTGTGGAAGTAACTGCTCCTGTTGCTGACATGCTTCCCTTCAGCTGTCCTTTGGCACATGCTGCAATGTGCATGATGCACACAAGCAGGACAAGGCTTCTGTCTGCTAGAGGCTGCTGTCACTTCCAATGCCAACACCAACACCCCCATCATGCAGACATGCCCATGCATTGTCAGTAGTGGTGGTCGCAGTCCCAGCATGTTGAACATGCGGGTTTGGCAGGTGCTTTGGGCACAAGAGTCAAATGGGGGGGGGGCAGGGGCAAACATGGATGGCCACGCAGCCCCCCACCACCAGCTGCCCATGCAGGGACTCCCATCACCACGTGCAACCAATATGTCTCTGGGGGAGGATGGCAGCCACTGCTGTGGTATTTATTTATTTTATTTATTTAAACGTATTTCTATACCGCCTTATCCTGCAATCAAGGTGGTCTGAACAGCAAACAATCAATAAGTGTATAGTGTGCACATGCAGTGAGTAGTGTATGCGTGTGAGTGTGTCTGGACATTGATTATTGTGGTGCTATTTACAGCGTGCACTATTTACAATGCTATGGGTATCAGTTCCTTGCTTAATTACAATTACAATTAAAGAAATACGTACATTGAAAATCCGCCTTGTGTAACCATGTATAGCCAAGTAAAAAGAGATTTCCCCAATCTGTAAATATGTATTATATGTATTATATAAATGTAAATATGTTTACCCCCAAAACCTTAAATATGTGTGCCGTGACCCCCAAGTCCCCTATGTATTTACTCCCCCACCCTGTCCTGATCGACATCCCCAAAAGAAGAATCAAACCGCTACTGATCGCTGGAAGCAGCGGTATATAAATGTGTTCTAAATAAATAAATAAAATAAATAAATAGTGACATGTGGGGGGAATTGAGGTGTCTGTTGCATGGTTTAAGTAATGTCACCATAGTATTCTATGAAGAGGGTTGTCTTCAGTAGTTTCCTGAACTCCTTAAGGTCTGTTGTTGAACGCAGTTCGTCGGGGAGGGCATTCCAGATTGTTGGTGCTGCCTTTGATAAGGCTCGTTTTTCGGTGTCCTTGCATACCCTGTTGATATCTTTAGGTGTGTTGACACGGTTGGATGTGCCTCTTCTTCTTTTACAGCTACCTGGAGGGCTACAGCATCTGGCACTATCGGCCTTTTCCCCCACAGCTGGGTTCTGCAGCAATGCGGTGGGTGGGGGGGGGGGGTGTGAGAGGCAGCCTGGATCTCAGCCTGGGGTTCTAAGAACCTTGGACCACCCCATGTGGCACATTGCCTTTATGCAGCAGTAGCAGGACTGTGTGCTGCCACTGTCACTGTGGGATCATGACAAACATCACATATGGTTCTGCGGATGGAAAAATACTCCTTTGTGGAGAGATTAAAAAGGTTGGGGCTCATCAACCTAAGGAAGAGACTGCTGAGGGGTGATATGATAGAGGTCTATAGATTATGGACCGGAGTGGAACAGGTAAACATAGGTTGCTTTTTTTATGCCATCAGACTGTGGACAGACTAGGGGACCTGCAATGTGGCTACAGTGTAACCCATTTGGATCTTCTAGGTGTAATTATTTTTTCATTCAACATGTAATCAGACCTGCAATCCATTTCCGGAGGATGTGGTAAAAGCTGTCAGTGTAGCAGGGTTTCAAAACATGTGGATGGGTTCCCGGGTGACAGTCCATAAGCCATTGCCACAGAGGACCCGAGCTATGCACTATTTGCCCCATTACAGTTATTGGGGATCCTGTGTGTCTTTTGGGGAAACTGCTAGGTACTTGTGACCTAGATTGTGCACTGTTGAACACAGGATATTGGGCATGATGGACCTTGGTCTGACACAGTTTGGCATATTTTGTAGTCTTATGTTCCTATCTGCCTTCTAGGCAGCTGCCTGGTCCCCCCTGTGCACAAGTGGCCCCCACTGCATGGCCCATGTGCCACCTCCTTTGCCCCCATTTACAGCATCAACATAGTTCCCTTTCATACTTGGGCACTATGCTGTTGCTGCTAATGGAGCACTACTATCACTTACTTGGGCTCCCCTGTCTGTGCATCACATTGCAGACGTAAAATAGGCTCTCTCTCCTCAGAAAACACCCTTTCCGCCAGCTTTTGAATTGCGTTAGGGTTCCTGCCATTAAGGTGCCTGCATTAAGGGAGCAAGCCTTGTTCCCACCCACTCCCCGCCCATTGACTCCCACTGTCCACCCCATGCATGCCTTTTCTCCACTCACAGGGTGATTTATGCTGCTTGTGCCGTTAGCACATGCTAAAGTGCCTTTTTGCACGTGCTAAGTGTTCACATGCACAGTTAGCATGTGCTAACAGAACACTTGCTCCTTTACTGCCGTTTAGTAAACATACTCCTAAGAATTTTGTTATAGAAAATAAGGGGTATGTTTACTAAACCATCCTAACATTGCAGCGGTGGTATTATCATGTGATAAGTGACATAATCGTGCAATTTAACATGTGATAATGTCACTTATCGCGCGATAACGCAGTGGCGGCATTAAGGCACACTAACGCTGTGAAATCCGGGTCTGAAGGGTGGAGTAAGGCTACCCAGAGGGCGGAGAGAAGGGGTCAATGGGCGGAGAGTGGGAGGTGTCACAAGGTAGCGCTGTCAGAACCCATGGAACTAGGGAACTCTGAGCAAAACGTAAGGGAAACTGACAGCTCAGGTTCACACATGGGGAAAGGTTGCTATAAGCAACAGATAAAAACAAAGCCACGAGGTGTAAGGGAACGCCGGAACAGAAGCGTAGCACAAAACTCATTAGGAAATGAGGAGCACCTTCATGGGGGCGGAGCCCAAACTAACACCAGCTTAAACACATTTAAAACTCACTTACCGGAAGGTAGAGGGAGAGGAGTGGCAGGAGCTACTGGAGGAGTAGTAGATGCTACTGAGAGAACTGCTAAGCATGAAAGCAGAACCAGTGGAGCTGCAAGGACGGAGCCAGAGAGATTGCCCGGGGCATATGAGGCTGGTGATTCCCAGGGAAGCTGTTGTGAGCAGCAGTGCACAGCTTTTCAATATCCCCAGTAGCATTGCTACGAAGTAAGCAGAGGTGGCAGTCCAGCAGCCAAGTCCAGGAGGTATAGATTACCCAACACCAGGGATTCAGCAGGGGAAAACTTTTACCCTGAAGGAAGTTTAAAGCTAACAGAGAAACACCGTGGAGAGTGTTCTTCAAAACAGAGCTTTGCTCGACCGAGAGAACAGGAAGTAGCAGTGCCTAAAGGTAGGCGTATTTACTCTAGTAGAAGAGGTTTAAAATACCCTGATTTGCCCTGCACTTACCAGGAACTGTGTAACTCTCATGAGCCTGACTACAGTGAATATGGTAATTTCCCACAGGCCACTAGTTTAGTGGAGGAGGGGAATGCTTTAGCTCACCGGCAAGAACATTATAACCTCAATGTCAGCTGTGTGCCGGGAGAAGTTTATTCTGATGAGGAAGGAATGCAATTTGAGACTATTGGAGAGTCTTTAGACGGGAGTGAGATGGACTGTACATACCCTCTGGCTGATTGCATATCATCTCTTTGCTGAAAGCAGCAAGAACTGTTTAGAAAAGGAAACAGGAGGAAAAGTTCTGTAAGTGAAATGAACTGTTTTCTTTTTACCTTTTGTTCCATTAACTAATGCTGAAGTAAGCCAAGTTTTGTTTGAAACATTTCTTTAATTGTGTCACCAGACGAAGGGTCTGCAATTCTTTGTGTTCCCCGGACGGGGAATAAAGCCTGTGTTTAACCTTACCCTCTGCCTACAACTACACTTCTTTGGCTAATGTTAAAAACCACAGGTCCCAGAAGGCCTTTCTAAAACCTTCACAGGAAAGTCTACAGCCATTAAAATACTGCCCCATTAAAACTACCCAGGCCTCTTTTCCTCTGGGTATGTTGGTGGGTGACAGAGGGGAGAGTCTCCAGGCACACTAACGCTGTGAAATACGGGTCTGAACACTAACGCCAGTGAAACCCTCGCGTTAAGGCACATTTGCAGGAAAGAGAAACCATTTCAGTCAGCAATGTGCAGCAAAGGCAGGGAAACCCAGAAAAAAGTGATAGTTGTGAATGATACATGTGCAGGGATCAAAAAGGCAAATAAACATATAAAAGGACCAGAACCACATCTAAAAGCCCAATAACCAAGCTGGCCAATAGTGATATTAATGATAAACATAAAGCAACACTACTGACAAAGCATATAAATTAAGATATCATGTTTGGAAGGGTCTATGCTCTGTCCCCCTACAAAGTGAATGATCCCACATTGAAATAGCGCTGATCAGGGTTTCTGTCATTTAGATTGGGCAGGTTTCTTATGGCGTGCAGCAGAGTGCAGCAGAGTGGGCACGTAGGAAACGACAACTGTACTGATGCTGTAAATGGGATACAGGGGGCTGAAGACGGCACATGCTGTGGTCCAACTGGGGCACAGTGTGGGCTAGGCAGTTGCCTAGGTGGCACATAGGAATGACGAAACTGTAAAGCAGCAAGATAGCAACTGACAAGGGTCCAACTTGGATGAGAGTGTGTGTCCCATAGTATCACAGGGGAGATTACCCAGCAGGTACCCCCAAGGGCACATAAAATTGGCAGGCGGTGCGGTGGGGGGGGAAGCGCTCATGTCCATGTAGGCACCCCTACCCAAGAACCCACACCATAGGCAGCTGCCTACCAGCATACTGGATGGCCTGGAACTGCGCACCACCAGCACCACTGGCATAATGACATGGCAGCATGGTGGCGGAGGGGTGCTGGTGGCGGAGGGGGCAGTGGCATCTGCCCACAGCAGACCATGACCTAGCCCTGTTTAGGTGGGTGCCGTGCAATGCAACAGACAGGGTCTGTTTGACGAACAGTCATGGTATCCCCAGGGAATGACCTGTCTCTGTGGCAACAGTGTGGTGCAGTACACAGAGCTAGTGTGTTCAGGAGCAGAAGGTCACAAGTTCAAGTCCCAGCTGTGGCTACTGCCAACCCTTTCCCCATATTTTACCCAGTACTAAACCGTGGTAATAAAGACAGAACCTTTATTGCGATAAAATAAACATGCCTAAAACGCCTACATTTTACCCTACAGAGCACAGACACCATAAACATGTGCAATCCCTAGAGCAGAGTTTCCCAACTGCAGTCCTGGAGGGCCAAATACCATTCAGGTTTCATGCTATCCCTAATAAATATGCCTGTGCTGCATAAGTATGCGCTGCCCCCATTGTATGCAAATGTATCTCATGCATATTCATTAGGGACAGCATGAAAACCTGAACAGTGTTTGGCCCACCAGGACTGGAGTTGGGAACCTCTGCCCTAGAGTGGCGGCCAACAGGGGCATAAACACCCACACCCACAGGCTCCATTATCCAAAGCCTCATGGAGAGTTAGGCTGTTGGGCCCTGCACGCAGCAGCATCTCCCAATACTAGCACTTGCATACCTTAGCAATGCCGCCCTAAACTTGGAAATACGTTACACATATATTAAAAGGTTGCTATGATTAACGGCAGATAACAATTCCTAAGTTAAGCACAATTTGCTGATCGAGCTGCATCATAGCAACCTTTCTGATATCTGTGGAGTGTGTTTCAGTTTTGGTTTCTGACAGCGTTTACCACCCCGGGGAGTGACCCCAACAGTATTGCGTACCATAGCCATGCCTGCACTGTGCCCAGGACTGGTATGGTGGCCAGGGCTTCCAAAAGCCTCTATATTTGCACAATGCTGGCATAGGTGTGGGAGTGTGTGTCTGTCTATCCAGTGTGTTGTGGCTGCCTACACCTTACTCGGCCCACACTGTTTGCACTGTTTCCAGTGTTAGCCTGCCAATGTGCATAATGAGGAGCAAGGTACTGTGGGTATGGCCCGGACAGGGTGGCCTGGGCAGGATGCATCTGCACAGGGCATAGGGCAATGGCTGGGACATTGTAGTGCCTGGCCACCACCTGCATGGACAGGGTGGCCACAGCATGTCCTGCTGGGAGGTCACTCTCACCCTGACTGAGCAGTGACCACGGCATGGCTAGGTTCCCCCATAGTGCTGCATAGCTTTTTTTCTTAAGTGATATTTTTTTTTTCTGGGGCTTAATCACTGACTTATCTGCTTGGTGGGTGTGCTCACATCTTCTCCAGGAACATGCACTATGGACTAGCTAGCAGACTGTCTGCAGTTAGTATGTGTATGGCTGGAACACCTTGCAGGATGCAGTGGCTGGAGACTCACTGTGCTTGCTGCTGGAGAATGTCAGATAGTGGTGGGGGGGCAGCTGAGCATTTCTAGGCCTACTGTCTGTCTGTCATTGCCTTAAGAATGCATACAGATATGCATTGACTGCCCTGTAGGGTGCCTGTTCCCGAGCAGGACTGGGGTTGATGGTCCCCTCTACTGCCACCATTGCAGGGCTGTAGAATGTGGATCTGTTGGTGGGAGATCCTGTCCCCCACCCTGAGCCCCAGAGGGTGGGTTGGGTGGTACTACATAATCCGCCTATGGGTCCAAACACCCCCCTTCACTTAAATCATGTAACCATGGCACCCACACAGGATATGCACTATTCTGAGAGCATCATAATCCACAAGGGCTAGACATGACTGGGAAATACAGGCAGACACAGGTGTATCCTAAGTGTGTCTGCAAGGATTACCTATTACACACAGGCACTGATGGAGATCTGCAGCATAGTCTATCTTAAGTATGCCAGGTGCTGCGGACCTGGTGCTGGGCGCCCCACTTCACCCTCAGGATGAGCACAATACCCCACACAATGTGTCGGTCTGTAGCTACTCTTTGCCAGTAACACACTCGGTCAGTTCCCCCTACCAGGCCAAGGTGCTGTGGGGGTGCATAACCCATCTTGTGATCATCTGTAGACTGCTGAGCTGCATGTGCAGTGCATCATGGGTACGAGTGGGTTAACCCTATCCTTTTAACCACAGTAGACAGTTTTTGTGGTGACCTTCATTCCTTCTGTAGCCAGCCAGGGTTTGTTAATAGCTATAGAGATGTAGCCCACTGGTTACTTCATTAACTGTGGAAGCAGAGGTCATGGGTTTGATCCCACAGTGGTGTTATTTGATCAGGCTGTCTGAGACATTTCCTTTTTTAAGTTAAATTAGTGCTGCCAGCAAAAACACCCTCACAGTGCTGTAACCTTAAGGTGCCTCATATAAAACCTCAAAAAAAGTGAAAAGTCTGTGCAAAAGATGAAAAATCAAAAAGAGCCAAAATGGATGACTAAGGAAACTGAACATTTCTCAGAAATGCAGAGAAGCTAAAGTCAGAGGAGAAAGAGAAGTAATCACAAAACCTATCTGAGATTTCCAATGTGTAGGAAGGTGAGACAAAGAGAAATACTATAATAACACATGGAAGGAAATAGAATCAGAAACTATCAGATGAACAAGATTGGCTTTCCTAAAGCTACAAGAGTTAAAAAGAAAATTCCATCCTCAGATTGGAATATGAAAAGATTCTCAAGGATCCATGTTGAATGATGCTGAGAAAATTAAAAAAACAAGTGGAAAGAATACACAGCCATGATACCATAAAAATCAAGTGGACCAACAGCCATTTAAACCTATACCATATGATCCAGGGCCATTGGTGATGAAAGAAGAAGTTGAAGCAGCATTGAAAGCATTAACAAAGAGCAAAACACCACTGGGCATTGATGGATCCCCAAATAAGTATTATAGCAATCAGATGCAGATGTTAAAATACCTTCGTGGCTCTGCCAGGAAGTTTGAAAGACAATATCATGACCAACTTACTAGAAATGATCTGTGTTCATACCAATGTTGAAGAAAGGTGATCCAACTGACTGTGGAAATTATCTCACAATTGCTCTGATGTGACATTTCAGCAAGATTATTCCGTGGAGACTACAACTATATCTGGAATGAGAACAGCCTGAAATTCAAGCAGGGTTTAGGAAAGGGTAAGGGACAAGAGGCATCATCAAGGGTGTGAGATGGATCCTTGAAAAGACTAAAGAATACCAAAAGGATATCTATGTTTACTATACCGTGGTAATGTTACCCGCGTTAGGTTCCGGGGTAATGGTACGGATGCCCATATAAAGTAATGGGCGGTGCATTGTTAAAGCAAGCCGTGTCAAATAACGCACATTACAAGGTGCCTCCGCTAATGCGCATTACAAAGCGCCGTACAAGGCACCTTAGATTAAGGCACCCCACAAGGCGCCCCATAAGGTGTGTTAACCTAAGGTGCTGTACAAGGCGCCCCGGGTTAAGGTGCCACAATGATGTTAAGGTGACCCAAGATATGTTGCCCTAAGGCCAGTAAGGTGCCCAAGTTGACAAGCATGAAATGTAAGGCCTAAAACCAGATGCAACCCTAACACTCCACAGAGCACCAACCAAAGGCAATGGACAAGTGATGGAAGGAAGGAGAGGTGGGAGCTGATAGACCCGCCAAATATGCGTGCAGCCTATGTGGCAGCCGGTAAAGTGAGCGAACATATCGGAGGCAGCTGTACCAATGCACAGGGTGTTGGCAATGTAAAGTGCTACAATTACAGTGGGTGGCAGAGGATGGGGATACGTGTACACCAGTGGAGGTACAGGTGGCAAGATAAGTGCAATGATAGGATAACAGAGGACTAGTAGTGCCATACAGAGCAGACACAGGAGAGGCAAGCATGAAGAGCGGCAATGCAGAACAGGGTACCAGTGCAGGACATGAGGTAGCAGCCCGCACATGAAGACAGGACGCTACACAGCTGACAGGTTCAGACAGACGGACAGAAGGATGTTTGGCAACTATGAAGAGGGCATTATGTACTGGCGTCACAGATTGGCACAGATATGACATTTACACGAATGACAAGTAGTTGTATAGGACAGGCATAAAAAAGGACAACAAAGAGGATTGAACCCATGACCACTGACCAGAAAGTCAGTGCACAAGCCAGTAGGCCACACCACCATGGTGAGTTCCACAGCAATGGCTGCATAAAAGAACACTGCAGGTCACCACACAAAACACCTGCTGTGTGCCAGGATAGGGCAACCCCAACAGTATCCATGATGCAACGCACATGCATAACAGCCGTCCACAGCTCATATCACCGTCTGCAATTGGGACGAGAGCCACATATAAACACATGCACACACACTATGAAATGTCATGCAGTGGAAACAGCATGCAAAAGAGCAAGGAACCAAAACGGAAAGGGTGTCAAGGACCAGCTGAGGGGACAGCTTTGTGGACCTGGGCAAAACAGGGAACAGAACAAAAAAGGAGCATGTGAGAAGTGAGCCTGCACACTGACATAGGCCAGACCAGCTCAACAACATCAATACCAACCCCCCAAGCTGACTGCTCACATGGACAGTACAAAGACATAGCCATATGTAACAGCTGATATGCGACAGATAGGCTGCATAGAGGGCAAAGTGTGGTGCACAGTGAAGAGATGGAAGGGTATATGGAGAGGTGATGAAGCTGCAGCCATTGAATGATCAGGTTAGCAGAACACAAGAAAAGAAAAGAAAAGGAAAGGAACATGTGGGAATCAAACCTGCAACCTATGGTGCTCCAACGCAAGTCAGTAACCACTATCCCAAACAACCACAGGAAGCACAATGCAAATAAGTTCTATTAAAGAGAATGTGTGCATGAAAACCCGTAGTACCCTGTGAGGTGGCAGACGGCTGGCACACAGACAGCTGCCACCGGTCAAGTAGCGTTAGATCAGTAGCGTTACATCATAATTGTCAGTGCTTTGTCTTGACAACTTTGTAAGTGCCGTGTGTTGTGTTTTTTTGTGACCATATCTTCGCCCTGTGTTTCATTGTGACTAGATGGTAAGCTCTGATGAGCAGGGACTGTCTCTTACATGTCTGTACAGCACTGCGTACGACTGGTAGTGCTATATAAATGTACAATAGTAGTTGTATTATGTGTAATAGTAATGTGCCCCACCTGCATTCTGTGGTACGGCAGCACAGGGTGGGGTGCCATGTTGTGCAGTGGTGCTCACACCCCCTGGGGGCCACCATGTCCAGATGGCTGGGGAGCTGCGTTGCCAATGAGAGCCTCACGCAGCCTGCGCAGCTCCTCAGCCATCCCCACCATGGTGCCTACCACCTGCTCCAGGGTGCGGTTCTGTGCCCACTGTGCCTGGGACACAGCACACATTGCCACAGACAGGCGGCGTACACACATGCCATCACACAGACACCATGTGCCTGGTGTCTGTGTGGTGGCATGTGCAGATGTCCTGCCTGTGGCACTGTATGCTGTGCCATGCCCAGAAAGATGACATCACCAGACCCATGGGGCAGGTGGCAGGGGCCCCCAGTGCCCTATGCTGTCCCATGCCGGCTCACACCCACTGCACCCCTCCCCCTCCCTGGCCTCCCCCTCCACCTCCCCCGCCAACCACTCCCCCTCCCCCTCCCCTACATCCCACACCCCCTCTCTTGCCGCTCCCTCTCCATCAGTAGTCTCAGGATCGGCCAGCATGACACCGTCCTCCCCCGACCCTTCCTCCTCATGGAGCATGGGCACCAGTGCCAGGGGACCGGCCAACTGTGGCTCCAATGATGATGGTCCCTTGGCAGAATCTTCATGCACTGTGGGGGGAAACCAGACAATAACACCATGGTCATGTGTTTACCACATCATGGACACACAGTAGGTGGCCCCACAAACTTCAGGGCCACTGGATCACGCTGTTGTGTGACACACAGGCTGCATTACTCACCGTTCCTTTGGACCATCGCCTCGTGCTGGAGCCTCCTGAGTAGGCAGTGGCAGCGCAGCCGCAGATCCATAGCCATATCATCAATGTCCTCCACCTCAGGGTGCAGCAATGGAGATGGACCGTTAGGGGACGGACATCACTGGCCATCGGCTGATGCACATCACACATGGCTGTGGGCAGCAGGGGGCTGCCCCTGCTGTACACTGTTGGTCCAATACTAGATGTTGCCAATGCCACCTGCATGTGTGCGAGTGAGGCTACGCATGTGTGGATTGCCCCCACGCATCCTGTGTGCTACCACCCAGGCACCCCATGCCACCTGATGGGCTGCCTCTGCATGACATGGTTGCCCCATGGCACTGGTGGCTGTGTCAGAGTACCATCAGAGCTGTATGATGTCATTTTCCATGTGATGTTTTGCCAAGGGGTAGTTGGGGCATGCTTCACATCCAAAACAAATGCGCTGGATCCCCTGTCTGCCACACCTTATGATGTGCCTGAGACATGTGGCGATATGTTGTGACTGCAAATGCTCATGCCACAGTAGTCCATGGCAGCAGTGCTGCACATGTGCTTAGCCATTGTGGCATGCATACAGCAGCAGACTCACCTACGAAGGTCCTGGGGATGTATCACAGACCTCTCTGTATAGACCAGGGGCCACCTGGGGTTTGGGCAGACCTACACACATCAACTTCTGCACATACAATAGCAACAGGGGCAAATACAGGCCACTGTAATGAGGCCTGAGGCCACCTGGGGATAGAGCAGACCTGCGCACATCAACTGGTGCAACTGCAGTGGTTCTAGGTTGAGAAAAAGACCTGTCCTTAACCCATGCTGTGCTTGTATGATATGTGTGTTGATTGCTGGCTACTGTGTTGCACCCCTTGGTTTGTGTGGCATGACCCCATGCACCTACCTCATGTGGGTAGGAGGCTGCTCTATTATAGTGCCTGGTGAGGTGCTCCCGGGCCCCCCTCTCCCAGGTGAGGTAGAGGCATCGTGTGGAGCCTGGGAAGAGGCACCTCTGCCTCAAACAGATGAGGTGGGTCATGTCCTGTGGTCAGGGAAAATGCACTCTCCATGAAGCCATCTTGTATGCTGTTTCCTGTCCCTGAACTCATGATGCAATATAAATGCATCTGCATAGTGATGCACATTCCTACGCGCATACATGCATGCCCAATGCAACCGTGGCTCGAGTTGTGTTTTACGGCACATTGGCTTACGGCATCATAGAGGGTGCCATTCCTTGCAGTGCCTTACAGCACGGTGTGGGCAAATGTACTGTATAGGCACCTTAGGCTAGGTCAATGAGGTCTGGATGGGCATGGCTGCGTGCACACATTGAAAATATGTGTCTGACTGTTACAGGCATGAGAAGGACCTGCGTCGGACAGGCCAACCAAAATGAGACCAATGGGGGATTGAATCCATGACCCATGGCTATGAGGTCAATGTATTAACCATTGGCCCCTGTCAGATCAATGGCTGGCTACAGAAAGACTGCAGGTCACCACACAAACTGCCTGCTGTTCCCCAGGATAGGGTAAACGTTCACCATATAGGGTATGGAACCCCCCCCCCCCCCGCAGCACCTCAGCTTGTTAGGTGGAACTGACCCTGTGTGATACACCGAAGAGCCCAAACACAGCTCATTGACACCAATACCAAACCACTGAGCCAACTGCCCACCCAGACAGCCCAAAGAAAGGGACCATATGTAACAGCTGGCAAGTGACGGATAGGCTGCATGGAGGGGACACTGCACTGTACAGTGAAGAGAGGAAGGCTGTGCGGAGAGGTGAAGAAGCCGGAGCCACTGTTTGGTAGGGATAGCAGAACACAAGAAAAAATAAGGAATCTATGGAAACAAACCCACAACCTAGGGTATCACAACACACGTCTGTAACCACTATCCCAAACAACCATTACAAGTGCAAGGACCATATGTCGCACCAAAGGGAATGTGTGTATGGACACTCGTAGCACCCCTTGAGGTGGCAGGCGGCTGGCACACAGAGAGCTGCCACCATCCAAAGATGTGAGCACAGGTAGGCCATGTACATCAGCAGTATGCCACTAAATACGCCAGTCAGTGCGGTGATGCAGCAGCTCAGACAAATGTGTGTACAACATTTCATACAAAGGTCACTGGCCCGTCCACAGATGATGGGCAGGACAGAGCATGTCCACAAGCTGCATGGTGTGCACTGGTCAGTAGGCCACCCCCCAATGCAGCTGCATACACCAAATGCCGCAGTCACATATGCATGCATGTAAAAGGTAGGTGGTGCATGATGGGAATCTAACACACATCAGTCATGAAATGTCCACAAAAGCATACGTGCCTGGCAATACAGGACATACAAACCAGGAAAAATGTACACAGCTAAATGTCCGCAAGTGTACACACATATATATGTAGCAACTGTCCGATACTGCCTCATGGTATCAAGCAAAGCGGTGTACATGGCAACGTAAACCTGGTAATGTACATGAAAGAGTGACAATGATCAACTGGATCCTGTCAGAGCAAAGAAGGACATATGACCTGACAAATGCCACAGTGGGAATTGAACCTGTGTCCCCAGGCCAGTGTGCAAGCCATTATGCCAGCCCACCACAGCATGACATGAACATTTCTGCAGTGGATGATGTGTAGACAAGGAGGCAGGCGCATATCCAATCTGTTCCGCCGCTACTGTCAGCACCAGTGCCAACTAACACCAATGCCAGCTATGTCCCACAAACACCTCCCAGGTGGGGATGTAGAGGCACCATCCTGAGCACGCATGTGCCCAAGTAGTAGAGATGCCCACCCAAAAAAAGCCACAATGCCCCAAAAGAGACGACATGCAACTGTCCAGGCACATGGGAGTGAGGAATGTACCTGTGTTAAAATGGAACACCTATGTGGACAGCAGTGAAACCATCTGTGGGCAGGAATGCAGCAGCACAATGTCGGATACGCCACACACATCCTGTGTATGATACAACACACACTGGGCAATGATATGAAAGGTGCACTGTTGATATAGTGATGTGAGTGAACCAGATGGCATCGACGTACGTTGTCTGCATCATCATGGGAATACCACCAGAACACACAACTGACAGGGGGCATGGTCCAGGCAGGTACACCAAGTTGCCCACACAACCACAAGGAGATAAGGTAGGAAGGGAGGATACATAGATGTAATGCCATGCTGCCATACAGTGATGTGGATCTGAAGTGCACAGACAAATGCATAAACATAACAAACATGTCATGTCCCAATGCCACAGCACCACCTCTCAGCTGTGTAGACCATATGTGTGTGTATCAGTGGGTCATACAGCAGTGTAGATGGCCAGACAACAGTAAGTGATGTGGCGAGAATCAGCAGACGTCAGGTACTCATGTAAAGAAACATCTTTAATGGTCAAATGGGATCAGAAACAGTTACACAAGGCAAAATGAGGACATGGTAACAGGTATGAGAAGCACATGTTGCCAAAGAACAAACAAAGCCGAACCTCACAGACATAGAGGTAGCACCATGCAGAAGGCCTGCTGCAATGGGTACTGTGGATAGAGGAGCATCACATATATGCCAATGTACAGGGAATTCACAAATTGAGTCAGGAAAAGGACACACACACCGCCCCACTGCAAAGTTACTGGTGCAATGTCAGTGGAACAATGCCATGTGATAAAGAGGACTGTGCACACATGCATTGATTAGTCTGTAAATCAATGTACAGCGGCAAATCTGTACAGGAACCACACACAATAACATGTACGTGGAGGTAGAATGAAAGGTCCACAACGGTGCACTAACCCACACAGAATCCACGTAGGTACATGCACCGGTATAAAACCAGAATCAGGCAGACACACATGCACTGTGTACATTGAACCATGACAGAGTGCTGCCCCAGATGAACTGTAATACCCCCTGCGAGGGTCAAACAGCAATCACAGATGGTGGCACAGATGGTGGCACGCATCACAGTGGTGTGGTGGCAAACAGCGTGTCATGTCCAAGTGTAAGTTAGACAGACAAAGATAGAGGACCTACAGAATGTACCTCCTGTGACACACACGTGGCTGCATGCACCTGTTGACCCAGACATATGTGGAAATACTGTGATGCAAGTCACATACATGGCCCATACACATCAACACAATTTCAGATGGATGTACAACATACAGCGAGTATGTGAGGTCCTGCTGTACATGTACGGACCAGTACACAGTGTCCACAGTGCAAATGTCATCTGCAATCCCACATGTTCCGTTATGACTGTCCCAGAATCCATGGGCATGCAAGTTCACGTGTGAGATCTTAATGTGCCACAGTAATGCAGAGTGTGCTGTGTGTCCCCTGCAATGAACACAACACCCAGCCAGAGCACACAAGCAACAGTGTGTTGGTCATCCTTGTTCTGCACAAAGTATCAGTCCAATAATAATGTCCATCATAGGCGTGTGTTCCACTCGCAGAGGTCCATAACCCAATGGCACCATCTCCCAGGGATTGTTGTATGGAGGTGCCCTGTCCACCAACAGCAGTGTGATGGGGACTGCAGATGCAGTGTAGTAGATGTGCTGTGTGTGTTGGTTGTGCCCTGTGTTAAAAGGCGGAGAAATAAGGCCATGGTATGCTGCACACAACATAAGGTCACAATGCAGAGACAGAAACCACAATATGTACACAATGAAACCTCAGACATGCAAACATGACATGATCACAACACAGAGCACAGTGCATGTTGACCTCATCTGGAGATGGCACTGCTGACCAGGTTGCCATCTCGACATGGTCATGTCTATGGCCATGTCACACAGGCTTCCCAGAGGTCCACAGCATGTCCAGAAGTGTTGGTGCACATAGATCCCATAGAAAAGCATGATGAAGCAGACAGCCCATAACAAACATGTAAAGTGTGATGTCAGTCACAAAAGATCACACATGCAACCTACCTTCTGTGTGCAGCAGGTGTCCGATAGGGACTGTCTGAGGCAGGCAAAGGCCACAAGAGGTCACAGTAAAGGCAGAGGATGTCATTGAAATGCGTGGAATCACCAGGTCCGCATGTCCAGCCATCAATGCCACATGTCCAAGGTCTGGCGAGATGCGTGAAACGGAAATGTTGATACGTAGTGGACTGTCAGCAAACAAGAGACAGGTCAGTCAAAAACACAGAACACATGCGTAAACACATTCACACAATGTACACAAGGGCAACAGCAGAGGGTTAGAGATAGAACAGTGATCACATAGACACATCCCAAAGACACAGACACACACACACAGTTTGACAGGGAGAGCATGCCGCCAGTAGCATACAGCCTGTGTGAGCATAATCTGAGAACAGTGGAGGCAAGCATTACAGTCCATGCAAAGATACACTGATGTTGTTTAATGGCACAATGCTAGGGAAGGGTGTATGTGCCAACCACCACCACCACACTCTGGACCTGCAGACACACACAGCTCCATCACATTTGCCACAAATACAGTGTAGAAAACACAGAACTGGACACAAAGTAATGGCCATATGGGTGCCAACCGGAACATATGGGATATGGAGATGCAGGCCAAAGAGGTGCACAACAACATATGTGCAGTGGACAGAGAACCACAGAAATGTACTATGCTGCATTTCCCCCACAGTACAGTTACCTTTATGTCTACCCACCCTAGTCACCTGCAGGTTGAATGACATACACACAGTTTCCCCTGCACCACAGCACCGGCCAGGAACATAAGCTACTCCTGGGGAGTCAAAGACACAAGTGAAACATACATATGTCATGAGAGAGCCCAGAAACAAACACGGCAGCATGTACATGTATACGCATATGCATATCCCCACATATGCAGGACTTACATGAGAACAGTTCCTCGGTCATATGTTGCCTGACTGCTGTCCCCTCACGTGTGTCACCATGGCCACATACAGGAGGGTACAGCGGATCCTCTTCCAGATCCTAATTAATTTTGACTGGGATATTGTGCTTGAGAGCAATGTTGTGGAGGATGCAACAGGCCAGAATGATCTGTGCCACAGTCATGGGTTTGTACTGTAAGGCCCCACCGATCCTATCCAGATACCTGAAGCGACTCTTCAGAACGTCAAAGGTGCGCTCGATGACTGAGCGGCTGGAGGTATGGGCCTCATTGTACCTCATCTCTGCACATGTCCGTGGAAGATGCACAGGGGTCAGCAACCAGACACGACAGCCATATTCTGCATCACCTGCAGACAGAAATGTAGAAAGGTCAATCAGGAGCTGATGGACTCACAAATGCACACAAGCATCTACGTGTGAAAGGACAACAGATACACAACGACACAAACATATGACATCACATAATGGCACACAGCAGCTGTGCGCCAGCGTGTGGAGGTGTGAGATACAGAACACCAGAGAAGGGTAATAAGGGCAACACACATCAACTGTAACCAGACCATTCACATCACCAACCACCTGTAGCCGGAAGCCAGGAGTGGCATCCCTGAATGCATCAGGTGGACACATGGCACTGCACCATGGAAAAGGGCAGAGATGCGCATGTGTGCAATAATGTGACGGCCATGGTACAGTGCACACACACACACTGTCACAGTAACATATACATTAGGGGTACAGTCAAGATGGCATAAACGACAAAACAATGCTGCCATACATAGAGCATACATGTGTGATGCAATGTGTCACCACACTGCCATCCATGTGACATGACACACAAAGTCAACGGTGAATGGCCCCCCAACACACAGTACAGCATGAAAATGAATATGGGTGAAATTCCAGGCCCCCTCCCCCAGTAGCAAACACACACACACGTTGCATACAGAGTCAACTAGGGATACACAACAAAGACAGACACATGTACAATTGCGTATGTGGGTGAGCCGAGGCCGTGTACCATAGTAGGTGTCAACCAAAATGTGTCACAGACCACCATAGAAGGAACACACCATATGTGCTTGGAGCATCTCTGTCCAAAAGACCTGTGCAATACAACAGCAGTACCTGTAACCAGTGTTACCCGCATGTGTGCCGAGACACACAGAAGAGCAATGATGCACATATGGTAGAGATAGTTAAGTGTAGAGCCCCACAAATGTATGTGACCACGTCCCCGTTGATGGTGACATGGTGTGATGGAGGACACAGCCCCATACAATTTCAGCGCTGCACAACCACAATGCAAGGAAAGACATGCAGAGGTCATAATCGCCAATGGGACCCCATATATCATACACCGGATTGGCAGTGATATGCCACAGCCTGACAGACAGTGTCCGGAATGTTGGCTGAAAAGACGTCTGAGCTGCAGCACGCCATGTCATGTGTGTCACAGGGGATATGCAGTCAGAAGGCCTGAACGGCAAACCAAAGGTGGCCCTGTCCCACCTGTGAGAAGTGCAAGGCCCCCCAGGACACAGGAATACCATGTGCATGTTAGAGATGCTAAATACCCACCCAGCAGGACACAGTCCTCATATTGTCTGGCCTCAAACTGACTGGATAGTGCCGAGTGCTGCAAGATATGGAAGTCATGAGTAGACCCTGGAAACCAGGGAACCACATTCAGAATAGGCATATTTGCATCACAAACAACCTGAACATTCAGGGAATGGTAGTGTTTGCGGTTGTGGAATACTACCTCCCTGTCTCTGGGCGGGATCAGAGCAATATGTGTGCAATCAATAGCTCCCATCACGTGTGGCATCCCTGCAAACCACTGGAATGCCTGGCCCAGGGACCCCCACTGTTGCCTACTGTTAGGAATGGAAATGTAATTCCTAACCTGGCTGACCATGGCCCGCAGTATCTGGTGGAGACAGCATGAGAAGGTGGGCCTGCTCATCCCACCCACTGCGGCCACCGAGGATTGGAAACAGCCAGAGGCAAGGAAATGTAGGGCAGCCAGCAGCTTGGCCAATCCCAGTATGGCATGTGACTGGGCAGTCTGGGGCTTGAGGTAAGATCTTAGATCCTCATAGAGCTCCCTAATAGCCCCTGTGCTCAGACAGTAGAGGGAGATGACCTGGTCCTCACGCATGTCCCGGAGCATGGGCCTGGGCCTGTAGAGGTAAGGCAGGCGAGGACACGCCTCTGCACGCCTCCTGCACTGAGTTGCTAATACCCATGCCCAGTGCCACAGCCCCAAGGACACCATCTCCCTCATCAGGCAACTGCAGCTCCTCCAAGTTGAGAAACGTCGGTTTGAGCCATGATAGACATCAGGTAGAGCAAATTGAGATGCTAAATACGGCGTAGGGAGTGGAAACTAATCAGAACAAACGTAACACACCTGCAGATGCAGCAACACACAACTCCAGTATTGCTAACTACACAGCATGTACGGAAGCGTAATGCTGTAGCACGCGTAGTAACGTGCATACCGCAAAACAAAAGCACGCCTCATGATTGGGCCCACAGAATACACTTAGGAGGAGCACGCAACGTGTCCCCGCATGCATACAGATTTCATAATGTGCGCTAGCATTAGCACAATGTACACGTAGATGCACCGCGTGGGCCACCTACACGCAGCGGAAAGCTCACGCTGTAAGTATGGCGCATCACACATAGCAAAACTACATACCAGAAATGGCGGGTGTGTGGCACAAAATATGGACTAGGATAAACCACCTGTGGATGCAGCAGCACACACCAGAAGTAGTGACATCAATAGATCTGAACGTATGGAAAGGTAAGCGCACGGATGCGTAACACCATAGCACATGTAGGAACGCGTGTTATGCACAATCCATGCACGCCGTGACATGGCCTGCATAAGGCACAGAGCTGCGTGTGTGGAAGGAAGGGGGTAGTTGTGGGGGATGGGGTGAAATGTCCCCAATAAATGGCGCATCAAATGGTTCAGCCTGTGGCCACATATCCAGTGTTTCATCTGACTGCCCCATGTTCCCCCTGTCCCACATGTGGCCACCCTGGCACATACCCCTTGCCTTTCCCTCACTCAGTTTGTCTCTTTCCCTATCCACACTGCTGGGCACACCTTGGATCTCTTCATCTCCCATGCTACCCCCTCATTCCTTCCTTTCTACCTCCCCTACACCCTTATCCTTCTCCTGGACCAACCATTCCTGCCACCTTCCCTTTCTGCCCTGTGCCCCTCCTCCTATGACCCTTCTCCTGGGGCACAATAAGGCCCTGCCCCTCCCACCTTCTCCTGTTGTATCACTGCTACTACCCACCCACAGTTTCCCTCCTCAGATACTCTGTTTCCCTCCCACATGTATCCTCATCCCCCTGACATCGGGCACATACCTGGATCACGACACCCTCCTCAACTCCTGACACTCTTGCTCCTCTTTGCCCTCGCCTTCACCCCCACCACCCTACCCATCACCCCTGGATTCACTCTGGTCCTTTCTGTCACCGTAGATACCTCTGCCAAGCCGAGCATCTGTGGCGGAGACATCCCTGTCCCTCTGATCTGCTTCACTTACGTCTGTCCCACCATCACTACCGTTCCCTTATGCACCCTGCTGAACAGAACTAGTTATCTGACCTCATCACCTCCACTGCTGACTCCTCTCGCACATTGCATTCTGTTTACTGGTCTCTCACCGCTCCACAGTCATCCCACCCACCCCCTTTCTCACCCTCTATCCCTGATCCTGCACCGCTAGCATCTCACTTTGGTTCCAAGGTCCGCTGCCGTCCCCTCCCCTTTCCCTCATGCCCTCCTCCCCTCTCCCCACCCTCACCGGCAACCCTCCCACCCCTCCTTCCACCCTTCCCTCCCCCTCTCATTCCTCTCACCCTTCCCTCTCCCATCATTGGTCTACATCTGCACCAATCTCTCTCTCTACTCTCTCTGAGGTCCTTGCTTCCACCCGCAGGACTGCCTGCCCCGCTGATCCTATCCCTTTCCACTGGTTGTTGGAACATTCCCTTGCCCTTTCCCCATCATCTTTTCTATTTTCAACTCTGGTATATCCTCTGGTATCGTTCCCCCCCCCTACCTGGAAGCACATCTCTGTACACCCCATTCCTAGGAAAGGTTCCCTGGATCCCTCTTCCCCTTCTAGCTGGCGCCCCATCTCCTGATCTCCGTTCCCTTCTAGACCTTGGGTGAACTTTTTTCCTCCCAGCTCTCATCCCACCTTTTGGCCTCCCTTACTCTCCACCCCCGGCAATCTGGTTTCCGTCCTGGCCACAGCACAGTATCTGTCCATCCTTCTCCTCTCACAGACCTGCATGCTGCTCACAATCACAGTTTTCTTTCTTTTGCTGTTTCCCCTGATCTCTCTGCCACTTTCAACCTGGTTGATCATCGCACTCTTCTATGTCGCCCTCAGGATGCCGGCCTCCATGTTCTGGTTCCTCATTTGCTTCAGTCATCCCTTTCCTGTCGCTTTGTTTTGGTTCTGACTAGGTCTGTTTCCTCCTTTTCCACTCCCCTCTCCTGAGGTGTCCCACAGAGGTCCGTTCCTGCTCCCCTTCTTTTCAACATCTGTCTAGCTTCTCTAGCTCTTCTAGTCTAGCAACACGACTTTTCCACTCACTGCTACGCAGATTGCATGTTCCTTCTTTACCACACTGATTCGTCTGCTCCGAATATCAATCCCTTGAGTACCTGTTTCTCCTCTGTTGCTTCCTGGCTTTCCTCACTCTTCCTCCAAAGTAATCTCTCCATATTATCCGATACTTGGTGCACCCTTGGTAGGCCCCTCTCTTCCCTTGTCCCTCTGCTCACCTCACCACCTATCCCCACTGTTTCCTCTTGACGATATGTGTGTGTCACTCTCAATTCATTTTCTTCCGTTACATACCACATCCCCTCTGTTGTCCAACATTCTCTGTTCACTCTGAAACAACTTTGCGCTGTCTGTACCATCCTCACCTCCTTTTCTATGACTACCCAGCATCATTCCCATGGTCTGCATCATCTTGGTGTGATGTTTGTCTCGCTGGTATCCCTCGGTCTCATATCCAACGTCTGTGACATGTTCACCATACTGCTGTTTGTATTCTCACCCCCGCTTCACGTTGTCATCACATCACCCCCCACCTGATAAGCCTGCACTGGCTGACTACTGTTTGTCAGATACAGGCTAATTGTCTCACAGTTGTACACAGGGCATATCATCCAGGTATCCCTCTTTACCCCACTGACCAGATTCATCTTCACACCCCTCACCGTTCTCTCCGATCCATTCACATTACTCGCATGTGCCTCCCCTCCCCTTCCCAGGCCCACTTGTAATCCACCTGGTTCTCAGCTGTCTACCTCCTGGGTCCTATACTCTGGTACTCACCCCCCCTGCACTCCGCTGACAATCCTCCTTGTACTACTTTAAAGCTATACTATAGACACATCTCATCTGCCCTGCCTTTGAGCTCCCTTTCCCATTCTCTCCCCTCTCCCCTCTTCCCCATTAGGGATACAACTCTCCTACCCTTCTGCCCCCTCCCCACTCCTCGCCCCCTTGTTTGCCTTTCCCACACCAGCGTACATTGTCATGTCCATTTTGTATATTACCTCTCTCATCTAGTGTATGTACCTTTGTCTTTTCTATCTCTACTGATCCTTTTCTACCCTGTCCTGTTCTTTGAGATGTTTATGGCATCCCTTTCCCCTATCTTACACAGCTTCCTGTTTTTACCCTTTGTTTCTACACCGGCCAGATGCTACTGGTTATGGACGGTATATGAGGTTGTGGATATACATGAATGTAAACACAGACAGGGCACACAGACCCATTGGCACGCCGTCCACCGTCCACGACACACACCACAGGGGGGCGTGGGCTCAGTCTTGCCACCATCCCATGCATGTCTGTACTGTGTGCCACCCATGCCATGCCCCGTGCCATGTGTGCACTGATGGCATGTCCGTGCCACCATGGATCTGGCCATGTCGGTGAACCATAGCAACCCATTGGTACATCCCTGTGTCTGTGGGGTTACATCTGTCAGCGCTCATGCCCATCCCCCGCCCTTGCCATGGGGACAGTACCATATATGAGACTGTTGTCATGCAGACACACAGGGACATGCTCACACCTGTCAATCACACTCCACTGCCATGTCGCAAAATGAGACACATGACCATAGCGATTATGGAAACCAATATGTACATGTTTATTGGGAGGGTGACAGAGGTATATACAGGCCCTGTGTGGTCTTTGTCCCTGCTGCCCCTATCCCCGGCAGTGGTGGCAGTCCCAGGGCACAGGACGGCACAGGCAGGGGTGAAACGTGTCTGGCTGCCACTCACACCCCCTGGGGGCCACCCTGGGTGGGTAGCTGGTCAGCTGTGTTTGCCAAGAGTACATCGCACAGCATGCACAGATGGTCAGCCACCATGCCCATGGCCACAACCATCTGTCCCACAATGTGGGTCTGCTCCCGCTAGGTGTATGCCTGAGAACGCACTGCCGCAGACAGGCAGAGGCCGCACATGCACCCACACAGACACACTTCACCCCTTGTCTGTGTGGATGCATGGACGGTCTGCCTGCCTGCATCAATGTGTGCTGGCCCTGCACCCAGAATAGGGACATCCCCGGCACTGGGGGGCAGGTGGCAGGGGCACCCCGTGCCCTGTGGCAGCCTGTTCTGGTTCAGGACTGGCCACACCCTCCCACCATCCCCTCCCCCTCCCCAGCCTCCCATTCCCCTCCCCCACCTCCTCCTCCCCAGGCTCCCACGCACCATCCACCCTCTCCTCGGTCCCCTCCCCCTCCTCCCCCTGTGAGCTTCCAGCCTCCCCCTCCTCCTCTGCTTCCACGCCATCAGCCGCCTCCAACTCCTCTTGGCCCTCTGCATCTGGTGCTGGCTGCTCGGGTCCGGTGTCCTGCTGGGCCCTTGTCTGCACCTGTGTTTGCTGTGGGGGAAAGGCATATATTACCACTGCGGTCATGCATTTGGCACATCATACAAACATGTCCTGTAGCCCCACAGGCTGCTGGCCCACAGGAACGTGCCGTGGCGCATGGCACGGGCTGCATCACTCACCATCACGTTGGGCCTGCTGCTCCCACTGGACCCATGCCAGGAATCTAGGGAACCGCACACGCATCTCACGACCCTTCTTACACAGGTCCTCCACCTGTGGGTACAGCTTGGTATGGGACTATTAGGGGACAGGCATCCATGGCCATCAGCTGATGCAATACACACATAGCTGAGTGCAGCAGGTGGCTGCCTCTACTGTCTCCTGTCTATCCACTGCTAGCTGTTGCCCCTGCCACCCACATGTGTGCGAATGAGGCTGCGCATGTCTGGGTTGCCCCCTACGTGCCCTGTGTGCCACTCTCCTGGCACCCTTTACTGGCCCGTCGGCCTATCCATGCATGACCCTACACCACCATGCCATATGTGCCATTGCCATGCTGCGGGTCACATGCATCATGCCAATTGGGCTGCATGGTGGCATTATCCATGCATGGGGTACCAGGATGAGGCAGGGCATGTGCCACATCCCGCACATATGCACAGTGTCAGCATGTCAGCTACACCCATCAACCTGGCTGCAACACGTGTCCAACATATGCAGAGACTGCATAGGCATGTGCCAAGGTATGCAATGGCAGGGGCGCTGATCATGTGAATCACCATTGTGCCTTGGGCACAATAGCAGCCGCACCTGGGTGTGGCCAGGGGATGTGACGCCACGTGCTCTCTATGGTCCAGGGACCACATGGGCATAGGGCAGACCTGCACACATCAACAGGTGCAACTACATAGCACCAGGATGAATGACAGACCTCTGTAATGAGGCTTGTGGCCTCGTGGGGATGGGCAGACCTGCACACATAAACAGGTGCAACTACCATAGCACCAGGATGATTAACAGACCTCTGTAATGAGGCCTGTGTCCTCCTGGGGATAGGGCACACATGCACACATCAATAGGTGCAACTACCATAGCACCAGGATGATTAACAGACCTCTGTTATGAGGCCTGCGGCCTCCTGGGGATAGGGCAGACCTGTACACATCAACAGGTGCAACTACCATAGCGCCAGGATGATTAACAGACCTCTGTAATGAGGTCTGCGGCCTCCTGGGGATAGGGTAGACCTGCACACATCAACAGGTGCAACTACCATAGCACCAGGATGATTCACAGACCTCTTTAACCAGGCCTGCAGCCTCCTGGGGATAGGGCAGACCTGCTCACATCAACAGGTACAACTAACATAGCGCCAGGATGATTAACAGACGTCTGTAATGAGGTCTGCAGCCTCCTGGGGATAGGGAAGACCTGCACACATCAACAGGTACAACTACCATAGCACCAGGATGATTAACAGACCTCTGTAATGAGGTCTGTGGTCTCCTGGGGATAGGGCAGACCTGCACACATCAACAGGTGCAACTATCATAGCACAAGGATGATTGACAGACCTCTTTAACCAGACCTAAGGCCTCATGGGAATAGGGCAGACCTGCACACATCAACAGGGGGGCTTACATTCATCCCAGTTTGACCCACAGACACATCCTTTTCCCTTGCTGTGTCTGCTATGTGTGTTGGTTGCCGGCTATTGTGTTGCACTCCTAAGTTTGTGTGACCTGTCCCCATGCACTTACCTCATGTGGGTATTAGGCTGCCCTATTATAGCGCCTGGTGAGGTGCCCCCAGGCCATCCTCACCCTGGTGAGGTCCTGCTGGTGGGAGGAGCCTGGGAACAGGCACTCCTGGCGGCAGCATATGTGTTGTGCCAGGAGGTAGAGGTCACCGGGAGTAAATGCAGGATTTATTGACCTGGCAGCCATCTTGTCTGCTGTATGTGGTCCATGATCCCATGAGGCAGTAAAATTGCACCTGCGTGGTGCATTTCTACACGTGTACCTCGGGTTGCGACGCGTGTTGGGTCTATTTGTTTATGTTTCAGGTATCCTGTTATATATTTGGCACAGTGACACATATCTGAATGTCTAACCACGACTATTCTTTGCGGATATGACATGCCATATTCCCATCTTTTTGGCATTGTGGTATCCTGTTCTAGGATTTGAATTCATACTACATTGTTGCCAGACATATTGCCTAACCACTGCGCTACACACACAAGGTTATATTGCTCTGACGGACCATGATCTTGTGGGCATTGCTGCTTTATGTTACGGCATGTCAGGCTTTCAGCCATCTGGGCCTAAGGTGCGTTTTACGGCAATGGAGTGGAGGAGTGGCCTAGTGGTTGGGGCAAGGTACTTCAGGCCGGAAGGTCAGGGGTTCAAATCCCACTAGAGGACAGCAACCTTGGGCCGGAAGGAATGGGGTTTCTAGTCCCACAGGTGCTCCTTGTGGTCTTGGGCAAGCCACTTAACCCTCCACCTTATAGGGCTCCCTAGGCAAGGTGCTGTACCAGGAACCCCTGGACAGGTCACCTTCGAGGGCTCCCTGGGATATGGAGCCATTGGTTAAGGTGCCCTAACAATGTTATGGTGCCCTAGGTCAGTGTGCCCTATGGCCTGCAAGGTGCCTCAGGTTGACATGCATTATCTATGAGGCATTGAAACAGATGTCACCCTAACACTGGATAGGGCATGGGGGAAAGGCACTGAACAGATGATTGAAGGAGGGAGGGCTGGGAGCTCCTGGATGTGCCATATCTGTGGGCAGACCATGTGGCTGCCAGTACTGTTGACAAACATATTGTGGGCAACTGTAACACAGCACAGGGTGTTGGCAATGTAAAGTACTGGTGAGACAGTGGGTGGCAGCTGATGGGAATATGTGTCCCCCCGTGGGGGTGGTGGTGGCAGGATAGTTACAATGATGGGTTGACAGAGGAGTGGTGGTGCCATGCAGATCAGGCACATGCGAGGTGAGCATACAGAGGCACAATGCATGAAAGGGTAGCAGTGTAGGACATGGGGTGGCAGCCTGCACAGGCAGACAGGACTCTACACAGCTGACAGATGCAGATAGATGGACTGAGGGAATGTTGGCAGCTGTGGTGAGAGTATTATGGGCTGGCAGCACGTATCTGCAAGGATACAACTCTTAGAGGCATGCAGAATATCTGAGCTGGACAGGCATGAGAGGAAGGAACAATGGGGAATTGAACCCTTTGGAACATCATTGTACTAACCAGTGGGCTATACCTCTATGGCCTGTTGCACTTAAGAACATAAGAACATAAGATATGCCATACTGGGTCAGACCAAGGTCCATCAAGCCCAGTATTCTGTTTCCAACAGTGGCCAATCTAGGTCATACGTACCTAGCAGTTTCCCCAAGGGACACAGGTTCCACAATGCTTGTATTGGTTCAAGCATTGATATCCTGGGTCCCTTCTTAATCATGGTTTATGGACCTTTCCTCCAGGAACTTGTCCAAACCTTTTTTATACCCAGCTACACTAACAGCCTTTACTACATCCTCTGGTAACAAATTCCAGAGTTTGATTACACGTTAAGTGAAAAAATATTTTCTTTTATTAGTCTTAAATAGTTTACCCTGTAGCTTCATTGCATGTCCCCTAGTCTTTCTATATTCTGATAAGGTAAACAATCTTTATTTATTTATTTATTTAGCGTACATTTATATCCCGCTGCTTCCAGTGATCAGCAGCGGTTGTTACACATGGTGATGTTGGCTGTACTGGCCAGGAATTAGATTAAAAACACTCTGATTAGTGGGGGGGGGCACAGCAGAATACAGGTTACAGGCTTACAGTTGATTGCTATATACATATTTACAATTGACTAAACTGTTAAAACTTTATAAGTGATCTGCATCTGTATATTTACACGCAGTTGCGTGTAGCTCATGATGTTAGGTTGTAATGGGACTTGAAAAGGTGTGTCTTAAGCTCTTTTCTAAAGTCCTTTAGATCACAGATTTCACGTAGATCACTTGGCAACCGATTCCAGAGTGTAGGAGCTGTAAACGAGAAAGCTCTGTTAGTGGTACAGGCATTAGCCTTTGTGAATGATCTCGGGAGGCAGATGGTGTTGAGGTTCGCTGCTCTCCTACTTCTGTTGTTGGGTGGATTGGAAATCAAGCTGTTGAGGTGAGAGGGTGCTATATTATGGATAAGTTTGAAAGTAGTGACTAGTAATTTGTACTGAATGCGGGCCGTGATGGGGAGCCAATGCAGCTCAATTAGGGTGGGTGTAATGTGGTCAGAGAGTCTTTTTTGCATGATGATTCTGGCTGCAACATGTTGTGCCATTTGCAGAATATTTGTAGTTTTCTTCGGCAGGCCTTGCAGTATGGCATTGCAGTAATCTAGGTGTGGAATGATGAGGGCCTGAGCGACAGATCTGAAGTCATCATGATCAAGGATGTTACGTAAAGGCTGCAGTATTCTTAATTTGTGGAATATGGCTCGATTGGTGTTTCGCAGTTGCCTGTCCATATTTAGGTTGTTGTCAAACATCACACCTAAGTATTTTATCTCAGATTTTATGTTGTAAATATTGTTGTTCATGGTGACAGTTTTAGGGGGCTCAAAACCTGGTTTCCTGGAGATGCACATTGCTTCTGTCTTCTTGTGGTTAATGAGCATGTTATTCCGTTGGAGCCAGATTTGAAGCTCGAGTAGGCAATTTTCAAGCTTGCTGATGTTCGGGTTGTTTGCATCCAGTTGTGTGTAGAGCATTAGGTCATCAGCGTAGATATGGTAGTTGATCTCGTGGGCCTGGAATATTTTGCACACTGGTTGCAGGTATAGATTGAATAGGAGAGAGGAGAGGGCGGAACCTTGCGGAATGCCCTGGGTTTGCGGGAAGGGAGTTGCTTTGTCGTTGTTGAAATTGACCTGCTGCATTCGGTTTGTTATATAGGAGGAGAACCATTTTAGTGGGGTCCCTGCAATGCCTATGGACTCAAGACGTTCCAGTAGTGTTGGGTGGTGCACTGAGTCAAAGGCAGCTGAGATTATTTATTTATTTTATTTATTAACTTCTCTTATATACCGCACTATTGTCATCAGCGCGGTTTACATGAAACAAACATATACATACAGATATCTGTTATGCATTTTACAAATAACAGGGGTTATAGAACTTGGAATAAAGAAGGTAAGCTATATCAACTAGGAAAACTATCTACAGTAATCTAAATGCATTGGTTACATTTGGTTATCATTTGAGGTAGACATGGTCAGGGAGTGTGGCATTAGTATTTTCTTGTGAACGATTAGATTGGAAAATAGCTTAAGAAGAGATGATGCTAAGCATAAACATCGTGTTCTTGTTCTCCAGCCCCTTAAGTAGATTGTCCAGCAAGGCTAGCAGGAGGGTTTCCACACCATGATGTTGTTGAAACCCGTATTGATGTACATCCAAGGCATTTGTATCATCAATGTGGTCCTGCAGTCGCTGCTGTACTGCCTTTTCAATGATTTTGGCGAGGAAGCTTATGCTTGAGATTGGGCGGTATGAGGTAGGGTCATCTTTGCTGAGTGTTTTGTTTTTCAAGATGGGGCGTATAAGTGACTTCTTGAGGAGTGATGGCATGAGACCTTGCAGCAGTGATAGGTTCACTATATGGGAGATGTGCTGTGCTATTTCCTCTTTGGTTGCCTTGATCCAGGAGGCTGGACAGGGGTCAAGAGGGGAGGTGGTGGTTTTTAGGTTGGTGATGATGGCTTTTATCTGTTGGTTGTCCACTTTCCGGAAGGTTAACCATTTTCTGCTGTGATCGGTTCTTTCCTGTGTGTTGATTTCTTGATGGAAGTTGGTTGGGTCCAGCGTGGGGGTGATGAGGGTAGGTGCTGCAGGATTGAGTTTGCTGGCATAGTGATCTGCCAGTTGTTGAGCTGTTATGGAGCCGCTGGAATTGTTGTCTTGTGGGGCTTTTGTGAGGGATTTGACGAGCGCGAATAGTTCTCTGGGCCTGTTGAGGGCTTTATTGAGAGTGATTGTGTGGTGCGTTCTCTTTGCTTGGTTGACTTCATTCCTCTAGGTTGACAATCGATCTACGTTTACCCGTTCCACTCCGTTCATTAATTTATAGACTTCTATCATATCTCCCCTCAGCCGTCTCTTTTCTAGGTTAAAGAGCCCCAACCTTTTTAGCCTTTCTTCATAGGAGTATCCTTCCATCCCCTTTACCATTTTGGTGGCTCTTCTCTGAACCTTTTCTAAAATCGCTATATCCTTTTTAAGATACGGCGACCAGAATTGCACACAATATTCAAGGTGCGGTCTCACCATGGAACGATATAGAGGCATTATAATATCTTTTGTTTTATTTTCTATTCCTTTCCTTATCATACCTAGCATTCTATTTGCTCTCTTGGCCGCCGCTGCAACCTGGGCTGAGGGTTTTAACATGGTATCCACAATGACGCCTAAATCTTTTTCCTGGGTGGTGGTTCCTAATGTGGAACCTTGCATCGTGTAACCATAGTTTGGGTTGTTCTTCCCTAGGTGCATAACCTTGCACTTCTCCACATTAAATTTCATCTGCCATTTTGATGCCCAGTCTTCCAATTTATCAAGATCCTCTTGCAATTTTCCACAATCCTCTTGGGTTTTAACAACTTTAAATAGTTTTGTATCATCTGCAAATTTGATAACCTCACTCGTTATTCCACTTTCCAGGTCATTTATGAATATGTCAAAAAGCAGCGGACCCAGCACAGATCCCTGGGGTACACCACTATTCACCTTTCTCCATTGGGAAAATTGGCCATTTAGCCCTACCCTCTGCTTTCTTTCTTTTAACCAGTTCCTGATCCACAATAGTACACTGCCTCCTATCCCATGACTCTTTAGTTTTGCCAAAAGTCTCTGATGAGGGACCTTGTCAAAGGCTTTCTGAAAGTCCAGATACACAATATAAACCGACTCACCTTTGTCCACCTGATTATTCACTCCTTAAAAAAAACATAACAGATTAGTAAGACAAGATCTTCCTTGTCTAAAGCCATGTTGGCTGTCTCCCATTAGGTCATGACTATCTACATGCTGAGTAATTTTATTCTTTATGATGGTTTCTACCATTTTTCCCGGTACTGATGTCAGGCTCACCGGTCTGTAGTTTCCCGGATCACCCCTGGAAACCTTTTTAAAAATTGGTGTTACATTGGCGATCCTCCAATCTTCAGGTATTAGAGATGATTTTAATGATAGTTCACAGATTACTAATAGCAGGTCTGCAATCTCGTATTTCAGTTCTTTCAATACCCTTGGATGTATACCATCCGGCCCAGGTGATTTGCTACTCTTCAGTTTATCTAATAGTTGTAATACATCTTCCCGATGTATCGATATTTCCTTCAATTCTTCCGCACCTTTAAATACCACTTCAGTCATGGGTAACATCCCTACATCTTCCTCAGTAAAGACTGAAGCAAAGAATTCATTCAATCTCTCCGCTATCGCCTTGTCGCCTCTTAGTGCTCCTTTAACCCCTTTATCATCTAATGGACCAACTGACTCTCTCACAGGTTTTTTGCTATGAATGTACTTGAAAAGGTCTTTACTTTGCGTTTTAGCTTCCGCAGCAAGCTTCTTCTCAAATTCTCCCTTTGCCTGCCTTATCAATGCCTTGCATTTGACTTGCCAGTGCTTGTGCTGTTTCCAGGTTTCGTCGTTTGGCTCTTTTTTCCATTTCCTGAAAGATGCTTTTTGGCAACAACAGCCTCTCTGACCTCACCTTTAAACCATGCTGGCAGTTTTCTGGACTTCCTTCCACTTTTCTTAAAGCGTGGAATACAGCTGGTCTGGGCTTCCAAGATAGTATTTTTCAACAACAGCCAAGCCTGATGTACGTCTTTAACCTTTTCAACTGCTCCTTTTATTTTTTTCTTAACTGTTTTCCTCATTTTATCATAGTTTCCCTTTCAAAAGTTAAAAGGTAGTACTGTGGATTTCCTTACTATCCCTCCTCCACTAATTAAATCAAAGGCGATCATGCTATGATCACTATTGCCAAGTGGCCCCAACAACCTTATCTCTTGCACTAGATCTGGTGTTCCACTAAGGACTAGGTCTAATATGGCTTCCCCTCTGGTCGGTTCATGAACCAGCTGCTCCAAGAAGCAGTCATTTGTTTCATCTAGGAACTTTATCTCCCTAGCATGTCCTGATGTGACACTGACCCAGTCGATACCGGGGTAGTTGAAATCACCCATTATTATTACTGCACTGTAACTTTTGTTAGCTTCCTTGATTTCTTTGAGAATTTCATCATCCATTTGGTCATTCTGGCAAGGCGCTCGATAGTACACCTCCACTGCCATTGCCTTCCCCCTTTTACATGGAATTTCAATCCATATAGATTCTACAGCAGATTTTGTTTCCTGCGAAACTTTAATCCTTTCTGACTCAATGCCCTCTCTAACATAGAGAACAATGGTTGGTTACAGAAGGACTGCAGGTCACCGCACAAACCATCTGCTCTGTGTGCCAGGATAGGGTATCCCCCACCAGCACCCACAATACATTGCACATGCAGAACAGTGGTCTACAGCTGATCACCAAAGGGGTCTGCACCTCTCTGTTACCGCAGGTTGGTAAGACAGCCTGACAGTGCGTGATACTGACCCAGAGTAGCTACAGACTCTGCCATTGTGCAGATTCTGTGTTCACCCTGAGGGATAGGATGGGTGCCCAGCACTAGGTCCGCAGTAAATGTGGTGCTAGAGCAGGGGTGGGCAAACCTGGTCCTGGAGGGCTGCAGACCAGTCAGGTTTTCGGGATATCTCTAATGAATATGCATGAGATATCTATGCATTAGAGATATCCTGCCAACCTGACTGGTTTGTGGCCCTCCAGGGCTGGATCTGGAGACCCCTGCCTTACACCTCTGTCATTTAAGATTGTGAGTGGACAAGGTGCAGATGTCCAAGACATCAAAAAGGTTAGATAGAATTTGTCACAGTCCTCCTCACTTCTCACCACCACCAAAAATTGTCTATTAGACAACTTTTTGGTGGTGGTGAGAATCGAGGAGGAATGTGACACATTCTATATACCCTTTCGATGTCTAGGACATCTGTACCTTGCCTACTCACGATCTTAAATGACAGAGGTGTAAGGCAGGGGTCTCCAAATCCAGCCCTGGAGGGCCACAAACCAGTCAGGTTGGCAGGATATCTCTAATGCATAGATATCTCATGCATGTTCATTAGGGATATCCCAAAAACCTGACTGGTCTGCGGCCCTCCAGGACCGGAGGTGCCCACCCCTGTGCTAGAGATAGGTCCTGCAGTTCATCCCCATCACTACCAGTGTGTGACATGTGTTCCTGGCAGTGCAACCAAAGTACTTCTGTGCCCATCTGTGTTCCACAGTCATATGTGGTTCTCTGGGACCAGACACCACACAGATCAGAGCGTATCCAGTGTTGAGGTCTGGCTATCATCGGTACATGTTAGCAGAGCAGAGGGGTATCTAGACTTGCATGAGGGGTATGTAGCATTGTCCCTACTGGTCAGAGTGATATACACTATGTACTCACAAAGGCCCACAATCACCCACATAGTGCCTGAGCCCTGGGGGAATAGCTGTACGACCAGCACCTCCGGTCCTGACAGCAAAAGACAGCAATGAAGGGCAGTGCTCAAGTCCCATACCTGTGACTGGGGCAGTGACAAAACAGCAGTAATGTGGGGGTAAGCCCTAGAAACCTCACTTGCCACAGTCTGCCATTCACCAACAGACAGCAGCATACAAGGTGTTCTAACCATGCTTAGTCTAACTACAGACAGTCCACTATCCAGTCCCTAGCGCATACTCACAGAGAAAACATGTGCATCCAGACATAGGATGTACAGCACAGATACCAAGCAGACATATCAGTGAGTGGACCCCAGAACTGGGATCACACAGGTATCACTGAAAACAGAAAATATAGAGCACTATGGAGGAACCTAGACATGCTATGGTCACTGCTCAGTCAGGGTGAGACTGACCTCCCAGCATGACATGCCATGGCCACCCTGTCCATGCAGGTGCTGTTCGGCCACTACAGTGACCCAGCCATTGCCCTACTCCCTGTGCAGATGCATCCTGGCCAATACACCCTGTCCGGGCCATACCCACAATACCTTGCTCCTCATTATGCACATTTGCAGGAAACATTGTGGGCCCAGAGCGGGGAGGGCAGCCACAAAAGAATGGATAGACATACACACACACACACTCCTACTGCAGCACTGTGCAATGATAGGGGTGTATGGCAACACTGCCCGCCACACTGCCCTGACCACAGTGCCGACATTGCTGAACTGTGCAGGAGGTCGTAGTAGTGCTGTGATGGCACCTACAGCTCCGTGCTGGGGCCAACAGCCTGACTCTACATGATGATTTTGATAGAGGAGCCTGTGTGAGTGGGTGTTTGTACCCCTGTTGGCCGCTGCTGTGGGGATTGCATGGTTTGATATTGTATCTACATAGTAGGGTAAAAAATTGGGAGGTGCTCTGCAGGGTCTGCAGCTGGGACTTGAACCTGTGACCTTTTGCTCTGGGATACACTAGCTGTGTGTACTGCACCACAGTGTTGCCACAGAGGCACAGCAGTCCCTGGGGCTACCTTTACTTCTCCTCAGCTAGACTTTTTGTGTTGCACTGCACACCATGTACTGGTACAGGGCATGGCCTAGGTCCACTGCAGGCAGGTGCCACTGCCCCCTCCAGCACGAACACACACACCCCTGCCATGTTGGCATGCCCATATGCTGATGGTGCTAGTTGTGCGCCGTCCCAGTTCATCCACTGTGCAGGTAGGCGGGTGCCTAGAGTGTGGTGTCTGGGGTGGGGAGGCATACATGGACATCCACACCCCCCCCCTATCACTGCCTACCAACATTATGTCCCTTTTACATGGGGGAGGGATAGATGGGGGGATGTCCGGTCTGTGCCCTGGCAACTATTGGCTAGGGTGGTCAATCTATTTGTAGATTGTGTTTGGCCTTGGTCAACTGCTATCTTGCTGATTTCCAGTTTCTATGTTCCTATGTGCCACCTAGGCAACAGCCTAGTCCACCCTGTTCTCCAGCTGCCCCCACTAAATGTCCCCCCTGCAGCCCCTATGCCCCATTTTCACCATCGCCATAGTGCCCTTTCATACCTGAGCACTCTGCTGTTGCTGAAAATGGGGCACTGCCATCACCTTTTTCTTGCTCCCTGCCTATGCTGTACATTGCTGACACTGAAATGGTTTCTCTCTCTCAAATGTGTGCTAACGCCAGGTTTTCAGTTGCAGTAAGATTCAGCCCTTCAGTTCCCCATGCTAGTGTAGAAGGAGCTTCTCCCCGCCCATTGACCCCTTCTTTTCGCCTTCTCTCCACTTTCTGCGGGACATAACGTGGCCGGTGACGATCCCATGCGTTATGTAACGTCAACGCACATTATTGTAACATTGCCAAGTGTTAACGTTACATAACACGCATTAGTGTAGCCTCTGTTATGTTAGTGCAGCTTAGTAAATATACCCCTATATGTGTTTTATTGACCACAGCAAAGCTTTTGAGTAAATCATGAAAAACTGTGAGCCTCATTAAGAAATATGGAAATACCAGAACATAATATTCGGAGACATTTACATACTTTGCAGACCTGCAATGCAATGTGTGCCTTCGAGTCAGTCCTGACTCCTGGCGACTCAGAAGCTCCTGGGTTTTCTTGGCAGTGTCACTGGAAGTAGATTGCCAGGCCTTTCTTCCGAGGCAATGGAGGGTTAAGTGACTTGCCCAAGGCCACAAGGAGTGCTAGTGGGAATTGAAACTTGGTTGCTTGGTTACCAAGCTGGTGTTCTAACCACTAGGCTACTCCTCCACTCCAAAAATGCCACTCACTAGGATATTCAGCAGACTAACCTTGTTACTGCTGCTGAATATCCCTGGTTTGGGCCACTGAATACTGTGACAATGTGCTTAGCATTGGGACATAAGAACATAAAATAAGCCATACTGGGTCAGACCAAGGACCATCAAGCCCAGTATCCTGTTTCCAGCAGTGGCCAAACTAGGTCACAAATAGCTAGCAGATTCACCAAAAGACACAGGTTCCACAACGCTTGTATTGGGGCAAGCACTGGATATTATGGGTCCAATTTAATAATGGTTTATGGACCTTTCCTCAAGGAACTTGTCCAAACCTTTTTTGAACCTGGCTACACTGACAGCTTTTACAACATCCTCCAGTAGCAATTTCCAGAGTTTGATTACACGTTGAGTAAAAAAAGTATTTTCTCGAGGGGCGGAGCCTGATGTCCAGCGGGATGGTCGCATAACGCTGAGGCTCCCGAGAGGCCTACACAGAATCCTGAATTAACACCGTATATACTTGAACTTCTGCTCTGATCTTGCCTGGGCACATTGGTGAGATGGCGGGGACCAAACCCACGCGCCTGGAATTTGGATATCCAGCGGCTTCTCACGGCAAACGCTCCAAAACTGAACCCCCATCCCCGCAGAAGGGGCTGGCTTTGCACGAGGGCCCCGAAATGCAGCAGGAAATCCTCGCAGAGATTAGAGGGGTCAAGGACCTCGTGCAGTCAAACGGTGAAGCACTCCGAGCGCTGCGGGAAGATCTTGGTGTACTGCAGGGCAAGCTAGAGGGGCTCTCTTCGCGTCAGGACAAAATGGAGAGCATATTGGACTCCCATGCGGCCCGTTGTCCAAACTCGACAAAGTTGAACGTCAGGTACGGGCCTTGCAGAAAGAAGTGGAAGATGGCAATAATAGAGCGCGCCGCAACAACATACGACTCGTGGGCATACCGGAGGGAGCGGAATCGGGAGACATGAAAGAGTTTTTATGTAAAATCCTCCCTTCCCTGCTCCAAATCACCTTTACCAAAGACTTGGAGATCGATCGCGCTCATCGTGTACCCACAAGTATAACGCTCAACAGGAAGACCCCGCGGCCTATCATCTTTCGACTTTTGAGATATCAACATGTGGAGCAAATTCTCAGTGCCTCTCGGGCAAAGGGCCATATGGAGTTTGAGAGCCACAAGATCTCCTTCTATCATGACTTGGCTAAACCCACGGTCGACCGCCGAAAGCGCTTTCTGGAATTCCGGCCGAGGCTTCAACAACTACAAGCACGCTATGGCCTGATGTATCCGGCCAAGCTCCGAGTCACGCTTCACAATCAGACAAGAACATTTGAGGACCCTGATCTACTAGCGGAGTTTTTGGATTCCAAAGAAGCCGACTTGATGCGCTGACTTCCAGAATATTCCTGCAAGTATTCTCATATCCGCTGTACCTGCCATATTGGATTTGCCGCGGCTCAGCAAAGAGTCTGGCGAGGGCGGTTTGTTGCCTTACTTTTGATGATATCTGCGACCCGACTCCATCTACCCACAGTAGCCTCGATGAGTATCAGAGACAGTGTTAATTATGGACTCTGGTGTTTCTTTTCTTTTTCATGTCTTAATTTTCCTCTCTAGGGCCTCCTCCCGCAGACATATGGTCGCCATATTCATAGGGGGTTTTGCTTCTTCTCTAAGATACTTTGGTACATACTTTTCAATATGGGGTGTATTAGCCAGCATACTCGGTGATTATGTCATTGTTGCACAGATTCTGATTATGTTGTATGTTTTCAAGCGCCCTTACCTAAAATGTCTATTACCGATTGATGGCACCATGTAATATTTTCTCATTGAACGTAAAAGGAATCAATAATCCGATAAAACGGAAGAAAATCCTCAGCTATCTAAGTCATGAAGCTGCGGACCTGATTTTCCTCCAAGAAACGCATTTAAATTCGAAGGAAACTCTTAAACTCAATATTAAACCTTACATGGTGGCCGCCTATTCCCCAGCCGTTTCTAAGAAATGTGGGGTTGCCATACTGGTTAGGAAATCTTTGCATGCTACTATTATTGCGACTAGCTCAGATACAGCAGGCAGATGGTCCAGAGTTCACCTCAAGATAGGTAGCCTTGAAGTTACATGTATATGCCTTTATGCTCCTAATGTGGATGACCCTGCCTTTTTTGCTACTATTGCTCAGGTTGCGCAGGCCTCTGCTAATACTTCATTGATAATTGGGGGGGATTTCAATTTAGTCCTTGATCCCCTGATTGACAAACAGCCGCCTAGGACAAGTGGTCCCCCCAAGAGTCACACCACGCTTACCTCTTTGATCAAAGATCTTGCTTTAGTTGATCTATGGAGGTTACTACACCCTAATGAGCTTGACTTTACCTTCTTTTCTTCCCCTCACAAATCCCAGTCTCGCATAGATTTCTTTCTAATATCAAAACTGTTAGTTCCTCAGGTGGACACTGCAAAGATTCACTCCCAACATATTTCAGATCATGCTGCTATTTCCTTTCAATTACACACTACTGCACCCCAAGGGAATTCGGGGGCCTGGTTCTTTGATAGAGCCCTGTTAACTCAGCCAGAGTTCCAGTTAGAAATTCGAGCAGCCATACAGGATTACTTCCATTTTAATTTACCCCAGGATATTGCGAATTGGGCATGGTGGGAGGGCTTCAAAGCGGCCATTCGAGCAACGATCACTAGCTATCAAATCCGCCTGCGGAAACAACGCAAACAGCAGCTACTCATACTAGACCAACAAATCAAAGCAGGCGAACGAGTTCTAATTTCACGTACTGATCCATGTGTCTTAATTCGCTTACAGCGTCTCCGTTTTCAATATAATGCAATCCTCTCAACTGCAGCTTCTAAGAGTATTGAGCTTCAACGAGGGACATACTATCGTGAAAATAACCGAGCCGGTCGACTCTTAGCTAACGCCTTGAAAGGTCAAAAAGAAGCCAAACGCGTAGCGGCCCTTCGAGCCCCACAGGGAGGGGGCATATTGACCACAGACTCCGATATTGTAGAACTTTTTCGGGATTTCTATACCCGCCTATATCAATCTGAATGTGAGTTCTCATCAGAGACATTCGAGCGATTGCTTTCTGGTATTCAGCGGCCGACCCTCTCTGAAGATGATAGGGATGCGATGGATGAACCCTTCTCTACTTCAGAGATCCAATCTGCCCTAAAACGAACAGCCTCGGGCCGAGCCGCAGGGCCTGATGGTCTCCCGACCGAATTCTACAGAACGTTCAGTGCAGATTTAGTTCCCTACTTAAAACTCTATTTTACTGCCCTTGCGGTAGATACATCCTCTTTGGGATCCTTTTCTGCAGCTAATGTGGTAGTGTTTGAGAAAGAAGGCAGAGACCCGCTGCTAACCGCCAACTACCGTCCAATCTCCCTACTTAATGCCGATTATAAGATCTTCGCAACGATCTTGGCCACCCGGCTATCTGACAGGATGGCCACCCTAATCCATCCCGACCAATGCGGTTTTATACCCGGCCGATCCACCGCTGACAATGCTCGGACCTTGTGCCATGTGCTATCCAGTGCTGCCAATCTAGATCATCCATGGGTGGGTCTTTCCCTAGATGCTGAAAAAGCCTTTGATCGCCTAGAATGGCCCTTCTTATTTGCAGTTCTCCGATGGTATGGCTTTGGGGAGGGCTTCCTCCGATACCTCCAAGTCATGTATACTCAACCCATCGCCAGTATTTGTGTAAATGCCATTAAGTCTCAGCCTTTTAATCTCCAAAGAGGCACGCGTCAAGGTTGCCCCCTATCACCAATGCTCTTTGATCTAGCTCTTGAACCCCTCGCCCTCCTTATTAGACAGTCCGCACGTATTCGAGGTGTCCCCTTCAGTCACAGAGAGATTAAACTCTCTGCATATGCAGATGACCTTATGCTTTTCGTATCCCTTGATTCGGTTCCAGCTGTCTTGGATCTGATTGATGGATACTCGCAATTATCGGGCTATAAAATTAACTGGACCAAATCTGTAGCATTCCCACTGAACCGCTGGGTACATGAGGCTGACATGCAGGCCTTTCCCTTCCTTTGGCAATCCCGCATGGTGAAGTATCTTGGGGTCCATTACTGTTCTCCTTTAGAAGACACTATCAGTTTTAATGCCAAAGAGGTAGTCTCCAAAGTCCGTGAGCTCACAAATCGTTGGTCTCCCTTATCTCTTACATGGTGGGGCCGCCTAGAAACTGTGAAAATGATGATAGTCCCCAAAGTGAACTACATTTTAGAAATGCTGCCATGCTTACTCCCGCTACACACTTATAAAGATATTGAGGGCCTTCTCGTCCGCTATCTCTGGCAGGGCAAGCCACCAAGGATAGCTAAACAAAAACTACAGTCTGCAAAGGAACTAGGGGGTACCAGATTTCCTGATTTTCTCAGATATCATCAAGCCTTCCTACTTAAACAAGGTGCCCGATGGCTAGATGCCTCAACAGACAGCAGACCAGTTTGGCTTGATATAGAAGAGGAGCTTAGTAGCCCAATTCCGTTGACCCATCTCCCCGGTATGTCCTATCAAGTAGACACCCGCCATCCACCAATGATTGTTGATACTCTTGCGGCCTTTAACACTCTCATTCTATCACTGGGTCCGAACGTATGTCCTCAGGACGGACTCCCGCTATGGAATAACCCCAGAATTCAAGTCCTAAATAGAACGATAGCATGGAAACCCTGGTACTCTAGGGGGATCTGGACACCCCAACAGCTCTTCTCTGCAGCTCCAAAAGCTAGTTTTGCCAAAAGTCTCTGATGAGGGACCTTGTCAAAGGCTTTCTGAAAGTCCAGATACACTATATCAACTGACTCAACTTTGTCTACATGCTTATTCACACCTTCAATAAAATATAACAGATAAGTAAGACAAGAACCTCCTTAGCTAAAACCATGTTGACTGTCTCCCATTAAGCCATGATTATCTACATGTCCAGTAATTTTGTTCTTTTTGATGATTTCCACTATTTTTCCCGGTACTGACATCAGGCTCACCAGTCTGTAGTTTCCCAGATCACCCTGGAACCCTTTTTAAAAATTGGCGTTACATTGGCCATCCTCAAATCTTCAGGTATTACAAATTATATTAATGATAGTTCACAGATTACTAATAGTAGGTCTGCAATCTCATATTTCAGTTCTTTCAACACCCTTCGATATATACCATCCAGTCCAGGTGATTTGCTAGTCTTCTGTTTATCAAATAGTTGTAATATATCATCCTGGTGTATTGATATTTTTTCAGTTCTTCCACAGCATCTCCTTTAAATTCCTACATCTTCCTCAGTAAAAACCGAAGCAAAGAATTCATTCAGTCTCTCCGTTATGGCCTTTTCCCCTCTTAGTGCTCTTTTTACCCCTCTATCATCTAATGGTGCAACTGACTCTCTCACAGGTTTTTTGCTATGAATGCACTTGAAAAAGTCTTTATTATGCATTTTTGCTTCCACAACAAGCTTCTTCTCAAATTCTCTATTTGCCTGCCTTATCAATTCCTTGCATCTAACTTGCCAGTGCTTGAGTTGTTTCCAGTTCTCGTCATTTGGCTCTTTTTTCCATTTCCTGAAAGATTCTTTTTTGGCAATAACAGCCTCTCTGACCTCACCTTTAAACCATGCTGGCAGGTTTTTGGACTTCCTTCTACTTTTCTTAAAGCATAGAATACAGCTACTCTGGGCTTCCAAGATAGTATTTTTAAACAACACCCAAGCTTTATGCAAATCTTAAATCCCTTTGCAACTGCTCCTTATAGTTTCTTCTTAACTATTTTCCTCATTTTATCAAAGTCTCCCTTTTGAAAGCTAAAGGTTTGTACTGTGGATTTCCTTACCGTCCTTCCTTCATTTATTAAATCAAACGTAATCATGCTATGATCACTATTGCCAAGTGGCCCCAACACCCTTATCTCTTTCACCAGATCTTGTGTTCCACTAAGGGCTAGGTCCAAAATAGCTTCTCCACTGGTCAGTTCATGAACCAGCTGCTCCAAGAAGCAGTCATAAATTTCATCTAGAAACTTTATCTCCCTAGCATGACACTGACCCAGTCAATACCGGGGTAATTGAAATCACCCATTATTATTACTGTGTTGTAACTTTTGTTAGCTTCCCTGTTTTCTTTGAGCATTTCATCTCATTTCAAGCAGAGTGGGAGCGACACTGTGGGTTATCCAGGCATCGGGGATATTCAGATGTTACACGGTTAAACCTAAATGGCTAAAGGACAGCTGAATGGCTGTCCTAACTTTAGCTGATTTTTCAATCCAGTTAGCAGCTGAATATCACTGCTGACTGGATTGCAAAATCACAATCCAGGCAACCCAGATTTTCAATGCCGGGGCCTAGATATGGCCCCTGTATTGATTATCCAGCCTGATCTTAAAGCAGCAACAGCTAGCTGCTTTAAGGGGTATGTTTACTAAAGGGTGTTAAGGGAGCCAGAGTGCCGTTAACGCATGTTATCGCCACACTTGCACCCTTAATGCATTTAAAATGCTGCTTTATGTGCGATAAATGCTTCAGCAGCATAAAGTACCTTGTGGGTGGAGAGTGGGCCTTAACGGGGCAGAGAGAGGGTGTTAACAACATGTGTACCCTTAACGCGCCTTGCACAGATGTGTCCTAATGCGCCTTAATGCTGGGAACCCTAATGCAAAGTAAAACCACCCAGAAAGGGTGTATTTTTAGGAGAAAGAACCTATTTTAATGTCTGCAATGTGATACAGACAGGGGAGCCCAAGTGAGTGATAGTAGTGCTCCACTAGCAGCATCAGTATAGTGCCCAAGTATGAAAGGGCACTATGTTGATGGTGAAAATGGGGCAAAGGAGGTGACACATGGGTCATGCAGTGGGGGCTGCTGGCTCACAGGGCAGACCAGGCAGCTGTCTAGGTGGCACATAAGAACATAAGATTAGAAAATATGCAAGACTGTGTCAGACCAAAGTCCATCATGCCCAGTATCCTGTGTCCAACAGTGGCCAATCTAGGTCACAAGTACCCAGCAGTTTCCCCAAAAGACACATAGGATCCACAATGCGTGCAATGGGGCAAGCAGTGCATATCCTGGGTTCTTTTTAACAATGGTTTATGGACCTTTCCCAAGGAACCTGTCCTAACATTTTTTAAACCCAGCTACACTAACAGCTTTTACTACATCCTCTGGTAATGCATTGCAGAATTTGATTACACATTGACTGAAAAAATATTTTCACCTAGTAGTCTTAAATGGGTTACACAGTAGCCGCATTGCATGTACCCTAGTCTTTCTACATTCTGATGGCATAAACAATCAACTAATTTTACCCTTTCTACTCCAGTCAATATTTTATAGACCTCTATCATATCTCCCCTCAGCTGTCTCTTCCCCAGGTTGATGAGACCCAACCTTTTTAGCCTCTCCAAAAAGGGGTATTTTGCCATCCGCATTACCATCTGTGATGTCCATCATGATCCCACATTGACAGTGGTGGCACATAGACATGTTACTGCTGTGGAAAGGAGGTGTGCCACATGGGACAGTCCAAGCGTCCTGGCACCTCAGGCAGAGATCCTGACTGGCTACCCCCTTGCTGCCACTGAACCCAGCTGTAGGCGAAGAGGCAGATAGTGCCAGCAGCTGTAGACCTTCAGGTAGCTGCAACATGCAGGCACCCAGGGGGACTACCACAGCGGTGGCTGTCATCCTCCCCCAGATAGGGGAGGCTGTAATGGGGTGCCTGCAGAGGCAGATGGTTGGGGGGGGGGGCTGTGTGGCCGTCCATGTATGACTCTGCCCCCCCCATCCAGACCTTGTGCTCTAGGCACCCGCCAACCTGCATGTTAGATGGGCTGGGACTGCACACCACCAATGCATTGGGCATGTCAGCATGGTGTAGGGGTGTTGAAAGAGGGGTCAGTGGCACCCACCTGCAGCAGACCAAAGCCATGCCCTTGTCCTGTATGCCATGCGCATTGCAACATGTGCCAAGGTCTGTCTGATACAAAGCATGTCAGCCCCAGAGAGTGATGTAACCATATGGCAGCACTCTGGCTCAATGCATACAGCTGATATATATCTGAGCAGAGGGTTACAGGTTTGGGTCCTGGCTGTGAATCATACATTTGCATGTCCCTGTGGCTAAACTTTAGCCCACAGTGCAGGTACAACACCAACAAGTGCAACCTCCAATGAATCGGCCAGCAAGGGTACAAACACCCATCAGTCATACAGACAGGCTCCACTATCCACAGCTGGATGGAGAGTCAGGCTGATAGCACCAGCACACTGAATGGATGATAACATCAGAACATGCTGCTAGCTCCTGCACAATGAGCACACATTAACAATCGGGACCAAGGTGGCAGGCAGGAATGTCAACCATCCCAATTTTTGCACAGCGCTTCGATATGAGAGTGAGTGAGTGTGAGTGTGATCGTGTTTGTGTTTGTGTGTGTGTGTGTGTGTGTGTGTGTTTGTCTATGTCTATCCATTGTTTTGTGGCTTTCTACACCTTACTGAGCCTTTCATTGTTTCCAGCATTAGTCTGCAAATGTGCATTATAAGAAGCAAAGTATTGTGGGTATGGCCTGAAACAGGGTGGTTTGGCCAGGATGTGTCTGCATCGGAGACAGGGTCAATGGCTGAGATGTTGTAGTGGCCATCTGCAATGTTCATGGACTGGGTGGCCACAGCATATTATGCTGGGGGGTACTCTCACTCTGACCAAGCAGTGACACAGCACGGTTATGTATCCACATAGCACTCTATATGGCAGATGAAATTTAATGTGGACAAGTGCAAGGTTATGCACCTAGGGAAGAACAACCCAAACTATGGTTACATGATGCAAGGTTCCACATTAGGAACCACCACCCAGGAAAAAGATTTAGGCGTCATTGTGGATACCATGTTAAAACCCTTGGCCCAGTGTGCAGCAACGGCCAAGAGAGCAAATAGAATGCTAGGTATGATAAGGAAAGGAATAGAAAATAAAACAAAAGATATTATAATGCCTCTATATCGTTCCATGGTGAGACCGCACCTTGAATATTGTGTGCAATTCTGGTCGCCGTATCTTAAAAAGGATATAGCGATTTTAGAAAAGGTTCAGAGAAGAGCCACCAAAATGGTAAAGGGGATGGAAGGATACTCCTATGAAGAAAGGTTAAAAAGGTTAGGGCTCTTTAACCTGGAAAAGAGATGGCTGAGGGGAGATATGATAGAAGTCTATAAATTAATGAACGGAGTGGAACGGGTAAACGTAGATCGATTGTTTACCTTATCAGAATACAGAAAGACTAGGGGACATGCAATGAAGCTACAGGATAAACTATTTAAGACTAATAAAAGAAAATATTTTTTCACTCAACGTGTAATCAAACTCTGGAATTTGTTACCGGAGGATGTAGTAAAGGCTGTTAGTGTAGCTGGGTTTAAAAAAGGTTTGGACAAGTTCCTGGAGGAAAGGTCCATAAACCATTATTAAGAAGGGACCCAGGATATCAATGCTTGAACCAATACAAGCATTGTGGAACCTGTGTCCCTTGGGGAAACTGCTAGGTACATATGACCTAGATTGGCCACTGTTGGAAACAGAATACTGGGCTTGATGGACCTTGGTCTGACCCAGTATGGCATATCTTATGTTCTTATGTCTTATAGTGCCGGGTCCCATTGTTGTGGGTCTGATTACTGAATCAAGTTCTCATAGCCTGTGGTTGTTCTGTGCACATGCAATGTGTACTGACCAGTGGACTGTCTGCAGTTGTGTGTGGCTGGAAAACCCAGTGGTGGGTAGCAGGTACAGTCTAACTGTGCTTGCTTTGGATGCTTGTTAGACCTAGGTGGTTGGAATGTGAGATGGTCCAGGCCTACTGCTTATGGCTATGGTAGGGCCAGTAGGACTTTAGTAACAACCCCATGGAAGCCTAGGCCATCCCACCCCGGTAGTTAGCATCCATTGCATCAGCAGTTTAATACTAGGTATTAGCATACCCTGTTCTAGGAGGATCTCTGTCCAACAGGAGCAGATTATAGGACCAGAGATATCTAGTACATACAGCATGTTGCAGAAAAACAAGGTAACTAGAATATCACACCTCAAACAATACCAATCACACACTGACAGTGATGAGAAACTGTAACACAGGCAGCAAAGACCATCTCTAGTACTGCACGTTCTGGGGACCAGGTGGTGGGTTCCCATCCTCACCCTCAGGATGACCACAGAAATTGCTCAGGAGCACGGTTTGTAGCTGCTCTAGGCTTGTATCATACACTGTCAGTGCATCTTACTGAACTGAGGTGATGGATAAGTACGGTGATCAGCTGATCATTTGGTGATCAACTGTAGTCTGATGTTCTGCATGTGCACTGCATCATGGGTACTGGTGGGGGCTACCCTATGCCAGCACACACAGCAGACATGTTAGGTAGTGACCTGCAGTCTCTTTGTATACAGCGATTACTATACAGAGCAGCATGGAGGTATAGCCTACTAGTTAGTGTAATGTTGTCATAAGCAGAGGACAGGGGGTTTGATTCCTATTTGTTCTTTTTGTGACTGTGCTACTCAGATCTTTTTCATGCCTTTAACAGTCATGGCTCTGCACATCGGTGCTGCCAGCCCATACCACCCTCTCCTGAGCTGCCATCCTTCCTTCAGCCCATCTATCTGCCTGTGTCGGCTGCGTACAGTCATGTCTTCTTGTGCAAGTTGCTACACCATGACCTACACTGGTACTCTTTTCTGCATTTCGGCTCTTTGCACTCGCCTCTCCTGTGCCTGATCTGCACATCATCACTACTACTCTGTTCTCCTGCTGCAAACATCCTGCCACTTCTGGCTCCACTGGGGGGCACATCTGACACACACTGACATTGCAGCACTTTACATTGGCACCACCCTGTGCATCGGTACAGCTGCTTCCCACATGCTCATCCACTTTACTGACTGCCACGTAGGGTGCCTACCAATATGGCAGTCCATCAGCTCCCACTTGTCCTTCCTTCCATCACCTTTACATTGACTTTCCTTCATGCTCTATCCAGGTGTTTGGGTTACAGCTGTTTTTGTGCCTTAAGGTGCATGCTTTCCACCTTAAAGCAAGTTTGTCACCTTAACATGCCTTAAGGTGCATGCTTGTCAATTAACGTGTGATGTCCTGTTAACGTGTTAAATGGCCAAGGCACCTTGTTAATGTGCATTAAACGGTCCATAGGGTGCTTTACGCTGGAAAGTCCCCTACCCGTCCAACACCTTTTAAGGATTAACGCCCTTTATTGCTGTCCTTAACACCTGTTACCTTAACGTACTAAGTGTGTTGGCCGCCACCACTGAAAATTTCCCCATAGTCTTTAAATAGACCTGCATTTTAACATGAAGAAGACAAAAATTTTCACCACTTGCAAAATCAATCATTTCATCCTTGATGTAGAAAAAATAGTATACAACTTTAACCTGCTTGGATCAATAACAAAGGTACACTACCAAAAAACTGCCTCCAGTTTTGCAACTGATTCCTATAGATTTTGGGGTGCTGAATCCAGGAAAAATAGCCAAAATGTTCCATCACGTCATGTTTTCTTGCAAAATTAGATTTCTTACCCATATAAGGAATGTTCACATAATTTCTTTTTAGCCGACTGCAGTTTATTTTCTTGGCCCAAAATAGAGGTTGTAATGGTTAACTAACTAGAAACACTCCCTCATGATATTTTAGAGTGTTTTGTATTCATTTTATACATTAACAGGACAATTGGGAGGCGGGGGGCTAAATCCAGTACTCGCGCTGGCGCATGTTCTTTCCTGTTCGCCTTGCCTCGTTCACTCGCTCAAACACGGTGGTTGCGACATGAACGTTCCTGTTAAATTTCAGTTTCTTGCAAGTTCATTATTACCTTTTGTTTGCTCAGTCGTAATCCAGCTTTATTCCGAAGTGGTTCACTACAGTTGTAGTTTGCAGTGCTGTGTATTTGTGATGGCTCACAGAGCCAGAGGTTGCGTCAACTCTCCGGACAGTTTTTGTTTTATTTGTGGGGAATATACCGTGAAAAGCGGCAGAGGAACATTTCTGCATTTATTAAAAAAGTATATTTCGCCTATTTCGGTTTGAAGTTAGGCGATCAAGACAAACCGTGGGCTCCTCACAAAGTGTGCAAGACATGTGAGGAAGATCTACGCTTATGGATGAAAGGTAAAAAAGAAGCATTTCGTTTCGGAATACCTATGATGTGGCGTGAACAAAGAGACCACAGCAGTGACTGCTATTTTTGCTCTTGCATTGTGAAGGGATACAACTTAAAAAATAAGAACGTAATAAGTTACCCCAACCTTCCCTCAGCAATTAGGCCTATGCCTCATAGCAACGAAGTACCTGTGCCTGAACCACCAAAATCTTTGGATCATATTTGTGTGGACGGTTCTGATCATGATGAGACTCATCAGATGGCTTTTCCCGATGAGTCCAGTACTTCCGAGTTTGAAACTGAACCAGATCCGAAACCTGAACTTTTCTCTCAAGCTGAATTGAATGATTTAGTCCGGGATGCTGCCCAACTGCTAGGTTCTCGGCTTAAACAGAAAAATCTATTGTCACCAGGAACAACTTTTTATTGGTACCGCAACCGCGAGACACAATTTTTGAAGTATTTCAGCAAAGAGGAAGATTCGGTATTTTGCAACGATATATACGGAGTGATGGAAAAGTTTAAACTCAAGTATGATCCTGCTGAATGGCGGCTGTTCATTGATTCGTCAAAAGACAGCATAAAAGGTGTTCTTCTTCATAATGGCAACACATTCGCTTCAGTTCCTATTGCTCACTCTGTTATTCTCCAAGAAAAATACGAGAATTTGGCCCTGATTCTTCAGAAGATTCATTATGATGGGCATAAGTGGATGATTTGTGGAGACTTTAAAATTCTATCCATGCTATTAGGGCAGCAATCCGGTTTCACCAAATATCCCTGCTTCCTTTGCTTGTGGGATAGCCGGGCCCGCGACCTACACTGGGGGAAAAAAGACTGGCCAATTCGGGAGTATTTGAGACCCAATGAGAAAAATGTTCTTCATGAGAGCTTGGTACCTCGTGATAAAATTCTATTACCACCTCTCCACTTTAAGTTGGGTCTCATTAAGCAATTCATCAAGTCCCTTCCAAAAGATGGTGAGTGCTTTCGGTACCTTTGCTCAAAGTTCCCCCGACTTTCTGAAGCAAAGCTAAAGGAAGGAGTGTTTGTTGGCCCTGATATAAGGAAACTCATTTCAGATGGAGCATTCGCTGAAACGATGTCTGAGAAGGAAAAAGAAGCCTGGGATTCCTTCAAGGATGTTGTTCTCAAATTCTTGGGGAACAGGCGGGATGAGAACTATAAGGATATTGTTGCCAGGATGCTCAATGCCTTCAAAGAACAAGGCTGTAACATGAACCTGAAAGTCCATTTCTTGCACTCCCATGTGAACTACTTTCCCGAAAACTTGGGGGCGTACAGTGAAGAACAAGGTGAAAGGTTTCACCAGGACATCAAGGACGCAGAGAGAAGGTACCAAGGAAGATGGAACACCACTATGATGGCTGATTTCTGCTGGTTGCTGCTGCGGGAAACCCCAGATGAAAAATATGCCAAGCAGCGCACCAAGAGAAGCATTCGGGGGAAGAAGAAACGGGCCCACCAGGAGATTGATTGACCCAAGAATGACTTTAAAATCTAAACTGTGTTGACAAATATCGTGTTTTTACTAAACTTTGAAAAAAAAATTTGCTAGTTATTACCACAGTGTCGGATCTCATTTATTAGAATTTTATTTTCACACCATCGGGTGTTTGTCTTCATGTATTGCAATGGTGCGGTTTGCGTTTTCTATTCTTACATACATACCTGTACAACATTTTTTGCACATTTCTTTGCTTTGCTTTGTGTCTAACCTCGCTCTTATATGCTCAATGTTTGTGCACATGTATGTGGCTGCTTTAAGTGCAGACAATTTTGCTACCATCACAGTGTGTTTTGTTGACATTACTCTATTCTTATGTGCTGCCTTGTTACAATTTTCTTTATTCTTATTTGAATAACTACTAAACAATTAGTATAAAGAATTCATCCAAGAAACTTTTATCTCGATCGCACTCAATCTGAAACGTTCACCTCAAACTGCTAACCCAATGTAGCAAAAAATCTGTACGTGATGGAGCAAATTGGTTACCAGATTTGGATTCAGCGCACCAAAAAATGTAAAAATCAATCGAAACATTAGAGGCAGTTTAAAAAAAAATTTTTTTAGTGTACCTGTGTAATCAATCAAGAAATGACAAGCAATCAAGAAATTCAATGATGCATTACTCTTTGTAGAATGGATATAAAGGATATAGACCAGATTCTCAAATTCAGAGTGTATCAATACATAACAAAGATTTAACTTCATCCAGGCATTTACTTGGTTTGCAGACCTGCCAATCATGCAAATGCCACTCTACAGGATACTCAGAGACATTAACATGGTTAGTGCCACTGAATATCTTTGGGTGCCGCTGCTACATGCCCCGATGGTAAGCGGTTAGCATCAGGGCATTTCGGGGTGGAGCAGAGATGGCATCATCATTTATTGTGCTGCAGCAGCAGCAATATTCCCGGATAGCAATATGTGATGAGAGTCAGGTGCAGCTAACCCTGGCCTAACTTTCACCATGTTAGCTAATTGGGCAGTGACAATATTGAGCCGCTGCCTGGTTAGCCTCACGGCAATCCAGTGAACCTAGATATTCAATGCTGTAGCCAGATATGACCACAGCACTGACTATCCGGGTTTAACTTTCAGCACCGGCGGCTGTCCGTATTAGCAGTGCTAACCACCAGCATTGAATATTCCCACCAGTATTTTCAATAACATCATATAGATATGAAAGTTGGATAGTGAAGAAAAAAGTCAGGAAGAAAATCTATGCCTTGGAATTATAGTGATAGGAAATAATACTGTATATATCATGGACTACTTGAAGAACAAATCAGTCAGTACTAGAGGAGATCAAATTTAAGTTTTCTTTAGAAGCTCAAATGACAATGACTTTGATACTTTGGACACATCATGCAAAGAAAAAGACATCATGCCTGGCAAGTTGAAGGTTGGCGCAAAAGACGATGGCCAGCAATGTGATGGTTGATACAGTGTCAGCATCTATGAATGCCACAGTAATCCACAATTAATTGCCTGACTGAAGACCGAATACAATTTAGGACAACTTTCTAGAGGATTGTCATGAGTCAACATCAACTAGACGGCATTTAACAAAAAATCCTCCTTTAAAAATTATAAATTGCACTGGGCCCGATTCAGTCCTGGATGTGCCGGCCCTCTGTGCACTCGGTCGGAACTGGATATACAAAGTGAGCCGGGATTCTGATCCCATGGGGCACTTCTAGCCCCATGGGATCAGAATCATGTCCAGGCCTGTACGTGCAGACCAGGACCCTGATTCTGGTCAGCCTGCACATACAGGCCTTCCCCGGCTAACTCAGACAGGGCTCCTGAATAGTTGCGGCGCAATGGCATCTGGTTGCCATGGCACTGTGTCTCCATTCAGGAGCCACGATCGCTGGCTGTCAGACTGCAATCTTCATTCCCTGCAGCCTGACCCCAGATCTGGCCTCCCAAGGCCAGGGTCGGGCTGCGAGGTATCTCCTCTGCCCCCTCCTGCCTTTATTGCGCCCCGGGACTGCCATTCCCTGCTGACTTCAGAAGTGGAATAAGTTCCCTGTTCAGCCCGCTGGCCCCGGACATACAGGACTGACAATGGAATAGGCCCTGTATGTCTGGGGCCACTGACCGCCCACTCCCTAACTCCGCTACTGCAGCGCCCCTTTCCTGCCCCTTCTAACCTCCCTGTACAATGTGTGGGGAATTTAATCAGGGTCGTCAGAAGGGCTGAATGGCAGGAATGGATGTCTCAACGGGAATGATCCTGACTGTGTCTAAATAAAAAATATAGGTCCTGATTTTGAGTTAGGCAGGCTATGTGCTGCAGCGGTGCATAGCCTGCCCGCTGACCCCCTTAATCCAGATTTTCCAGAAGTGAAAATCCAGGTTAGCCTGGACACCCCAGCAGCTGCAGAGCTACATGGGTAGCAGTGATTTTCGATGCTGTCCACATAGCCTCTGCGCCTTAAGGATAGACGAGGAAAAACCTTGCCTATCTTTAAGGCACAGAGGGCTATGCGGATAGCATTGAAAATTGCTGCTACCCATGTAGCCCTTTCCTCCACACCCGCTCCACCCCAGAACACTCCTAACAAGCCCCAATGCTACCCACATAGCATCTGGGCGCATTAAGGACTTGTCCGGGATTTTCGGATTGCACTACCCGTGTAGGTGCCCTTCGAAAATCCCAGATAAGGCCTTTACACGGGTAACTAGGAAAGTTGCCTGTATAAAGGCCTTCAAAAATTGGGCCCATAATGTTTTTTTTTAAATATATACTTATTTTATAATAGCCACCTTTGATTTAAAACACAGACGCTGCCAGTGTTTCATGCCAAGATGATTCTGGGTGCCTGCAACTTATTGATGCATTAGGATTTACAGTATTAACTGCCTTTATGAAAAGATTCACCCAAGGTGATGTACAACAATTCCCCTGACCCAGTCAACTTACATTGTAGTAGTGCATAACAATTGCAAAATTACCTCATGTCAGCATAATAGACAATTTGAAAAGTGAGCTAAACTTCAAGAGAGACAATAATAGATAGCAATAATATGATCCAATGTGACTAATGCACACCTTAAAATATCATAGTCAAACATTCAAATAACAGAAATATCATACAATGTCAGCAGAATACAAATAGTATACTTTAATATAGGCCTTAACAAATTTTATTTTGATATAGAAGCAGGGTCAAAATCTTAGGGGCCAATGACTGTAACATCCTCGCTCCACCCTCCCGGGGTGCGAAGGTAAGGGGTGTGTGTTTCTGTGTGAATGCAGTGCAGTGCTGGGGTGCCTATGCATGCATGGTCTGTGGTGCTTAGCTGGGGGCCTGTGTGTTTGAGTGGGTGTGTGGTGCAGATCTTGGGTGACCTTGTATGTGTTCTGTGTGTGGCGAGGATGCACATTGTTAATTAAGGTTATGAGATTTTTTTGCAGGCAAATCTGGGGCACATCTGAAGTTTGTTTGTGGGGGAGAGGGTGGAGGGATACCTAGGTTTGAGCAACAATTTTAGAGGAGGAAAGAGGATTTATTACTTTGCTCCCACATCCATCCCTTGACAGCAACAATATCACTTCCAAGCAGACAAATTCATGGAGAAATGGAAGCAGTGATTCATATCCCCTGCACTCTGTAAAATATAAAGATAATGGATGTAAATTCTAAAAACTGACATATTCAAATCACTATATGGAAATTAATTTTGTTCCCTCTCTGTCCCCATTGCTGGAATCGGGGACAGGAAACTGCCAACCTGGCAGGAGTTGGGAACACAGCTCTAAAATTGGGGACATCTGGTAACCTTATACACTGTGCCCTTTTATCCAAAAAATGCATTCATCCCTTTAACCTTCAACACCTTGCACTCTTCCCTCCCCCTCCATCCCCCCTCCATCCCCTCTCCTGCTGCCTCCCCCCACTCCCTGCTCCCCTTTTCCCTCCCCACTAGCACTCCCACCGCCTGCTCTCTATCCCATCCCATCCTTCTTCTTTCCACCACCCCTTGCTCTTCTTTTTTGCCCATGGGAGATTGGATCTTCATAGGAGTCACAGCCATCCAGGGAGAGCAAGAAAATGGCAAGCATTAGATACAAATTTCTTGTTACCATTATGACTTGGTGCTTGGGATTTGTCCAGTCCTGCCTTAATAGGTAGCACAGTAGAACACTCATATGACATAGATGGGATACTCACAATGTCAGCACGGTACAAATGATGCACCATAAAAGGCACCATGGTAGAATATTCATAAAACATACATAAGATACACACAATGTTAGCACTATATAATGAAACATTCTAATGGGCAACAGACAGAACAGATGCAGTAGACATAGAGACAGACAAGATGGGTAAGGCAAAGACAGAAGAGATTAGTTTTAAAGTGTACTTTTAAAGTGTACACTAGCAGTGTGACATAGTGGTGTATTTCTCCCATTTCCAGAATCAAGCAAGTGAGGGATTCATATGTCTCGTAGCAAGTGTTGGAGTGTGTGTGTGTGTCAGGGGAGTGTCAGGAGCCGCATGTATGTGTGTGTGTCTTGAGGGGTGCATGCATGTGTGTGAATGTATATGTCATAGTACCTTTGGAGGGTGCATGTGTGTGTGTGTGTGTGTGTGTATGTGTGTCATAGGGAATATTGGGGAGCTTTGTGCTTGCATGCATGTGTGTGTCATTGGAAGTGTCATGGGCTATGTGATTATAGCGTTATTAGAAAAGGTACAGAGAAGAGCCACCAAAATGGTAAAGGGGATGGAAGGATACTCCTATGAAGAGAGGCTAAAAAGGTTAGGGCTTTTCAACCTGGAAAAGAGACGGCTGAGGGGAGATATGATAGATGTCTATAAATTAATCAATGGAGTGGAATGGATAAATGTAGATCAATTGTTTATGTCATCAGATTATAAAAAGACTAGGGGACATGCAATGAAGCTACAGGGTAGCCTATTTAAGACTAATAAGAGAAAATATTTTTTCACTCATCGTGTAATCAAACTCTGGAATTTGTTACCGGAGGATGTAGTAAAAGCTGTTAGTGTAGCTGGGTTTAAAAAAGGTTTGGACAAATTCCTGGAGGAAAGGTCCATAAACCATTATTAAAAGGGACCCGAGATATCACTGCTTAACCCAATACAAGCATTGAGGAACCTGTGTCTTTTGGGGAGACTGCTAGGTACTTATGACCTAGATTGGCCACTGTTGGAAACAGGATGCTGGGCTTGATGGACCTTGGTCTGACCCAGTATGGCATATCTTATGTTCTTATGTTCTTATATATCATAGAGAGTGTAGAGGGATGTATATGTGTGTGTGTGTGTGTGTGTGCATGTGTGTGATTGGGGAGTGACGGGGACTGTGTGCATGTGTGTGTGTCTCTTTTACTCTCCTGACCTCCCTCCCAGACTTCCTCCAGTTTCTCTCTCTCATAATCCCCCCTCCAGTAAGTCTCTCGTATAACCCCCACCACCAGCCTTCCCCCATTTTCTCTGTCTCTCTCTCTCTCATGATCCCCCAGGCTTCACCCACTGTCTCTGTCTCTGTCTCGTATCCCCCATCGCAGACTTCACCCACTCTCTCATATACCACACCCTCCTTCATCCAGTCCTACCATTGCATGTGAATATCAATCCACTTGTGTTCCTGCACTTCCTTCGAGATGTATTAGAAACAGCTCCACATTTAGCAGAGCGTTATCAGTGCAGGGCATAGCAAACATGCCCCTAACAGTGGTAACCATAATTTTCTGAGTTTTTTCTTCCTATAATTGACTGGTCAAAAGAAGAAAAAAGAAAAGGCAAATTCTTTCATTGGGTGAAGATTACTATTGTAGACTTTTTATAATGGTTTGTTCTGACCTTCCCATAAGTAAAACATTTAAAAATGAGACTATACTGTTAATAATTCAGCATTTGTGTCTCAGAAAAAATCAATTAAGATTAAAATGCCCTTCAGCTCAGAGAAATACATATGGAGACAATATTTGATGTTTCTGTATATTTTAGATAAGGAAATGTATGGGTCAATATTCTGAAGGTCTCATATGTTTACTCACCACAACTAAGGGGCTTGTTTACAAAGCCGTGGTAGCAGCTTTCGCCCGATATTGGAACCGTGGCCCCATTGAATTCAATGGGGCCGCGGCTCCAATATTGGGCGAAAGCTGCTACCACGGCTTTGTAAACAAGCCCCTAAATGTATAAGGCCACTATCTATGGGGCTAAAAATGCCTCCAACAGCTGCACTGCTATATGGATGGTGCCAGGAGAGAGTTACAGTATGGTGGAGTCTGGTACTGATGTCAGGCTCACTAGTCTGTAGTTTCCGGGATCACCACTGGAACCCTCTGTAAAAATTGGAGTTACATTGGCCACTCTCCAATCCTCAGGTACTACAGATGATTTTAATGATAGTTTACAAATTACTAATATTAGGTCTGCAATCTTCTATTTCAGTTCTTTCAACATCCTTGGATGTATACCATCCAGTCCAGGTGATTTGCTACCCTTTAGTTTATCGAACAATTGTAATACATCCTCCCAGTTTATCGATATTTCTTTCAATTCTTCCACTACATCACCTTTATATACCATTTTAGGCATGTTAGATGTTCAAAGGAATAGCCCATTTGCCAGCAGTTCCACAATAGGAGCAATTTTAGTAACCATGTGAATATGGGATTTGTGTTCCCTTAACCTATGTTTCATAGTTTGTCTAGTAGATGCCTAAACTGAAAGAGGTAGTGTACAGGCTAGAGGAGCTTCCATTTGAGTTCGGTCAACATTGTGTGTCTTTAACAATAGTTCTCTCTGCACATGTAATCCTTGTAAATATGCTTTTCTCACAATACTGTAAGTATAATCATGATCCAAATACTTCTGACATAATTTTTAAGTTTCCATATTGAAATCATGCTTTAATGAACAAATTCTACACAGTCAGAGAAATTGACTTACTGGTAAGCTATTTTTTTTTAATTTAGAAAGATGATGACCCAAATACATTAATAAATTATTTTGAGAAACGGGTTTCTGATACAAGGTTGTTCACAATCCAGTACCATCCTTGATAATTAAAATGTCTAAAAATGCAATCTGCTCCCGATGGTAGGTGGTTTCAAACTGAATGTTAGATTTCTTTGAATTTAGCCATTCTGTAAACAGTTTTAATGATTCCAAATCCCCTTGCCACAAACAAAATAAGTTGTCAAGATATCTTTTCCAAAGACGTATATGTGCCATCCAGAATAATGAATACAAATAATCTTCTTCGAACACTGACATATACAGTGTTGCCACTGCAGAAGCAACAGTAACTCCCATTACTACTACAAATTTTTGATGATACAGGGAACAAATAAAACAAAAAAAAATTCTCCAGTACAAATAATAGTTCCAATTAAAAAGTCTTTAGGAGCCTAGCTGGCAACACTTCTCTCCAATGCAATTGTGCAACAACAGTCAATGTTTCCTGCTGGCCAGTGTTAGTATATAACTATCGTATGCCACTCATTACCAGCATTGTGTGAAAAGCATATTTACAAGGATTACATGCATAGAGAGAAATATTATTGAGGCCACAGACTGTTGACTGAATTGAAATGGAGGATCCTCTGGTCTGAATGCTACCTTTTTCAGTTCGGGCATTGAAAGTTGCTTCATTGATCTATAAACATTACCGAGTATTGCAGCTTCATCCCTGTTTTGAAGATCATCATATACAGTAGTTGCCTTTCATAGCGGCAAAAATGTGGCAAACTATATGATCCAGTCTGTGACATGGACCAATGAGGAAGTTTGTTCCTTGGAAGAACTGGGCCATTATGGCTACGGTACTTGTGAATTTTGTGGTTTCACAATAGAAGGTGTCTCTTGGATTAATCTGATGACACATAAAACTATATTACATCATGGGTCCACAATCTGTCAATCTACTCATGTAGTGTATGTATTGATTTGTCCATGTCAGAAGATCTATGTTGGGCATACTAGACGAACTATGAAACACAGGTTAAGGGAACACTAATCTTGTATTAAAATGGCTACTAAAACTGCTTCTATTGTGGAACCTTGCTTGCAAATGGGCCAGTCCTTTAAACATCTAACATTGTGAGTACTGGAAATGGTGCCATTGTCATGGCGGGGGGGGGGGGGGGTGTGAATCAGAAGGTGCTGTTGAACTTTAGGGAACAATTTTTGATGTATTCCTTGGAAGCAGTTCGTCCCAAAGGGTCAAATCAGCAAATAAACTGGTATATATTGGTCTAGTGTGGGGCTTCAAGTCAAATAATGTGGCAGCGTTAAGGCTCAATAAAAAACACTGTAGCCATTTTTTCCTAATAGCCAGAGAGCTCCAGCATGGATTCGGATATGATTCTCCAATCATTTTGAAAGATTATTGTTATTGTGGAGAAAGAATATCATCTTATTCAGATAAGTACTGCCTATGGTGCCCTAAAGCAGAGCCAAGTTTATATCAAATTTGAAACGTGGCACTTGCTTGGCAGATTTTAATACGAGTACTGATGCATCATGAAAATAAGAATAAAATGGACTTTAACAGAGGTAGTTCCTTATAGTCACTTTGATATGCAGTCCAACAAAAAATGTGTGTGAGTGTATTACTAGGTATGGGATTATTGGGGTCACAAAGTGGGAAATGATTATCCGATACTGGTCCATTGTGTATATCATGCATAAATCTAGGCAGCGTTTTATAAAATTACCACCATAGAGGGTAATTTTATAATAGAATTCCTAAGTTATGTGGGCTGCAAGGGTCCTATTTTATGTCTATTTTATACAGGCAAATAGGCACTTATTTGTCTTTATGAAATACTAGCATAAATCCTGCAGTTATTTCACCAGCATTGCAGGTGCAAACATTACATCTGCTTGAGAACAGGCATAAATGTCTGCAAATATTTGCATAAATTAAGGTATTTTATGAACTAAGGGGGTCTTTTACTAAAGGGCTTTAGCTGATAATACATGTTTCTGGTGTGCAGTAAATTCACGTGTCCATCTAGTGCAGGGCCATGAATGTTAGTGTGGGATGATTCCCATGCTGTTTAACTCATGTTAGTGTATAGAGTTGATGAGGAAGGGGTTGAGAGTGGGTGTTGTGTGCTCTCTGCAGTTAGCGTGTGGTTCACACTGCACACTAACTGCATTAGTGCGGGATCACCTAATGCCATCTCAATTGGGGGAGTTAAGTACACCCGCGCTAATGTGCCATGCGCTAAAGGGCAGGTCTCTGCGTTACCTTCCAGGGAAATGCTTTCCACACCCCCGACAGTTAATGCAGTGGTATTGCACCTAACGAACCATCGTTTCGGCACTGCTGGTGCTTTGGTACAACTTCCCTGGTGCCCTTTAGTAAAAGGTCCCCTGAATGTGCACATCATAATTCCAACCATGTTTCACTTAGGGGTATGTTTACTAAACTGCGATAATCGTGAATAACGCGCGTAATGTAACGTTTTAACGATCGTTCACACGTCATAACGTGCGTTATGACGTGCGAACGATCGTTAACGTTACATTACGCGCGTTAACCGTAGTTAACGATCGTAAACTCCCGCGGCGCACTAAAACACCACAGAAGGTGGAGAGAGGGCGGAGAGAAGGGGTCAATGGGCGGAGAGTGGGTGGGGAGAGGCTCCATTCATGCTAATGCGCTGATCTGAAGAGCTGAATCCCAACGCGAATGAAAACCTGTCGTTAAATGCACATTTGCAGGGGAGAGAAACCATTTCAGTGTCAGCAATGTACAGCATAGGCAGGGAAACCAACAAAGCGTGATAAGTGTGATACATGTGCACAGAACAAAAGGTCACATAAACATTGAAAATGACCCCAACAAACTGGAAAAGAACCATAACCAAGCTGGCCAATAGTGATATCAATGGGAAACACCAACCCCCCCTCTGAGAAAGCCCCCAAAAAAAGATATTAATCGTGGAAGGGGCTATGCTCCGTCCCCATACAAGTTGAAGGAGCCCACAGTGAAATAGCGCTGATGAGGGCTTTCCCTTGTCAGTGAACAGGTGTCCTATGGCGTGAACATGTTCCACAACAGCAGGGTGGGCATGTCGGAACGGGCAACTGGACAGACGCCGGAAAAGGGGATACAGAGGGCCACAGGCGGCACATGCTGTGGTGCAGCTGGGCCACAGTGCGGACTAGGGTGAAGCCTAGCTGGCCCATACGAATGCTGAAACAGTAGAGCAGCCAGACAGCAACTGCTGAAGGCCCAACATGGGCACGACTGTGCTTTCCACAGTGTCACAGGGGACAGTACCCAGCAGCTACCCCCAAGGGCACGGAACATTGGTGGGCGGTGCTGGGGGGAAGCGTGGACATCTATGCAGGCATCTGTACCCCGGAACTCGCACCATAGGCAGCCGCCCACCCGCACACAGGATGGCCTGAGACTGTGCTCCACCAGCACCACCAGCAGAAGGGAATGTCAGCATGGCGGCAGAGGGTTACTGGTGGTGGAGGGGGCAGTGGCAGCTGCCCAGAGCAGACCGTGGCCTAGCCATGTGTAGGTGGGTGCCATGCACTGCAACAGACAGGCCCTGTCTGACGAACAGTCATGGTAGCACCAGGGAATGCACTGACTCTGTGATAACAAGGTGGTGCAGTGCACAAAACCAGTGTGTCCAGGAGCAGAAGGTCACAAGTTCATGTCTCAGCTGGGGCTATTGCCAATCCAGTCCCCATATTTTACCCACTACTAAACCGTGATAGTAAAGTCAAATCTTTATTGCAGAGAACATAAGCATGGCTCAAACGCCTATAGTTTATCCTACAGAGCACAGACACCATAAACATGCACATTACCTAGAGCAGAGCCTCCCAAATGCAGTCCTGGAGGGCCAAACACCATTCAGGTTCCATGCTGCCTCTGATAAAGATGCCTGTGCTGCATTTCCATGCGCCACCCCCATGGTATGCAGATGTATCTTATGCATATTCATGAGGGACAGCATGAAAACCCGAACAGTGTTTTGCACCGCAGGACTGGATTTGGGAACCTCTGCCGTAAAGCAGCAGCCAACAGGGGCAGACACACCCGCACCCACAGGCCCCATTATCCAAAGCCTCCTGGAGAGGCAGGACTTTGGGCTCTGCGTGCGTCTCCCAATACTAGCACTTGCATACCTTTGTAATGCCACCCTGAACCTGGGAATATGGTACACAGCTATCAAAAGGTTGCTATGATTACTGGCAGATAGCAATTCCTAGGTTAAGTACAATTTTCGGAGTGAGCTGCATCATAGCAACCTTTCTGATGTCTGTGGAGTGTGCTACAGGTCTTGTGTCTGACAGTGTTTACCAATCTGGGGGGTGACTCCTACAGTATTGCGTACCATAGCCATGCCTGCACTGTGCCCAGGACTGGTGTGGTGGCCTGGGCTGCCCAACACCTCTATAGTTGCACAATGCTGGCATAGGTGTGGGGAGTGTGTGTCTGTCTATCCAGTGTGTGGTGGCTGCCAACACCCTCCACAGCCCACACTGCTAGCACTGTTGCCAGTATTGGCCTGCCAATGTGCATAATGAGGAGCAAGGTACCGTGGGAATAGCCTGGATAGGGTGGCCTGGCCTGGCCACATCTGCACAGGGCATAGGGCAATGGCCGGACATTGTAGTGCCCGGTACCACCTGCACGGACAGGGTGGCCATAGCATGTCCTGCTGGGAGGTCACTCTCACCCTGACTGAGCAGTGACCATGGCATGGCTAGGTTCCCCCATAGTTCTATATAGTTTTTCTCTTATGTGATATTTATGGGTTTCCTTTTGGGGCCCAATCACTGACTTATCTGCTTGGTGTGTATGCTGATATCCCCGTTCTGGGTACATGCATCTCCTCCAGGACCATGCACTATGGCTAGCTGGCGGACTGTCTGCAGCTAGTATGTGTCTTTCTGGAACACTGTGCAGGGTGCAGCGGCTGGAGGCTTGCTGCTGGACAATGTCAGATAATGGTGAGGGGCAGCTGAGCATTTCCAGACCTGCCGTCTGTCTGCTATTGCGTTATGGGTGTGTACTGCTCTGCATTGCCTGCCCTGTAGGGTGTTTGATCCCTAGCAGGACTGGGGTGATGGTACCCTCTACTGCCACCATTGCAGGGGGGGTAGAAAGTGGATCTGTGGGCGGGAAATCCTGTCCCCCACCCTGAGCCCCAGAGGGTGGGTTGGGTGGTGGCATGTAATCTCCCTGGTAACCACAGCAGAATGTGGGTGTGGTGCCGTGCAGTCCTCCTGTAGCCAGCCAGGTGTTTATTGGCAGCTCTAGCCCACTGGTTACTTCACTGCCCATGGATCCAGAGGTCATGGGTTCACAACCCACAGTGGGGTTCATCGATAGGGCTGTCTTAGGCATTGCCTATTTTTATTCTATATTAGTGCTGCCAGCAGAACCATCCTCAGGGTACTGTCACCTTAGGGTGGCTCATAAGCGCCCTATAGGGTGCCTTATACGTTGCCCTATAGGGCGCCTTATATGGTGCCCTATAAAGCGTCTTATAAGGTGCCTTATATGCTGTCCTATAGGGGACATTATAGGGTGCCTTGGCAGACAGCGCACTTTAGAATGTGCCCTATGGAGTGCCTTCTAGGGTGCCTTATGTGGCACCTTAGGTTATGCCACTGTGAGGGTGTGTTTGCTGGCAGCACTATTACAGTACAACTAAACTTCCTCACAGCCCAATACTTAACCCTTTCCAGGCCAAGCCCAAAACTTTTGGGATCCAAACTTCTGCCTAAATATTCCTATCAAATGGTATATAATACATGACCATGGCAGAGGGAACGTCACTATTGGGACATATTGAATAAGACAGGTACGATTTTCCTGACATATGCAAACATTACCCGGCTGCAGACTGTGGATTAAAATATTATAGTAGGCTTTCAAAGGGTTACACATGACGCCTCAGTCAGCCTTATTCATTAGGCACACTGGGGAATCGAACCCATGATCCTTGTACCATCGGTCTGTGTAGTAACCATTGTGCTACAGCTCTGTTTCTGTATTTGGGTGTCTGCGTGCCTTCTTACGCTTAACATGCAGTAACGCACCCTGTAACGATCATTGCTGCGCGGCGCGTTATAACTCGCGTTATCACTAACGATGTAACGCCCATGTCCTTTTTTGGCATTTCTTCCACTAACGCGGCTCCTAACACGAATCACACTAACGCAGTTTAGTAAACATACCCCTTAGAGTTTGCCCCTGGCAGCACCTTCAGTAAAAGTATGCATCTGCATACCATCATATATACTTTACACTTTGTGCAATTATGTAAAAACCATTTTGAACACATATATTTCCACATATGTGTGAAAATGACTTTATAAAATTACCCCCAATAGTGGCAATATTCAGTCACTACAGAGGTAATGTTATAAAGTAATTCCTGTGTGCATGTGGCCACATGGGTGCGTAAATGACCTCTTACAAAATACTGACAGCATAAAAGTACATGCTTTGGCATGAATGTGTATGCTTTCCTGGTAGGTGTAGTCTGGGCATTGGTCTGGCCAGAGCACAGGCAGAGTTTCTACATTTGCCTGTGGATTATAAAATACCTTAATCTATGTACCTACTGTATGTGTGTAAAGTATGTGTGATAATTTATACCTGCCTGCAAGCAAGTGTAAGTGATTACGTCCACACTCAAGGCACATTCTCTGTCACATAAGTTAGTAGTTTTTAAAGACAAGTTGGCACCTACTTCTCTTTATGTAATGCAGCTTATATGGGCAATGATGTAGATGCCTACTAGCATGGCATCCTGTTATAAAAGTACAGCTTAATTGAGGCCTGAAAAAGGCATAGCCATACTTGTAATAGCTGAATATCGCTGTTATACATATAGCCAGCAGTGTTGATCACCTTATACATGCGTATATTCAGTGCTATCATCTATTCAGAGAACAGCACTGAATATGCATATTTTTTAAAATGCTGTGACTGGTGTTTTAAAATTATAATCACCGCCACCACTGAATACTGACCTTTTAATGTTTACTTCGAACTGTACTTGAAATTGATTTATCATTGCTTTTCAATGAACTCTTCATACTTGTAAGGTTTCAGGTAAATCCTATTAAATATATTGTTGAAGTACATTACAGCAAGTCAGAAACATTTAAAAAAAGGCAAAACAATTGATTTGTTAATGTATGAGTTCTTTCCAATACTTTTAAATAGCAGTATAAATTAGAATGTGTTCATTAAATCAACGAAGAAAAAGTTATTTTACTCCTATACATAAATACATTTTGAATTTTAAATCTACAGTATGTGGCTGGTGATCCACAGTTGCATGCCATACGTACCCATGCCTTTTTTAGCATTGAGCACCATCTGTTGGGCTGTCCTTTGCCCTGCAAACCAGCTGACTGGTTGAAGCTAAGGTCTAATTTATTTTTGTAAATGACCAGTATATACTATAAAATGTAACACCTCAGATTTTTGTTATTCCGGGTTGTCTCTAAAGGTGTTTATTCCTATGAATGGATGTCAAACCAGTTTCTTCTAATGTATATTTAAACATATAGCAGAGAGGTCTTTGTTATTTCAGCTTTCATTACCTCTAAAGTTTGTCTATTGTTTCACCTGTTGCATGGGGAAAGGACGGCAGTGATGAATTGCATGTAGTAGGTTATTTGTACCAAGAATTGTTGGTATGTACTACTAAATTTACATACATATATGCAAAGAGTTTGTCTGCATTGTAGACTTTCTGTTTATCATCATTTATTGTATAGACAAATAAAACATGTTTAATAAAATATTTATATAAAGGCATATGAAAAAAAACCTATTTAATAAAATATGCAATTTTGCTTTACAATTGCCCAAAAATTAAAATGAAAATTTCTATAAATAGGATAGATGGGATAGTAAATAATTTTCCTCTCCGGTGATGTTTCTCTAATTTATAGTATCACCTTATGGGCATGTGGAGGAAAAGTTTCAAAGTCATTTGCCTGGGTAAATTGGCTTGTCTGAAAGTAACACCCTTACCCTCCACTCTTCTAATGTACATGTAGGTTTCCAAAGGGGTATGTTTACTAAACCGTCTTAACGAGCGCCTGGCGATAGTATGCAGGCTGCCATAAAAGGAGTGGGTGTGTCAGTCTTAATGTAGCAAAACGGGATTATCGCACGCTAACGTGCACTGCGCACATTATCGGGCGAGACGCCGCTAAGCACGTTAATGCGCGGTAATCTTAAGTAGGCGCGCAGACATGCAAGCACAGAAACAGAGGTGTAGCACAATGCTTAATACACTGACTGATGGTACAGGGGTCATGAGTTTGATCCCCCAGTGTGCCTAATGCATATGGCTGGCTGAGGCATTAGCTGTTACATGTAAGTATTGCTTTTTGAGGCATGTTATGTATATTTTAATTAGTGCTGCCAGCAAACACACCCTCCCGTGCCGTAACCGAAGGTGCCGCATAAGGCACTCTATAAGGCACTCCATAGGGCACATTATAAAGTGAACTGTTTGCCAAGGCACCCTATAATGTCCCCAATGGGGCACACTATAAGGCGCTTTATAGGACACCTTAAAAGGCACCGTAGAAGACATCTTATAGGGCGCCCTATAAGGTGCCTTATGAAGCACCTTATGGCTACAGTACTCTGAGGGTGTTTTTGCTGGCAGCACTAATGTACATTAAAAATAGACAATGCCTCGGACAGCCCTATCAAATAGCACCACTGTGGGTGTGAACCTATGACCTCTGGCTCCACAAGCAGTGAAGTATCCAGTGGGCTACAGCTGCCAACAAACCCCTGGTTGGCTACAGAAGAACTGCAGATCACCACACAAACTGTCTACTGTGGTTACCAGGATAGGGTTAACCCACCTGTACCCATGATGCACTGCACATGCACATCATCAGTCTATAGATGATCACAAGATGGGGTATGCACCCCCACAGCACCTCGGACTGGTAGGGGGAACTGACCGTGTGCACCCACACAGCACCTCAGTCTGGTAGGGGGTACAGACCGTGTGTCTTACTGGCACAGAGTAGCTACAGACCGCCATATTGTGCGGGTACTGTGCTCACCCTGAGGGTGAGGTGGGGCACCCAGCACCAGGTCCACAGCACCTTTCATGGCTGATACATGCCATGCTGCAGGTCCCCATCAGTGCTAGTTTATGTGTGATAGGTAGTTCCTGCAGACACACCTAGGATACCTCTGTATGTCTCATTCATGTCTAGCCCTTATGGGCTATGATGCACCCAGAATAGTGCATATCCTGTGTTGGTGCCATGGTCACATGATGTAGGTGAAAGGGGGGGAGGTGGACCCATAGGCAGATTATGTAACACCACCCAACCCACCCTTCGTGGCTCGGGGTGGGAAACAGGATCTCCCACCAACAGATCTACATTCTACCTCTGCAATGGTGGCAGTAGAGGGGACCATCAACCCCAGTCCTGCTAGGGAACAAACATGGCAGTCAATGCCAAACTGTACACATCCATAAGGCAAGGCAGACAGAAGGCCTGGAAACACTCAGCTGCCTCCACCTCTATCTGACATTCTCCAGCAGCAAGCCTCCAGCCGCTGCACCCTGCAAGGTGTTCCAGCCAGACACATACTAACTGCAGACAGTCTGCTAGCTAGTCCATAGTGCACGTTCCTGGAGAAGATGCATGTACCCAGAACTAGGATGTCAGCATACACACCAAGCAGATAAGTCAGTGATTGGGCCTCAAAAGAGAACACACAAAAATCACATGAGAGACATACTATATAGCACTATGGGGGAACCTAGCCATGCCGTGGTCACTGCTCAGTCAGGGTGAGAGTGACCTCCCAGCAGGACATGCTGTGGCCACCCTGTCCATGCAGGTGGTGGCCAGGCACTACAATGTCCGAGCCATTGCCCTATGCCCTGTGCAGATGCAGCCAGGCCAGGCCACACTATCCAGGCTATTCCCACAGTACCTTGCTCCTTATTATGCACATTGGCAGGCCAATACTGGCAACAGTGCTAGCATTGTGGGCTGTGCAGGGTGTTGGCAGCCACCACACACTGGATATACAGACACACACTCCACACACCTATGCCAGCATTGTGCAACTACAGAGGTGTTTGGCAGCCCTGGCCACCACACCAGTCCTGGGCACAGTGCAGGCATGGCTATGGTACACAATACTGTTGGGGTCACTCTGTCAGACACCAGACCTGAGGCACACTCCACAGACATCAGAAAGGTAGCTATGATGCAGCTCAATCAGCCAATTGTGCTTAACGTAGGAATTGCTATCTGCCAGTTATCATTGCAACCTTTTGATAGCTGTGTAGTTTTCCCATGTTTAGGGTGGAATTGCTAAGGTATGCAAGTGCTAGTATTGGGAGATGCACGCAGTGCCCAACATCCTGCCTCTCCAGGAGGCATTGGATAATGGAGCCTGTGGGTGCGGGTGTGTCTGCCCCTGTTGACCACTGCTCTAGGGCAGAGGTTCCCAACTCCAGTCCTGGAGGGCCAAACACTGTTTGGATTTTCATGCTGTCCCTAATGACTATGCATGAGATACATCTGCATACCATGGAGGCGGTGCATAGAAATGCAACACAGCCATATTTATTAGAGGCAGCATGGAACCTGAATGGTATTTGGCCCTCCAGGACTGCATTTGGGAGACTATGCTCTAGGTAATGTGCATGTTTATGGTGTCTGTGCTCTGTAGGGTAAAATGTAGGTATTTTGGGCATGTCTACATCATCTGCAATAAAGGTTCTGTCTGTATTAGCACGTTTTAGTAGTGGGTAAAATATGGGGGCTGAGCTGGCAGGAACCACAGCTGGGACTTGAACCTGTGACTAGTTGCTCCTGAACACACTGGCTGGGTGCACTGCACCACTGCGTTGCCACAGAGGCAGTGCATTCCCTGGGGATACCATGACTGTTCGTCAGACAGAGCCTGTCTGTTGCAGTACATGGCACCCACCTACACAAGGCTAGGCCACGGTCTGCTCTGGGCAGCTGCCACTGCCCCCTCCACCACCAGTACCCCTCTGCCACACTGCTGACATGCCCTTCTGCTGGTGGTGCTGGTGGAGTGCAGTCTCAGACCATCCAGTGTGCAGGTAAGCAGCTGCCTATGGTGCGGGTTCTGGGGTAGGGGTGCCTGCATAGATGTCCACGCTTCCCCCCGGCACCGCCTAGCAATGTTCTGTGCCCTTGGGGGTATCTGCTGGATACTATCGCCTGTGACATTGTGGGAAGTACACTCGTGCCCATGTTGGGCCCTCATCAGTTGCTGTCTGGCTGCACTACTGTTTCAGCATTCCTATGGGCCACCTAGGCATCACCCTAGTCCGCACTGTGGCCCAGCTGCACCACAGCATGTGCCGCCTGCAGCCCTCTTTGTCCCCTTTTTCAGCATCTGTCCAGTTGCCCATTCCGACATGCCCGCCCTGCTGTTGTGGAATATGTGCATGCCATAGGACACCTGCCCAATGGAGAGGGAAAACCCTGCTCAGCGCACTTTCACTGTGGGCTCATTCACCTTGTATGGGGACGGAGCATAGACCCTTCCAAAATTCATATCTTTTTTTGGAGCTTTCTCGGGGGGGGGGAGGGGGGGGTTGATGTTTCCCATTAATATCACTATTGCCCAGCTTGGTTATGGTTTTTTTTCCATTTTGTTCTCGTCATTTGCAATGTTTATTTGCCCTTTTGTTCTGTGCACATGTATCATACTTATCACTTTTTGTACGTTTCTCTGGTTTTGCTGTGCATTGCTGACGGAAATGGTTTCTTTTCCCTTTAAATCAGCTCTAACGCCAGGGTTTTACTGGCGTTAGTTTTCAGCCTCGAATTTCACAGCGTTAGTGTGCTGGGAGCCTCTCCCCTCCCACTCTCCACCCATTGACCCTCTCTCTCCGCCTCTGGGGAGCCTTCCTCTGCCCTCTGGGAGCCTTTCTCCACCCTCAGTGCTCATTTGCGCCGCTGCGCACGTTATCGCACGCTAAGGTACCTCTGCGCCCGATAAAGCACCATTATTGCGCGATAAGGTACCTTATCGCGCGATAACGTGGAAGAGTGCACGTTAAGACTGCTTAGTAAACATACCCCAAAGTTTATATAAATATATTTCATTAATGTATTGTTTTTGTGATTTAAACTGCTTCGGTCAAAATTTTGTTCAAGAAAGACAATATATAATATTGCCTTTAAATTTATTTTGATGGTACTAAGTAAAAATTATTTTCAACTGTTTCCATGGCAACAATGCCTCATTTTTCTAATGGAATGAATCTATATTAGGCTCAAAATCTAAAAATACAAATAGATTCCATTAGGTATCATATAAAAGTGTTTGAAATGAAATAGATTAATATATGTGATCCATATTGAAAGCAAATAATGTTTTAGCCAGTGACTGGCAAATACATAATTTGATTATCCTTTCAGAGATTGCATGGATAGTATCAGGCTCCTTAAATCATTAACAGGTAGAGTTATAACATATTGTATGCGACCCTGTTACTGCTTGCTAACACCATTAACTCGCATTATTAGTAATTAGATCCCATCACAAAAAATGGGACATATAAAATAATGCATGTTAGGGGTATGTTTACTAAAGTGCGGTAATGTCATTCTCATTAGGTTCCGCGGTAAACGTACAGATGCCCATATAAAGGTGTAGGTGGGGCAGCATTATGGCAAGCATGTCAGGTAACGCGCATTATAAGGCACATTATAAGGCACGTTACAAGTGTCACAAGGTAGACCTAGGGCAGCCCGAGAAAATGGAGATCAGCACGAATGATCAGAGGAAAAATGACAGGGTAAACAAAATAATGTCAGATGGTTGCTACAGACAACCCAGGCACACGTGCACAAGGGCCAGGAAGACACACCCAGGTAGCAAAGAAAGGGAATTTGCTTTGCCTGATAGGGATCAGCTGGGTAGAGGTGGAGCCCAAAGACACGAGGATAAAATATGCTCCCAAACAGATAGAAAGAGAGAGGTGTTGAAGCAACAAGGGTCACAACCAGAGAGACCGCGGCGAACACAGCTGAAGCCGTGGAGAGAATGGACTTGGAATGAAAGAGAGAGAGAGAGTGAGAATGAGCTATTGGAACAGCAAGGGAGCCAACGTAAAGGTCTGAAAGAATCCAGAGACCTGTATGAAACATTGGAAAGTCAGCAGCCTGATAGCGTGTATGTGCATGGAAGGCACGAGAAATGTGGGAAGACTGCCATAGCAGGTACCAGTGCAAGGAATGAAAGTAGAGGCTATTTGCTACCTAAGTGGGTAAAACCCCAGAGTAATAGAAATAGCCACACAAAGACAAGCTGTAGAGAAGCTGAGAATAACTTTTCCCCTTGTCACAGAAACCCTAGGAGAAGAGAGGTTTCCTTACCTGAAGAAGCTGAAGATTTTCCTAGTAATTGTGAGCTCCCAGCTTTTGGTAAAGTTCCGTCTAAACCTTTGCAATCTAGGTCAGCTGAGTTACGAGAGCTAGACCTGAGCAGGCTCAGAGCCTACCATAATTACCCTACTAACAAAGCAAGTAAGGATTTGAGTTATTTACTGGGATACCAGCAGGGGCAGAGCTTTGGCAAGCTGAACTCAAAGCCATACGGTATTTCCCAGAAAGGCATTAGTTCAGAGGGAGAAAGAAACTTCCTGTGTGACGGAGCAAGCCAGCCGTACTCTTATCCAACAGCTGATACTAAGAATATAAATGCATGTGAGCCTGAATTAATGGAATGTGAGAATTCAGAGATATCTATAGTTCCTGAACCGATGGATTGTTCTTTAACTGTGATTGAACCGGAGTTCTCTCTAAGATAAATGCTTGATTGTGACCAGAGTTCCAGTGCTGTAACCTGTGTGCTAATTACACTTACTCTCCAACAAACAGCAGACGTGAGCTGTGCTATCAGCAACAAAAGGGGAAGCCTGTATGTGACAGTAAGGCTGTTTATTCTTTTCTTTTGTTTGATGTTTGGAAGCTGAAGTAAGCTATTTGTGTTATCCATTTTACTTTTGTTATATGCCAAAGTTGGCTCTTATTTGTGTTGCCAAAAAGGAAAGAAACCTCAGGGACGGGGAATAAAGCCCTAAACTTGGAATGAAACTTGTTATGTGATTTATACGAAAGAAGGCACAACTATCACCCTCAGAGAGCCAGGCAATACCGGTTCCTACCGATAGGCCTACGGGGGTGTGACACAAGGCACCTCATTATGCACAGTACAAGGCACTTAATAAGGCACTTAATGTGCCTTGTACTGTGCCTAATAAGGTGCCTTGTAACATGCCTTATACTGTGCCCTATAATGCCTTATAAGGATTGTTGGCAACTGTGGTGAGGGTACTATGTGCTAGCAGCACAGATCCGCAGAGATATGACTGTCCAAAGGAATGACAAGTAGTTGTATAGGACAGGCATAAAAAATGGGAACAAATAGAAATCAAACCCATGACCAGTGGGCAGAAAGTCAGTGAACAAACCAGCAGGCTACACCACCATGTTGAGTTCCACAGCAATGTCTGCATACAAGAACACTGCAGGACACCACACAAAATGCCTGTTGTGTGCCAGGATAGGGCAACCCCACCAGTACCCATGATGCAACACAAATACAGAACAGACGTCCACAGCTGATATCGCAGTCTGTAAGTGGGACAAGAGACACAGATAAACATATGCACACACACCATGAAATGGAATGCCCTGAACAAAGCATGCCAAGGAGCGAAGATCCAAAATAGAAAGGGTGGCAGGGGCCTGCAGAGGGGACAGCTGTGTGCATGGTCATTGCACGAGGGCAAAACGGGGAACAGAACCAAAAAGAGGCACATGAGAATCAAACCTACATAACAACAGCATTACAACAGTACTACCAATCCCAACAAGCCAACTACTCACTTGGATAAGAACCATATGTAACAGCTAATATGTGAAAGATAGGCTGCATAGAGGGCACACCATGGTGCACAGCGAAGAGAAGGAAGGCTGTGCAGAGAGGTGACAAAGTTGCAGCCACTGCATGGTAAGGTTAGCAGAACACAAGAAAATAAGAGGAATGGAACATGCTGGGATCAAACCTACAACCTATGGTGGCCCAATGCATGTCTCTAACCAATATGCCAAACAACCACAGCAACTGCAATGCTAATATGTACCACTAAATGGCATGTGTGTATGCAAAGTCATAGCACCATGTGAGGCAGCAGATGGCTGGCACACAGGCAACTGCCAGTGGTCCATAATGGTCAGTGTGGTGATGCAGCAGCAGAGACAAATGTCTGTAAAAAATGTCACACCAAAGCCACTGGTCCATCAACAGATGAGGAGCAAGACAGATCATGTCCAGGAGATGCATGGTGTGCACATGTACACAGTGGGTGCTGCATGTGGAGGACCAAACACACAGGAGTCATGAAATGTCCACAAAGGCATACGTGCCTGGCAATACAGGACACACAAACCAGGAAAAGCATGTACAGCTAGATGTCTGCTAGCCTACACACAGATATATGTAATGGGTGTCAGAGCCTGGCCATGATATCAAGAAAAACAGTGTACATGGCAACATAACCCTCATAATGTACATCAAACCGTGACAATGATTAACTGGACCCCATCAGAGAAATGCAGGGAATGTGGCCTGACAAATGCTACATGGCGAATTGATTCCTGGTCCCCAGGTATGCAGATCAGTGTGAGAACCATAGTGCCACACCAACACATCAACATCTCTGCAGTGGATGATGTGTAGACAAGGAGGCAGGCGCATATCCAATCAGTCCCGCAGTCACCGCCAGCACCAGTGCCAATGAACACCAATGCCAGCTATGTCCAACACACACATCCCAGGCGGGGATGTAGAGGTAGCAGCCTGGGCATGCATGTGCCCAAGTAGTAGAAATGCCCACCCACAAGAAGCCACAATGCTCCAAAACAGATGACATCTAACTGTAGAGGCACATGGGAGCGATGAATGTACCTGTGTCAAAATAGAATATGTATGTGGCCATCAGTGAAACCATCTGTGCATAGGAATGCAGCAGCAGAACGTCTAATACACTACACACATGTTGTGTATGATAGAACACACGCATTGGGCAATGGCCTGAAAGGTTGACTGGCGACACAGTGATGTGAGTGAACCAGATGACACTGACATGCGCTGTCGGTATCATCATCGGAATAGCACAGGAACACACAACTAACAGGGGCACGGTCCAGGCAGGTACACCAAGCTGCCCACATAACCAGAAGGCGATACGGTCAGAACAGAGGATACCTACAGATGTAATGCCATACTGCCATATAGCAATGTAGATCTGAAGTGCACAGGAAAATGCAGAAACATTAACAAAATGTCATGTCTCAATGTCCCAGCACCAGCCCTCAACTGTGTAGACCATATGTATGTGTATCAATGGGTCCTACAGCAGTGTAGATGGCCAGTCAAAAGTCCGTGATGTGTGTGAGAATCAGCAGACATCAGTTACGCATGTACAGAAATACCTTTAATGACGAAATGTGAGCAATAACAGTTACACAAGGCAAAAGGAGGACATGGAAACAGGTAGGAAATGCACATGTTGCCAAAGAACAAACATAGCCAAACCTCACAGACATAGAGGTAGAACCATGCAGAAGGCCTGCTGCAATGGGTGTTGTGGATACAGAAGCATCACATATATGCCAATGAACAGGTTATGCACAACTTAAGGCAGAAAAATGAGACACCCCCTGCACCACGGCTAAGCTAATGCTGCAATGTCAGTGGCACAATGCTATGTCACATGGAGGTTTGGGCAGACATGCATTGATGGGGAGGTAAATCAATGTACAGTGACACATCTGTAGAGGAACCACACACAATAACATGTATGTGGAGTTAGAACGAAAGGACAAAAATGGTGCACGAACCCACACAGAATCCACGTAGGCACATGTACCATTGCAAACCTGGAATCAGGTTGATGCACATGCACCATGTACATGAAACCATGACTGAGTGCTGCCCCAAATGAACTGTAACACCCCCTGCGAGGGTCAAACACCAATCACAGATGGTGGCACGCATCACAGTGGCAAACAATTTGTCATGTTCAAGTACAAGGTAGCCAGACACAGCAACAGGGCCTACAGGATGTTCCCCCCATGGCACACACATGACTGAATGCAACTGTCCACACAAACATATGTAGATATACTGCACTGCAGGTCACACACATGGCCCACCCACATCAACACATTGTCAGATAGATGCACAACATACAGTGAGTATGTGACATCCTGCTGTATATGTTTGGACCAGTACTGCGTGTCCATCATGATGACCACCACAGGGCAAATTATCACGTAAAACAGGTGTCGGGTTGCTAGGTCTGAGATTTCAAATAAATTGTTTTTCCACCTTATCACGTTTTGTACTGTGTGTCATCATGATGACCACGACACACGGCCAGAGTACGGCAGCAATGTTGTGCCAGTTGTCCCTGTTCGGCACAAAGTATTAGTCAAACAATAATGTCCATCATAGGCGTGTGTCCCACTCACTGAGGCCCATCACCCAATGGCACCATCCCCCAGGGATCATTGCATCAAGGTGCTCTGTCCACCAATGGTACTGTGATGGGTAGGCCAGCTGCAATGTAGATGATATGCCGTGTGTGTTCACTGCACCCTGTGATAGAGGAAGGAGAAACAGGTCATGGTATGCTGTACACAAAATAAGGTCACAATGGAGAGAGAAAAACCACAATATGTACATAATGAGATCTCAGACATGTACACAGGACATGATCACAACAAAGAGCACAGTGCGTGTTGGCCACAGCTGGAGATGGCACGGCCGACCAGGTTGCCATCTCGACATGGCCATCTATGGCCATGTAACACAGGCTGCCCAGTGGGCCACAGCATGTCCAGCAGTGTTGGTGCACACAGATCCTACAGAGGTCCACGACAAAACAAACAGCCCATAAGAAATATTTGAAGTGTGATGGGAGTCAAAACAGATCAAACATGCAACGTACCGTCTGTGTGCAGCAGGTATCTAATAGGGACTGTATGAGGCAGGCAAAGGCCACAAGAGGTCACAGTAAAGGTAGAGTGTGTCACTGGAATGTGTGGATTCACCGTGGCTGCATGTCGAGCAGGCAATGCCACATGTTCAAGGTCTGGTGAGATCCATGAAATGGAAGCGTTGATGCATAGTGGACTTAGTGGACTGGCAGCAAACAGGAGACAGATCAGTAGAAAACATAGAAGACATGCGTAAATACATGCGCACAATGTACACAAGAGCACCAGCACAGGGTTAGAGATAGAGTAGTGAGCATCACTGCACAGGTGTCCAGGCACATCCCATCACCAGGCAACGCACAAGGGTAGCAGAGAGTGTGCCATCACATAGATACGTCCCAAAAACACAGACACACACACACACAGTGAGATGGGGAGAGCATGCCGCCAGTAGCATACGGCCCCTGTGAGCCCAAGCTGAGACCAGTGGAGGCAAGCATCACAGTCCATGCAAGGAGACACTGATGTTGTATAATGGCACAATGCTAGGGAAGGGGTGTATGTGCTGCCCGCCACCACCACACCCTGTGCCTGCAGACACACACAGCTCCATCACAGTTGCCACAAATACAGTTATGAAAACCAAGAACCTGACCTGAACTAATGGCCATATGGTTGCCAAACCAAACATGTGGGGTAGGGAGGCGCAGGCCAAACAGGTGCACAACAACATATGTGCAGTGGACAGAGAACAATAGAAATGTGCTATGCCGCAGTGCACCCACAGTACATATACCGCTATGTTCACCCAACACAGTTACCTGCAAGTTGAAGGACATACTCACAGTTACCACTGCACCGCTGCGATGGCCATGAACATTGGCTACTCCTGGGGGTGTAAAGACAGAAGGTAAACTTACATATGTGCAGAGAGAGGCCAGAAACATACACTGCAGCATGTACATGTAGAAAAATATGCATATCACCACATATGCAGGACTTACATGAGAACAGCTCCTCGATCAGACATTGCCTGATCGCTGTCCCTGCACGTATGTCATCATGGCCACCTGCAGGAGGGCACAGTGGATCCTCCTCAAGATCCTCATTAATGTAGACCCAGATATTGTGCCTGAGTGCAATGTTGTATAGGATGAAACAGGCCAGAATGATCTGTGCCACAGTCATGGCTTTGTATTGTAAGGCCCCACCAGTCCTATCCAGACACCTGAAGCAACTCTTCAAAATGTCAAAGGTGCACTCGATGACTGAGTGGCTGGAGGCATGGGCCTCATAGTACCTCCTCTCTGCATGTGTCCGTGGTAGACACACAGGGGTCAGTAGCCAGGCACGACAGCCATATCCCGCATCACCTGCAGACAGAAATGTGGTAAGGTCAATCATGAACTGGTGGTCACACAAGTGCGCACAAGCATCTATCTGCGAAAGGTCAACAGATACATGACAACACATACAGATGACGTCTCATAATGGCACACGGCAGCTGTGCACCAGCATTTGGGGGTATGAAATACACGACATGGGGGTGGGGCAATGAGGGCAGCACCCACCAATAGTAACCAGACCAATCACATCACCAACCACCTGCAGCCCACACCCACGAGTAGCATCCCTGAACGCAGCAGGCAGATACATGGCAGTGCCCCAGGAATGGGACAGAGACCAGCATGTGTGCAATAATGTGATGGCCATGGTACAGTGAACACACACATGCTGGCACAGTAACATATACAGTAGGGGTGTAGCCAAGATGGGTGAAACTACACACAACACTGCCCAATGCAGAGAAGACATGTGGGATATAATGTCGCATGGCAATGCCAGCCACGTGATTCTACAGATGAGTTAAATGGGGATGGCCCCCCAACACACAGAACAGCATGAAAACGAATATGTGAGCCAACCCAGCCCCCCCTTCAGTAGCACACACACACACCTTGCAGACAGAGTCAACTTGGAACACACAACCCAGACCGACACATGTACATTGGAGTATGTGTGTGAGTTCAGGCTGTGAACAGAAAGTGATGGCAAACAATCTGTGTGTCACACCACCATGGAGGACCATACCAAAAGACATATGCAGTACAGCAGCGGCAACTGGAAATAGTATAACCTGCATTTGTACCGGGACACACAAATGAGCAGTGACGCACATATGGCCAACATAGTTACATCTGTAAACACACAAACATATGTGTCCATGTCCCCTGTGACAGTGACATGGCATGCTGGAAGACACAGCCCCACACAATGTCAGTGATGCACAACCACAATACAGGGAGAGGCATGCAGGGGTCATAGTCAGCAATGGGACCACGTGTAAGAGACATCGGATGGGCAGTGATATGCCACAGCATGACGGACTGTGTCTGTAATGTGTTCTTCAAAAACGTCTGAGGTGCAGCATGCCATGTCATGTGTGTCACAGAGGATATGCAGTCAGAAAGCCCGAATGGAACACCAAAAGTAACCCTGTCCCACGTGTGCGAGGTGCAGTGCCCACAGGACACAGACACAACATGAACATGTTAGAGATGGCTAATAACCACCCAGCAGAACACAGTCCCCATATTATCTGGCCTCAAATTGCCTGAATAGTGCCGAGTGTTGCAGGATATGGGAGTCATGGGCGGACCCTGGAAACCAGGGAACCACATTCAGAATACGCATAGTTGCATCACAAATAACCTGAACATTCAAGGAATGGTAGTGTTTGCAGTTGCGGAACACCACCTCCCTGTCTCTGGGCGGGACAAGGGCAACATGTGTGCAATCAATAGCTCTCATCACGTGTGGTATCCCTGCAATCTGATGGAATGCTTGGCCCAGGGCCCCCCACTGTTGCCCACTGTTAGTAATTGTAATGTAATTCCTAACCCAGCTGACAATGGCCCACAGTACCTGATGGAGACTTATCTCCCTCCCCAGCACCCACCCACCCCTGGGGAAATTGTAGTTTTATAGGTACTTGGACATCTTAGAGGAAAGGGGCTGCTCTCAGGTGCAGCTCTTAATCCAAATCAGTCATACACAGAGGACCTGTGATTAATTAGCTTCAGGTACACAGGGTGTATTAGGGGTATTAGATACACTTTTATTAGTATAAGCATCTACACCAATCCTTATTATATACCGATTTAAAAGACCTAAACACAAGCTTTAAACTAAGATGCAGTCAGAGGTCCAGCAACGAGATGGGGGTTCTCCAGTCTTTTGCATCGAGTGTCACATGTATGATTATCTCCCAGTTGGTGAGAGGTCCTACATATGCACTAAGTGCAGGGAGCTCTTTGCTCTCAGGGAACGAGTCCGTTCTCTAGAGGCTAGAGTAGCAGACCTGGAAGACATAAGAAAGACAGAGAAGTACATGGACGAGACCTACAGGGATATAGTCCTGAAGTCCCACCTCCAGTCTGGCAGCATCCCTGTTGCCATGGAGGAGAGAGGTCACGTGACAGGAGAGCATCACCCTGGTGTGGCAGGAAGTGATCCTGTAACTAGGACCTGTCCTCCAGGTGATGTAAAACCCTCTCGCACCGAGGACGTTTCTCCAGGGCCATGTCCCCATGAGGGGAGGGTCAGGACAGCTGTTATAGTTGGTGATTCAATCATTAGGAATGTAGATAGCTGGGTGGCTGGTGGACGTGAGGATCGCCTGGTAACATGCCTGCCTGGTGCGAAGGTAGCAGATCTCACGCACCGCCTAGATAGGATCATAGATAGTGCTGGGGGGGAGTCTGCTGTCTTGGTACATGTTGGTACCAATGACATAGGAAAATGTGGTAGGGAAGTTCTGGAGGCTAAATTTAAGCTTTTAGGTAGGAAGTTGAAATCCAGAACTTCCAGGATAGCGTTCTCCGAAATGCTTCCTGTTCCACGTGCAGGACCCAAAAGACAGGCAGAGCTCCGGAGTCTCAATGCGTGGATGAGACAATGGTGCAAGGATGAGGGTTTTGGATTTGTTAGGAACTGGGGAACATTCTGGGGAAAGGGGGGGCTCTTCCGAAGGGATGGGCTTCACCTTAATCAGGATGGGACCAGACTGCTGGCATTAATCTTTAAAAAAGAGATAGAGAAGCTTTTAAACTAGAAAATAGGGGAAAGCCGACAGTCACCCAGGAGCGCACGGTTCGGACAAAGGTATCCTTGAAGGATACTACCAAAAGCAGTGAGGTTCCAAAAGGGAGTATAGTAGCCCAAATGCCCTTGAGTAAGGAGCAGACAGAGCATAAAGATTCCCAATTACCCATGCCTACCAATAGCCAGATTAATATTAATAAAATACAGTCTCTAAAATGCTTGTATGCCAATGCTAGAAGTCTAAACAATAAGATGGGAGAATTAGAATATATAGCATTAAATGAGAGGTTAGATATGATTGCACTCTCAGAGACATGGTGGAAGGAGGATAACCAGTGGGACACTGTGATACCTGGATACAAACTATATCGTAATGATAGAGCTGAACAAATTGGTGGAGGGGTTGCGCTCTATGTTAGAGAGGGCATTGAGTCAGAAAGGATTAAAGTTTTGCAGGGAACAAAATATGCTGTAGAATCTCTATGGATTGAAATTCCATTTATGAAGGGGAAGGTGATGGCAGTGGGAGTATACTATCGACCACCTGGCCAGAATGAACAAATGGATGATGAAATGCTCAAAGAAATCAAGGAAGCTAACAAAAGCCACAACAGAGTAGTAATAATGGGTGATTTCAATTACCCCGGTATCGACTGGGACAGTGTCACAGCAGGACAAGCTAAAGAGATAAAGTTTCTAGATGAAATAAATGACTGCTTCTTGGAGCAGCTGGTTCATGAACCGACCAGAGGGGAAGCCATACTGGACCTAGTCCTTAGTGGAACGCCAGATCTGGTGCAAGAAATAAGGGTGTTGGGACCACTTGGCAATAGTGATCATAGTATGATCATGTTTGATTTAATCAGTGGAGGACAGATAGTAAAGGAATCCACAGTACTACCTTTTAACTTTCAAAAGGGTGACTATGATAGAATGAGGAATATAGTTCGGAAAAAACTAAAAGGAGCGGTTCCAAAGGTTAAAGACTTACAGCAAGCTTGGGTGTTATTTAAAAATACTATCCTCGAAGCCCAGACCAGCTGTATTCCATGCATTAAGAAAAGTGGAAGAAAGTCCAAAAAACTGCCAGCATGGTTTAAAGGTGAGGTCAGAGAGGCTGTTGCTGCCAAAAGAGCAACCTTCAGAAAATGGAAAAAAGAGCCAAATGATGAAAACTGGAAACAGCACAAGCACTGGCAAGTTAAATGCAAAGCATTGATAAGGCAGGCAAAGCGGGAATTTGAGAAGAAACTTGCTACGGAAGCAAAAACACGAAATAAAGACTTTTTCAAGTACATTCGTAGCAAAAGGCCTGTGAGAGAGTCAATTGGACCATTAGATGATAGAGGGGTAAAAGGGGCAGTAAGAGGAGACAAGGCTATAGCAGAGAGACTGAATGAATTCTTTGCTTCGGTCTTTACTGAGGAAGATGTAGGGGTGTTACCCAAGACTGAAGTGGTATTTAAAGGTGATACTGCAGAGGAATTGAGAGAAATATCGCTACACCGGGAAGATATATTACAACTATTTGATAAACTGAATAGTAGCAAATCACCTGGACCGGATGGTATACATCCCAGAGTGTTGAAAGAACTGAAATATGAGATTGCAGACCTGTTATTGGTAATCTGTGAACTTTCATTAAAATCATCTGTAATACCTGAAGATTGGAGGGTCGCCAACGTAACACCAATTTTTAAAAAGGGTTCCAGGGGTGACCCGGGAAATTACAGACCGGTGAGCCTGATGTCAGTACCAGGGAAAATGGTAGAAGCCATCATAAAGAACAAAATTACACAGCATGTAGATAGTCATGGCCTAATGGGAGACAGCCAACATGGCTTTAGACAAGGAAGATCTTGTCTTACTAATCTGATCTGTTTTTTTGAAGGTGTGCATAAACAGGTAGACAAAGGTGAGTCGGTTGATATAGTGTATCTGGACTTTCAGAAAGCTTTTGACAAGGTCCCCCATCAGAGACTTTTGGCGAAGCTAAAAAGTCATGGGATAGGAGGCAGTGTACTATTGTGGATCGGGAACTGGTTAAAAGATAGAAAGCAGAGGGTAGGGCTAAATGGCCAATATTCCCAATGGAAAAAGGTGAATAGTGGAGTACCCCAGGGATCTGTACTGGGTCCGCTACTTTTTGACATATTCATAAATGACCTGGAAAAGGGAATAACTAGTGAGGTAATCAAATTTGCAGATGACACAAAACTGTTTAAAGTTGTTAAAACCCAAGAGGATTGTGGAAAACTGCAGGAGGATCTGGATAAATTGGAAGACTGGGCATCCAAATGGCAGATGAAATTTAATGTGGACAAGTGCAAAGTTATGCACCTAGGAAAGAACAACCCACACTATAGTTACAAGATGCAAGGCTCCACATTAGAAACCACCACCCAGGAAAAAGATTTAGGAGTCATCGTGGATAACATGTTAAAACCCTCCGCCCAGTGTGCAGCGGCGGCCAAGAAAGCAAATAGAATGCTAGGTATCATAAGGAAAGGGATGGAGAATAAAACAAAGGATATTATAATGCCTCTGTATCGCTCCATGGTACGACCGCACCTTGAATATTGTGTGCAATTCTGGTCACCGTATCTTAAAAAGGACATAGAGTTATTAGAAAAAGTACAGAGAAGAGCCACCAAATTGGTGAAGGGGATGGAAGGCTACTCCTATGAAGAGAGGCTAAAAAGGTTAGGGCTCTTTAACCTAGAAAAGAGGCGGCTGAGGGGAGATATGATAGAGGTGTATAAATTAATGAATGGAGTGGAACGGATAAACGTGGATAAATTGTTTACGCTATCAGAATATAGAAGGACTAGGGGGCATGTAATGAAGCTACAGGGTAAACTATTTAAGACAAATAGGAGAAAATATTTCTTCTCTCAACGTGTAATCAAACTCTGGAATCTGTTACCGGAGGATGTAGTAAGGGCTGTTAGTATAGCTGGGTTTAAAAAAGGTTTGGACAAGTTCCTGGAGGAAAGGTCCATAAACCACTATTAAAAAGGGACCCAGGATATCAATGCTTGGCCTAGTACAAGCACTGCAGAACCTGTGTCTTTTGGGGAAACTGCTAGGTACGTATGACCTAGATTGGCCACTGTTGGAAACAGGATACTGGGCTTGATGGACCTCGGTCTGACCCAGTATGGCATTTCTTATGTTCTTATGTTCTTATGTTCTTATGAGACAGTGCGAGAAGGTGGGCCTGCTCATCAACCCCACTGTGGCCATAGAGGATTGGAAGCAGCCAGAGGCAAAGAAATGTAGGGCAGACAGGAGCTTGGCCAGTCCCGGTATGGCATGTGACCAGGCAGTCCAGGGATTAAGGTCAGGTCTCAGATCCTCATAGAGCTCCCTAATAGCTCCTGTGCTCAGACGGTAGAGGGAGATGACCTGGTCCTCATGAATGTCCTGGAGCAGGGGCCTGGGTCTGTAGAGGTGAGGCAGGCGAGGGCGTGCCTCAGCACGCCTAAGGTGCCATGCTGAACATACCTCAGCCTGTGAAGCCTCCACAGCGGCAGGTCGGTTTTGCAGCGGGACTGCACCTATGCCCAGTTCCACAGCCCCAAGTACACCACCTCCCTCATCAGGAAACTGTAGCTCTTTGACTCCCAGCAATGCCACCACTGCACAACCTGCATGGTCAGTGTGAGCCATCATGGGCAGAGGCCTTGAGCGATGTGGGGAGCTAAATATGTTGTAGGGCATGGTAACTAATAAGACCCAATATAACACAGCTGCAGATGCAGTAATGCACACAAGCAACAGGCTTGCAAACCACACAGTATGTACGGAAGTGGAACCTCGTAGCACATGCACTAGCACGAGTACCATAACACAGAAGAGCACCTCATGATTGGATCATGTGGAGTTCATGTAGGAAGGGCGGAGCATGCGTAGGAAGGGGAGGGGCATGTGGCATGTCCACACGCGCGTGCACATGCACAACATATGCGTAGATGCAATGCGTGGGGTACCTATGCACGGCGGAGCGTGCTGTAGCGATGGCATCACACACTGAGTAAAACTACATATCAGAAACAAAAGATGCGTGGCACCAAATATGGAAGAGGACACAGCACCCGTGGATGTAGGGGCAGACAATGAAGAGGTCCAAACATACAGAACGTGAAGCGCACAGGTGCATAATGGCGTAGAGTGCATAGGAATGCATGTTATGCTCAACATGCACGTTGCACGCATGCATAGCGTAGAGCAACACCGAAGGGGGGCAGGGCTTATACAGCATGCCATGACACATGCGCAAGATGTGACCTACGCCACCCCATTGGCAAAGGAACGCGCGTAGAAACACACGTTGCGCAGACTGCACGTCAGATGAACCACGCACCACGTATTTAAAGGGGGCACAGAAGGTCAGCAATGGCGGCACACGATGGCACAGAGTGGAGCACGAGAGATGATCGAGAGTGACCCAAGCAGCCGCCAGTCAGCTGTGTATCCTACAGAGGAGGAGCCTGAGGGGGGCGAGGCAGGCCCATCCAGCCACAGCCAGGGGGTGCAGCAACAACGTGGAGGTGTGGCAGGTGGCAGGCGCTGTTGCAGGCCAGTGCCGGATGACACCAGAAAGAGGGAAGCCTGCTACAACCAAGAGGAGAATGAGCTCCTCTTGGCAGCCGTCCTGAAGCACTACGAGGTGCTGTTTGAGTGGCTCAGCAGCACCACCACCATTAGCCAGAGAAATGACAGATAGGAGGAGGTCACGACAGCAGTGGCCACAGCAGGGGGACCTTCCCACGATACTGAGAGTATTAGGAAACGCTTCTGCGACATCGAGCACTCGGTCCGGGCTCATGCCATCACTGAGAGGCGCCATGCCCATGCAACAGGAGGGTGTGCACCACACAGAGCCACACTGTCACCACTGGAACAGCAACTGGCCAACAGACTGGGGCCCATCTACCTCCACGGCCTGCCGCCCGAGCTGGATACAGTGGACCCACGTGCAGGTGGGACAAAGGAATGTATTCTAGGGTGTGCCAACACACGGGGGTTGGGGGTAGGCCGGGGACAGGTCATAGCCATAGGACCATGCACGGACAGGGTACCAAGAGGGATAATGGGGTCACCAGTGACAGGTGCAGCAGAGTGGCCATGGGTTATGGCAGCAGTGAAGGCCCATGTGGCATGTCATAGACATCTCACTGGAGACCTGTGACAGCAATACAACAGCTGAGGGTGGCTGGCACAGGCTGGGCCACACTGGAACCAGGGGGCCATGGGAGTGTGATGTGACAATGGTGTACATGGGTGAGGGTGGGTGGGCGTGAGGCAGCAGGCACAAAGGGGACAGACAGGGGCAGGGATCGTTGACTACCCATGCACAGTGGAGCCACACTGGAGGGAGCGGGGGGGCAGCATAGCACCCAGTGATGTAGGGTGTGTTGGTGACAGTGTCCCCTTACACCCATGTGTGCGGTGGGTGGTGGTGGTGGTATGGTTGCGATGTGTGACGGCAATCAATGGGGTGGGTGTCCCAAGGTTGGTAGGGTGGGGGGCAAGGGGGATGCGAGGGCAGCCCTGGATGCTGGACACAGGGAAAGCCACCATTCAGGGGGTGGTGTGGGTAGGGTGGATGGCGCGGCAAGGCCAGACCCATGTGGCACACACGCATCCATGCACCCACACTGCACAGCCACCCAATGTGGAATGCTGGTTGCGCCAACATGGCCCCATGCTGCCACGGGGCATGCACCCCTGTGCACAGATCCCTGACACCACAGGGCACACCTGTCCCAGGCAATGGTGGCCCACCAACCCCAGCAGTACGCCATCAGTCCCAGCAGTGTATGCGGCCCGTATCCAGTTTCACGCATACACATCCACCAGTGAGGTGCCGCTGACACCGGGGACACATACAACTGATGGTGCACCACATGCCCCCACCCCAGAACAGTCCCTGGCCACATATACACAGCTGGGGATGGCCCCAATTGCCCTATGTATCCTGCGGCCCACCCCACCTGGCAGGCCGCGATGGGACAAGTACATGTAAGTGGCTGGCCAGGCATGGCACAACTGAGCTGTGTACCCTCACCCCCCACAGGTGACATACATGCCATGGAGGCGGCTGCAGAGGTGGAGCCCCCTGAGCCCAGACCATGTCCCCCGTCTGAGGTGGCACAGATGTGGAGGTGCCCAAGGAGGACAAGGCAGCACTGGAGATGGAGGGGGATGCAGCAGTATACCACCCCTCAGAGGATGGTGCAGCAGAAGACAAGGCAGGCAACAGCAATGTCACGATGGGGGCTGCAGCTGGTGGTGCAGCTGGACCACCATCTCCAGGTACAACACCACAGCCCACACAGGCAGCCTTCCTAGAAGATCATCGGGGAGATGTGTTCCCACTCCGAGGCAGTGCATGAGGATGCAGAGGGTGAGTGGCCGATCAGTCTGGCCACGCCATTTCATGTGTACAGGTGGAATGTGCAACTCATGTCTCACAGCTTCCACCGTGTCTCACCCACAGGCATACAGATGGCATTGCGCGAGATGGCGGCGGGACAGGACCACCTGTGGCATGAGGTGCAATGCCAACAACTGGTGCTGGGCGGCCTCCTCTGCGAGGTGCGGACACTGAATGACACAGCAGGGTCAATGGCAGCCAGCATCGCCAGGATGGTGGCGGTGCACGAGGCCATGTTGTCATATATGGACCAGCCGGTCACAGCACCACCAGTGGCAGAAGTGGCACCCGCCCCATGTGGTGCTTGGGGATGTGGCAGAGGATGGAGGGGGGAGTGTGGGGGGTTACGTGTGCACAATAAATAATGTCATCACAGGTGTAACTTGTGGCCACATGTCCATGCCTTCAGCTAAATGGCCCATGTCCCCCTGTCACACATGTGGCCACTCTGGGCACATGTCCCTCGCACTTTCCTGTTCAGGGTGGCCCCTCCCCTAACAATCCCTGCTGGTCATGACCTGGGCCTCCCCTGCCCTCCCCGCCACCCCCACACACATAGCCATCACCCAAAATGGCCATGTCTGCCACCACACCCTCCCCTGTGCCCGCACCCCCCAGACCTCCCCTGGAACTCAGCCCTGTCATGCACATCCCACCCTCCCCTACCATATCTGTGCCGCAACCCGCACACAGGTCCCTGCCCTGGGTGTTTTGTGACCCGCCCACGTGTGTTCGTGTCCCCTGACACTTGCAATATATCCAGGCCATGGCACATCCCCCGCCCCCTGGCACCCCAGTGCCACCTATCCTTGCCACCACCACCACCCCCGGTGTAACCACCACCCCTGGGTTCATGCAGGCCCATTCTGTCCCCATGGATAGCCCAGCCAGACGGGACATCTGTGGCGGCGCAGCCTGTCTGTCCGATCCGCCCCATGCCCGCCAGTGCCACCATCGCTACCGTACCTGCATGCACCGTACTGAGCAGGACCCATGTCCATCCTGCAGCACCTCTGCTGCTGGTGCCCCATGCACATTGCGCCCCACCTACTGGTCTGTCCCTGCCCCACAGTCACCCCATCCACCTCCATCCTCGCCCTCCACCCCTGCCCCTGTGCCACTGGCATACCGTACTGCATACGGGTTCCCTGCTGTCCCCCCCTCCCCCTCATGGCCCCCCACTGCCCTCTCTGCCAAACCCCAACCCTCTCCCCACTCCCCTGTCCCCCACCCAATAGTGGTCCACACTGGGTCGCAGCCCCATCTATGCCCTCTGGGGTCTGTGTCCCCAAACGTAGGTCCACCCACACCACTGATCCTACTAATGTTTGGGCCATCCCCTGGGCCTGTCCCCAGTGGATGTTCCGCCCTCACCATCATGATACCTCCTGGTATCAGTACACCCTGGGGGACACACAGGGACATGTACACACCTGGCAATCACACCCCACATGCCATGTTACAAAATGAGACACTGGGATGCTGTTATCATGGCAACAACAGAGGTTTATTTACATTAGGGGGGTTGCATAAGCATGCTTTATGCTTCTGAGGGCCCTAGCCCTGCCACGCCCTACCCTGCTGGTATTGTCAGCCCTGGGGCACAGGGCGCCAGAGGGCAGGGGTGACATTGGTCTGGCTGGCACTCACACCCCCTGGGGGCCGCCCTGGCCAGGTGGCTGGTCAGCTGTGCCTGCTGTATGTCACACAGCATGCACAGCTGGTCATTCACCATGCCCATGGTCACTGCCATCTGCCCCACAGCTTGACTCTGCTCCCACAGGGCATATGCCTGCATGCGCATCGCTACAGCCATGCGGAGGCCACACATGCACCCACACAGACACACATCGCCCCTTGTCTGTGTGGCTGCATGTGCGGCCTGCCATCCCATGCTGATATGCACAGGCTCTGCGCCTGGATGGGGTATGCCACCGGTGCCATGGGTCAGATGGCAGGGGCCCCCAGTAACCTGTGATGGCCTGTGCCGCTCTAGGCTGGCCATGCCAAGACCATAACACCAGCATGGATAACACACCTCTATAAGGAGGCCTGGAGCATCTTGCAGGTAGGGCAGGGCTATGGAACTGCAACAGGAGCCAAGACCATAACACCAGGATGGATAACACACCTCTATAAGGAGGCCTGGAGCATCCTGGGGGTAGGGCAGGGCTACAGGGCTATGGAACTGCAACAGAAGCCAAGACCATAACACCAGGATGGATAACACACCTCTATAAGGAGGCCTGGAGCATCCTGGGGGTAGGGCAGGGCTATGGAACTGCAACAGGAGCCAAGACCATAACACCAGGATGGATAACACACCTCTGTGTTGGGGCCTGGTGCATCCTGGGGGTGGTGCAGGGCTATGTAACTGCAACAGGAGCCAAGACCATAATACCAGGATGGGCAACACTCCTCTATAAGGAGGCCTGGAGCATCCTGGGGGAAGGGCAGGGCTATGGAACTGCAAGAGGAGCCAAGACCATAACACCAGGATGGGTGACACACTTCTATAAGGAGGCCTGGAGCATCCTGGGGGTAGGGCAGACCTGCAAGCATCAGCTGTGCGGACTGCATTGCTCCTGGTTTTACCCCAAAGAAATGTCCTTTCCACTTGTTGTGCATGCTTGATATTTGATGTAGTTGCTGACTACTGTGTTGAACTCCTTGCTTGGTGTGCCTGTCCCCATGCACTTACCTCATGTGGGTAGTCTGCGACCATATTGTAGCGCCTTGTGAGGTGCACCCAGGTCCTCCTTACCCTGCTGAGGTCCTGCCAGTGGGAGGAGCCTGGGAGCAGGCGCCCCTGGCGGCTGCAGATCTGCTCCGCAAGCAGATATAAGTCCACATGGGAAAATGCAGGCTTCCTAGATCTGGTGGCCATCTTGTATGCCTCATGTGGTCAGTTCATCCATGATGCAGTGGAAGCGCACATGAACAGTGCAGGCATTGCTAGGCACCTTGTCACGCGCTTACCTTGCTTGGGTTTTGTGTTATTTCCTGGTGTGCTGTGCCATATTCGCCATATTCTGTTTGTACATGTGATTCCCTCCACTGGGATTTGAACCCACATTACATTGTTATGAGACATATTTCCTCCCACTGCGCTACACACACACCATTAGGCTGCTCTGTCGGACCATGATCTTGTGGGCATTGTGGCTTAACATCACAATGTGTCAGGCTTATCATGCTCGCTTTAGGCATACTTTGGTTACAGCACCTTGTAGCGCGCCTTGCCCTCGATACGCTACCAAACGCATCATAGGTCTCCATAAGGCATAGGCATGTCATACGGCACCCTAATCCATGCTCCTGGACATGGTGTGTTCTAGGGTTCTTGTGGTTTCTGTGCCGTACATGGCGCCTTAGTGTGCGCCTTGGTGGCTGCCATATTGTATGGCGCCATATCGTTCCCCAGGTGCTTTGTAAGGCGCCATACAGGGCACCTTCTCTGGGTCTCTAGGCATGGTGCGGGACTAGGCACCCCTGGACAGGTCACATTTGGGGGAACTCGGGGATATGGTGCTAATGGTTACAGTGCCCTAACAAGGTTAGATGCCCTCGGTTAGTGTGCCCTATGGGCTGCAAGGTGCCTCAGCTTAACATGCATCACCTAGGGGCATTGGGACAGCTGTCACCCTGGCACTGGGAGGTCATGGGGGGGGGGCAGAACTGCACAGGTGACTGACGGGGGGGACTGCAGGTGCCATATCTGTGGCCATCCCATGTTGCTGTCAGTACAGTAGACCAACATGTTGTGGGTGACTGTACCACGGCACAGGACTCTGTCAATGTGACATGCTTGTGTGACAGTGGGTGGCAGTTGATGGGTGTATGTTTCTTCTGGTGGGGGTGGTGGTGGCAACATAGTTGAAATGGTGGGTCAACAGCAGGGTGGTGGTATCATGCAGATCGGGCACAGGCGGGGACGCACACAGAGGCACAATGCAGGACAGGGTACTGGCGCATGCTATGGGGTGACAACCTGCACAGGCAGACAGGACTATGTACAGCTGACACACGCAGATGGATGGACAGCGGGACTGTGTTTCAACTGTGGCATAGCTGTTGGGAGCTGGCAGTACCAATACGCGAGGGTACGACTATTGGTGGCAATGAAAATTATACTGGTTGCTACAGCATGAGGGGAAGTAACAACAGTGAATCTGACCCATGGCCACTGTTTGTAGCCTCATTGTACTGGCCAGAGTTCTTTACCTCTCTGCCCTTTTGGACTGGCTGGGTAGAGGGGGACTGAAGTTCAGCACACAGCCATCAGCTGTGTGCACAAGGATAGGGTAGCTGCACCAACACCCATGATGCATTGCACATGCAGAACATGTCTATACATCTGATCTCCACATGATGTCTGCACCTCTCTGTTTCTCAAGCTTGGTATACCGACCTGCCAGGGCATCATACTGCCACAGAGTAGCTACAGACCCTGCCATTCGGCAGGTTCTGTGTTCATCCTGATGGTACAGGTGGGAGCACAGCACTGGGTACACAGTACACGTGGTGCAAAAGAAAGGTCCTGCTATATGTCCCCATTCTTACCAGTGGGTGATAGGTGTTTGTAACAGTGCATCTGAGAGTGGCTCTGTGCCCATTTGTGTTCTGCAGCCACATGTGGTCTGCTGGGACCAGACCTCAACCATGTCACTGCGTACACAGTGTTGGGATCTGGCTGCTATAGACACCTGTTAGTGGGGGTGTTTAGGGTCACATGGGGGATATGTAGCAGTTTCTCTGCCAGTCAGAGTGGTCTACACTATATGCTCCAGAGGGCCCTCTCTCACTCATATTGTCAGAGCGGCCATGGAGTGACAGGTGCCTGAGGACTGGATGTGGCACCAGTGACCTTCGGTCATAATGACGATAGACAGCCTTCAAGGGCTAGTGCACAGGACCCATACATGTGACTGCAGCAGTGTCAGACCAGCCATGATGTGGTGGTGGGCCTGTACATCCTCCCTGGCCCCATACTACCATCTAGCATTCACCATCAGACAGTCCTTTTGGACAGCACCTGCAGCAGCATACAGGGTGTTCCTACCATACACGAACTAACTGCAGACAGTCCACTTGCCAGTCCCTGGTGCAGGCTCACAGAGAGCACATCTGTACACCCAGATGTGGAACACACACACAAACACACAAGGCAGGCATGTCATTGATTGGACCCCAGAACTAGGATCACGCATGTATCACTCGTAACAGATGGTATAGAGCACTGTGGGGGGACCTAGACATACTATGGTCACTGACCAATCAGGGAGGACTGGCCTCACAGCATTACATGCTTTGGCCCCCGTGTCCATGCTGGTGGTGCTTTGCCACTATAGTGACTGACCCATTGCCCAACTCCCTGTGCAGCTGTCACCTGCCCAATATGCCCTGTCCTGACCATACCCGCAAAACCTTGCTCCTCATTATGCAAATTTGCATTTTAACGCTGTTAACATCAGCACATTGGGGGCCCAGGACAGGGTGGGCAGCCACAATACAATGGATAGACATACACACACACACACACACTCCTAACGCGCCACTGTGCACTAATAGGGGTGTTTGGCAAACCTGCCCGCCACCCTGCCCTGCTCACAGTGTTGACATTTCCGGCCTGTGCAGGAGGTGGTGGTGGTGCTGGGATGCTACCTGCAGCTCTGTGCTGGGGTCAACAGCCTGACTCTACATGTGGATTTGGATAGTGGAGCCTGGCTGAGTGGGTGTTTGTGCCCCTGTTGGCTGCTGCCGTGGGGATTGCAAGTTTTGATGGTGTATCTACATGGTGGGGTAAAATATTTGGTTGTGCCTTGAACCTGTGACTCTCAACTCCAGGTCACACTGGCTGTGTGTGCTGCACCACAGAGTTACAATGGGCCTTGGGGCTACCTGTATGTCTGCTCAGCCATACCTTTTCTGGTGGTGTGTTTTATCTACATAGTGGGGTCAATTATCATGGTGTACATTTACATCTCCTCAGCCAGACCGTTTCTGGTTTTCTGTTCTCTCTATGTGGTGGGGTATATTATTGGGATGGACATTTCCTTCTCCTCAGCCCGAGCTTCTCTGTTATTCTGGTCTCTGTACATGGTGGGGAAAAATTAGTGGAATGTACCTTTCCTTCTTCTCAGCAGGACCTCCTCTGGTTTCTGATCCATCTAAATAGTGGGGTAAAATATTGGGTTGTGCTGTGTTGTGTTGTGCCTGCAGTTGGGACTTGAACCTGTGACTCTCAACTCTAGGTCACAGTGGCTGTGTGTGCTGCACCACAGAGTTACCACAGAGTTACAATGGGCCCTGGGGCTACCTGTATGTCTGCTCAGCCAGACCTTTTCTAGTGTTGTGTTTTATCTACATAGTGGGGTCAATTATCATGGTGTACCTTTACATCTCCTCAGCCAGACCGTTTATGGTTTTCTGTTCTCTCTATGTGGTGGGGTATATTATTGGGATGGACATTTCCTTCTCCTCAGCCCGAGCTTTTCTGTTATTCTGGTCTCTGTACATGGTGGGGAAAATTAGTGGAATGTACCTTTCCTTCTCCTCAGCAGGACCTCATCTGGTTTCTGATTCATCTACATAGTGGGGTAAAATATTTGGATGTGCTGTGCTGTTCCCGCAGCTGGGACCTGAACCTGTGAATCTCTGCTTAGGGACACACTGGCCATGTGTATTGCACTGCAGTGTTGTCACAGGGCTAGCTGAACGTCTTCTCAGCCAGAACTTTTATATTGCACTGCACACCATGTACTGGTGCAGGGCATGGTCTGGGGCCACTGAAGGCAGGTGCCACTGCCCCCTCCTGCACGGACACCTCCTCCCCACTCTGTCGTGCTGACATGGGCATATGTTGCTGGTGCGCCATCACAGGTCATACACTGCATGGGTAGGCGGGTGCCTGGGTTGGGCTGTCAGGGGGGAGGGGCATACATGGACTTCCGCACACCCCCCCCCCACCCCATCACAGCCTACCAACATTTTGCACCTTCCACATGGAAGACGGGTGACTGGGAGGGTGTCCGGTGTGTGCCCTGGCAACTATTGGCTAGGGTGGTCAGGGTATTTGTGGTTTCTGTTTTGTTTTGGTCAGCAGCTGTCTTGCTGATTTCTCATGTCTATGTTCCTATGTGTCACCTAGGCTTCCGCCTGGTCAGCCCTGTGCCCCAGCTGCCCACACTACATGTCCCGCCTGCAGCACCCTATGCCCCATTCGCACTGTCACCATAGTGGCCTTTCATACTTGTCCGCTATGCTGTTGGTGCAAATGTATCACTACTATCACTTTTCTGGGGCTCCCTGGCTATGCTGTACATTGCTGACACAGAACTGGTTTCTCTCTCTTGCAAATGTGTGCTAACACCAGGTTTTCAGTTGCGTTAGGATTCAGCCCTTACTTTCTCAGCGTTAGTGTGAAAGGGGCCTCTCCCCACCCACTCCCCGCCCATTGACCCCTTCTCTCCGCCCTCTCTCCACCCTTTTCTGGACTTACCATGGCCGGGAACGTTAAGGTGCATTATGTAACGTTAAGGCGCCTCAACGTTACATAATGCGCCTTAACATAGCCACTGCTACGTTACCGCAGTTTAGTAAACATATCCCTTAGTGTTTTTAAGATGCATTAATGCAGTAGCACATGTTAGTAACTCTAGCTGAAAATAGATACTATGAGCACGATTCCATAATGTGCACGTCTGGCCCACGGACACGTCTAAATGAAAAATGGCCCCTTGTTTGACCCTAATTCCGCATGCATGTGTCTGGATATGCCCATGGGTCTGGAATCAGGGACAGAGACGTGTTCGTGTGGCACACCCAAACCCTGGGACACAGGTATATGTAGCAAGTGGCATGGATGTCCCTGTCCTCGGCAAATTCCAAAAAGATGTATGGCTCCACTGCTGCCCGTCTCCATGCGGCCATGCTTCCTCAGTTAAAATGAAGCTGCTCCTCACACTGGTGGTGTGGTTCCTATGCCAACTACCCATGAAAATGGATGATACAGATCTGTTGATGCAGAGCAGACCATATAAGCTAGTCCTTTGCATGATCTCTGTGCACTCAGAAATGTTTCAACTGCAAGTAGAAAGTAATATGAGTATCCTGACATACCTAGCAGAACAACATACATGGCAGTAGGTGGACATTTTAGTTGTGCTTGCATTGGTCATCTCTGACAATGATCTGTACAATGCTATGTATGGACCAGAAGAAATCAGAAATGATCCTCTAGAGCTAAATGTCGGAGCATATCCCTGATATTAAATAGGGACCCTCAGATTGACTGCATGCACCAGTGCAAACAGCACTACTAGATGCCACAGAGCACCACCATTTGTCTATACAAATGTGCACATTTGTGAGACCGTTAGTAATGCTGTGTTCCCTGTTGCTGAGGATCCCTTATCGCTGATGCTTTGACATTTAGCCGTACAGATCCCGTTCTGCTGTATCCTGGCTGATCACATTGCCAACTGGTCATGCTGTGGTACTGGCCAGGCACTGATTTCCCCAAAAAATTACAGTTGCATACTATGTCCCCCCCATGCATCCAACTAATCACACACGCACCCACTCTCACTTGCAGTCACACAAAACATACATTTGCAGTACAGATGCCCTGTACCTCTTAAAAACAGCTGATTTAACATAATGACATGGGGTCCCAGGACTACTAATCTGATCTGTGCTTCTCACCCACATGTGCATCCATCCTATACTCACCTACATACAGTCCCTACATCAACAGTCCCACTTCTCAGATGACAGGGATTGTTAGGGTGCCCTAGATCACCTCCTCTAGCTCACATAGCAATTGTTAGCATAGCCAGAATAATCACCATTGCACCTCTGAATATTTCTGTAGGGGTATTTAGTAATGTGTCTTAACCATACAACCTTCCCCCACCTCTGCATTCTGTTCTTTACTACTGCATCTTGTGGTCTTCCAGACTGCAGACACACTGGTTCAAAACATCTTTGTCACAGCTTTTCATCTCTATGGGACGCATTGCAGAGCAGAGCATAGGAGTTTCTAAATCCTGACCTTATTCCATGTTTCTGCATCTGTAACATGGACGTCTGTGGGACACACGCACAATATACATGGGCCTTTCCAGTATATTCAATGCACATCTCCACTGCTGACCACACCCCCATTCTGCCCCCTCCTGCCAATGTTCTAAGATCCCCGTGCTAGCACCGTGTAGTATATGGAGGGCCATGGGAGTATTGGAATTTGATGGTAGAAAAACATCTACATTGCATGTCCAAAGGCTTATTTCTGTTCCAGAAAGACCCCCTATATGTATAACTGTGGGCTGAGTTGGAGAAGGAGCACTCTAAAACTTATTCATTTAGCAGTAGTACTCAGCTTCTAAACAGATAGTTCTGGCGTGATTACTATAATGTTCATGTTAGAAGCATATCTATGTATAAATAGCAGCATTTACATGTACTATATACATTGGCAACAAACCAAGGGAGCCTGTGTGGGTTGGCGGTCACAAATCTTTATTGTAGAATGCCTACGCATTTTGGCCAGTGGCCTTCATCAGGGGGAACAGCCTCATAAAAATAAAAACAAAGAAACATATATTAAAAACCATAAATATAAAACATAAAAACACATATATATCTTAAAACACGAGCTGGTGCGCATACTTAAAATTCCCAAATGTTGACGGACCCAATACTGTTAAGATATCATGTAAAAACAAAAGAGGACATACATGTAAAAAGGTACAATGGTAAAATAAATATTAAAATAATACATGAGTCATGAATAATATTATGAGACCATATATAAATTAAACAGCATGAACTAAAATAGGAAAACACAAAAGTGAAAACGGACAGGAAAACAAAATCCTTGATATCCATATACCCCCTTTTAAAAAAAAAAAACATGTACATACAAAAGAATACCTATCATAAGGGATGAGGAGGACAAATAGGAACTCAATCTGTTACATGAAAATATATCCATATACCATAATGTGCAAAACTACCGGTGTGTAGAGACCACAGAGAAAGCTAATTATTAAGGGAATCACAACGGAAGAACACCAATAAAAAAGCCTCAATGGGTCAAATGTGAAAATGATGCTGTAGGAAACAAAAGAAATGTGAAAAATACCTGTAAATTAGATCATAAAACTAAGCAAGAAAAGCAACGAGAGACCTGCCTGAGAGCAACATGAACATAGGGTCCTGCTGCTTTCTGTAAGAGATAGAAACATAGAAATATGATGACAGAAAAAGACCACATGGCTTATCTAGTCTGTCCTTCCATATCAACAACTACAACAGTCCCCTTTTTTCCTTTAGAGATCCTCTGTTTGTCCCATGCTTTTTTGAATTCAGTTACTGTCCTCATCTCCACTATCTCCACTGGGAAACTATTCCACAGTTCCATCACTCTTTCCGTAAATAAATATTTCCACATATCACTCCTGAATCCATCCTCTTTCACCCTCATCCCATGTACCCTCGTAGCAGAACTTGCTTTCAATTTAAAGAGGCTCTCCCCCTGAACATTTATGTCATGGAGGTATTTAAATATCTCAATCATATCACCTCTATCCCGCCTTTCCTCTAAGGTGCACATAATAAGATCTTTAAGTCTGTCCTCATTTGCTTTATAATGAAGACCACTAACCATTTTAGTAGCCACCCTCTGCACCGACTCCATCCTGTTCACATCTTTTTGAAGGTGCAGTCTCCAGAACTGCACACTATGCTCCAAATGAGGTTGAACCAAAGACTTCTACAGAGGCACTATCACCTCCTTTTTTCTGTTAGCCATTCCTCTCTGTATGCACCCAAGCATCCTTCAAGCTTTTGCCGTTGCATTTTCTACCTGTTTAGCTACTTTAAGATCATCAGACACAACCAGGCCTAGGTCCCGCTCTTCTTTAGTGGACAAAAGTACTTCACCCCCTATACTGTATTGCTCCCTTGGATTGCTGCAGCCCAACTGCATGACCTTACATTTTTTTAACATTAAATCCCAGCTGCCAAATTCTAGACCATTCTTCAAGCTTAGCTAGATCCCTCCTCATGTTTTCACACCCAGCACGCTATAGAGCAGCTAGCCTCTTAGGTGCAACTCCATGTAAATATCAGTATGTACAATATTTATTAGTGTAAATAATTTTGTAGAAAGTTACCCCAGTTAGGTCCAAGTTCTATCTCTTGTTTTATTGGAAATACAATGTAGTCTGTTAAATGTAAACTGCACTGATGGGAATAGCGCAGTATAGAAGAGACATTAAATAAATAAATACATAAATCTACACCTTCCTGGGTCTCTACTCTATTGCAGATTTTGGTATCACCCACAAAAAGGCAAACCTTACCCGACAGCCCTTCCGCTATATCACTAACAAAGATGTTAAAAAGAATCGGACCAAGGACAGATCCCTGGGGCACACCAATGGTAACATCCTTCTCCTCAGAGTGAGCTCCATTTACCTGTACTCTTTGTCGCCTCCCACCCAACTAATTTGTAACCCAAGCAGCAACTTTAGGGTCCATCCATAGGGTGCTCAGTTTTCTTATAAGTCTCCTGTGAGGAACAGTGTCAAAGGCTTTACTGAAATCTAAATACTCCACATTTGGGCTTGCCCTCGGTCCAACTCTCTGGTCACCCAGTCAAAGAAATCAAACAGATTTGTCTGACAAGACCTGCTTCTGGTGAATCCATGCTGCCTCAGATTATGCAATCCGCTGGACTTCAGAAACCTCACTATATTCTCTTTCAGCAGCGTTTCCAATAATTTACTCACCACCGAAGTTAAACTAACCGGCCTATAGTTTTCAACCACATCATTACTTCCGCTTTTGTGTAAAGGCACCACATCAGCCTCTCTCCAGTCCTTTGGCACCACTCCCGACTCTAACGAGGCATTGAAAAGGTCAGTCAGTGGAGATGCTAGAAAGTCCCCAAGTTCCCTCAGTATTCTAAGGTGTATCCCATCTGGTCCCATTGCTTTGTCTACTTTAAGTTGAGCTAGTTTCTCATGAACACAGTGTTCTGAAAATTGTTCAAGATGTCCCTCGCTTCTGTTCCTGTTTGTGGGTGTTTTCTGAGGTCCTGTTCCTGGTTCTTCATCTGTGAACATAGAACAGAAATATTTGTTAAGCAATTCTGCTTTATCCTCATCAGTTTCTACATATTCCTCCCCTTTACCCTTGAGTCAGACAATACCACTTTTGCCCTTCCTCTTCTCACTAACATCTGAAAAATGTCTTATCCCCCCATTTTATTACATTTGCTATTTCCTCCTCTTTTGAATCTTTGCTTTTCTGACTACTTTGCTAGCTTCTCTAAGTTTTTCCAAATATAGATGCCTGTCTTCCTCTCTCTGTGATCTCTTGTATTTCATGAAGGCCTCCCTCTTTTTCTTCATTTTTTCAGCTACTTCTTTCGAAAGCCATAGCAGTTTCCTTTTCCCTTTACCTTTATTTACCATTTTAACAAAAAGGGTTGGTTGCCCTTAAAATATCCCCTTTCAGTTTTGCCCACTGTTTTTCTACATCTCCCAGCTATTCCCATCCCGCTAATGGCTCCCTGAGGTATTGGCCCATCTTGGTAAAGTTAGACTTCCTAAAGTCTAAGGGGTATGTTTACTAAATATCTTAATGTGCGCTCTGTAACGTTATCGTGCGATAAGGTAACTTATCGTGCGATAATGGCACTTTTTTGGGCGCAGAGGTACCTTAGCGCTGAAGGCGGAGAAAGGCTCCTGGAGGGCGGAGGAAGGCTCCCCAGGGGCGGAGAGAAGGGGTCAATGGGTGGAGAGTGGGAGGGGAGAGGCTCCCCGCACACTAACGATGTGAAATCCGAGGCTCAAAACTAACGCCAGTCTAACCCTGGCGTTAGAGATGATTTAAAGGGAAGAGAAACCATTTCTGTCAGCAATGTACAGCAAAACCAGGGAAACCTACAAAAAAGTGATAAGTGTGATACATGTGCACGGAACAAAAGGGCAAATAAACAGTGAAAATGAACAGAAGAAAATGGAAAAATAAAATAACCAAGCTGGGCAATAGTGATCTCAATGGGAAACATCAAAAAACACTCCCAAGAAAGCACCAAAAAAAGGATATGAATTCTGGAAGGGTCCATGCTCCGTCCCCATACAAGGTGAATGAGCCCACAGTGAAATTGCGCTGTGCAGGGTTTTCCTCTCCATCAGACAGGTTTCCTATGGCGTGCACATGTGTGGCAACAGCAGGGCGGGCATGTCGGAATGGCCAACTGGACAGATGCTTGAAAATGGGATACAGAGGGCTGCAGGCGGCACATGCTGTGGTGCAGCTGGGGCACAGTGCAGACTAGACAGATGCCTAGGTGGCACTTAGAAATGCTGAAACTGTACAGCAGCCAGACAGCAACTTATGAGGGCCCAACATGGGCATGAGTGTGTTTATCACAGTGTCACAGGGGATAGTACACAGCAGGTACCTCCAAGGGCACAGAACATTGGCAGGCGGTGTTTGGGGGTAAGCGTGGACGTCTATGCAGGCACCCCTACCCCAGAACATGCACCATAGGCAGCCGCCTACCTGCACACTGGATGGCCTGAGCCTGCGCACCACCAGCACCACCAGCAGTAGGGCATGTCAGCATGGTGACAGAGGAGTACTGGTAGTAGAGGGGGGCAGTGGCAGCTGCCCAGAGCAGACCATGGCCTAGCCCTGTGTAGGTGGGTGCCATGCACTGCAACAGACAGGGGGGGGTGTTGGTGCTGGAGGGGGCAGTGTCACCTGTCTGCAGTTGACCTAGGACATGCCCTGTACCAGAATGTGGTGTGCAGTGCAACAGAAAAGGTCTGGCTGAGGAAAAATAAAGGTAGCCCCAGGGACTGCTGTGCTTCAGTGGCAACAGTGTGGTGCAGTACACACAGCCAGTGTGTCCTGGAGCAGAGGATCACAGGTTCAGGTCCCAACTGTAGATCTTGCAGAGTATGTCCCTATGATTTACCCTACAATGCAGATACAACATCAAAATGTGCAATCCTCAAAGCAGCGGCCAACAGGGGTACAAACACCCACTCACACAGTCTCCACTATCCAAAACCGCATGGAGAGTCAGGATGTTGGCCCCAGCATGGAACTGCAGTTATCACCAGAGCACTACTACTACCTCCTGCACAGTTTAGCAATGTTGGCACTGTGATCAGGACCAGTGTGGCAGGCAGGTTTGCCAACCACCCCTACCATTGCACAATGCTGCAATAGGATTGTGTGTATGTCTATCCATTGTTTTGTGGCTGCCTACACCGCTCTGGGCCCACAATGTCCCACTGTTACCAGCGTTAGCCTGCAAATGTGCATAATGAGGAGCAAGGTATTGTGGGTATGGCTCGGACAGGGCGCATTGGCCAGGATGCATCTGCACAGGGTGTAGGGAAATGGCTGGGACACTGTAGTGCCCGACCACCACCTGCATGGAGAGGGTGGCCACAGCATGTCATGCTGTGCGGTCACTCTCACTCTGACCGAGCAGTGACCATGGCATGTCTATATTCCCACATATTACACTGTACTGTCTGTTTCTAGTGATACTTGTGTGCTCCCAGTTCTGGTACGCAATCACTGAGATGCTTGCTTGGTGTCTGTGCTGTACATCTCATCTCTGGGAGCATGCACTATGGACTAGCTAGTGGCTTATCTGCAGTTAGTCTGTGCATGGTTGAAAAACCTTGTAGGGTGTTGCAGGTGCAGTCTGACTGTGCTGTCTGCTGGTGAATGGCAGACTGTGGTGGGTGGCAGTTGCGGTTTCTCAGACCAACCCCAAGCATTGTTGCTGGTTTGTCACTGCCCCAGTCACAGGTATGGCTCTGGCGCCCCCACCCTGGAATGCTGTCTTTTGCCTGCAGAACTTGGATTGCTGGTCCTACAGCAGAGGCTCAGGCACCTGTCTCTCCACTCCCTCACCAACAAAATGGGTGATGGTGGGCCTTTTTTGGGTATGTAGTGTATACCACTTTGAGTTGTAGAGGCAATGCTACATAAACCTCAGCGAGTCTAGACACCCCTCTGCCCTGTTAACAGGTGCCCATGGCAGCCAGATCTTAACACTGGTACATACTAATCTGGATGGTGTTTTGTCCCAGAGAGCCACATGTGACTGCAGAACACAGATGGGCACCAAATTACTTTTGGATGCATTGTTAGGAACACCTGTCACACACTGGTAGTAATGGGGATGGGCAGCAGGACCTATCTCTAGCACCACGTATACTGCGGACCTAGTGCAGGGCGCCCATCCTAACCCTCAGGGTGAACACAGAACCTGCACAATGGCATGGTCTGTAGCTACTCTGTGCCAGTATCACGTCAGTCCGTCTTACCAAGCTGCGGTACTGGAGAGATGCAGACCCCATTTGGTGATCAGTAGTAGACCGCTGTTCTGCATGTGCATTGCATCATGGATGCTGGTGGGATTACCCTATCCTGGCACACAGAGCAGATGGTTTGTACGGTGTGCTGCAGTCCTTCTGTACCCAGCCATTGCTGTGCAACAAGTCATAGAGGTATAGGCTACCGATTGCTACAATGACATTCTAGGCAGTGGTCATGGGTTCAATTCCCTGTTGTTCCCTCCTTTCATGCCTGTCCAACTCAAATATTTTGCATGCCTGTAACAGTCATATCTTTGCAGATCTGTGCTGCCAGTCCATAATACACTCACCAGAATTGCCAACAATCCTTCAGTTCATCTATCAGCGTCTATCAGCTGTGTAAAGCCTTTGCAGGCTGCCACACCATGTCCTGAACTGGTACCCTTTCCTGCATTGCGCCTCTTCATGCTTGCCTCTCCAGGGACGTAGTAATGAAGTCACACCTCCAGTCTGGCAGCCTCTCAGTTGACATGGAGTAGAGAGGTCAGGTGAAAGGAGAACATCACCTTGGTGTGACAGGAAGTGATCCTGTAGCTAGGACCTGTCTCCAGGTGATATAAAACCCTCTCACACAGAGGAGGTTTCCCTAGGACCATGTGCCCATAAGAGATGGGTTAGGATGGTCATTATAGTTAGCGATTCAATCATTAGGCTTATAGATAGCCAGGTGGCTGGTGGACATGAGGATCACTTGGTAACCTGATTGCCTGGTGTGAAGCTAGCGAACCTCATGTGCCACCTAGACAAAGTTTTAGATAGTGTTGGGGAGGAGTCTGCTGTCTTGGCACATATTAGTACCAATGACATAGGAAAGTGTGGGAGGGAGGTTCTGGAAGCCAAATTTAGGATTTTAGGTAGAAAGTTGAAATTCAGAACTTCAAGGGTAGCATTCTCCAAAATGCTTCCTGTTCTACATGCAGGACCCAAAAGACACAATAAACACGGTCTCACTCAACAGAGGGAATTTGATTGACCACAAACAAAAAATATATCTATAGCCCTCCAACCGTGCCAGGAGATACTATAAATTCATTACTTCCTGCTGTTATGTGCTAAGACCTAATGGTGGTCGCAATGAGCTTAACTAAACCAGGGTCTAAGACAATTGCAACAACAATCCGAAACTTGTTTTCATAGTTTCTTAGAGCGTATGTTGCATTTTTGCATCAATGACCTCTCCGGTTATTAATTGATTGTTAAAACAAACATAAGTGCAGGATAGTCTTAGGGGCTTGTTTACAAAGCCGCGGTAGCGGTTCGCGGTCGTTATCGGAGCCGCAGCCCCATTGAAATCAATGGGGTCGGGGCTCCGATAACGACCGCGAACCGCTACCGCGGCTTTGTAAACAATCCCCTAAATGTCTCTTGGGCACTATTCAAAAATTAACTTTTGCTAATGATATTGCAACTTATTCTTTACTGAGATTTTCAAGAAATTTTGCCTATCTCTATAGCTTGTTTTTCGCTGAAGTTCCAGATAAGCATTTACATTTGAGTTAAAAAGATAAGCTGAACTTTCGAAAATCTCAAAAAAGAACAAGTTCAAAACTTCTAACAACTTCAGCGAAAAACAAGCTATAGAGATAAGCAAAATTTCTTGAAAATCTCGGTGAAGAATAAGTTGCAATATCATTAGCAAAAGTTAATTTTTGAATAGTGCCCAAGAGACATTTAGACTATCCTGCACTTATGTTTGTTTTAACAATCAATTAATAACCGGAGAGGTCATTGATGCAAAAATGCAACATACGCTCTAAGAAACTATGAAAACAAGTTTCGGATTGTTGTTGCAATTGTCTGAGACCCCGGTTTAGTTAAGCTCATTACGACCACCATTAGGTCTTAGCACATAACAGCAGGAAGTAATGAATTTATAGTATCTCCTGGCAAGTTTGGAGGGCTATAGATATATTTTTTGTTTGTGGACCCAAAAGACAAGCAGAGCTCAGAGTCTCAATGCAAAAGATGGCGCAAAGAGGTTTTGGGATTAGTTAGGAAATGGGCAACATTCTGGGGAAGGGAGGAGCTTTTCCAAATGGATGGGCTCCACCTTAACCAGGATGATACAAGGCTGCTGGCATTATCTTTTAAAAAGGAGATAGAGCAACTTTTAAACTAGATAATAGGGGAAAGCCAATAGTCACCCAAAAGCGCATGCTTTGGAAGGATGTATCCTTGAAGAATACTAGCAAAAGAGGGAAGCTAGAGCATTCCAACAGAGAGGTTCCAATAAAGATAAAAGTAACCCAGATGCCCTTAAGTGCAGAGTTGAAAGATTCCAAATTACTCGTATCAACTGATAACCAGATTAATATGAATAACATACAACCCCTAAACTGACTGTATGAAAATGCTAGAAGTCTAAAATATAAGTGTGTGATACAAGCACAGAGCAGCTACAAACCATGTTCCTGAGCAGTTTCTGCGGTCACCCTGAGGATGAGGACGGGTGCCCAGCACCTGGTATCCAGAACTTGTAGTAGATGGTCTCTACCATTTGTGCTGTAGATCCCTATCAGTGCCAGTGTATGGCTGATATTGTCTACCATGTGATATACTAGTCACCTTGTTTCTTGCTGTATGCAACAGTCACATCTGGCACAGTGATCTGCTCCAGTTGGACAGAGATCCTCCTAGAACAGTGCATGTCAATACCCAGTATTAAACTGCTAATGCCATCTACATACACGTCTAGGAATACATGGGGTTGTTACTAGATTTCTGCTGGCCCTACCATTACTACAGGCAGTAGACCTGGAACACCTCACGTCCCAACAACCTAGTTCTAGCAATCACAGTCAGACTGCACCTGCTGCCCCACTGCGTTTTCCAGCCATACACATACCAACTGTGGACAGTCCGCTGGTCAGTACACATTGCATGTGCACCCAGCATTTGGTTCAGTGATCAGGTCCGCAGGACAGGAAATACACCCGCATCACTGGAACCAGACATTATATAGCACTATGTGGATACATAGCCGTGTCATGATCACTGCTCGGTTAGAGTGAGGATGCCCTCCCAGCATGACATGCTGTGACCACCCAGTCCATGCATAATAACAAAAGAACATAAGATATGTCATACTGGGTCAGACCAAAGTCCATCAAGCCCAGTATCCTGTTTCCAACGGTAGCCAATCTAGGTCACAAGTAACTAGCAGTTTCGCAAAAGACACAGCTTCCACAATGCTTGTATTGGGTCAAGCAGTAGATATTCTGAGTCCCCTTTAATAATGGTTTATGGACCTTTCTTCCAGGAACTTGTCCAAACCTTTGTTAAACCCGGCTACACTAACAACTTTTACTACATCCTCCGGTAGCAAATTCCAGAGTTTGATTACATGTTGAGTGAAAAAATGTTTTCTCTTATTAGTCTTAAATAGGTTATCCTGTAGCTTCATTGCATGCCCCCTAGTCTTTCTATATTTTGATGGCATAAACAATCAAGTTACACTTAACCGTTCCACTTCATTCATTAAATTATAGACCTCTATCATATCTCCCCGCAGCAGTCCCTTTTCCAGATTAAAGAGCCCTAACCTTTTTAGCCTCTCTTCATAGGGGTAACCTTCCATCCCCTTTACCATTTTGGTGGCTCTTCTCTGTACCTTTTCTAATTATGCTATATCCTTTTTAAGATACGGTGACCAGAATTGCACACAATATTCAAGGTGTGGTCACACCATGGAATGATACAGAGGCATTATAATATCCTTTGATTTATTTTCCATTACTTTCCTTATGATACCTAGCATTCTATTTTCTCTCTTGGCTGCCACTGCACACTGGGCGGAGTGTTTTAACATGTCATCCACGATGACGCCTAAATCTTTTTCCTGGGTGGTGGTTCCTAATGTGGAACCTTGCATCGTGTAACCATAGTTTGGGTTATTCCTTCCTAGTTGCATAATTTTGCACTTGTCCACATTAAATTTCATCTGCCATTTGGATGTCTAGTCTTCCAGGTTATCAAGATCCTCTTGCAATTTTCCACAATCCTCATGGCTTTTAACAACTTTGAACAGTTTGTGTGTCATCTGCAAATTTGATAACCTCACTTGTTATTCCCATTTCCAGGTCATTTATGAATATGTTAAAAAGCAGTGGACTCAACACAGATCCCTGTGGTACTCCACTATTCACCCTTCTGCATTGGGAAAACTGGACATTTAGCCCTACCCTCTGCTTTCTGTCTTTTAACCAGTTCCTGATCCAAAACAGTAAACTGCCTCCTGTCCCATGACTTTAATTTTGCAAAAGTCTCTCACGAGGGACCTTGTCAAAGGCTTTCTGAAAGTCCAGCTACACTATATCATCTGACTCACCTTTGTCTACCTGTTTATTCACACCTTCAAAAAAACATAACAGATTAGTAAGACAAGATTTTCCTTGGCTACAGCCCATTAAGCCATGACTATCTACATGTTCAGAAATTTTGTTCTTTATGAAGGTTTTTACCATTTTTCCCAGTACTGACGTCAGGCTCACCTGTCTATAGTTTTCTGGATCACCCTTTGAACCCTTTTTAAAAATTGGCATTACATTGGCCATCCTCCAGTCTTCAGGTATTATAGATGATTTTAATGATAGTTCACACATTACTAATAGTAGATCTACAATCTCATATTTCAGTTCTTTCAACGCCCTTAGATGTATACCATCTGGTCCAGGTGATTTTCTACTCTTCAGTTTATCAAATAGCTGTAATACATATTTATCTTTATCTTTATTCATGCGTTTGATGTACCGCCCAGGCACGGGCATTAAAGCGGTGTACAAAACATCAATACAGGCTGCAGGTGAAAACAAAAGAGAGAAAAGAATGCCAATGTATAATAGGAAAGAGATAGACAATAGAACAGAAAGAGTGACAGACATAGGCTCCAGGTGTATGGGGGGGGGGGAAGGTCTAAGCCAAAGGGGGGCTCGGACTGAGGGATGAGGGGGCAGGGGAGTCAGGGAGGGGAAGGTCAAAAGCTTGGTGAAAAAGATGTGTTTTGAGCAAGCCTTTGAATGTGGAAAAGGACAGCTTGGTATGGAGGGAGTGAGGGAGGGAGTTCCAAAGAGCGGTGCCAAGGAAGAAAAAAGAAGAATGGCAGGTAAGCTCGAGGTGAGCATGTATAAGGGAGGGAAGAAAAAGACAATTGCCGTGGGCTGAATGGAGGAGACGGGGAGAGGGTTAGATGTGAATAAGGTTGGCAAGATACTGGGAAGTGGCAGTGTGGAGAACTTTGTGAGTGAATATAATAAATTTGTAGATGAACCTGAACGTAATTGGGAGCCAGTGTAGATGGATGTGCAGAGGAGTAACATCGGCGGTTGAGGAGGGATGGGTGAGAAGATGGGCTGCCGTATTTTGAATAAGCTGCAGACAGTGGAGCTGGTACTGAGGAAGGCTGGCCAGGATAACGTTGCAGTAATCGAGCCTCGAAATGATGAGGAATAGGATGAGGGTAACAATGGAGGGGGGATAAAAAAGGGCGGAGAGCGCGAATTTGTCATAAAGAGGAAAAGGAGCGACAGACAAGCAAGGAGATATGGTGATGGAAGGAGATGGAGGAGTCCAACATGACACCAAGATAACGGAATGTAGAGACAAGAGGGACGAGAGTAGCAGAGAGGGTGGGGGAATGGGAGGGAAGGAGGGTGCCGAAGGAGAACCACAAATTCGCAGACTTGGCGGGATTTACATGGAGAAAGTTACTTTGAAGCCAGGAGGCAACACTGGAAAGGCAGATGTTGAGGGAGGTGAGGTCAGGGTGGAGAGGATCTGGGTGATGCAAAAGAAGAATATTGTCAGCATAATAGTACCCTGAAATCCAAGACTGCTGAATAATGAGAGCAAGGGGTGCGAGGAAAATGTTAAAGAGAAGGGGAGCAAGAACAGGACCCTAGGGAATGCCACAGTGAAGGGAGTGCAGTGGGGAGGTGGCAAGGGCAGAATGAACGGAGAAGGTGCGAGACGAGAGGAAAGAATGAAACCAGCAGAGGACAGCACCATGAATCCCAAGGTTGGAGAGATGAGTAAGGAGGGCACAGTGGTCAACGAGATCGAAAGCCGAAGACAGATCTAAGGAGACAGCAAGAGTGAGATCACCACGATTGTGAGATTGGTGGACTTCATTCAGAACTGCTAGAACAATGGATTCTGAGCTATGACCGGACCTGAAATCAGATTGGTGGGGTGAAGTGAGAGGGTAGCATCAAGGTGAGCTGAGAGTTGTGAAAAGACAAGTTTCTCCCAGATTTTAGAAAGGAAGGGCAAATTAGAGACGGGACGCCAGTTGGCCAGTGCAGAGGGGTCAAGGGAGGGCTTCTTTAGGATAGGCCGGAAAAGAGTGTGCTTCCAGGCAGTGAGGAAAAGGCCAGAGGAGAGGCTGGAGTTGAGCATATGGAGGATGTAGGGCAACAGTACAAGGGAAGGGTCCAGAAGCCAGGCAGATGGCAGAGGGTCAAGTGAGCAGGTGGTTTTGCGGGAGGAAGCGATGGTCCTGGCAAGATCGGTGGTAGTGACAAGATGGAAGGTCTGCCAAGTGTGAGAAAAAATAGGGGAGGAAAGAGGGGAGGAAGGAGGGGAGGGGAGAGAGGGGAGGGTGAGGAGGGGGAAGGAGAGAGGGGAGGGGGCAAGACTGGAAGGAATCACAGAGAGACTGTACTTTCTCAGAGAAAAAGGACACCAGGTCAGTCGGGGCTGGGGCAGCAGAGGGAGGGGTAGGGAGAGTGGAGGAGGTGTTGGATGCTGAGAGAGAGGGAAGGACCTGATAGTGCTCCTTAGAGGAATTGGAAGAGGAGGTTATGAGACTGGAATAATAGGACTGCTTGGCTGAGTGTATCATAGAGTGATATAAATGCTGGCATTGACAGAAGAATTGACTGGGGCAAAGTTCAGACCAGGTAGCACAGAGGAACATAGACACTGAAAATATGCAAGACTGTGTCTGACCAAGGCACAGCATGCACAGTATCCTGTGTGCAACAGTGTCCAATCATGGGCACAAATTTCCAGCAGTGTCTCCAAAAGACACACAGGATCCACAATCACTGCAATGGGACAGGACGTCCATATCCTAGGTTTCCCAAACAATGGTCGATGGACCTTTGCCAGGAACCTTTCCAAACATTTATCAAACAAAGCTCAACTAGCACCCTTCACTACATCCTATGGTAATGGAGTGCAGGGCTGATGATGTGTGCAAGGACAACATATGTGCACATAGTGGTCCGGAATGGCCTACACTGCAGCTGCAGTGCATGTCCCCCAGTCCCACAACACTCAGACGTTATAGACAACTGACCAACATCTCACTCTCCCACTTCAGGCAAAATATCCCAGACTGCAACCTTACACCACACAGCCATCCCAGCCCCAGGACAAAGAGACAGAACAGTGCCATGTGGTGATAGGGACTCCGGAGAGGCAGATTGATGTGGGGAGATATGTGTCTGTCCATGTATGTGCCCACTCCTCAAGGATCCTGTGCCACAGGTACCCACCTTTACACATGGTGGTTGGCTTGGGAACATGCACCACCAACACTGACAGCACATGGGCATGTCAGCATCATGAGGCTAAGGGTAGATGGAGCAGCACCTGCCTGCAGCAGACAAAAACCATGGTCAGATCCAATGTGCCATGTGCATTGCAACATCTTCCAAGGTCTGTCTGATGGGAAGCATCCAATCCCTATGGCTGGTGGTAGCAATGTGACAGCAGTGTGGTGCACTACACACACTTGCCGCATAGAGAAACATAGGATCACAGGTTTAGATCCTGCCTGTAGATCATGTCCCTGTTGCAAAATCATTTCTCACAGTGCAGGTACAACACCATCATGTACAGCCCCCAATGAATTGCCCAACAAGGGTACAAACACCCAAACAGACAGGCTCCACTATCCTCAGCTGAATGTGGCATCAGGCTGGCAGCACTGGCACACTGAGAAGCCCCTAACACCAGAGTGTACCACTAGCTCCTGCATAATATGCACACCTTTACAATACCTAAACAGAGCTCCGGACCAGACTGGCCTACACTGCAGCTGCAGTGCATGTCTCCCCGTCCCACAACACTCAGACTTTATAGACAACTGACCAACATCTCATTCTCCCACTGCAGGCAAAATACCCCAGACTGCAACCTTACACCACACAGCCATCCCAGTCCCAGGACAAAGAGACAGAACAGTGCAATGTGGTGGAGTCATGGTTTCTGTCTATGGGGGTTGGCATAGACAACAGTGGAATAGTAATATAGTCACATAGTTTATTACAGCAGATCAAGTATACTAGACCCATATGTGCACATTGTATCGATATAACTGTGTGTGTGTGTGTGCGTGTATGTCTGTCATCATGTCACCGAGGCAGCAGCCAGCTATGTCCACATAGAAAGACAACACAGGAGGAGTGGCTCAGTGGTTGGGACAGGTTACCTCAGGCCGGAAGGCTGGGGGTTCAATTCCCACATGGGGACAAGCAACCTCAGGCCGGAGGGACTGGGGTCTCTAGTCCCATGGCCACTCCTTGTGGCCTTGGACAAGCCACTTAACCCTCCATTGCCTCAGGTACACTTAGATTGTGAGCCCTTCAGGGACAAGGGAATAAAAAGTACCTGTTAGTATACATGTAAACCACACTGATTCTAAAAGAGCGTGGTATAAAAAAGAAATAAATAAAAATAAAATAAACACCACATGCCCACAAGTACCTCATCTGGAACACCTAGGTATACCTGTACAGCCTTTGTACTCATCAGCCCTGTGGCACAAAATCTATGGTCACTCTGTGGATGTGTGTAGGGGAGAGGGTTCAAGGCCATGCTATGACGCTCCACAACTAGACTCATTTCCTTTTATATCAACATACCATCCTAGGACATGATCAGTGTGTCTCAATCACCTCCCTCTCTCAACGGCATGCATAGTCCATGGCATGTACGAGGCCCACCTCAGTCATTGTGAGCTCAGACATGTCCAACCCTATCCCCTGTAAGCAAACCCACCCTGCACCCCAGTGAGCCACTGCCCTCTGACACAATCTGTGAGGAAGGAAGCACACACTGTGTGTACTCCAACCAGGTTGCCACCTGTGCCTTTCACCCTTGTCACAGACCCTGCATGCAAGCCATCACCCACACTGTTGTCTATACCAACCCCCATAGACAGAAACTATGACTCCACAATGAAACTGTAGGTGCAGCTGTGCACTAAATCACAGAGCCTGCAGACAGCTAGGTGCACATAGGCACACATGGCATCAGGCCCACATGAAGCCAGACAATGGACATTCAAAGATGATGACAAACAAAAGTACAGCAGCTCTGTTACACCAAGCACAAGGTCAGTGTGTGACTGAGCCAGGGGATGCAGGAGCGAGGTCAACATGTGGATTAACAATAGAAATGAATGTCATAGCTGTACCAGAGCAGATATGACCTGGGGCAGTAACTGCAACCCGCCACATCACACCAGACAGGGACCCCCCACATGAAGGGTCGAAAAGGTGAAAATTGCCAATGTAAGGCATGATGGCAAAGCATACTAGATGAGCATATATGGTGAGATGGCTGTGGCAAGTGCATGTTCTGTGAATGGAGTTGGAAATAATGCATGCAGACTGTGCAGCCACATGCATTCCAGGGGTGTATAAGAAGCATATGTGAAACAACATTCTCAAGAGGGTCTAAGGCAGTAGGGGGGTACTCTGTGGAGTGTGAGGTGCAGCTATGCAGTGTGCATGCATGTAATGAGCCAGTGGTATGATCATATCTACAATGTGCTGCTGGCCTCCCACTCCCCAAGTATACATACCATGAACAGCCTTGGGATAGCTGAGGTGTGCACACAGCTAATGTCTGTGGGTCTGTTGAGACATGCAGAGTGACAGTGTTAGCTGTGTCCGATTGGGGCATTAGGGTAATGCAGCAGAGTCAGGGACCACATGCTACCTTCAGTGATGGGTGTCTGGATCTTCTCTGTCTGCCATCATGAGCCCCCCCCCCCCCCACATGTCTTCCCCCCACAATCCATAATGATTATGCACACCATAAGTGAACCTGTTGTTGCAACCCAGCTGTGTGTAATGGTATACTTGACTTTTTCTCAAGGTCAGGAGACAAATGGGTCCATCAACAAAAGAGCCCAGGACATGCCCCTATTGCGCACAGCAGCACGCAATACAGATTATACAATAGCTGTTATGTAGAGCTGTGGCTATACCAGAGAAGTTCTGGTACAGGTGTACTGACCTTGTGGATTAGGTGCTGTGTGATTTACTTCACAATCATAGTGATCTTTGCAAATGATAGGTAATGGTCTCTGTAGACTTATGTGTGATGAGGGCCTGTAAAAACATGCTGTTGTGTGAAGGAACAGAGCCTCTGCCTGTCCTGGAGGGCATGCATGAATCAGGTCAGAATGTGCAATGCATTATGGGGGATGGTGGGAAGACCTAATAGCAAAACACAGAGTGGCACCCAAGGCAGAGTCGAAGGAACAGACCATGGGGATGTGTGCCCAAAAATTCCCTACATTGAACACCAATGTGTTAAGGCACCAATGGATATCTTGGGTCGTATACATACATACGTACAAAATTAAACAATTCTGTACACACAGCCCTGTCAAAGAAGGCAAAGGAGTGCCATGTGATGTGACCCTGTGGAATGAACCCCTGGTTCCCAATATACTATGCAGTTGTCCTAACCACCCTCAACACCATCCATATCTGTATGTTTATGCCCTGGTCCACACAAATATGACTATACAGAGATGCATAGGTAGATATGTGTGGACAGATATATCTGCATATATATATATATATATATATTGTGGCGCTGCACCCAGGCTAGGCTGTCGCCTAGTGGAGATAGCGTGCCATCTAATGTCTTGTCTTTTGCAGAGATTCCAGAGAGGCCTCTGGAGTTGTAGTTGTGTGCAAAAAGGCCAACCAAGTGGTTTCAGAGGCAACACAGGAAAAATTTATTAATTTTTTTCTTTTGTAGTCAATACTTTGCAAACAAAACTGTTATGGAAGTTCCTGAACAGAACAACAGAATAGAGATAATTTCTCCAACAAAAACTGTCAAAATAAACCGTGCTCCAACAATGCTATAAATGAGGTTGCTTCCTTCAGCTCTTTAACAAAACCTTCCCGCTGAGTTTAGAATAAGTAACAAAACAAACAAAAAAACCCAGTGAAAAAAACCAAACCTGCTAATAACGTTTTGTCGGAAATGGCCAACACAGTAGGAAGAAAAATTACTTGCTACCACTGTGGCCTGTCCTTTTTAATTTATTTGAAAAAACTCATTTAAAACAGCGCTATTCAGAAAACCGCTGATACTTAGCTTTTGAAGACAATGGGCTGGAAAAATTGATGTCATCAACAGTGTGTCCGATATGTGTACGACGTGCCACGTTTCGGGGGTATAACCAAAAACCCCCTGCTTCAGGTCAGAGCACTGTAGAAAAAACGTCAGCCTCCAAAACACAACTAATTAAGTGGTTTTTATAACCCAGAAGGCAATGCAGAAATTCTGAATGGGACATACCCATCAGGTGTAGCTCATACTGAGAAGCCAATCAGAACCAGGTAGGGGAACCACCAAACAGGCAACCCTGCAGGATCTGAAGAATTAAAAAATTAAAAGATAGTGTGCCAGTCAAGCTGTTGATTTAGTCCCTCAGGACATACTGAATGCAAACGGAAAATCCACCGCTGTTCCAAATTCTGTAGAGCCTGAATTCTATCACCCCCACGAGGGTTCTGGGGTATATGATCCAAGATTCGCCAACGGAGAACAGCGAAATCATGTGTATGTTCCAAACAATGACTGACCAAAGGTGCCGAAAGTGATTGGGTACGTAAGCGAGAAGCATGCTCCCCCAGACTTTGTTTACACATCTGTGAAGTTCTTCCAACATATGGTAATGAGCAAGGGCATACAATCAAATAAACTACAAAAACAGTAGTGCAGTCCGTATGCCATCGGGTGTGATAACTCTTTTGTGTGCGCCCATCAATCCAAAACAAACCCGGTAAAGTGCTCAAACAAAAAGAACACCTTCCACATGGAAAATGGCCAGCGTTATCATGTGCTGAAAGTGGCCGATCCACAAAAGCCGTAGATTTCACCAAAAAATCCCGCAGATTACGCTTGCGAGAATAGGTGATTTGCAGTGGTTTTTGAAAGCAGGGGTGAATAGCTAAAACCGGCCAAAATTTGTGAATCAGACGAAGAACGGAAGTGGTGCCACGCATGAAAGGAAAAATGCCCGTTATTTTATCAATGGGAGATGTAGATTCCCGAGGGCCCAAAAGCCATCACGATGGGTGTACCGAGCCCGTTTGTAAGCTAAACAAACAATCCTGGGTGGATAGCCTCTAGAGAGGAGTCGAGAACTCAATTCCGCAGCATGAACTTTGAATTCTGACAGCTCGGTACAATTTCGTCGGAGCCGAAGAAATTGGCCATATGGTAAGCCCCGTTTAAGAGCAGGGGGATGATAACTGTCAAATCGCAACTATGTATTTCTTTGCACGGGCTTCCGATATAGAGAAGTCAAAATACCTTCAGAAGTAGATGCAATTGTAATATCCAAAAACTGAATCTTGTGCTGTTCCACTTGGGCCGTGAATTGCACATTAGGTTTAAATGAATTCAAAGATCCCAAAAAAAGATCAAGATCAGTTCTGCTGCCAGTCCATATGAAAAATACATCATCCAGAAATCGACGCCATAATGAGACCCAGGAAAACAATGGATGTGGATAAACAAATTGATCTTCAAACCAGGCCATGTAGATTGTAGCTATAGAAGGGGCTACCGTGGCACCCATGGCTATTCCAAAAGTCTGCAAATAATATTGCTGTTGGTATAAAAAGAAATTATGATTAAGCACCAGATCCAGAAGTTCCAGAAAAAACTGCTTAGGAATACGATCCGGAAGAGGGATATCCTGTTGTGAAAGACCAGACATAACCTCTCTCTGATCAATGTTGGTGTAGAGGGCTTGGACATCTAAGGTGACAAGAAAAGAACATGTGGGCAAGTCAGCACAAGTAGATAGTTGACATAAAAAATCTCCCGTGTCTTTGATGTAAGAAGGGACTAACGCAGCCACAGGTTGCAGAAAAAGGTCACAGAATTGTGATAAGGGTTCTAAGATCGAATCCCTGCAGGACACAATTGGACGTCCCGGGGGGTCAGTGAGCGACTTGTGGATCTTAGGTACAAGATAGAAAACAGGAGTTATCGGATGTTTTTTGATTAAAAAATCCGCTTCCTTCTGAGTTAGCCAGTTGTTCAGAAACGATTGAGACACAAGTTGGAAAATTTGATCCCTAAGACCTGAGGTAGGATCCTCAATTAGAGAATAATATTTGCGATTATCCAAATGAATATGCATTTGTCGCTCATATTGATCCACAGACCAGATCACTGTTGCTCCGCCCTTATCTGCTCGGCGAATAATCAAGGGAGAACGAGATAGATCCCCTAGAGCTCTTCGTTGTTCTCCAGAGAAGTTGTTGTAAGAAGAAAAATGAGATTTCTCTAGTTGTGATAAAGCTTGTAGAATCACAAATTGAAAAGATGAAATAGCCGCATCCAATTGACCTGGTGGCTGCCAACGAGAGGGGTTCCTTACCAGGGAGACGTCTACAGAACCAGGTTGTTCAGCCATATAGTGAATTGTTCGTAATTTTCGAAAAAACCTATGTAGCGCTACACGTATTTCAAACCCATCATAGCACGGTGAAGGGATGTAAGACAGCCCCAATTCCAAAAGTTGTAACTGTTCAGATGGAAGAGTTATTCCGGAAAGATTCACGACTGTCGATTCCGCGCTCTGGACCTGGTGTCCGGGCCGTCCCAAAAATCCGCTTGGTAATTGTCTCGAGCACGATGGCCTCGATAAGAATTGCCCCGTGTGGAATCAGAAGAAGACTGGGATCTGTGAGGGATATTACCTCCAGACAACTGGCTTGTTTCACTGGAATCCGTATCTGAACATTCATCAGAGTGAGAAGCAAAAGAAACTTTTTTTCAATGTTGTTTTTGAGCCATCCGTGAAGGCCAATTATAAACGCAATTATTATCATAGTCAGATTTGTCACATTTGAATTTGCTAATCTTCAGCCCCCAAATATGATCACGAAAGGAGGCTAATTGTTTGTCAATGTCATTCCATTGAATCTCAAAACTTTGAGGTTTTAACGTAACCAAAATCTTCTCTTTCAGTTCCACCGTCTGGGAAAGAAGCGCTTCTTGTTCCTGAAGAGAACATTCTAAAAGCAATGCAATCAGATCAAAGCTGCATTTGTTTAGTATGGCATTCCACTTGGAAAGAAAACTATCATCACCTGTAAACTGTTTAGGAGGCTTAAGCACTCGCAACCCCCTAGGAATCACCGAAGATTTTAAGTATTGTGCCATAGCCTCTCCATGTAAATCAGAGCGTATCAGCTTCTTATGGAGATCTTTTAATTCAAGAATAGTCGGAGGTAAATCAACTGCTAGTCCGGAAGCCACATCAGTATCAAAAAGAGACTTTTGTTTTTTTAATTGAGACAAGCGTTCTTCAGTATATGCAAATGTAGCTGCCGCCATGGGTGCAAATGAAGGGAAATAAATACCAAAGCAATAACAAAACCTTCCCGCTGAGTTTAGAATAAGTAACAAAACAAACAAAAAAACCCAGTGAAAAAAAACGAACCTGCTAATAACTTTTTGTCGGAAATGGCCAACACAGTAGGAAGAAAAATTACTTGCTACCACTGTGGCCTGTCCTTTTTAATTTATTTGAAAAAACTCATTTAAAACAGCGCTATTCAGAAAACCGCTGATACTTAGCTTTTGAAGACAATGGGCTGGAAAAATTGATGTCATCAACAGTGTGTCCGATATGTGTACGACGTGCCACGTTTTGGGGGTATAACCAAAAACCCCCTGCTTCAGGTCAGAGCACTGTAGAAAAAACGTCAGCCTCCAAAACACAGCTAACTAAAGTGGTTTTTATAACCCAGAAGGCAATGCAGAAATTCTGAATGGGACATACCCATCAGGTGTAGCTCATACTGAGAAGCCAATCAGAACCAGGTAGGGGAACCATCAAACAGGCAACCCTGCAGGATCTGAAGAATTAAAAAATTAAAAGATAGTGTGCCAGTCAAGCTGCTGATTTAGTCCCTCAGGACATACTGAATGCAAACGGAAAATCCACCGCTGTTCCAAATTCTGTAGAGCCTGAATTCTATCACCCCCACGAGGGTTCTGGGGTATATGATCCAAGATTCGCCAACGGAGATCAGCGAAATCATGTGTATGTTCCAAACAATGACTGACCAAAGGTGCCGAAAGTGATTGGGTACGTAAGCGAGAAGCATGCTCCCCCAGCCTTTGTTTACACATCCGCGAAGTTCTTCCAACATATGGTAATGAGCAAGGGCATACAATCAAATAAACTACAAAAACAGTAGTGCAGTCCGTATGCCATCGGGTGTGATAACTCTTTTGTGTGCACCCATCAATCCAAAACAAACCCGGTAAAGTGCTCAAACAAAAAGAACACCTTCCACATGGAAAATGGCCAGCGTTATCATGTGCTGAAAGTGGCCGATCCACAAAAGCCGTAGATTTCACCAAAAAATCCCACAGATTACGCTTGCGAGAATAGGCGATTTGCAGTGGTTTTTGAAAGCAGGGGTGAATAGCTAAAACCGGCCAAAATTTGTGAATCAGACGAACAACGGAAGTGGTGCCACGCATGAAAGGAAAAATGCGCGTTATTTTATCAATGGGAGATGTAGATTCCCGAGGGCCCCAAAGCCATTCACGATGGGTGTACCGAGCCCGTTTGTAAGCTAAACGAACAATCCTGGGTGGATAGCCTCTAGAGAGGAGTCGAGAACTCAATTCTGCAGCATGAACTTTGAATTCTGACAGCTCGGTACAATTTCGTCGGAGCCGAAGAAATTGGCCATATGGTAAGCCCCGTTTAAGAGCAGGGGGATGATAACTGTCAAATCGCAACTATGTATTTCTTTGCACGGGCTTCCGATATAGAGAAGTCAAAATACCTTCAGAAGTAGATGCAATTGTAATATCCAAAAACTGAATCTTGTGCTGTTCCACTTGGGCCGTGAATTGCACATTAGGTTTAAATGAATTCAAAGATCCCCAAAAAAAAGATCAAGATCAGTTCTGCTGCCAGTCCATATGAAAAACACATCATCCAGAAATCGACGCCATAATGAGACCCAGGAAAACAATGGATGTGGATAAACAAATTGATCTTCAAACCAGGCCATGTAGATTGTAGCTATAGAAGGGGCTACCGTGGCACCCATGGCTATTCCAAAAGTCTGCAAATAATATTGCTGTTGGTATAAAAAGAAATTATGATTAAGCACCCAGATCCAGGAGCCCTGCTCCTTCAGCTCTTTAACAGAAGATAACTTCTTTTCCCCAACAAGCCACAGTTGTAACTTATTGCTATTATCAAAGTCCAGCAAAGGCCTCAGCTTCTTTCAACTGCGTATGGTTTTAAAAGTAAGGCTTCTTCTGCTTATCAGCAATGCTAACAGAAAACTGCTGCTTTAAAACATTTTTTACTCCAGCATAAACATTTGTGGTAACTTTCAACCTTGAATAATTCTTTCTCTATCTCAGGCTCCCAGCACTCAGCGTATCAGGTTAACTGGCTTCTGGCTTCTCTTTAGCTTTAAACCATTGGCCTCCCCTCAGTCTGAAGCTATGCACAAGGAGCATTCCATTAAGGAATCAATGGAGTCCTGTTCCACTTCACAGGATTCCGTCTCCATATCTTCGCACTCAGAATCACATATCTTTGGGCTTGAGACTGGCTCAGAGTATTCAGGCCTAATTTCTTCTAAAAGCTTGAACACCTTTTCCCAATGAGCTTTTCGTCTCCCCCCTGGGTTTTCAGTATGGCTATCAGGCCTTTTACCCTTTAATGAAACACTTAAAGGTTCTGTCTGTTTCCTTTTACTTCTGGGAACATTCTTCCTGACAGGCTTCTTAAAAGATAGAACTTCTGCCTCAGAATCCTGTAGGGCTATTTCTGTATCTTGGCTGTATTCTTCAACTCCCCCAGGTCTTTCCCTCCTACCTCCAAGCCTGGCTGCAAATCTCTCACAGCAGGGGCTCTTCTTTGAAGTAGCGTCCTCAGAATCAGAGCTGCTCTGGGAATCACTCTGGTGTCTGTTCCTAGACTCTCTCTGCTCTCCACCACTGAAGCTTTGGTCCTCTTCAGTTTGGCTTAAGGATTCTCTTTCCAGCTTGCTTACAGCTAGCTTCCTCAGTTCCTCTCTTTTGGAAGGAGTGTGATTAGCCCTGCTCCCGGCTCTGTCCCAGCTGCTGCTGCTGAACCTGTTCCCATATCCCAACTTGGACTTGTTCTCCAACCTGTTCCCGAGCCTGTTCCCGAACCTGTTTCTGTGTGTTTCTGTGAGCTTAAATGTATGCAAGCGTCCTCCCTCTCCTGGTTCCTCCCACAGGCGTCTCCTATCCCTCTTCTGGGTTGCCATGGAGTCTGGGTGTAGTCTGAGCTTAGTAGCTTTGGAAGTGTGGGTTTTTCCACTACCTGCATTTTGAAACGTGTGTCTAGCTGAGCCCGTCCCCCACACAGAAGAAAAAGTTTCTTTTTTATCTGTTTTCCAGGGCTGAACTGCAGCCTCATCACCACAATATACACATCTAGATATATACAGGGTGGCCCAAAAAAAGTGAGAACATCTCGTAGCATATAAGTTATTTAAAAATTCAAAAAGACAGATGTAAATGATTTACAAATTAAAAAAACAAAGATGGTGACCAGAATTTGTCAAAATAAAGATGTTATATAGCTAAAAAAAGTAAATAAGTAAACTATTTAAGCTTGTAATTTACGAGATGTTCTCACTTTTTTTGGGCCACCCTGTATATGCATGTAGACATATATATGCAGATATATGTAGAGCTAGACAGCTATATATAGTGTGGAGTGGGTAGCCCAGTGGTTAGGGTAATGACCTAGTATGTAACACATGGAGGGTTTGATCTCCACAGACACACACAATGACCTTGTGCATTTCATGTTGTTGTACATTGTAGCTTGTGATGATCTTCACATATTGTTACTGTTTTCAGAGAAACACACACTTTTCTCACTAGGCAGGACACAGCATTGAAAAACAGAGTACAACAGGGGAAATGGCTACACGAAAAACACACAGGTTCATGAGTCAATGTCACAGCCCTGCAAGTGTAAGGCGGCAATGTAACATTGTAAGGCACCTTGCGGCATGCACCACCACACAAGGTGCCTTGCGGCACCCAGAAACGTCAGGCGCCAAGAGGCCAGTTGCCTACACAGAACAGTAAGGTGCCATGATGCGACCCATTGTAGGGCATGCTGTGGGGATGCTGCAAACCCATGATGTCATGACATCATCCAATAATACAACCAGACAAAATGGCTGCTCACTCCCGAAAGCGATGTTTCACGGAGGTGGACCTCAAGCTCCTGGGCAGGCTCATCTGTTGCCACCAGAGGAAGCTATTTCCCTACTCCAGTGTGAGGCAGGACATTTTCAGGGTCCAGCACTCCTGGAAGCACCTCAAGAGAAGTTTCAATGCCCAGGCGGACTACCCGCGAGAGGTAAGTACATGGGGACATGTACCACAACCAACTTAGCACCACACATCATCTAATGGGTGCACCATAGACATAGAGGGGCATGTTTCTGATCAATGAGGTGAGAATCTGTACATGACAGTGTAGCGATACCTCAGGGGAGGGGTAATTGAGACCTTTACATGGCCCTGCACAGGTACACGGGATAGTAGCATGTGTAGTACTCAACACTGCCAGGACCTAGTATGTGTAATGTTTCTATAACCTTTTCATCACTGAAACTGCAGGTATGTGCATTTAAAAAAAAACAAAAAAGGTGTGTGCATGTGTATACACCATCCATGGTTATGAGGGTGTGGCTGCAGCCCTTGAAGCACCACAAATACAAGTCAACTGGTATATGTCTGCATCAGACTGCCACATCCAGCCTCTGTGGTTGTCAGACAGTACCTGGGGCAGTACTGTTGCAAATCATGAAAGGTAGATATCTGTCAAAGGGGTACAACATTCTGCAGCCCATGGTGATATATTGTAGGTGCAGTATGGTTGCGGCCTGGCCCAGCCCATCAGAGGATATCTACATATGTCACACTGAAGTGGTATGCAATGTATGTTTAGGATCACTGTACCGTCAGAGGGTGAACCTCTGTCCCACCCATAACCCTCTGGCAGGGTGAAACAGATTGCATCCCCACTGTCCTTGCCCTGTTGTGTCACCTCATTATATGGATTTAAAAATGGGGTTTTGGGGGTCTGAACCATGTGATATGCACACCATGCCGACCACTCTGAAGGTGCAAACTACCTTGTTTAGTGACACAAACAATAATTACAACACAAACATATATATGGAAGTAGGAGTGTGCATATGTATGCACCCCCAAAGTCAAAAGACCATAGAGCCACCTTTTGCTGTCATTACAGCTGCATGTCTCTTGGGGGTATGTCCTTATCAGCCTAACACATCTAGCCACTGGGACCTCCAGGCATTCCCTAAGCCTGAACTGATCAAACACCCCAAGTGTGAGGGTTTGCAGTGGTGTATAGCATTCCTCAGCTAATGCCACAGATTCTCAATTGGATCGTGGTCTGGCCATTGACTAGGCCACTCCAAGACATTTACATGTGTCCCTTTCTACAACCCCAGTGTAGCCCAAGCAGTATGGTTAGGGTCACTGTTGTGCTGGAAGGTGGACTGTCATCCAAGTCTCAAAGTTCAGGCAGACTATAGCAGGGTTTTCCCTGAGAACTGATCTGTTCATAGTGCCATCGATTGGTCCTGCAAACCTGATAGGTTTACCGTTACCCCCCAAAGAGAATCAACTCCACAGCATGATGCTGTGACCACCATGTCTCACTGTGGGAATGGTGTTCAGGGGGCGTTGGGTTTGTGCAAAACATGGTGTTTCCTTTGATGGGCCAAATAGTACAAATCCCATCTCAGCTGCCCTGAGGACCTTCCTCCATGTGTTTGGGGGGGGGAGTGTCACATACTGTTGTGAAAACACCAAACATGTTTTCTCATGTCTCACTGTAGGCAGTGACTTTTTCATGGCCACTCTTCCATAGATCCCCTCTCTATGGATTGTATGGTTAAGGGGTTCTTGTGGACAGAGACTCCCATCCTCACTGTTGATCTTAGCAGCTCCTGCAGTGTTACCACTGGTGTCTTTGTACCAGCTCTGCTGAATGGCCTACCTGCCTGGTCTGTGAGTTTTGTTGGGTGGCCCTCTCTTGTCTGGTGTGTAGTGGTGCCATATTCATTCTGTGTTGTCAGAATGGATCCAATGGTATTCTGTGACATATGTGGGATTTGGGATATGATATCAAAGTGCAACCCACATCTATACATCCCCAGGACCTTAACTCTGTCTGGGCAGTATCTCCAAATGGGTTAGTTTTATACATACTATGGCAGTTGTGCACCTCACTTCTAAGGCAAGGTATGTGTAGTATGATCTTTGTCTCTCAAATCAACTGCTGATGCTCGGCATAATACTTACATCGTGCTAAAGAGAGCCTCCTTTTGGAGTTTGTAAGATCTAACATGTATGGATACTTTGTCAAGATGTGCTTGGAAATCTCTCTTTATCAAGCCTGTGGCTCCCAGTACAATGGCAATTAGTTCTGTATGTGTCTGCCACATTTATTGGTCTCTGACTGCATATCATGATACTTGCGGATTCCCTTTCCCCCCAGCAATTCACCGAATATTCACTCAATGCTGACAATTCTAATATCAATGCCGTTCTGGTGTTTGTTCCCTTTAGCACTATGTCAGGTTTCCAGGCATACAGTCTCAGACCCATTGGAATGGGACTGCTCCAGGTGTTTATAACCTCCTTATTATCTGTTATTCTGTGAGGGTCATGATCCTAGTGCTTTTCAGGGACAGCAATGTTGTAGTATTTACAGAGTATCTGATAGTGGATGCGGCCTACTTTGTGTGTCCTTCTCTGTATAGAATATGTTTGCCATCAGACCATCACAGCCTGCTATTATGTGAGTCACTGTTTCCAGCTCTGTTGTACAGAATCGGCACCTGTCTGTTCTGCCATTTTTTCAATATCGAGTGGAGGAGTGGCCTAGTGGTTGGGACAAGGTACTTCAGGCCGGAAGGTCGGGGGTTCAAATCCCACTAGAGGACAGCAATCTTGGGCCGGAAGGACTGGATTTTCTAGTCCCACAGGTGCTCGGTGTGGTCTTGGGCAAGCCACTTAACCCTCCATAGCCCATGTTCCCTGTAAAATAGTTATCTCCAAGTTATAATGCCCTGTTCAATGTAATTTCAGTTTGTTCAATGTAAACCGCACTGATGCAGAATAGCACAGTATATAAGAGAATGTAAATAAAATAAAATAAAAATAAATAAATAAAAATATTGCTGTAAACCATCTCGTCCATAATCTGCTGTTCTAGCCTGCAACTATCAATCGGTCATCCTTCGGTTTCTGTTCACCTCTCTTCAACCATTTGTGTGTCCGTTCCTGATTGACAAAAGGTTCCTGGAGTAACACTCCATAGTTTGCACTGTATGTGTGCAGTTGCCACTTGTTTTTCCCTGCCTGCTGATCTGAAGTTTGAAGGCTTTATTCTCCTGTTTGCAAATTCTGTTACTTCCTGTCCCATGCACGCCTGTACAATCACACTCTTTCCTCCTAATCATTGGAATGCTTGTCCAGGTTTGACTCGGAGTAGTTTCGCCAAATGGGTTAGTTTTGTGCATACTATGCCAGTCATGAACCTCACTTCTAAGCCAGGGTATGTGGAATATGATCTTAATCTCTCAAATTTACTGTTAATGCTCGGCGTAATACTTGCATCATGCCAAAGAGAGCCTCCTACTGGAGTTCATAAGATGTAACATGTATGGGTAGTTTGTCAAGATGCGCTTGGAAATTCTTCTTTATCAGGCTTGTGACTCCCAGTACAATGGTAAATATTTCTGTATCTTTCTGTTACATTTTCTTGGTCTCTGATTGCATTTCTTGATACTTCAAGATCTTCTCCCTCTCCACACGATTCACAGAATAATCACTCGATACAGACACTTCTATTATCAATGCCATTCTGGTGTTCTTCTCCTTTACCACTATGTCAGGTTTCCTGGCATCCAGTTTCTTATCCATCGGTATGGGAATGTCCCAGGTGATCATAACCTCTTCATTCTGCTCCACTTGATCCGGCTCAACATGGTTTCAGAGAGTCACATGGAGTAGAAACACTACTTACAACACTCCTCAACAACATAATCTCAGGTATGGATAACATACGCCAAGGTTTCGCTCTTGTATTTCTCGATATAGCAGCGGCCTTTGACTCGGTATGCCATGAAATTCTCATCTGCCGGTTAAGGGAAAAAGGCATCTGCGGAACAGCACTTGAATGGTGCAAATCTTACCTGTCCGACAGATGGCAGCACATCCGAATTGACGGGGATACATCTGAACCATTCCAACAAAGTCAAGGTGTACCCCAAGGATCCTCCTTATCTGCATTGATGTTTAATATATATATTCAACCCCTCTGCAACATCATCAGATCCTTTAATGTCAGTTACATGATATATGCAGACGATGTGCCACTATATATGCCAATATCATTGGATTGCCTGGATCTCACACCGCTGACTAACTGTTTTGACGCCGTAGCAGAGTGGCTCCTATCCCAAAACCTGAGAATACAACACAAAAAGACGGAAGTCCTTTTCGTCTCAAGGAACACCAACTTCACTCCTCCTAGTTGTATTAATGTAAAGGATGCCCAGCTCCAAGTGAAACCTGCAATACGTTACCTTGGAGTAACACTGGACCAAAACCTTGACATGAAGAGTCACATAGCCAACACAGTCAAGGCAATCTACTTTAAAATTAGATCCCTCAGACACCTACGCACACTACTTGAACCAGATGATTTCCGTACCATTTATCAAGCCCTTATACTTCCCCATTTCGACTTTGCAAACTCTATTCTACAGGGGCTCCCCCGGTCCACCCTGAACCCCCTGCAACTGGCCATGAATAGTGCAGCGAGGGTACTCCTCGGGGCATCTAGGAGAGACCACGTGACACCACTCCTAAAACAGCTACACTGGCTTCCCATTCAAGCAAGGATCAGTTTCAAGACTGTACTGCTAACATTTAAAGCGACCAAGGGGCTCACCTCTTCTTCTCTCTCCAACCTCATACTACCACTTGCACCAAACAGGCCAAGAAGAACAGCAGAAATGAACACACTAGCTATCCCAAACGACACCACAAGATGTGCCAGATCAACAGCCAACAGATCATTCCGACTCTGTGCCCCCACTTTATGGAACACCTTACCAGCACAAATCAGATCAGTACCAAATTTGAGTCAGTTCAGAAAGTCACTGAAACATTTCCTCTTCCTTAAATATCTCAATGACAGCTCAGAACATAACCTCCAGGTGAATAGCAGGAGTGGCCAAACAGACAGACCATCGCAACAGGCCAACTACACAATGTAAATACAAACAGTTCCATATACTATTGCACCACCTTTGTATATAGTTAACCATGATATCTCTTGTCAGATAACACACCTTTGTATATAGTTTCCCCTATTTCCCAAGTTTATATCTCCTGTTAAATGTAATTGACCAGACATATGTAAATTGTCGGATGTTTTTTGTTCAATGTAAACCGCGCTGATGTCTAATAGTACGGTATATAAGAATTGTTAATAAATAAATAAATAAAAATAAATTCTCTGTTATTACCTTAGGGTCATGATCTCAATGCTTTTCAGGGACAGTAATGTTGTAGTGTTTCCAGAGTTTCCAGTGGAGGAGGCATGCCACTTTATTGTGCCTTTCTGTATAGAAATTTTTCGCTATCAGAAGTTCACAGCCTGCTATTACGTGAGTCACTGTTTCCAGCTCTCTCTTACAGAATCGGCATATGTCTGTTTTGCCAGTTTTTTTAATATCCCTCATAAACCATCTCATCCGTAATCCGCTGTCCTGGGCTGCAACTATGAATCTTTCATCCTTTGGTTTCAGTCTACCTTTCCTCAACCATCCGTGTGTCTGTTCTTGATTGACAAAAGGTTCTTGGAGTAACATTCTGTATTTTCCACTGTATTTATGCATTTGCCACTTGTTTTTCCTCGCCTGCTGATCTAATTCTTTGAAGAGTTCTTTCTCTTGTTTTGCAAATTCTGTTACTTCCTTTCCCATGCACACCTGTGGATTCTCGCTCATTCCTTCTAATCATCAGAATGCTTGTCCAAGTTTGATGATGGAGACTGATTCTGGACGTTTACTTTCATATTTCAGCGCTTTTTGTGTATTTGGATCCAATGATGCTGTCAGATAGGTTTGGAGGCCTATGATAGTAGCTCTGTAGGTGTAGTCAATCTCTATAAATCCTAGTCCTCCTTCAGCTCTAGGGATGTACAATCTTGGCATACACTGATTCTTGTAAATTACTTCATGAGCATGGAGGAGTTTTCTTGTTCACACATCCAGTTTTTCAAGCTCTTTATGAGGACAATCCACAATCCCAAAACTGTAGGAGAGTATAGGAATTGCCAGCTGATTGATGGCTTGTATCTTATTTTGTGATGTTAAAGCACTTTTCAATAGCAGTTTTAATCTCCTGTAATATTCTTTACTGATCTTCTCTCTCAATAATTTCTGCTCGAGTGTCATTCCTTCCTCTATTCCGAGATACTTATATACACCTTCCTGTTCAAGGTCCTTGATGTCACAGTCATCAACAAGGGAGATGTTTTTGGTTTTGCTCAATTTTCCTTTGAAAAACGTTGCCAGGATATTTGTCAAGGCCAAAGGTCATCCTAATGTCATCAGAAAAGCTTTTCACCACACGAAGCTGCTCTGCTAATTGTCGGTCACTGGAACTGTAGAGTTTCAGATCATCTACAAATAGCAGATGGGAAGTTGCTTCTGGTACAGTTTTTAGAATTCAGGTTAAATCCATACCCCAAAGAGTTGATGAGAGAACTCATTGGATTAAGTGCCAAACAAAATAGAAGTGGTGACAGGGAATCTCCCTGAAATATTCCTTGCTGGATCTTAGGGGTATGTTTACTAAACTGCAGTAATGTAGCAGTGGCTACGTTAATGTGTGTTAAGTAATGTTAACGTGTGTTAATGTTATTTAATGTATGTTAATGTCACCGGCTGCGGTAGGTCCTGCAGAGGGTGGAGAGAGGGGGTCAATGGGTGGGGAGAGACTCCTGCTACACTAATGTGGGGAAATTTATTTATTTGTATTTATTTATTTAACATTTCTTATATACTGCCTTTCATGATATCAAGGTGGTTTACATTGAATAAACTGAAATTACATTGAACAGAGCATTATAACTTGGAGATAACTATTTTGCAGGGAACAGGGGCAATGGAGGGTTAAGTGGCTTGCCCAAGACCACACGGAGCACCTGTGGGACTAGAAAACCCAGTCCTTCCGGCCCAAGGTTGCTGTCCTCTAGTGGAATTTGAATCCCTGACCTTCCGGCCTGAGGTAACTTGCCCCAACCACTAGGCCACTCCTCCCCCTATGAAGGGCCAAACACTACCAGGAATGAAAACCTGTCATTAGATGCACATTTGCAGGAGGGTGAAACCATTTCAGCATCAGCAATGTACAACATAGGCAGGGAGCCCAAGAAAAGTGATCGTAATGCACAATTGCAGCAACAGCATAGTGCTCAAGTAAGAAAAGCCACTATGGTGATGGTGCAAATGAGGCCTGCAGCTGGGGCACAGGGTGGATTAGGTTGTTACCTAGATAGCACATAGGAACATAGAAACTGGAAAACAGCAAGGCAGCAGCTAACCAAAGCCAAACATGCTAGGAACACCTATCACACACTGATAGTGAGAGAGCTGTGCAGCAGGACCTATCTCTAGCACACATGTACTGCGGACCTAGTGCTGGGTGCCCATCATAACCCTCAGGGTGAACACAGAACCTGCACAATGGCATGGTCTGTAGCTACTCTGTGCCAGTATCACGCACTGTCAGTCCATCTTACCAAGTTGCAGTACCGGAGAGGTGCAGAACCCATTTGGTGATCAGCTATAGACCGCTGTTCTGCATGTGCATTGCATCATGGGTGCTGGTGGGGTTACCCTATCCTAGCACACAGAGCAGACGGTTTGTGCGGTGACCTGCAGTCCTTCTGTACCCAGCCATTGCTGTGCAACAAGCCATAGAGGTATAGCCTACTGGTTAGTACAATGACATTCTAGGTAGAGGTCATGGGTTTGATTCCTTATTGTTCCCTCCTTTCATGCCTGTCCAACTCAGATACCTTGCTTGCCTGTAACAGTCATATCTTTGCAAATCCATGCTGCCAGCCCATAATACCCTCACCACAGTTGCCAACAATCCTTCAGTCCATCTATCTGCATCTGTCAACTGTGTAGAGTCCTGTCTTCCTGTGCAGGCTGCCACCCCATGTCCTGCGCTGGTACCCTTTCCTGCATTGTGCCTCTTTGTGCTTGCCTCGCCTGTGCCTGATTTGCATGGCACCACCACTCCTCTGTCCACCCATCATTGTAACTATCCTGCCACCTCTGCCTCCACTGTGGGATATGTATTCCCATCATCTGCCACCCACTGTCTTTCCAGTACTTTACATTGCCAACACCCTGTGCTGTGGTACAGCTCCCCCAACATGTTTGTCAACCTTACTGGCAGCCACATGGGATTCCCGCAGATATGGCAGGTCCAGCAGCTCCCAGCTCTCCCTCCTTCAATCACCTGTTCATTGCCTTTCCTTGGTGCTCTATCCAGTGTTAGAGTTACATCTGTTTCTATGCCTCACAGGTCATGCATGTCAACCTGAAGCACCTTGCAGCCCTTAGGGCATACTAACCTAAGGCACCGAAACATTGTTAGGGCAACTTAACCTATGGTACCATAACCCATAACCATAACAACTTTATGTTGTCATCATCTTTATTATAAACTTATACCTGTCATCTTTTTGTGATTCCTTTTAGTAAAGTCTGAAGGCGATTCTAGGGCTACATAGTTACACAAAACAACGTGGTATTAGCGATAGACCTTATATTCTCATAAGGTATTTGCACTTACACATTCCTGTTGTAGTGACAGGTTTGATTTTACTATTTATGTACAATCTTATGTTTTTTATTTTTTGATAAGCACAGTAAATAGATAAAATTATTAGTTTTTTAGTGTAGTCTCCCTCCTCTTAGGGTTTCATTTTGTTTCTTTTTATTTTATAGTTAAGGTTGCAATTGGTTGATTGTTTTCAGATTTTTTATAACTTGAAATGTTTTATTTATGTATATGTGCACAAATAGTGATGTATTCTAGCCCAACTGATTCACTCCTGTTTTCCTCGTCCCTCCTTTAGTTTCCCATTAGTTTATCATTGGTGTTTCTCTTTTTGAAAACAGTTTGTTAAAGGCTGTTTTTTATGTATATTTATGTATGAAATACCCATTGTGAACATTTTTATTACTGCATGCACTTTATAGTTATATTGATTAATGTACTTTTATATTGATTAATGTATTTTTATGTTTATATGTATATGGTTGTTATATGTGTTTTATGAAATTAATAATTGATTAAGATGTTGCACTTATTATTTTTTGGCTATCCTTGTTTTTATTGTTTAATTTCATTTTATTTTGATTTTAACTTGTATGCTCTTATTAATTTACTATTCTTATTCATGTTTTAACTATTTATTTATTAATGAGCCAAATACCCCTGAGGAAGTATTTTACGAAACACGGCCAGTGTCGGGTTTATTGGCACACTCATCCTTTTAAGAATAATAAAGGCTGCTTTTGCCCCTGCTGCCACGTTTCTAGACTGGTTTTTGTGTTGGTTGCTTTCGTGGCAGCTTGCTGTTTTTTTGGGAGACAGCAGGGGGGCCAGAGAGCAGATGGTGTTGACCCCCAGGGCCCTCTGCAGCCCTGCTCCACTCGGGGCTGCACTTACTCTGACCAGTGGGGCGGGATGCACCGATGATGGTGTGTGGCTGTGCAGCTGCCCCACGCCCACCCTCAGGTGGCCCCACAGCAGACACTACCAGGAGTACATCCTACCTCATGGTCTCCTCAGCTGTTCCTACCTCCATGCCACCCACCCACTTGCTCTCCCCCACCCCTTCCACCTCTCCCAGCCCTCCCCACCATGCACCCTCCCACTCCCTCCCCCACCCCCCTACCTGGCTATTCCCCGCACCCAGCACCTCCATAGCCTCCACCTCCTCAACTCCCTCTCCTCTCGCCTGGATCCCCACCTCACCCATGTCCTCTTCCCCCTCCCCCTCATCCTCTTTCTCCTCATCCTCTTCCTCCTCCACCATGTCCTCTTCCTCTTCATCCTAATCCTCTTCCACTTCCTCCTCCTCATCATCCTCCTGGCCATCATCCACCTCCTCACCCTCTTCCTCCTCATCCTCTTCTGCTTCCTCCTCCTCGTCCTCCTGATCATCATCCACCTTCTCGACCTCTTCCTCCACCTCCGCCTCTGCCTCGGCCCCTTCCTCAGCACCCTCATTGGTGGCTGCCACCGCCTCCTCCTCATGTGCCTCTGCCGGAACATATGCCACTGTGGGGAGGAACAGACAGTACCACATCAGTCATGTGTTGCCCACATGATGGACATATCGTAGTTAGCCCCACAACCTCCTGCTGCAATGTAACATGCTGTGGCATGTCGCATGGGCTGCATCACTCACCATCTTCCTGCCCCATCAGCTCCTGCTGCAGCCGCAGCACGAACGCAGGCCTCCACTGCAGCAGCTCACATGCCTTCTTGTGCACATCCTCCACATGGGGGTTGTGATAAGGAAGCTTATCATAGCTCAGGAAGGAGCTATAGAAAAGGTGAAGTGACTCTGAACAAGAAACCTGTCAGTTCTGGTAGAAATAAGAAAACAGAATTTTCCCATAAAAGACTACCAGTCCCAGAATGCACCAGGTTTCCAACAGCCATTAGAGGAGCTGAAGTGAGGAAACATGTGTTCAATCAGGAGGGCTATGAGGTAATCCCCAAGCACTCATCTCAAAGGGCAGGGCCTGATTCAGCACAGCTGCGCTGTGCTAGGGTGGAGCACTCATCAAAGCAGAATAAAGGTAGAGTTTATTCTACAGAGAATTATCCTCAGTTTCATCTGGGAGATCATCATCCTCAGTTTCATCTTGGAGATCCTCAGCTTGGACATCTTCATCATCTGGAGGATCATCAGAAACAGAAGCCAAACCGGACGGACAGAGAGGGCAAGAAACCCTTTGGAAGAAAGAAGAGAAAAGCATTTGGGAGGTCTAAAGGAGTCCAGAGCAGTACGTATACTGGAAGGTATTCCAAGGGCCAGCATACACCATTGGACTGGGGAAAGCCAGAGGAATGGTGCTGCAGAGCTAGGAATCTCCAGACGGTACCTGTGAGGGAGACGGCTGCACTTGGAAGGGACCCTAGGACCCGTGCCAGAAGGTATGTGAAGAGAGATCCAGTGTCCAGGGATCTGGATTGGAAGGCTGGACATAAAAACTGGACTACATACTGGCCAGGCTATTTAGAGAGGAACTCTAACAGCAATGGAAGCTCAGGTATGAACACTGATCTATGCCCTAGCTATAACCTTGAAAGACAGCAGGGAAACAAGTATTCTCCTGAAAGTGCTCCATTGAGAAATTCCTCTGTGCCAATCCCTGATATTGAACCCATGATTGTTGAAGAAGGGGAAGGAGCGGTCTTAGATACAGGCTGTGAATATATGGATTGCTCTCTGTCTAAACTCCTTTGGTAATTTTCTGTTACAAAGTACAGCAACCATCACAAAGAAATACAAACTTGTTCTTTAATCTACTCAGAAAAGCTCCTGAGTAGGATTTGGGCCACGCAGTAGAAAGCAAGCCAGCTAAGGGGTTTCAGCTGGATAACTGCTAGCAATTGAGCCTTACCTAATTGCTTGTGAGCTCTGAGGGAATCACTTCTGAGTCTATGTGTGAAGATATAAGAAGTTAACCTGAAAAGAACAGTTTTTCCCTTCTTTGTGGGTTTTGCATGTTGTTTGAAACACTGCTAAGAAAATATTAGCTAAAGCCTACAGAAAACACCAGCTTGTTACCAACCAGGTCTTTATTCTTTTGCTTTGATTGCCTGACAAGTTCAAATGTTGTTTTCCTGATTTTGTTTTTCCAAGTTTAACACTGAAAGCAAGTATCCTGTTTTATGTGCTACCAAGCATATCTGTGTTGGGAGAAATAACCCCATAAATAAATATCTTATTGGCTTTACACTCAAGCACAACTAATTATTGTGAGTGGCTGTGTCTGGTGTGAATGGACTGCATTTCCCACAATCCCTTGCAAATCATATTGATATATGCACTTGCCAAGACTGTGAACATTCTCACCCAGGCAGCCGTCTGACAAATGGCGTAGTTTTTCGGATTGCTTTTGTGCAAAGGGATTTACTTGCTAAGGATTACAACTCAAGTCTGAAGGAAAAGAAGTTCAAGCTTAAAAGCTGAAAGAAAAGATTTCCCTCAACTGCACTTTGGAGGAGAGGTGGCTGTTCCAGGTAGCTGTTCCAGGAAGAAAAGACCCTGTGCAGAGCTGGATTCATCACTGGCATAAGGTAACAAGTACCTGGGCATGTCTAGTTGTGGATGGGAGTAAGGCACAGGGGTAATTGAAAAAAAAAAAAAAAGTAGAAAAAACACCTGTTTGGAAGGTGGTGCACTGTGGGGGTTTTTTTGTGTTTTCTTGCAGGGATCAAGATAGATCCAAGGGAACTAGCTGATTGGATGGCAGCCCAGTTTAGCAGGCAACAGGAGCTAGCACAGCAGGCTCAGGACACTGCTATGAAAGCCTTAATGGACCAGGAGAGGCCAGTGCTTGATCTGGTGCAAGCCCTAGTTCAACTGCAGAACCAAAGTGGACCAGATGCAAGAACAGCAGTAAATACTGGTACACCACATGTGGACAGTGTGGGACTCAATCAAGGAATTGGGGCATTTAGTTTTGGGAAGCTAACTCCAGATGATAATGTTGATGATTTTCTAGAGTCTTTTGAAAGAGTGGCACAAGCATTAGCATGGCCAGAGACCCAGTGGGCAGTAAGGCTGGCAGCCTCATTAACTGTAGAGGCGCTTGCAGCTTATAGAGCAATGCCAGCAGCCCAGGCTTTGAATTATAAGGATGTAAAGGCTGCTATTAGAGATCGCCTAGGGTTGTCTATTTTAGAGTATAGGCAAATGTTTAGAGCTACTACATTGAGAGTGGGTGAAACACCCAGGGCTCTGAGTCAGAGAATCAGAGGATTAGCTGTAAAATGGTTGGAGCCTGAGCAAAAGACGGTAGAAATGTTATTAGACATTATTATGCTTGAACAATTTATGTCTGCGGTGCCTAAAGATTTGCACACTTTCCTTATACAGCAAAATTGCCAAAATCTTGGAGAGGCAACCATGCTAGCAGAGAGATTCTTGGAAGCCACGCAGGCTTGCCATAGAATGGGTGGCCCTCTGAAGATGGGTGCTGAGGCAAGCTGTGCTGTATCAGAAAAGAAATTGCTTAAAAATATTTCTGAAAATAAATGTACTGTGCCAAACCAGATGACACAGTGGAGTATGAAAAAATGTTTCAAGTGTGGAAAATGGGGACATTTAGAAAAGAGATGCCAGACACACACTAGCTTAATGGGTGTGGATTTAAAACAGCCCAAAGAAGGATTTATTTTGATGGTTGATGTGCAAGGAATTACCACAAATGCTTTGTTAGACTCTGGAGCAGACCAGAGTATGATGTCAAAAAGGCTTTGGAAGAGGATAGAGGCCCAAGAAGGATTTGTGCCTAGAACCCCTGAAAGCCAAGTTCACATCAGATGCATTCATGGTGCTGCAACATCATATCCCACCTATAGGCTAAAGGTTAAGTGCCTGGGGGAACAAGAGGAAGTCCTGTTAGCAGTGGTGCCTAGGCTACCCTTTGATTTGGTTCTAGGAAAGGACTGGCCAAGATTTAAGCAGGGTCTAGTGGAAGGGCTAGGAAAGAAGGAGGGAGAAGGATTAATGGAAATAGCTCCCGGGCCTTTCTTTGGAAGTCCTCAGTCCCTAGCTAAAAAGATGGTTAAGCTTCCAGAAGGCCAAACTATAGGGAATAAGAGGGGCCTTGTATCCACCCGCTTGCAGGCTAAGGTAGAGAGCCAGCAGAAGGAGGAGGGGGAGCAGGCAGAGTTATTAGGAGACTTACCCTCTCATGATGATTTAATAACTCCATCATCTGGTAAAGTAAGAAAGTTGAAAGCACAAAAGCGGCGTGAGAGACTTTGCAGAGCACAGGGTAGGGCTGAGATGTTAGCTGGTCAAAGTTTACCCTGGGTGCCAGCTGAGTTAGTGGCAAAGTTTCCTAACTTTCCACAAGAGCAGCGAGCTGATCAAGCTCTCACCCGAGCTTTTAAGTATGCTCAGGAGGTCAGGGAGGAGTTGCCCAGATTCAGACTAGATAATGAAATATTATATAGAGAGAGTCAGGACCCCAGAAATGGGACCATACGTAAACAATTGGTGGTACCCACAACTTTCAAAGGGCTAATACTTAGATTAGCACATGATCATCCAGTTGGAGGTCATAAGGGGATGCAAGGAACGCTGGATCAAATACTTATGCGTTTTTACTGGCCAGGTATTTTCAAAGAAACTGCCCAGTTTTGTGCTGCATGTCCAGCGTGTCAGCGAGTTACAGCGGCTCACCCACCGGTGGTGCCATTGATTCCCATGCCAATTATCACAGACCCAATTGGTCGCATTGCCATGGATATTGTAGGCCCATTAGTCAAAACGCCCCGAGGTTTCCAATACATCCTAGTTATGGTAGATCAGGCAACAAGGTTTCCCTGGCCATACCACTGAGGAATGTTTCTGCAAAAACAATAGCTTTAGAGCTAGTAAAATTGTTTTGTGAAGTGGGATTCCCAAGAGAGGTGTTGACTGACCGAGGGTCCAATTTTGTATCCAAATATTTGGCCCAGGTCTGGGATGCCTTTGGCATTCATCACGTGAAAACCTCAGCCTACCATCCACAATCAAACGGGTTGGTGGAGAGATTCAACCAAACTCTCAAACAAATGTTGAGAAGGGGGTTAGCAGGAGAGGTAAAAGAATGGGATATGTTATTGCCCTTTGCCTTATATGCCTGCAGGGAAAGAATTCAGGTGTCCCTAGGTGTAACTCCATATGAATTAATGTATGGTAGGGCTCCACGGGGTTTGTTAGATATTTTGAGGGAACAATGGATTGATCATGAACCAGGAAGTCAGGAGGTGCCACAGTTTCTACGTGACTTGAGAGCATGTTTGAAAAGGACCTCGCAGGTTGCTGAGAGGAACCTGCAGGACAGTCAAGTGCGCCAGAAAGGGTGGTATGATAGGAAGGCCAAAAGCCGCCAATTAAGCATTGGTGAAAAGGTTTTGGTTCAAGTAGCAGATACAGCCCCAAAATTTGAAGTACAGTGGAAAGGGCCATGGAAGGTTGTTAAACAAGTGAGCCCAGTATCTTATATGGTAGAAAATGCAAGAGGGCGTAGGCAGACCTACCATATTAATGTACTTAAGTCTTGGAAGGAGAGGCCTGTAAATAATAATGACCCTGAAGCCAGTCAGGAAGTAAGTGAGCTTCAAAAAGAGAACACTCTCGTAGGTATTACGGACTGTAGAGAAGAAGTTTCACCAGTTACACCAGTCCGTAATAACTTAAGCAGGGGGGTATGTGATAAGGAAGCTTATCATAGCTCAGGAAGGAGCTATAGAAAAGGTGAAGTGACTCTGAACAAGCAACCTGTCAGTTCTGGTAGAAATAAGAAAACAGAATTTTCCCATAAAAGACTACCATTCCCAGAATGCACCAGGTTTCCATCAGCCATTAGAGGAGCTGAAGTGAGGAAACGTGTGTTCAATCAGGAGGGCTATGAGGTAATCCCCAAGCACTCATCTCAAAGGGCAGGGCCTGATTCAGCACAGCTGCGGTGTGCTAGGTTGGAGCACTCATCAAAGCAGAATAAAGGTAGAGTTTATTCTACAGAGAATTATCCTCAGTTTCATCTGGGAGATCATCATCCTCAGTTTCATCTTGGAGATCCTCAGCTTGGACATCTTCATCATCTGGAGGATCATCAGAAACAGAAGCCAAACCGGACGGACAGAGAGGGCAAGAAACCCTTTGGAAGAAAGAAGAGAAAAGCATTTGGGAGGTCTAAAGGAGTCCAGAGCAGTACGTATACTGGAAGGTATTCCAAGGGCCAGCATACACCATTGGACTGGGGAAAGCCAGAGGAATGGTGCTGCAGAGCTAGGAATCTCCAGACGGTACCTGTGAGGGAGACGGCTGCACTTGGAAGGGACCCTAGGACCCGTGCCAGAAGGTATGTGAAGAGAGATCCAGTGTCCAGGGATCTGGATTGGAAGGCTGGACATAACTGGACTACATACTGGCCAGGCTATTTAGAGAGGAACTCTAACAGCAATGGAAGCTCAGGTATGAACACTGATCTATGCCCTAGCTATAACCTTGAAAGACAGCAGGGAAACAAGTATTCTCCTGAAAGTGCTCCATTGAGAAATTCCTCTGTGCCAATCCCTGATATTGAACCCATGATTGTTGAAGAAGGGGAAGGAGCGGTCTTAGATACAGGCTGTGAATATATGGATTGCTCTCTGTCTAAACTCCTTTGGTAATTTTCTGTTACAAAGTACAGCAACCATCACAAAGAAATACAAACTTGTTCTTTAATCTACTCAGAAAAGTTCCTGAGTAGGATTTTGGGCCACGCAGTAGAAAGCAAGCCAGCTAAGGGGTTTCAGCTGGATAACTGCTAGCAATTGAGCCTTACCTAATTGCTTGTGAGCTCTGAGGGAATCACTTCTGAGTCTATGTGTGAAGATATAAGAAGTTAACCTGAAAAGAACAGTTTTTCCCTTCTTTGTGGGTTTTGCTTGTTGTTTGAAACACTGCTAAGAAAATATTAGCTAAAGCCTACAGAAAAGACCAGCTTGTTACCAACCAGGTCTTTATTCTTTTGCTTTGATTGCCTGACAAGTTCAAATGTTGTTTTCCTGATTTTGTTTTTCCAAGTTTAACACTGAAAGCAAGTATCCTGTTTTATGTGCTACCAAGCATATCTGTGTTGGGAGAAATAACCCCATAAATAAATATCTTATTGGCTTTACACTCAAGCACAACTAATTATTGTGAGTGGCTGTGTCTGGTATGAATGGACTGCATTTCCCACAATCCCTTGCAAATCATATTGATATATGCACTTGCCAAGACTGTGAACATTCTCACCCAGGCAGCCGTCTGACAGGGTACACCAATAGATAGCGGCTGTAACAGAACAAACATGCATGACCATCATCTCACACAGTACATGCATGGCTTTGTGCAGCAGGTTGCTGCACCAGCTGTACAGTGACAGTCCAGGATCATCAATCAGCGCCATCAACTGCCTGTGTGCGTGGGTGCATGGGATGCCACGAATATGGTAGGGGGAGAGGTGCATGTATGTATCCCTGCAGCACAGCACAGGGCAATGAGACGGCTTACACCAGATACATTGGTACTGACAGGGCGTGAGCTGTGCAGGCCCGGGATGGGGTCTGTGAGCCGTGGGCCACATGCAGTTCATTGCGCATGGCAGGGTGGCCAATGTACATGATTGGTGGGGATGGGGGACGTGCCTGATATCCATGTGTTGGGGGGGGGCTGTGCCAGGACTGTTTCCTAGACGGGGCACAGGGGATGTACTTAGGACGAAAGCTAGCTTGGGTATGGGGTGATGTGCGGTATGCACATGGTGGGGATGGAGGGGTTGTGAGAGTGATAGGGTGTGGGGTGACAGGTGGAATGTGACAGGCTGATGGGGGCAGCAGGTCTGGGGGGGGGGGTTATCCGTTTAGCACATCCTGGGGTTGTTGGTGGGTGTGTTGTGGGACAGGCACCTGAGAGGTTTGTGACAGGTGGGTGGGGTATAGGGTGGGGCAATCATCAACAGACCACTGTCCACAGGCCTGTGGCCTCCTGGGAGTAGGGCAGACCTGCACAGATCTGCAGGCGCACTGACATTAACACCAGAATTAACCACAGACCCTACTAAATAGGCCTGCAGGCGCACTGACATTGACACCTGGATTAACCACACACCCCTCTAAATAGGCCTGTGACCTCTGGGAGTAGGGCAGACCTGCACAGATCTGCAGGCGCACCTACATTAACACCAGGTTTAACCACATACCCCTCAAAATAGGCCTGTGGCTTCCTGGGAGTAGGGCAGACCTGCACAGATCTGCAGGCGCACTGACATTAACACCAGGATTAACCACAGACCCCGCTAAATAGGCCTGCAAGTGCACTGACATTGACACCTGGATTAACCACACACCCCTCTAAATAGGCCTGTGGCCTCCTGGGAATACAGCAGGCCTGCACAGATCCGCAGGTGCACTGACATTAACACCAGGATTAACCACAAACCCCTCTAAGTAGGTCTGTGGCCTCCTGGGAGTAGGACAGACCTGCACAAATCTGCAGGCACACTGACATTAACACCAGGATTAACCACAAACCCCTCTAAATAGGCCCGTGGCCTCCTAGGGGTAGGGCAGGCCTGCACCTGTCAGCAGGCGCACCTACATTAGTCCCAGCAGTGACCGTTGACGTGTTGCTAGTTGGCTACTAGGTCGTACATAAGAACATAACATAAGAACATAAGATATGCCATACTGGGTCAGACCAAGGTCCATCAAGCCCAGTATTCTGTTTCCAACAGTGGCCAATCTAGGTCATACGTACCTAGCAGTTTCCCCAAGGGACACAGGTTCCACAATGCTTGTATTGGTTCAAGCATTGATATCCTGGGTCCCTTCTTAATAATGGTTTATGGACCTTTCCTCCAGGAACTTGTCCAAACCTTTTTTAAACTCCTTGGTTTGTGTGACCTGCCCCCATCCACTTACCTCACGTGGGTGGTCTGCAGATGCAATGAATCTCCTGGTCACCCGCTCCCAGGCCCTCCTGACCTTGTTCAGGTCCTGCCTCCTGGAGGAGACTGGAAACAGGCGCCTCTGCTTGAGGCAGATGAGGTACCCAAGCACCTCCAGCTCAGAGGCTGTGAAGGGCAGCATCCTCAAATGGGCGGACGTCTTGTCTGTTGTATTACACGTATTACGTTGTGATGCAGTATTGTGGCATACATGCAAGCGGTGTACGGGTCTTGCAAGCTACATGCTTTGAGGGTACGCACGTTCCGTAGCCGCTGCTCCCGCACAGCACACATGACATTTTATGACAGGGAGGTTTTTATACAGGGTCGGGACCTCTTGCTCAGCCACTGGCAGACCAATAGTATTACTGGGGGCCTCACTACCACCAACCATGGACTGACATTCACCAGCAGCAGGCACAGTCAGACTGTATCTACTGTACCCTGTGAGGTGTTTAAGCCATACACAAACTAACTGCAGACAGTCCGCTAGCCAGTCTATCTTGCATGTTCACAGTGGAACCATGCTCACCCAGACATGGGTTGCACAGCATAGACACCCGGCAGGTGCCTCAGTGATTGGGCCTCCAGATAAGGGAGCACACATACACCACTTGAAAAAACTACTATGTAGTAGTATGTGGGAACATAGCCGTGCAATGGTCACTGTTCAGTCAGGGTGAGCATGTCCTACCAGCAGAATGTGCTGTGGCCACCTTGTCCATGCAGGTGGTGGTTTGGCACTGCAGCATCCCAGCCATTTCCCTACCACCACTGCAGGTGCATCCTGCCTGATACGCCCTTTTCTGGGCCATATCCACAATACCTTGCTCCTCAGTATACAGATTGGCAGGCTGGCGCGGGCAACAGTGTATGTTTTGGGGCCCACTAAAGAATAGGACGCCACACCACAATAGATGGACATGCACTCAGCCACTCCTATTGCAGCATTGTGCAATGATAGGTGTGATTGGCAAACCTGACCACCACACTGGTCACGATCACAGTGCAGGCATTGCTATAGGGTGCAAGAGCTAGTTGTGGGCTCTGTTGCTCCGCGCCGGTGCAAATAGCCTGACTCTCCATGGAGCTTTGGATAATGGGGCCTGTGTGTACTTCTGTTGGCTGATGCTTTGGGGATTGCACATGTTGATGTTGTATCTGCAAATTAGGGTAAAATGTATGGACATGCATTGCAGGATCCACAGCTGGGATGTGAGCCTGTGACCCTCTGCTCCAAGACACACTGGCTATGTGTACTACACCACACTGTTGCCACAGAAGCAGTGCAGTCCTTGGGGCTACATTTGCTCTTTCTTAGACAGACCTTGTTTATTGCACTGCAAACGGCACACTGGGGCAGGTCATGACCTTGGTCTGCTGTAGGCAGGTGCCACCGTCACCGGCAACCCCCCTGCCATGATGACATGCCCATATACGGCCGGTGCTGGTTGTGTGCCGTCTGGGCCATCCACTGTACAGGTAGGTGGGTGCCTAGGTTCAGGGTCAGGGGTGGTGAGGCAGACATGGACATCCACACATCCCCCCCATCACCGCCTACCAATGTTATATCCCTTCTACATGGGGGAGGGATGACTGGGGGGATGTCAGGTTGCTGCCCTGGCAACCTTTGGCTAGGGTGGACCGTGGAGATGTTGGTGACTTGTGTTTGGCCTTGGTGAGCTGCTGTCTTGCTGATTTCCGCTTTCTATGTTCTTATGTGCCACCTAGGTGACAGCCTAATTCACCCTGTGCCCCAGCTGCCCCCACTGCATGTCCCGCCTGCAGCCTCCTATGCCTGAAAATGTGCATCTAATGACAGGTTTTCAGTCTCGGTAATGTTCAGCCCTTCATTTCCCCGCGTTAGTGTAGCAGGGGCCTCTCCATGCCCACTCCCCACCCATTGACCCCTTCTCTCCGCCCTCTCTCCACCCTCTGCAGGACTTACTGCGGCCGGTGACGTTAACGCGCGTTAATGTTACCGCAGTTTAGTTACGGTTTAGTTACAGTTTAGTAAACATACCCCTATGACTGTTGGCATTTATTTTCATTCTACAATAGGTGCCCATTGCCCTCCTTGGCCTAATCTGCTAGAGCCTTCTATGGCTATAGGTTGGATAGTGCATACACCAAAATGACAGTGCAGTTTATTGCTTCTAATTCCTGTGGTATAACCCCTCCCTTCCAGGTCCTTCCCTCTAATTAATAACAAGGCATAGTACTTTGCCTAGACCCTTATCCTCTCTATTATGAATAAGCTATCTTCTAAGTTGGTTAGGGTAAGCTAATTTGGTGGGGGCAAGCTTCATCATCTGAGATGTGGTCTTTCATCATTACACGAGGATCTCATATACTTTGACTATTGTCCGGGGATTTCTTTCACTGTAAGTTCTCCAAACAGCCATTGAAAAGTGGGTGGGGAATGGGGACAGCCCTTCTGGCCTTGGCCCACACTCACATGTGCTAGGCAGCACTGAGCTCCATGCAAGTGTTTGTGCAGTTACCATGCAGTTTTCATCTTAATGTAATTTTTCATAATTGTGAGACCTATGCTGTTATGTGCAAACCTCATGCACTGATGAACCCCATGTGATGAATGACTTGGTAATTCAAAGAACAGCATTACACCATGTATATAAGCTGAAAGCATGTGATAGGATCACAGACAAAGCAGAACATGGACTTTAGTACCTGTTATCTCATATTTTGCCCATTGAGACTCAACATTACTCTGCTAATGTGTTCTATATGTCAGTTCTAACATCCCATAGGCTGTTTAGGGCTAGGAATGTACCTCTGGGAATGCTCTGGTTTCCAGACAGCAGATAATTTCCTCTTCTATCCTGATCCACAATCTGTGAGCTGAGTGTTGTAATGTGATTGGAATAGATGAAGAGCTAATCCATGAGCCAAGTAAAATTTGTGCTGACTGCATTAGTTGTAATTTGTTTCAGATCAATGCATTCTGTGGTTCTAAAAATGTTGTTGTTAAGTGCCGTCAAGTCGGTGCCAACTCATGGCGACCCTCTGGATAGTTGGCCTAAATTGTGTTCGATCTTCAGTCAGGCGGCTCATTGTTGACAGACTGGCACCCATAGTTGCTGTTATTGTATCACTCCATCTCATTGCTGGCCTTCCTTTTTGCATTGACCTTCTACCTTGCCCAGCATGATGTCTTTCTCAAATGATCTCTCTCTTCACATGATGTGTCCAAAGTATGAAAGTCGAAGTCTTGTCATCTGAGCTTCTAAAGAAAGTTTAGGTTTGATCTCCTCTAGTACTGACTGGTTTGTTCTTTGGGCAGTCCATGGTATACACAGTATTTGTCACCAGCACCATAATTCTAAGGGATCAATTTTCTTCCTGTCTATCTTTTTCACTATCCAACTTTCACATCCATATGATGTTATTGAAAATGCCATGGCTTGAACAAGTTGTATCTTTGAATGGAGAGAGACATCTCTGCTCTTGAGAATCTTGTCTTCATAGCCATTCTGCCAAGAGCAATGCTTCTTCGGATTTCTTGACTGCTTATTGCTTCTTTATTGATAGTTGATCCAAGTAAAGTTGTCAACTATTTCAATTTCTTCTCCATCAACAATGAACTTATTCATTTTGCCAGTTCTCAGGATCTTTGTCTTCTTAACATTAAGGTACAGACCCATTTTAAGACTATATTCCTTGATCTCGAGAAGCAAATGTTTCAAATTGTCTTCACTTTCAGCCAATAATGTGGTATCATCAGCATAGCAAAGGTTGTTGATGAGTTTTCCACCAATCTTCACACTTCTATTGTCTTCATACAGTCCTGCTTCTCTGATGATTTGTTATGCATATAAATTAAAGAGGTATGGGGAACGTATGCAGCCCTGTCATACACCTTTGCTGATTTTAAACCTATCCTGCAGTGTAAATAGTTCATATATATAGTTAACCCAGTTATCCAAGTTTCTTTTCCCTGTTCAATGTAAAACCAGACACCTTGTCGTATGGTAGTTATGTTATAATGTAAACCGCGCTGATGCCGAATAGCGCGGTATATAAGAAACTGTAATAAATAAATAAAAATAAATAAATAAAAATTCTGTTTCTCCTACTTCCATTCGAACTGTTGCTTCCTGATCAGTGTTTGTACAAGAGAACGATCAGGTGTTCTGGTATACCCATGCTTCTTAATGTGGCCCAGAGTTTCTCATGGTTTACACAGTCAAAAGCTTTGCTTTAGTCAATAAAAGACATATAGAGATATGTTTACTAAACTGCAGTAACGTAGCAGTGGCTACGTTAAGGCACCTTACGTAATGTTAATGTGCATTAATGCAACGTAACATAACGTTAAAGCGCATTAACGTTTCCGGCTGCGGTAAGTCCCACAGAGGGTAGAGAGAGGGCAGAGAGAAAGGGTCAATGGGCAAGGAGTGGGCAGGGAGAGGCCCCTTCCACACTAACGTGGAGAAATGAAGGGCTGAATCTTAATGCAACTGAAAACCTCGTGTTGGCACACATTTGCAAGAGAGAAAAAACATTTAAGTGTCAGCAATGTAAAGCATAGGCAGGGAGTCCCAGAAAAGTGATAGTAGTGCTACATTTGCAGCAACAGCATAGTTGCCAAGTATGAAAGGCCACTATGGTGACAGTGTGAATGGGGCATAGGGGGCTGCAGGTGGGACATGTAGTGGGAGAAGCTGGGGCACAGGGATGACCAGGAAGATGCCTAGGTGACACATAGGAACATAGACATGAGAAATCAGCAAGACAGCCGCTGACCAAAGCAAAACACAAACCACAAATACCCCGACCACCCTAGCCAATAGTTGTCAGGGTACACACCGGACATCCCCCCAGCCACCCATCCCCCATGTGGAAGGGGCAAAATGTTGGTAGGCTGTGATGGGGGGGGATGTGTGGAAGGCCATGTATGCCCCTCACCCCTGACACCGCAACCTAGGCACCCGCCTACCCATGCAGTGTATGGCCTGGGATGGCGCACCAACAACATATGCCCATGTCGGCACGACAGAGGGGGGGTTGTGTGTGTCTGTGCTGGATGGGGCAGTGGCACCAGCCTGCAGTGGCTCAAGTCCAAGCCCTGTACCAGTACATGGTTTGCAGCGCAATATAAAAGGTCTGGCTGAGGAGACGTACAGGTAGCCCCAGGGACCAATGTGACCCTGTGGCAACACTGTGGCACAGTACACACAGCCAGTGTGTCCCTAAGCAGAGGATCACAGGTTCAGGTCCCAGCTTCAGGCCCTACACAGCACATCCCAATATTTTAACCCACCATGTATATAAAACAGAAACCAGAGAAGGTCCTGCTGAGGAGAAGGAAAGGTACATCCCAATAATCAACCCCACTATGTATATAAAGCAGAAAACCAGAAAAGGTTGGGCTGAGGAGAAGGAAATGTACATCCCAATAATATACCCCACCACATAGATAGAACAGAAAACCAGAAACGGTCTGGCTGAGGAGATGTAAAGGTACACCGCAACAATTTACCCCACTATGTAGATAAAACACAACACCAGAAAAGGTCTGGATGAGGAGACATACAGGTAGCCCCAGGGCCCATTGTGACCCTGTGGCAACACTGTGGTGTGGTATGTGTATAGCGCAGTGGGAGGCAATATGTCAGACAACAATGTACCGGGGGTTCAAATCCCGGAAGAGAGGACCACAAGTCCAAATGGATAAGAATATGGCACAGCATACCAAGAAAGAACAGTTGTGTTTAGATATATAACAGGATACCAGAAACATAAATATATAGACCAACTTGTATCACAAACAGAGCAAGGAAGGCGCATGACAAGGCAGGTGGGAACGCGCGTGGCAACGCCTGTATTGCTCATGCACGCTTTTACTGCATCATGGGAGAACTGACCACATGCAGCATACAAGATGGCTGGCAGGTCAAGGAAGCCAGCCTTTTCTTATGCTGATCTGTACCTCCTAGCGGAGCAGATATGCAGCCGCCAGGGGCGCCTGTTCCCAGGCTCCTCCCGCCGGCAAGAACTCAGCAGGGTGAGGAGGGCCTGGGTGCACCTCACAAGGCGCTACAATATGGTGGAAGACTACCCACATGAGATAAGGGCATGGGGACAGGCACACCAACCCAGGAGTGCAACACAATAGCCAGCAACCAACACACATATCAAACACACACAGCAAGGGAAAAGGACATGTTTGTGGGTAAAACCAGGAGCAATGTAGGCCATACAGCTGATGTGTGCAGATCTGCCCTACCCCCAGGATGCTCCGGGCCTCATCACACAGGTGTGTTATCCATCCTGGTGTTATGGTGGTTGCTCCTGTTGCAGTTACATAGCTTTTCCCTAACCCCAGGATGCTCCAGACCTCATCACAGAGGTGTGCTATCCATTCTGGTGTTATGGTGGTGGCTCCTGTTGCAGTTACATAGCTCTGCCCTACCCCCAGGATGCCCCGGGCCTCATCACACAGGTGTGTTATCCATCCTGGTGTTATGGTGGTTGCTCCTGTTGCAGTTACATAGCTTTTCCCTAACCCCAGGATGCTCCAGACCTCATCACAGAGGTGTGCTATCCATTCTGGTGTTATGGTGGTGGCTCCTGTTGCAGTTACATAGCTCTGCCCTACCCCCAGGATGCCCCAGGCCTCATTACAGAGGAGTGTTATCCATCCTGGTGTTACGGTGGTGGTGGCTCCTGTTGCAGTTACATAGCTCTGCCCTACCCCCAGAATGCTCCAGGCCTCATCACAGAGGTGTGTTATCCATCCTGGTGTTAGGGTGGTTGCTCCTGTTGCAGTTACATAGTTCTGCCCTACCCCCAGGATGCTCCAGGCCTCATCACAGAGGTGTGTTACCATTCTGGTGTTATGATGGTTGCTCCTGTTGCAGTTACATAGCTCTGCCCTACCCCCAGGATGCCCCAGGCCTCATTACAGAGGTATTCTATCCATCCTGGTGTTATGGTGGTGGCTCCTGTTGCAGTTACATAGCTCTGCCCTACCCCCAGGATGCTTCAGGCCTCATCACAGAGGTGTGTTATCCATTCTGGTATTATGGTGGTTGCTCCTGTTGCAGTTACATAGCTCTGCCCTGCCCCCAGGATGCCCTAGGCCTCATCACAGAGGTGTGTTATCCATTCTGGTGTTATGATGGTTGCTCCTGTTGCAGTTACATAGCATTGCCCTACCTCCAGAATGCCCAAGGCCTCATTACAGAGGTGTGTTATCCATCCTGGTGTTTGGTGGTGGCTCCTGTTGCAGTTACACAGCTCTGCCATACCTCCAGAATGCTCCAGGCCTCATCACAGAGGTGTGTTGTCCATCCTAGTGTTATGGCGGCTGCAGCTGTTGATGTGTGCAGGTCTTCCCTGTCCGCATCTTGTCCCTGGACCCCAGATGGCATGTGGTGGCACATCCCTGGGCCACACCCTTATGTGTCTGCCGCTATAGCCAGGGCGCAATGGTGGGTCACATGAACCACGCCCCCACCACTGCGCACTGTGACACATGCCTATGCAGCCTCTGCATGTGTAGGACACGTGTCGCAGCCAGGCCCCTGGGTGTAGGTGACATAATGACACAGTGCATATGTGCGGACTGGGGCATGTGCCCCACCCCCGGTGCCCTGTGCACAAGGCATGCCACCATGCAGCCCCCATGGCATGCCACCCATGGCCCACAGCATGATGATGGCATGTATGGCATGGTGGTGCAGGCCCATTCACGGAGAGGCTGCTGGCCAGGAAAGGGGACCGGGGGGGGGTCCACCCAGGGTGCATAGGGGGAAGGACAGACATGCACAGCTGCACCCGCACACATAAGGGTGGCAGAGGCAACAGCAAGTAGGGGACAGAAATCACACAGCAGAGGCAGCCAGCTGCTGCACCCAGATATGTGTGCCAAGAAGAAGCCGATGGCCAGGGATGTATATCCCATAATGGTCCTGCCCATTGCTGTACCCACAGGTGAAGGACCTTCATAAAAAGGGGCAGGAGCTGAGGCAATGCTACCCATGATTCCTGGCACAGGTGCTATGCGATCAACAGGAACAACATGACGGTGAGTGGTGCAGGCCATGCCATGCGCCATGGCATGCTCCGGTGGGCCAGCAGCCTGTGTGGCCACAGGACATGTGTGCATGATGTGCCAGATGCGTCACTGTGGTACTAATGTATGTCTTACCCCCACAGCAGACGCAGCTGCAGACCAGGCACCAGCAGGGCTGGACACTGGACAGGGCCAGCCAGCACCGGAGGAGGGATGACAGAGGAGCCCAGAGGCAGCAGATGGCAGCGGGGCCAAAGAGGAGGGGTTGGCAGCAGTGGGGAGGGCAGGGGGAGGGGAGGGGAGTGGGGGGAGGAGGGGAGTGGGGAGGGGAGGAGGGGGCATGGGGCCATGGGGAGGGGAGGCAGGGGTGGGGGGCATGAGGGAGGGGAAGGGGATGGGGAGGCGGGGAGGGGGAAGGGGGAAGGGGCAAGGGAAGGGGTGGGGTGGGGGTGGGCATAAGGGCATAAGGGCATGGCCAGTCCAGAGTGACACAGGCCACCACAGGGCACTGGGGGCCCCTGCCATCTGCCCCACAGTGCCAGGGATGTACCCTGTCCAGGCACAGGGCCTGTGCACATCAGCACAGGATGGCAGGCCACACATGCAGCCACACAGACAAGGGGCAGCAGAGGCAGCCAGCTGCTGCACCCAGATATGTGTGCAGCATATGTGTGCAGCATATGTGTGCAGCATGGCTGCGACGATGCATGCACAGGCATATGCCCTACGGGAGCAGAGCCAAGCTGTGAGGCAGATGGCAGTGACCATGGGCGTGGTGGCTGACCAGCTGCGCATGCTGTGCGACATACTCACAGCAGGTGCAGCTGACCAGCCACCCAGCCAGGGCACCCCCAGGGGGTGTGAGTGACAACCAGACCCATGTCACCCCTGCCCTCTGGTGTCCTGTGCCCCAGGACTGCCAACAACGGTGGGGTTGGGGGCGGCAGGGCCAAGATCCACACAAGCCCACCGGGAGAATTTGCAACCCCCCAATAAATATATAACCTGTTGTTGCCACATTCTCTGCATCCCTGTGTCTCATTTAACAACATGGCAGTGGAGTGTGATTGCCAGGTATGGGCATGCCCCTGTGTGTCCCCCAGAGGGGAGAGCGATACCAGAGTGTATCCTGGTGATGAGGATGGAACGGCTGCTGGGGATGGGGCAAGGGGACGGCCCAATCATCAGTGGGTGGGAGTAGGAACAGCGGGGTGGGTGGACATGTGGATGAGGGCACAGACCCCATAGGGCATAGAGAGAGACCCGACCCAGGGTAGACCAATTATGGGGGTGGGAATAGGGGTGGGGAAAGGGGTGGGGGGCCGGCAGTGAGAGCAGGGAGAGGGGTGGCATGAGGGGGAGGGGGCAACAGCAGGGGACCTTGGATACAATATGGTATGCTAGCGGCGCTGGGGCAGGGATGGAGGGTGAGGATGGGGGTGGGTGGGACGACTGTAGGACATGGAGAGACCAGTAGGCAGGGCGCAATGTGCATGAGGTACCAGCAGCAGAGGTGCCGCAGTCCGGACAATGGTTCTGCTCAGTACGGTACATAGGGAAACGGTAGCTATGGTGGGACAGACGAACGTGGAGCAGATCGGACTGACAGGGACGGCACTGCCACAGATGCCCTGCCTGGCGGGGGTATCTATGGTGACAGAATGGGCCAGGGTGAATCCATGGGCGATGGATACGGGGGGGTGAAGGCAAGGGTGGAGGGTGCAGGGGTGCCAGGGGGTGGGGGCTGTGCCGTGGCCCAGTTATGTTGCCAATGGCAGGCGACAAGGATACATGTGAGTGGGACACAGAGTATCTGAGGCGGGGACCTGTGTGCAGGAAGTAGCACTGATATGGCGGGGGAAGGTGGGATGGGCAGGACAGGACCGGGTCCCAGGGGAGGGGATCAGGGGAGGATGGGCACAGGGGAGGGTGGAGGGTGGCAGGAATGGCCATTCCAGGGGAGGGATATGGGTGTAGGGGTGTCGGGGGGAGAGGTTGGCAGGGGCGACCAAGGTCATGTCCAGCACGGATGGTTAGGGGAGGGGGCACCCTGAGCAGGGAAGGGCAAGGGGCATATGCCCAGGGCAACCACATGTATGACAGGGGGAACATGGGGCAGTCAGCTGAAAGAATGGACACATGGCCACAGGGTGCACCAGTGCAAATGCTATTTATTGTGCACATCTCACCCCTCCCCCCCGCAACACCTTCCCCCATGTCCTCTACCATGCTAGCCATGTGGGTCAGGTGCTACTCCTGCTTGCGCTGCTTCTACCGGCTGGCCCATGCATGCCAACATGGCCTCATGCACGGACACCATCCTGGCCATGCTGGCTGCCATCAACCCAGCTGTCGCGTTCAGGGCCCACACCTTGCAGAGGAGGCCGCCCAGCACCAGCCATTAGCATCGTGCCTCATGCCACTGGTGATGCTGTTCCACTGCCACCTCACGCAATACCATCTGTATGCTGTGGGTGAGACATGGTGCAAGCCGTGATACATGTATTGCACATTCCACCTGTACACATGCAACAGCTGACCAGACAGGTCGGACACTAACCCTCTGTGTCCATATGCGCTGCTTCCGAGTAGGAACGCATCTCCCCAATCACCTGGCGAATGACTGCTTGTACGGGCTGTGGTGCAGGACCCAGGGCTGGTAGTCCAGCTATGCCCCCAGCTGCAGCCTCCGCTGTAACATTGTCATTGCCTGCCTCGGCACCCGTCATCTGAAAGGTGGGGTGCTGCTCTCCCCTCCGCCTCCAGCACTGCCTTGTCCTCCTCAGGCACCTCCACATCTGGTGCTGCCTTGGACGGGGACCACGGTCCAGACCCTGGGGACTCCACCCCCTCTGCTGCCTCCATTGCATGTATGACACCTGTGGGGGGTAAGGCTACACAGCTCAGGTGTGCTGTGCCTGCCCAGCCACATGCATGTAGCTGTCCCATCATGGCCTGCCAGGCAGTGTGGGCCATGGGATACGTAGGACAATTGGGGTAGACCTCGGCTGTGTACATGTGGCCAGGGACTGTTCTGGTGCAGGGATGTGTGGTGCACCATCAGATGTATGTGTCCCTGGTGTCATCGGTGCCTCATTGGTGGCTGTGTGTGCGTGCAACTGGGTATGGGCCATGCCAACTGGTGGGACTGCTGGGGTTGGCAGGCCACTGTTGCCTGGGACAGGTGTGCCCTATGGTGGCAGGGATCCATGTGCTGGGGTTCATGCCTCGGGGTGGCATGGAGCCCTGGCACGGTGAACGCCATTTGACATTGGGTGGCTGTGCAGAGCGGGTGCATGGATGTGTGTGTGCCACAAGGGTATGCACTGGCTGTGCTGGGCTCCCCACCCACACCACCCCTGCATGGTGGTGTGCCCCGTCTCCAGCATCTGGGGCTGCCCCCGCATCCCCTTCGCCCACCCACCCTATCCACCTCGGGTCACCCACCCCATTGATTGTCATCACATATTGCTGCCACACCCCCACCACCCACTGCGCAAGTGGATGCAGGGGAACACCGTCACCCCCACACTCTACATTCCTGGCCCTATGCTGCCCTCCCCACCCCTCCACTGTGGCTCCAAACCACATTGGTGACCTCGAATCCCTGCCCCTGCCTATCCCCCTCTGCACCTGCAGCCTCATGCCTACCCACCCTCACCCATGTACACTGTCGTCAAGTCCCCCTCCCATGGCCCCCTAGTTCCAGTGGGGCCTGGTGTCTGCCAGCCACCCTCAGCTGCTGCATCACTGTCACAGGTCCCTGGTGAGCTGTCTCTACCATGCCACACGGGCCTTCCCTGTCCCCATCACTTATGGCCTCTTTGCTGCTCCTGTCACTGTTGGCCACATTATGTCCCATGGTACCCTGTCCGTGCTTGGTCCTATGGCTCTGACCTGTCCGCAACCTCCCCCCAACCCCTGTGTGCTGTCTCTCCCCAGAACACATTCATCCGTCTCACCTGCACATGGGTCCGCTGTATCCAGCTCAGGTGGCAGGCCGTGTAGGTGCATGGGCCCCAGTATATCGGCTAGCTGATGCTCCAGTGGCAACAGGGCAGCTCACTGTGGTGTACCCCCTCCTGTAGCATGGGCGTGGTGCCTCTCTGCAATGGCACATGCCCAGACTGAGCGCTTGATGTCCCAGTAGCACTTCCTTATGCTCTCCTGGTTGCAACTTGGGCCCCCTGCTGCAGCCACTGATGTTGTGATCTCCTCCCATGCGATGTTGCATTATGCACACATGTTACCCTGGTCCCACCCAGAGACAGGGAGGTGGCATTCCACAACCGCAAACACTACCATTCCCTGAATGTTCAGGTTGCTTGTGATGCAACTATGCGTATTCTGAATGTGGTTCCCTAGTTTCCAAGGTCCACCCATGACTCCCATATCCTGCATCACTCGGCACTATTCGGACAATTTGAGGCCAGACAATATGGGGACTGTGTCCTGCTGGGTGGGTATTAACCATTTCTAACATGCACATGTTGTCCCTGTGTCCTGGGGGCCCTGCACCTCTCACAGATGGGACAGGGTCACCTTTGGTGTTCCATTCGGGCCTTCTGACTGCATATCCCCTGTGACATGGTGTGCTGCATCTCATACGTCCTTTCAGAAAACATTACGGACACAGTCTGCCATGCTGTGGCATATCACTGCCCATCCGATGTCTGTTATACGTGGTCCCATTGCCGACTATGACCCCTGCATGTCTCTCCCTGCATTGTGGTTGTGCAGCGCTGACATTGTATGGGGCGGTGTCCTCCAGCACGCCATGTCACCATCACAGGGGACATGGACACATATGTTTGTGTGTTTCTACACTTAACTATGTCTGCCATATGTGCATCATTGCTCTTCTGTGTGTCCCGGCACAGGTGTAGGTTACACTGTTTCCAGGTACCGCTGCTGTATTGAACAGGTCTTTTGGACAGACATGCTCACAGCACATATGGTGTGTTCCTACATGGTGGTGTGCAACACAGACTGGTTGCCAACACCTACGGTGCATGGCCTCAGCTCACACACATATGCAAATGTGCATGTGTCTGTCTTAGTTGTGTATCCCTAGTTGACTCTGTCTGCAACGTGTGTGTGTGTGTGCTACCGGGGGGGGGGGGCTGGGTTGGCTCACATATTCGTTTCCTGCTGCACTGTGTGTTGGGGGGCCAATCTCCATTGACCTCATCTGTGACATCACGTAGTTGGCATTGTGGTGCCACGTTGCATCCCACATGTCTGCTCTGTATTGGGCAGCATAGGTGTGTAGTTTCAGCCATATTGGCTATACCATTACTGTATATGTTACTGTTTCAGCATGTGTGTGTGCACTGTACCATGGCCATCACATTATTGCACACATGCACATCTATGCCCCATTCCTGGTGCAATGCCATGTGTCCGCCTGCTGCATTCAGGGATGCCACTCGTGGCTTTTGGCTACAGGTGGTTGATGATGTGATTGGTGTGGTTACAGTTGATGTGTGCTGCCCTCATTGCCCCTCACTGGTGTCCTATATCTCACACCTCCAAACACTGATGCACAGCTGCCGTGTGCCATTATGTGACGTCATCTGTGTGTGTTGTCGTCTATCTGTTGACCTTTTGCACATAGATGCTTGTGCACATTTGTGTGTCCACCAGCTCATGATTGACCTTACCACATTTTTGTCTGCAGTTGATGTGGGATATGGCTGTCATGCCTGGTTGCTGACCCCTGTGCGTCTTCCATGGACATGTGCAGAGATGAGGTACAATGAGGCCCATGCCTCCAGCCACTCAGTCATCGAGCGCACCTTTGGTGTTCTAAAGAGTCACTTCAGGTGTCTGGATAGGACTGGTGGAGCCTTACAATACAAACCCATGACTGTGGCACAGATCATTCTGGCTTGTTGCATCCTACACAATATTGCACTCAGGCACAATATCTGGGTCAACATTAATAAGGATCTGGAGGAGGATCCACTGTGCCCTCCTGTACGTGGCCGTGGTGACACACGTGCGGGGACGGCAGTCAGGCAACATCTGATCAAGGAGCTGTTCTCATGTAAGTCCTGCATATGTGGGGATATGCATATGTGTATACATGTACATGCTGCCGTGTCTGTTTCTGGGCTCTCTGTATGTTTCACTTCTGTCTTTGCATCCCCAGGAGTAGCTTATGTTCCTGGCCGTCGCTGCAGTGCAGTGGTACCTGTGTGTACGTCATTCAACCTGCAGGTGACTGTGGTGGGTGGACATAGCGATACCTGTACTGTGGGGGCAATGCAGCATAGCACATTTCTGTGGTTATCTGTCCACTGCACATATGTTGTTGTGCACCTCTTTGGCCTGTGCCTCCCTACCCCATATGTTCCGTTTGGCAACCATATGGCCATTAGTTCATGTCATGTTCTGGGTTTTCAACACTGTATTTGTGGCAACTGTGACGGAGCTGTGTGTGTCTGCAGGTGCAGAGTGTGGTGGTGGTGGTCAGCACATACACCCTTCCCTAGCATTGTGCCATTATGCAACATCAGTGTCTCCTTGTATGGACTGTGAGGCTTACCTCCACTGGTCTCAGCTTATGCTCACAGGGGCCATATGCTACTGTCAGCATGCTCTCCCCAGCTCACTGTGTGTGTGTGTCTGTGTTTTTGGGACATGTCTATGTGACGGCACACTCTTCTACACTTGAGTATTGTCTGGTGATGGGATGTGCCTGGACACTTGTGCGGTGGTGCTCACTGCTCTATCTCTAACCCTGTGCTGGTGCCCTTGTGTACATTGTGCGCATGTATTTATGCATGTCTTCTATGTTTTTGACTGACCTGTCTCCTGTTTGCTGCCAGTCCACTATGCATCAACGGTTCCATTTCACGCATCTTGCCAGACCTTGGACATGTGGTATTGACGGCGTGACATGCGGACATGGTGATTCCATGCATTTCAATAACATACTCTGCCTTTACTGTGACCTCTTGTGGCCTTTGCCTGCCTCAGACAGTCCCTATTAGACACCTGCGACACACAGACGGTACGTTGCATGTTTGATCTGTTGTGACTCACATCACACTTCACATGTTTCTTATGGGCTGTTTGTTTTGTCGTGGACCTCTGTAGGATCTTTGTGCACCAACACTGCTGGACATGTTGTGTCCCACTGGGAAGCCTGTGTGATATGGCCATAGACATGACCATGTCGAGATGGCAACCTGGTCGGCCGTGCCATCTCCAGCTATGGGCAACACACACTGTGCTCTATGTTGTGATTGTGTCCTGTTTGCATGTCTGAGGTCTCATTATGTACATATTGTGGTTTCTCTCTCTGCATTGTGACCTTATCTTGTGTACAGCATACCATGACCTGTTTCTCCTCCTTCTATCACAGGGCACAGCGAACACACACAGCACATCGACTACACTGCAACTGGCATACCCATCACAGTACCATTGATGGACAGAGCACCTCCATGCAATGATCCCTGGGGGATGGTGCCATTGGGTGATGGGCCTTAGTGAGTGGGACACATGCCTATGATGGACATTATTGTTTTACTGATACTTTGTGCAGAACAGGGATGACTAACACAATGTTGCTGCCGTGCTCTGGCCGTGTGTCGTGGTCATCACAGTGGACACACAGAACACTCTGCATTACTGTGGCACACTGAGTTGTCACACGTGACCTTGCATGCCCATGGATCTGTGACAGTCGTAACGGGACACGTGTGGTTGCAGATGACATTTTCACTGTGGACAATGTGTACTGGTCCGTACATGTACAGCAGGATGTCACATACTCTCTGTATGTTGTACATCTATCTGACAATGTGTTGATGTGTGTGGGCCATGTGTGTGGCCTGAAGTGTAGTGTATCCACATATGTTTGGGTCAACAGGTGCATGCAGCCACGTGTGTGCCACAGGAGATAAATTCTGTAGGCCCTGTTTCTATGTATGGCTACTTTATACTTGGACATGACAAACTGTTTGCTACCACACCACTGTGATGCATGCCACCATCTGTGATTGCTGTTTGACTCTTGCAGGGGGTGTTACAGTTCATCTGGGGCAGCACTCTGTCATGATTCAACGTACACGGTGCATGTGCATCTGCCTGATACCGGTTTTGCAACGGTGCATGTGCCTATGTGGATTCTATGTGGGTTAGTGCACCATTGTGGGCCTTTCATTCTACCTCCACATACATGTTATTGTGTGTGGTTCCTCTACAGATGTGCTGCTGTATATTGAGTTACCTACCAATCAATGCATGTGTGCCCAAACCTCTTTTTGAGATGGCATGGTGCCACTCACATTGCACCATTACCTTAGCTGTGGAGCGGTGGGTGTCTCCTTTTTCTGCCTTATGTTGTACATTCCCTGTTCTTGGCATACATGTGATACTTCTGTATCCACAACACCCATTGCAGCAGGCCTTCTGCATGGTGCTACCTCTATGTCTGTGAGGTTCAGCTTTGTTTGTTCTTTGGCAACATGTGCATCTCCTACCTGTTTCCATGTCCTCATATGGCCTTGTGTAACTGTTTTTGCTCCCATTTGTGCATTAAAGGTGTTTCTGTACATGCATAACTGATGTCTGCTGATTCTCACACACATCACAGACTTTTGACTGGCCATCTACACTGCTGTAGGACCAATTGATACACACACATATGGTCTATACAGTTGAGGGGTGGTGCTGGGGCATTGGGACATGACAGTTTTGTAATGTTTCTGCATTTTCCTGTGCACTGAAGATCTACATTACTGTATGGCAGCATGGCTGTGTGGGCAGCTTGGTGCACCTGCCTGGACCGTGCCCCTTGTCAGTTGTGTGGTCCTGTGCTATTCCCATGATGATGCAGACAACATACGTCACTGCCATCTGGTTCACTCACATCACTGTGTCGCCAGTCGACCGTTCAGGTCATTGACCAATGTGTCTGTTTTATCATACACAAAATGTGTGTGGTGTATCGTACATTGTGCTGCTGCATTCCTGCGCACAGATGGTTTCACTGCTGTCCACATAAGTATTCCATTTTAACACAGGTACATTCATCGCTTCCATGTGCCTGTACAGTTGGATGTCATCTATCTTGGAGCATTGTGGCTTCTTGTGGGTGGGCATCTCTACTACTTGGGTACATGCATGTCCAGGCTGGTGCCTCTACATCCCCACCTGAGATGTGTGTGTCGGACATAGCTGGCATTAGTGTTCGTTGGCACTGGTGCTGGCAGTGGCTGTGAGACAGATTGGATATGCACCTGCCTCTTTGTCTACACATCATCCACTGCAGAGATGTTTATGTCTTGCTGTGGCACTATGGTTCTCACACTGGTCTGGATACCTGGGGACCAGTGTTCAATTCCCAATGTAGCATTTGTCAGGCCACATTCCCTGCATTGCTCTGATGGGATCCAGTTAATCATTGTCACTGTTTGATGTACATTATGGGGTTTATGTTGCCATGTACACTGCTTTGCTTGATATCATGGGCAGTCTCTGACACCCATTACATATATATGTGTGTCTAGCTATGTATGCTTTTCCAGGCTTGTGTGTCCTGTATTGCCAGGCGCATATGCCTCTGTGGACATTTCATGACTCCTGTGTGTTTGGTCCTCAACATGCAGCACCTACTGTGTACATGTGCACACCATGCATCTCCTGGACATGATCTGTCCTGCTCATCATCTGTTGATGGACCAGTGACTTTGGTGACATGTTGGACAGACATTTGTCTCTGCTGCTGCATCACCACACTGACCATCCTGGACCATTGGCAGTTGTCTGTGTGCCAGCCGTCTGCTGCCTCACAGGGTGCTGAGGGTTTCCATACACACGTTTCCCTTTGTGGAGACATATTTGCATTGCACTTGTTGTGGTTGTTTGGTATAGTGGTTCAGACTGTGTGTTGGAAAGCTATGGGTTGCAGGTTTGAGCCCCACATGTTGCTTTCCTTTTCTTTTATTGTGTTCTGCTAAGCCTACCAAACAGTGGCTCCGGCTTCCTCCCCTCTCCACACACCCTTCCTCTCTTCACTGTGCAGTGCATTGTCCCCTCCATGCAGCTTATCTGTCACATGCTGGCACCTACATATGGTCTCTTTCTTTGGGATGAATGGGTGGGCAGTTGGCTCAGTGGTTTGTTATTGGTGTCCCTGACCTGGATTTGGCCTCCTCCATGTATCACAGAGGGTCAGTTTCACCTACCAAGCTGAAGTGCTCGGGAGGTGCACTCCCCATCTGGGTACCAGCTTTAGACCACCGCTCTTCATGTGCAGGGCATCATGATTACCAATGGGTTTACCTTATCTTGGCAAACATAGCAGACAGTTTTGGCGGTGACCTGTGATCTTTCTGTAGGCAGCCATTGGCTTGACATACGCCAGGGAGGGGTGGGCCACTGGTTAATACACTAACCTTGTAGCCAGGGGTCATATGTTAAATCCCCCATCGGTCTCATTTTGGTTGGCCTGGCTGATGCATGTCCTTCTCATGCCTGTAACAGTCAGACATATATTTGCAATTTGTGCATGCAGCCAGGTACACCCTCACCTCAGAGACCTAACCGATGGGGCCTATAAGGTGCATTAACCCATGCTGTGTTGTAAAGTGCTGCAAAGTAAGGCGCCGTTGTCCAATGTGCCATACAACGTGCCATAACACATGTGTCACAGGCGGCACATGTGCGTCGGGTGCGTAGGAACACACTTTACCATGCAGATGCATTTATATTATGTAATGTAGTCATGCACGCACTGCACATGGTGGACAGGTTGCCGGCCAATGCACCAATGCCAGCGTTTTCACGTAATTACCTGCACCTCCTTGCCCACCTCATCTGCAACCGGCAGAGGCGCCTGTTCCAGGGCTACACCAGGCGGCACATCCTCAGGAGAGAGAGGGGGCATGTAGGCACCTCACCAGTGTTTCAATGGAGATGCTGCCTACCCACGTGGGGTACGTGCATAGGGACTGTCACACACAGCAAGGGGTGCAACACAGTAGCCAGCAATTAACATACATATCATACAGAGGCAACATGGGTAATGGACAGGTCTGTGGATCAACCTTGACCCCGAGCAGATGAACAGGTTGATGTGCACATGTCTGCCCCAGCCCCAGGTGGCCCCTGGACCATATGGAGAGGTCTGTGATACATCCCCTGGACCTTCATGGGTGTGTCTGCTGCTGTATGCCTTCCACACTGGCTGACCACATGTGCCACAGTGCCGCCATGGCCCAATGTGCCACGGGCATATGCACTCCCAGCATATGGTCAACACATGTCTTGGGCACATCATATGGTGGTGCAGTCATGGAGATCAGGCACATATGTGTTGGCTGTGACAGATGCCACAGCCACCCCTTTGCAACATAGCACATGGATAACTGCACCATACAGCACTGCTGGAACATTGAACATGATCTGAACCATGACACAGCCACAATTGCCATGGGGAATCCATGTCACATAAGGTCAGTATGTCAGGTAGGCATGGGGTGCTTGGGTTGTAGCACACATGACACATGGGGACCATAAGCACATGGCATGCCTCACTCTCATACATGCAGGTGGCATTGGCCACAGCTAGCTTTGGACCAACAGTGTACATCAGGGGTGGCACCCTGGTGCCCACATCCATGTGTGATGTGCATCTGCCATTGGACAGAGATGTCTGTCCCCTAACAGTCCATTTCCGTTGCTGTACCCCCAGGTGGTGGATCTTTGCAGGGGGGCTCTGGAGCTGTGTTTGCATCACCCTCACCTCCTAAGGAGGCTACAGCAGGGGGCAATGGTCCATGGGGGCGGTGAGTGATGCAGCCTGTGTGGCCACCTACTATATTCCAATGATGTAGCTGACACATGGGCACTGTCGTGATGTCTGCTTCCCCCCCACAGCAGATGCTGACGCTGCCAGGACCCCATTTGGATCAGGGTCACAGCTGCGCGGTCTACCGGCACCTGTGGCTGCTGACAATTATGGCGTGGTGGGGGACATGGAGGGGGATGCCAATGAGGGGAGAGTGGTGGTGGGGGTATGGGATAGGGGAGGGGCTGGAGGGGGGTGGGGTGGACAGGGAGGGGGGCTGGGATGTAGGGTGGGGTCACAAGACAGCATGGGCCACTGGGGGCCCCTGCCACCTGCCCCATGTGTCCAGCAATGTAGGCCACCTAGGTGCGGCAACACCATGCATTGACACAGATGGGACGTCTGCAGATGTCACCGCACACACACCAGGCACATGGTGTCTGTGTGGTGGCATGTGTGAATGCCACCTGTCTGTGGCACTGTGCTGTGGCCAGGGCTCAGCGGGCACAGAGCTGCGCCCTAGGGAAGGTTGTAGATGCCGTGTCGCAGATGGCTGGTGAGATGCGCATGCTGCATGGGGCCATGATGGGAAGTGCAGCTCACCAGACATCCAGTCATGTGGCCCCCAGGGGTGTACGCACCATGGTGCAACATGACACCCTTGCCCTTTGCTTTCCTGTGACACGGGAACACCACAAGGCTGGGGCAGAACCTGACACCACATGGGGGGTGATGTTTTGTACAGGGCCCACCTATGCTCACCACCTTGTACAGTGACAGCTGTCTTTGTGCCAGCCATCTGCCACCTCACAGGGTGCTATGACTTTCCATACACACATTCCATTTGGTGGTACATATTAGCATTGCAGTTGCTGTGGTTGTTTGGGATAGTGGTTAGAGACATGCATTGGGCCACCAAAGGTTGTGGCTTTGATTCCAGCATGTACCATTCCTCTTGTGCTCTGCTAACCTTACCATGCAATGGCTGCAGCTTCATCACTTCTTCGCACACCCTCCCTTCTCTTCACTGTGCACCACAGTGTGCCCTCTATGCAGCCTATCTGTCACATATTAGCTGTTACATATGGTCCTTGTCATTATGCTGTCCAAGTGAGAAGTTGGCTTGGGGGATTGGTAGTGCTGTTGTGATGCTGGTGTTGGATACGTTGGTGTGCAGGTTCAATTCTCATGTTTTCCTTTTTGTTTCTGTTCCCCATTTTGCCTTTGCCCACTGACAATGCACACGGCTGTCCCCTCTGCAGACCCCTGATACCCTTTCTATTTTGGATCTTTGCTCCTTGGCATGCTGTGTTCACAGCATTCCATTTCATGGTGTGTGTGCATATGCTTATCTGTGTCTCTTGTCCCACTTACAGATTGCGATATCAGCTGTGGATGCCTGTTCTGCATTTGTATTGCATCATGGGTACTGGTGGGGTTGCCCTATTCTGGCACACAAAAGGCGTTTTGTGTGGTGTCCTGCAGTGTTCTTATATGCAGACATTGCTGTGGAACTCAACATGATGGTGTAGCCTACTGGTTTGTTCCACTGACATTCTGCCCACTGGTCATGGGTTCAATTTCTCTTTGTTCTTCTTTTTTATGCCTGTCCTATACAACTACTTGTCATTCCTTTGGACAGTCATATCTCTGCAGATCTGTGCTGCCAGCCCATAATACCCTCATCACAGTTGCCAACCATCCTTCTGTCCATCTATCTGCATGTGTCAGCTGTGTGGCGTCCTGTCTTCATGTGCAGGCTGTTACCCCATGTCCTGTGCTGGCACCCTTTTCTACATTGTGGCTCTTCATGCTTGCCTCTCCTATGTCTGCTCTGCATAGCACTACTACTCCTCTATCCTCTTATCACTGCACTTGTCTTGCCACCTCTACCTCCACTGGTGCACATGTATCCCCATCCTCTGCCATCCACTGTCATTGTAGCAGTTTACATTGCCAACACCCTGTGCATCTGTACAGCTGCCTCCGATATGTTTGTCCACTTTACCAGCTGCCACATAGGCTGCACGCAGACTTGGCGGGTTCATCAGCTCCCACATCTCCTTCCTTCCATCACTTGTCCATTGCCTTTGCTTGGTGCTCGGTGCAGTGTTAGGGTTACATCTGGGTTTCAGCCTTACATTTCATGCTTGTCAACTTGGGCCACCTTACTGCCCCTACAGCACCATATCTTGGGTCACCTTAACATCATTGTGACACCTGGACCTGGGGCACCTTAGGTTACGGCACTTTGTAGGGCATCTTGTAGAGCACCTTACGCTAGGTGCCTTGTACGGCATTTTGTAATGCGCGTTAGCCCAGGGCGCCCTGTACTGCGTGTTGACTCACGCGGCTTGCCGTGATGATGCACCGCCCATGCCTTTATATGGGCATCTGTACCTTTACCGCGGAACCTAATGCGGGTGACATTACCGCAGTTTAGTAAACATACCCCATAGATATCCTTTCGTTATTCTTTTGTCTTTTCAAGGATCCATCCCACATCCAAGATAATTTCTCTCGTTCCTCACCCTTTCCTGAACCCTGCTTGCACTTCAGGCAGTTCTCGTTCCAGATATGGTTGTAGTCTCTGCCGAATGATCTTGAGTAGAATCTTGCAGACATGTGGGATTAGAACGATTTCAATCTTTTGCTTTCCACCAATCAATCCAGAACTGTTTTTCTGTTTTTATGCATTTGCCTTTATGTGCAATTCATATCATTCCTGTTTGTTTTCACCCCTGTATCCCTTCTTTTCTGTTTAGGATGACTCTGAATCATTCCATTTATCATATATTAATGATTAATGATTCTTTAAGCGCTCTACATTCAATTTTTTTGCTTTGTGATTTCACTTTTAAAACTCTTATGTCTAAACTTTTAATAGCATGGTATGGAATATATTATTTTTCATCTTTAACTAATTCCCTTATGTGGTTATTCATTGTTGTTGGACATGGTCTTTTTCAGTAAAGTTCATGTCTGTGCCAATTATTTTTACACAGTTCAAATACTGGCTCTGCTTCTGTTTTTAAGAATATGATTAGCACTTTAGTGAACAATGTTCCTTCTGATACATATCATATTTCCATACACTTCTGCAAATTTCCCATTTCTCACATTGTCAAATGTTGTGTATATCCATATTTTCACATGCTTGATCTTCAAATAGCAGTCAATCCATATGTGCTGGTTCCTACCCAATTTGATGATCCACTATTGCTACCTGCCAATTTAACCAGTTTGCTACTGGGCACACCTCTCCTTTTCTACAGTTTGTCCTCCAGTGCCTTTGCAATTTGTTTTTATTTTAGTTTGGATAATATTAAAAATTGTCACATAATGTACTATATCCCCTTTTTTGTTCTTAGTTGTCTGCATTCTGTTTTCTTACCCTTTGTTGGTACACGACATTGATTTCCAGCTTTTGGTGAGTTTTTATCCTCTTGTTTTTTTTCTGTATAGTTTATAATTTACATGTATGTTACTTTATTTATTTGGGCTACTGACAGTACATGTTTTCTAACATATTCACTGACCTTTTTTGGATGTTTTTATGAGTTACATTTGATTTTAATTTGTATATTACTACTTTTAATGTTATTACCATTATCACTTTTATGTATTTTTATTCTTTTATCTTTGCATATTTTAATGAGCATCAGCTCATCTTTGTTTCTAGAATTATTATGTTGATTACAATTACTTATTTATGTATTTTTATGTCCCTAGTGGTCATAGTCCCCCGAAGAAGGCCAGTTTGGCCAAAACATATGTTGGGCCGATCCTCAATAAAGCTGTTTTTCCTTCCAAGGGACCTTGTTTGCCTGCACATTTTCTGGACTGCAGGTGGGGTGTTTTCTTGTTTATAAATTCAGATTCGGTACAGAAATTCATATGTATGGATCAGTAATCTAGACTTTGCAGATTATGTAATTAGGGTGGCTGGTAAATCAGAGGGCATACTTCCATAAATGTTTACTTATAATTCATTATCCCCTGCAGACCCTTCATGGAGCAGCTGCATTGCCCCTTTAACTTTTAACCTTCCAGGAATCCTCAGTGCTCTGCCTTTCACAAACCCTCTCTGGTGGATTCAGAGTGGAATCTCAGCAGACTACACATGTCATTTGCTAGGAATATGTCAAATTTATTTGTGCCCTATCTCACAGTCCACTCTTTCAGCTTCTTCTCTCATCTTCAGACCTAAAGTTCCATGTTGGGAATCACCACCCAGAAAAAGGATCCAGGTGTCATGCAGGTGATTTGCTACTCTTTATCAAACTGCTGATTTACATCTTCCTGGTTTATTGAGATTTGTTTCAATTCCTCGGATACATCACCTTTTAATACCATTTTCAGCATGGATAACATCCATACACCTTCTTCATTAAAAGCCAAAGCAAATAATTCATTCAGTCTCTCTTCTATGGCCTTGTCCTCCCTTAGTGCTCCTTTTACACCTCTATCATATAATAATCCAACTGATTCACAAGAGTTTTGCTATGGATGTACTTAAAAACATTTTTATTATGTATTTTTGCTTATATTGCAAGTTTCTTTTCAAATTCTGTCTTTGTCTGCCTTTTCAATGGCTTGCATCTAACTTGCCAGTGCTTATGTTATTTCCTGTTTTCATCATTTGGCTCCTTATTCAATGTTCTGAAAGATGTATTCTTGGCTATAACAGCCTCTCTGTCCTCACCTTTAAACCATGTCAGCGGTTGTTTGGCCTTGCTTCCACCTTTCATGAAGTGTGGAATACATCTGCTCTGGACTTCCAAGATAGTATTTTTAAACAACACCCAGGCCTGATTTAAACACGTAGAGGCCAGTTCTGAATGAAGCACGTCTGGGCCATCCGGACATCCAAAATCCAGACAGCCCGGATTTGCACCCGATTCTGCATTCATGGGAGCATATGTTTCCGTGGGAGCAGAATCAGGTGCAGAGGGCTTGGACGGCCTGGCAGTGCCACAATTCTGAGGGCCAAATGTCCAGAGAACACCCACTCCAATCCATCCAAGGCCACTGCATGGAGCTCGGTGTCATGGTGTCCCAATTGCCCGCAAGCCTCCTAGATTCCCTTTTCTCTACCGCCCAACCACAGGATGGGCCTGTCATGACCAGGATTGGGCTGCGGGTAACCCCCTGCCCCTGATCACCTCCTCATCGGGTCCCTCTGATAGCTGCCGCAAACTTTGGGGGAATTTATTCCACCTCTGAGATGGAATAAGTTCCCTGTCTAACATTCTGCCCCAGGACATACAGGGCCATGACTGGAATTGGCCCTGTACGTCTGGGTTGAGTGCCCTGCCTATGCCCCACCCTCTCTCCTTCTTCGGCCCGCCCCCTCCTGCCCCCATCCAGAGCTCCCTTCACATCTACTCTGTATGTGTGGGGATCTCTGGATCCGGCACTGAACTCAAGCATTTAGCGAGGATGTACACCCAAAATGGACATGCATCCCTGCTAAATGCTGCTCAGAATAACCCCCGTAACCTTTATAGTTTTAGCTTTTTCTTAACCATTTTCCCCATTTTATCATAGTCTTCCTAGTTAAATGCTAGTGCAGTAGATTTCCTTGCTATTCTCCCTACATTTATAAAATCAAAAGTGATCATGTTGCTATCACTATTGCCAAGTGTCCTCAACGCCATTAGGTCTCATACCAGATTCTGTGCTCCACTGAGGAGTAGGTCTAAGATAGCTTCCCTTCATGTCAGTTCCTGAATCACCTGCTCCAAGAAACAGTCTTTTATTATTTCATATAGAAACTATATCTCCCTAGCATGTCCTAATGTGACAGTGACACAGTCAATACTATAGTAATTTAAATCACCCATCATTACTGTGTTGTGAACCTAATTAGCTTCCCTAATTTGCATAGAAACATGATGGCAGAAAATGACCTTATGGCCTATCCAGCCTGCCTTTCCATACCAACTACTATAGTCCCTTTTTTTCCTTTTAGAGATCTTTTGTGTTGGTCCCAAGCTTTTTTGAATTCAGATACTATCCAGGTCTCTACTACCTCCACTGGTAGACTATTCCATGCATCTACCACTCTTTCCATAAAGAACTATTTCCACATATTACTCCTGAGTCCATTCCTTTTCACCTTCATCCTATGCCCCCTCATTGCAGAACTTTCTTTCAAATGAAAGAGGCTCCTGTGCATTTATGCCATGGAGGTATTTAAACATTTCTATCATATCTCCTCTCTCCTGCTTTTCCTTCAAAGTATATACTGTATTTTGAGATCTTTAAGTCTGTCCCCATATGCCTTATGATGAAGCCCACTGACCATTTTGCTAGCCATCCTCTGTACTGACTCCATCTTATATCCTTTTGAAGGTGTGGTCTCCAGTATTGCACACAATACGCCAAATGATATCTCACCAAAGACTTAAAGAAAGGCATTATCATCTCCTTCTTCCTGCTGGACATTCCTCTTCCTATGCACCCAAGCATCCTTCTGGATTTTGCTAAAACATTTTCTATCTGTTTAGTCACCTTAAGATCATAAGAAACAATCACCCCAGGTCCTGCTCTGCTTTAATAGACAAAAGTACTTCACCCCCTATACTATACCATACCCTTGGATTTTTGCAACCTAAATGCACGAGCCTGCATTTTTTAGCATTAAATCTCAGCTGCCAAATTCGCAATCATTCTTCAAACTTTGCCAATTTCCTTCTCATGTTTTCTATACCATCCTGGATGTTTACTCTATTGCAGATTCTGGTATCATCTGCAAAGAGGTAAACTTTACCCAACAGCCCTTCCGCAGTATCAATAACAAAACTGTTAAAAAGAATTGGACCAAGGACAGATCCCTGCAGCACACCACTGGTAACATCCTTCTCCTCAGAGTGAGCTCCATTTACCTATACACTTTGTTGCCTCCCACCCAACCAATTTCCAACCCAGTCAGTCACTTTAGGGTCCATTTCTAGGATGATCAATGTATTTATAAGTTGTCTATGTGAAATGATGTCAAAGGCTGTACTAACATCTGAGTACTCTACATCTAGGACTCTCCCTCAGTCCAACCCTCTGGTAGAAATGAATCAGATTTGTCTATGGTTACATGATGCAAGATTCCACATTAGGAACCACCACTCAGGATTTAGGTGTCATTGTGGATAGCATGTTGAAACCCTCCACCCAGTGTGCAGCAGCAGCAGCAAAGAAAGCAAATAGAATGTGTGGCAAGGAGGCCTATCCAGAGTCCGGGGGAGGACAAAGAGACAGGAAATTCACCCTAGTAAAGGGCCCCCTTTCACCGAGACAGGGTAGGAAAGCCACAAACACCTCTAGGATTCAGAAAACTTCCACGTGGCCCACATTTCATGCTCCCCTTAGTGGAATGAAGGGGAGAGGATACAGGGCCCAGAACCCCTTAGGCAGTGAATGCTCCAAGCACTCAGGTGCCCGAAGTCAGGCTGATTGCCGTCACCTGAGTAGGGAGGAGTTGGAGCTAGAGCCCTGGAAGTATAAACCTAGGCCAGAGTATGAGAAAGGGGGAGGAGAAGCAGGAAGCCAGGTTGACACGAACAGAAGCACAGATGCAAGCAAGGGAAGCTTGACTGGTGCTGAGAAGAGCAGAGGAACTGAGCTTCCAGGAGAAGAGAGTGCTAATTGGCATATAGCACGTCTGCAGGAGAGTTTGGAGCCTGGAATAAGAGAGACTCCAAGATCCCCCAGGAGGCTGTTAGCTGAGCACTGTGAGCAAGACGGGGAGTCAGATCCTATGCAGCTGGGAGAGCCCGAGGTGAAGCTGAATGATGAGGACACTCCTATGGACTGTTCCTTTTGCCAAGCTTTAAACCTGGGAAAGTAGAGAAAGCAGGCCAGTCCTGAAAGAAAGTCTTCCAGGAAAAAGGTACCCATATTCCACAAGCAGGGTGGCCGTGATTCCCATGTGTTTGTAAAGGGGAAGTTTACGGGGACTAAGGAGCAAGTCCTGGAACTGTGATAAGCTTGTTAATCACCTGCCGCTGGAATGAGGTCACTGGGGTAAGCTAAAGTAGCTATTATAACCAATCTTTATTTTGCCCCTGGATTATATCTGTTTACTTGGAAGGTAGCCAAGAAACATTTGAAGCTGAATAGAAGCTATACTATCACGGACAGTGAATGTCATTTTGTTTTTGTGCTTTACCCAGCAAGGCTAAAAAGGGAATGCAATATCCTTGCTGTTATAGACTGTGTATCCTGAACTATAGAGAGCCTTTAAACAGCCTTTTTGTGTTTGGGTTTGTTTTTGGACAATGCTCTACTTCAAACAGTCCTGAACAAATAAGCCTGTATGTGGTATAAATGAACCATTGTGTACAAAATAAATTTCTGTCATTTGCCTTACCCCTTTGAGCCTAACTACAACTTTTTGCCTGATGCACCCATACAGCTAAACAAAGACTACATTTCCTAGAGGGCACTGTGGAGAAATAGTTTGAAAAAAAGCTGAAAAAGCGGATAGCAGAAAGTTCCTGTAATAACCACGCCCCTCTAAGCTAGAGGCGAGTGGTGGTGGCGTGACAAATGCTAGGGTAAGTCCTGCCATCTCTTGCATGTCGTTTTAAATGTCCCCATCTTTTCCCGTACATTTTTGTCATCGATTTTCCACGGGTCTGCACATAAGTATATCCTTAGGTATTTAAGATATTCTCCTGATAAGGATGTCCAAGAAAGGAATTTGGTGAGCATCAAACTGGATTTGAAATCTCAAATTGGCATCTTGAGTGTTTAACCAATCTAAAAATTGAAAAAGTATGGCAATATTTCCTCTCCACAGTATAAAAACATCTATTATTATTATTATTATTGTTATTATTATTATTCATTTATTAAGTGCTACAAGGCATACACAGTGCTGTACAAACACAAAGAAAGACAGTCCCTGATCAAATAGATCACAATCTAAAAGACAAACAGACGTGACAATACAAGAAACATGAGGTCTAAGGGAAGAAGATTCACATGGAAAGCAAAGATCATGGTCTGAAAGCGGTCTCCAAGAGGTACATTTTTAGCAAGGATTCAAAAAGGGAGAGAGAAGAGACTTGACCTAGAGATAGGGGAAGCTCATTCCAGGGATAAGGAGCAGCAATGTGAAAGGATTGAAGTCTGGAGTTAGCATTAGAAGAGAAGGGAATAGAGAGAAGGAGACCATAGGAGGAGTGGAGTTCACAAGGGGGAGAGTAGGGAGAGAGGAGGGAGGAAAGATAATGTTTCCAAGTAATCACCTAATTTAAAAATGGGGAGGTCGGAAAATGGAGCAACCCATATTCAGCTACATAGAGGTTGGCTATATTTCTCCTTCACCAAGCAACAGCACCAAGAGCAACCCCCCCCCCCCCCCCCAAGAAAGTACAGGGGAAGTCTCGCAAAACCTCACACATGAGGAAGCATTTTAAAGTGTTTGATGACCCAGGGTATGCAGAATGCAATTACTCTAGGCAGCATATTAGCAGAGGGAAGATGATGTTTCATTTTGCATACAGTGACATGCTGCACCCTTTACAACTTTGTACTCAAAGGGAGGTGCTGATCCTAGGTTTGGAAATTGATCCACAAGTGCAAAAAGCAGTGGTGGGAAAGGTATAGGAAAAACAAAATTGCTTTCCCAAGGGCAGTCCCTATTCTCTTCCACCAGTTAGATGTCATGGCAGCAGACCTGAAGTGCATCAAAGCAAGCCACCATGGAAGACACGGGGTGATGTCTGTTAGTCCTGTCATGGGGCAGGCAGCAGACAACATTGAAGATGATAACCTAGTGCATCAGGAAAATGATAAGTTGGGGTTTAAGAGGCTGCTTCACCTCTTAGCTCCCACTTACCGAGTGTCCTGCAGGACAACTTTTACTAGGCAGGTGATTCCCAACCTGTATAATCAATTGTGTCACCAGTTTCAGGCAGAACTGGAGAAAGCAGAAACCAGTACTAGTGTGCATTTCACCACTGACATAAGGACTAGACAGAATGCCAAATCTCTCCCTGACAGCATATTAGTGACAGCCAGCTGGAGTAGAAATAGGCTGTAGATCTAACAGAGAAGCAACAGCAAAAAGGTACTGATGGGCTGTGCTAAACACCAAAGTAATGGATAAGCCATATCTTAGCACTAAATAAGTGCTATGCTGCAAGGCTGACACATAGGGCACAGAGTACCATGCATCCTGATTTCTTTGGATGCATGGTACTCTGGATGGAAGGATGAACATCATAAAGGCATTGAAGGAGGGTGGCTTTCTTGGGATCAGATGCTTGGCATACTTGCTGCACTTGGTTGTCAGAGTCTCCATAAGCTTGGACATCAAGGCAAGTGGCAGCCCTGTCCTGTATGAACTTATTGAGAAGTGCTGAAAAATAATTGTGTATTTTCAACAGAGTGTGAATGGTGAACATGAGCTGCATAAGAAGCAGAATGCAACATTGGCACCTGTGCACCAGCTCAAGTACGATGTTATTACCACGTAGAATTCCACATGACATGTTGTAAACTTTAGTGGAGCAAGAGGCAGCCCTGCATTGGTGGATCGAGTTTGGCATTGACTACCCCCTGGGTCACCATGATTGAGCAAATATCACACAGGTCATGGAACTACTAAATCCATTTAAGGATGCCATGAACATAAGAACATAAGAACATAAGACATGCCATATTGGGTCAGACCGAGGTCCATCAAGCCCAGTATCCTGTTTCCAACAGTGGCCAATCTACGTCATACGTACCTAGCAATATCCCCAAAAGACACAGGTTCCACAATGCTTGTACTGGGTCAAGCATTGATATCCTGGGTCCCTTTTTAATAGTGGTTTATGGACCTTTCCTCCAGGAACTTGTCCAAACCTTTTTTAAACCCAGCTATACTAACAGCCCTTACTACATCCTCCGGTAACAGATTCCAGAGTTTGATTACACGTTGAGTGAAAAAATATTTTCTCTTATTTGTCTTAAATAGTTTACCCTGTAGCTTCATTACATGTCCCCTAGTCTTTCTATACTCTGATAGCGTAAACAATTGATCCACGTTTATCCGTTCCACTCCATTCATTAATTTATAGACCTCTATCATATCTCCCCTCAGCCGTCTCTTCTCCAGGATAAAGAGCCCTAACCTTCTTAGCCTCTCTTCATAGGAGGAACTCATTTCTACAAGGGTTACCAGGGGTCTTCTTATCCAAGTAATGAATATTTTACAGGCAAAGTTAGAGGCTGTTCACCTGTGATGGAGATTCACAGCAGACATTTTGGTGAAGGTGGACTTCTTGCATGGTTAAGTGAGGAAAAGATTGGAACCCCTTATGAAGAAGGTTGCTTACAAGTAGCTTGTCTCTCCCATGGATGAAAGGACATTTTGTTCTACTTTACCAGAAGGAAACACTGATGACTGAAGTAGAGGAAAGGGAGTTTCTGAGGAAGAGTGATGGTGGTAGTGTAACAGAGGAAATGTAGGTATGTCAGGAAATAGTATTGCTAGTATGAGTACCAACCTGTCGCTTACCATCTTCCCCCTGCCCCCGGCTTTATATGCCCATGGCACATGAGCCTCAGCCAGTGAAAATCTTTGGTGATCAATGTCCTAACTACAATGCTAAGATGCAGAGATCAGTCTACCACAAGTTGGACTCATGTATGGATTTCAGTTACACACTTGCAGACCCCATCAAGACCATGCATACAGATCATTTGTCATACTGCACACAAAAGTTGGCATTCTGCTAAAACCTGGCCAAGGTTGCACAGCATTTCCTATCCTGCCCTCCAACCAGTGAACATATATTCTCCATGGCTGGGGGATATCATGGCTCCCAATCATTCACAGCTAGCTCTGGACTTGGTAGAAAAGCTAGTGTTTCTGAAGATAAACATCCCCTTGCTTAGTTCCTCTTCATGGTCATTTGATTGGGAGGAGTGGGAATGTAAAGCTATACTGAGGGGCAGTTGCCCACATTCTCTGTCTTTAGTAGATCTACAAGCTGTATTTTTAACAGTTTTTAATGCTGTCTCTGAGGGATTGTGTCCTTTTTTACTGGCTACCTTTCAGCCCCTCCATGACAAAAAAGTAAAAAGCAAGAATTAAAAATAAAATAAAGCAAAAAAGGAAATAAAACAAAAAGAACTGAAAATGGTGTCCCTCTGCTTCTGGTGCCAGTCTCACTGTCCTACCACTTCTGTCACATCCTGCCCCTTTCTTGCCAGCCCAGTCCTACTCTTGAGATCCAAACCACAGCCATATTGCAGCTGTTGTAATTCCTGCCCCTGCCTGCACAGCCACCCTGTAGCCTACTACCACATTTCCAGTGGGTCATTTTAAGCCCAGATGGCAAAACTAAAAAAGCAAGGGACAGAAAGAAAAATGAAATAAACCAAAAGGACTTCCTTTCCTCTTGTGTCCACTGCTGCTGCTGCCTGTGTCACTCTGTTGGTACTGTTCTAATGGCTTGCTTCACTGCTGCCCTTAACCCTTCCCCTGTTGAATTTGGCGCTTTATGTGATCCTTCTAGCTGTATGGTTCTGTGACCATTGTGCTATGGCTTTTTCTGTAAAAAGTACTCAACTTTAGCAATGAGAGTTATTTAAATACATTAATTATATCATTGATTATATAAAGGAAAAATACCTCATCATCCACTTTCATTATCCCAGTACAAGGTAAAAAGTGAGGGGTTGTTGTTAAGTGCCGTCGAGTCGGAGTCGACTCATGGCGACCCTCTGGATAGCTATCCTAAATTGTGTTCGGTCTTCAGTCAGGCGGCTCATTGACGACAGACTGGTACCCGTAGCTGCTGTTATTGTAGCGATCCATCTCATTGCTGGCCTTCCTCTTTTGCGTTGACCTTCTATCTTGCCAAGCATGATGTCTTTCTCTAATGATCTCTCTCTTCGCATGATGTGTCCGAAGTATGTTTACTAAAGCATTAGGCTTTTGCAGCTAATGCAGAAAAAAGTGCAGATAGCACAGAATTAGCTGCAAAAGCCATGTGTTATTTGTTGGAGCGTGTACAGCATTTCCCCATCAGATAATGCACCAAATTTGCAGACAGAGCAGTGGAACAGCAGCCTAGATGCAGCTAACGTCATCCATTGAGGTGGCATTACTAGCATCCGCACTGTCTGCAAATCTGACAGTTATCACTTGCTGTTGAGGCCCACAGTAACTGCACATTGCAGATATGTCTACTGTCTGCCCTTATGCTGCCCACTGATGCAGATAATAAACATTCTGAAGGTAGTACATAAAGTTGTTGTGTTATCTGCATTTTGCATGCATTATCTGTTAATGCGGTTTAGTAAACAGACTCCTATGATTTGCATAATCATCCCCAAAAATGAGCACGGAAGTGGCGCTCAATCCATGCTATATAATGGAGATGTGCCCAGTATTTATTTATTTATTTAACTGATTTTGGTATACAGTTTTACTACCAGTCAAAATGGTGAACAATTAACAGTGGAAAGACATGAGTGTAGTAGGGTACAAGTTTCGGTCAAAGCAGTGACCAATTAATAGGTGGGATACAGGTTGGGGGATGATGGGGTACATTGAGATCAAGTGGGATGGGGCGGGGTACAAAGGCAGATGCAAACGACGGGATAAGAGGGCAGATGAAGAGGCTAGGAGTGGCCTAGTGGTTGGGGCAAGGTACTTCAGGCCGGAAGGTAGGGGTCCAAATCCCACTAGAGGACAGCAACCTTGGGCCGGAAGGACTGGGGTTTCTAGTCCCACAGGTGCGCCTTGTGGTCTTGGGCAAGCCACTTAACCCTCCATAGCCCATGTTTCCTGTAAAATAGTTATCTCCAAGTTATAATGCCCTGTTCAATGTAATTTCAGTTTGTTCAATGTAAACCACACTGATGCAGAATAGCGAGGTATATAAGAGAATGTAAATAAATAAATAAATAAATAGGGATGGTTAAAAGTTCAGCAAGGTGGGCGCAGGAGTCCATCCAATAGTTCTTGAGAGGCTAGCAAGAGCCATATTGTTCCTGGAAGGGACGAGTCTTCAGGTGCTTTCCAGGGGCTTTAGTTGACAGGATACGTCTAAGGGTGGGTGGCAGCACATTCCTAAGTGTGGAGGAGCTGTCAAAGTATTAGTGTTGATTCTAGAATTATGCTCAGATATATGTTTCTTCACCAGGCAGATAGTGCGTCCCACATATTGAAGTCCACAGGGGCAAGTCAACAAATAGACTACATATGAAGAAAGACAAGTAGTATGCCATTTCAATGTAAACAGACAATCTGTCTTCACATGCTTCCAAATAGTGCCCGTTTGAGATTGATTGCAATATATACAACGTGTAGACTGACAAGAAAAATGGCCTGTGTCCTCATGAAAACAGATTGGGCGGTCACCCCCACTAACAGAGTGAACCACCATATCCCGGACATTACAGCCCAGTTGAAAAGTCACCATCAAGCCCTTCTTAAAACATGAAGAAAGGGCCAAAATATGCCAGTGTCTGTGTAAAATATCCACTACTTGTGGAGAGCCAATCATATAGGGTAAAACACACACTATCTTATTGTCAGCGCTTTCCGAGGAGCAATTTGTACCATTATCCTGGTTCAAAAGCCATTCCCAATGTATATGTTTGGCTCTCTTAAAAGCTGTTTCAATAACCCATGATGGGTATCCCCGATCAAGAAGACGTTGACATAAATCCCTTGAGTGGAACGTAAACTGTGCAGTAGTTGAACAGATACGTTTTAAATGAAGAAACTGACCAAATGGAAGTGCCCCATGTAAAGGGACTGGATGGTGGCTTTGAAACTGCAACAATGTGTTATGCTGAACCGGTTTCCGGTACAACGTAGTACAAAGAGAAGCTCCAAATTAATAAAGACACACATCCAAAAACTCAATGGTGGTGAAATCATACTTAGCTGTAAATTGTATATTTGGTTTGATGGTATTTAACCAATTTAAAAAGTCCATTAAAGAGCCTACACAGAATAATTCTGGTCTCATCTTTAGTATGATATCTGAGGGGCTTAATTCCAAAATTCCACAGCTGTGACATTCAATAATCCCTACATCTTTAAAAGCACTAAACTACCACTAAACATTGTCAATTTAGGAGAGTGAGTGAGTGAGTGAGAAAACATGCCCACAGCCAGCTCTCCCTGGTCTTTGAGGTGTAACTAGAAACCCAAAGCCTAAAAGAGGGAAAAGGGGCACTAAGATGGGACAAAGCCATAGCGGAGAGACTGAATGAATTCTTTACTTTGCTCTTTACTGAGGACGATTTAGGGATGTTACCCATGGCTAAAATGGTATTTAAAGGTGAGGCTGCAGAAGAATTGAAAGAAACATTGATACACCTGGAAGATGCATTCCTAACAGGGGCTCTGCATATCAAGCCAAGGTAAGAGTGTGTGGCTTTTAAATTACTAGCTCTCTGCCTGAGAGCTCTTAAAAGGGTTTTGGTACATTTTTAAAACAAAGTTACATTCTTTTTGGTGCTTTAGTTCAAAAGGGGAAATATTTTCTTTAGTAGTGTAGGTTTAAAACTCTGCTCTTAGTATCTTTCTCAGCAACTCTTTGAAGCTGCTGACACTTCATCAGGTGTTAGTTCCCTCCCTACCCCCACCTCTCACCCACCCCATGTGAGCAGTCTTGCTTTATAGAGTACCTCCCCCAATTAGCTACACACAGGGGTATGTTTACTAAACCATCTTAACGTGTGCTCTCCCACGTTATCGCACAATAAGGCGCCTTATCGCGCAATAATGGCGCCTTATCGCGCGCTAAGGCACAAACGAGCGCTGAAGGCGGAGAAAGGCTCCTGGAGGGCGGAGGAAGGCTCCCCAGGGGCAGAGAGAGAGGGTCAATGGGCGGAGAGTGGGAGGGGAGAGGCTCCCTGCACACTAACGCTGTGAAATCCGAGGCTCAAAACTAACGCCAGTGAAACCCTGGCGTTAGAGCTGATTTAAAGGGAAAAGAAACCATTTTCGTCAGCAATGTACAGCAAAACCAGGGAAACCCACAAAAAAGTGATAAGTGTGATACATCTGCACGGAACAAAAGGGCAAAGAAACAGTGAAAATGACCAGAAGAAAATGTAAAAAAACCATAACCAAGCTGGGCAATGGTGATATCAATGGGAAACATCAAAAAACACTCCCAAGAAAGCTCCAAAAAAAAAAATAATTTTGGAAGGATCTATGCTCTGTCCCCATACAAGGTGAATGAGCCCACAGTGAAATTGCGCTGATCAGGGCTTTCCTCTCCATTGGACAGGTTTCCTATGGTGTGCACATGTTCCACAACAGCAGGGCGGGCATGTCGGAATGGGGAACAGGACATATGCTGGAAAAGGGGACACGGAGGGCTGCAGGCGGCACATGCTGTGGTGCAGCTGGGGCACAGTGCGGACTAGGGTAATGCCTAGCTGGCCCATAGGAATGCTGAAACAGTAGAGCAGCCAGACAGCAACTGCTGAGGGCCCAACATGGGCAAGAGTGTGCTTCCCACGGTGTCACAGGGAATAGTACTCAGCAGGTACCCCCAATGGCACGGAACATTGGCGGGCGGTGGTGGGGGAAAGCGTGGACAGCTATGCAGGCACCCCTACCCCAGAACCCGCACCATAGGCAGCCGCCTACCCGCACGCTGGATGGCCTGAGACTGTGCAGCACCAGCACCACCAGCAGAAGGGCATGTCAGCATGGTGGCAGAGGGGTACTGGTGGTGGAGGGGGCAGTGGCAGCTGCCCAGAGCAGACCATGGCCTAGCCCTGTTTAGGTGGGTGCCGTGCACTGCAACAGACAGGCTCTGTCTGACAAACAGTCATGGTATCGCCAGGGAATGCACTGTCTCTGTGGCAACACAGTGGTGCAGTGAACACAGCCAGTGTGTTCAGAAGATCACAGGTTCAAGTCCCTGCCAACCCAGTCCCCATATTTTACCCACTACTAAAACGTGTTAATACAGACAGAACCTTTATTGCAGATAACAGAAACATGCCCAATAAACCTACATTTTCCCCTACAGAGCACAGACACCATAAACATGCACATTACCTAGAGCAGAGTCTCCCAAATGCAGTCCTGGAGGGCCAAACACCATTCAGGTTCCATGCTGCCTCTAATAAACATGACTGTGCTGCATGTCTATGCACCGCCCCCATGGTATGCAGATGTATCTCATGCATATTCATTAGGGACAGCATGAAAACCCGAACAGTGTTTGGCCCACCAGGACTGGATTTGGGAACCTCTGCCCTAGAGCAGCGGCCAACAGGGACAGACACACCCTCACCCATAGGCTCCATTATCCAAAGCCTCCTGGAGAGGCAGGATGTTGGGCCCTGCGTGCATCTCCCAATACTAGCACTTGCATACCTTAGCAATGCCACCCTAAACCTGGGAATATTGTACACACCTATCAAACGGTTGCTATGATTACTGGCAGATAGCAATTCCTAAGTTAAGCACAATTTGCTGATTGAGCTGCATCATAGCAACCTTTCTGCTGTCTGTGGAGTGTGCTTCAGGTCTGATGTATGACAGTATTTACCACCCTGGGGAGTGACCCCAACAGTACTGCTGCGGTGGCCAGGGCTGCCAAGAGCCTCTATATTTGCACAATGCTGGCATAGGTGTGGGAGCGTGTGTTTGTCTATCCAGTGTGTGGTGTCTGTCAACACCTTCCTCAGCCCACACTGTTGCCAGTGTAAGCCTGCCAATGTGCATAATGAGGAGCAAGGTACCATGGGTATAGCCCGGACAGGGTGGCCTGGCCAGGATGCATCTGCACAAGGCATAGGGCAAGGGCTCGGACATTGTAGTGCCTGACAACCACCTGCACGGACAGGGTGGCCAGAGCATGTCCTGCTGGGAGTCACTCTCACCCTGACTGTGCAGTGACCACGGCATGGCTAGGTTCCCTCATAGTGCTATATAGTGTTTCTCTCATGTGGTGTTTGTGATTCCCTTTTGGGGCCCAATCACTGACTTATTTGCTTGATGTGTATGCTGATATCCCAGTTCTGGGTACATGCATCTCTTCCACAAACATGCAGTATGGACTAGCTAGCAGCCTGTCTGCAGCTAGTAAGTGCTTGGGTGGAACATCTTGCAGGGTGCAGCAGATGGATGCTTGTTGCTGGAGCATGTTAGATAGTGGTGGGGGGGGGCAGCTGAGCATTTCCAGGCCTTCTGTCTGCCTTGCCTTATGGATGTGTACAGGTCTGCATTGCCTGCCCTGTATGGTGTCTATTCCCCAGCAGGACTGGGGTTGATGGTCCTCTCTACTGCCACCATTGCGGAGAGGTAGAGTGTGGCTCTGCTGGTGGGAGATCCTGTTTCCCACCCTGAGCCACAGAGAGTGGGTTGGGTGGTGGTACATAATCCACCTAGGGGTCCAAATATCCCCCCTTCACCTACATCATGTGACCATGGTACCAACACAGTACATGCACTATTTTGGGTGCATCATAGCCCATAAGGGCTAGACATGACTGAGAAATACAGATGTGTCTGCAGGAACTACCTATCACACACACTAGCACTGATGTGGATCTGCAGCATAGCCTATTTCAGCCATGAAAGGTGCTGTGGACCTGGTGCTGGGTGCCCCACCTCACCCTCAGGGTGAGCACAGTACCCGCACAATGTGACGGTCTGTAGCTACTCTGTGCCAGTAACATACACGGTCAGTACCAGGCTGAGGTGCTGAGGGGGTGCACACGGTCAGTTCCCCCTACCAGGCTGAGGTGCTGTGGGGGTGCATACCCCATCTTGTGATCATCTGTAGATTGCTGATTTGCATGTGCAGTGCATCATGGGTACGGGTGGTTTAACCCTATCCTGGTTACCACAGCAGACCATTTGTGTGGTGACATGCAGTCCTTCTGTAGCCAGCGAGGGGCTTGTTAATAGCTGTAGCCCACTGGTTACTTCACTGACTGTGGAGCCAGAGGTCATGGGTTCAAACCCACAGTGGGGTTATTTGATAGGGCTATCTGGAGCATTGTCAATTTTTAATGTACATTAGTGCTGCCAGCAAAAACACCCTCAGAATACTGTAACTATAAGGTGCCTCAGAAGGCGCTTTATAGGGTGCCCTATAAAGCGCCTTCTGAGGCACCTTATGGTTACAGTCCATATAAGGTGCCTTATAAGTTGTCCTATGGAGCGCCTTATAGGGTGCCCTATAGGGGACATTATAGGGTGCCGTGGCAGACAGTGCACTTTATAATGTGCCCTATGGAGTGCACTTGTTCAATGTTTGTTCAATGTAAACCGCACTGATGCAGAATAGCGCGGTATATAAGAGAATGTAAATAAAATAAAATTATAGGGTGCCTTGTGTGGCACCTTAGGTTATGGCATGTGAGGGTGTGTTTGCTGGCAGCAATAATTAAAATACAAATAAAATGCCTCAAGAAACAATACTTACATGTCAAAGCTGATGCCTCAGATAGCCTTATGCATTAAACACACTGGGGGATCAAACTCATGACCCCTGTATCATCAGTCAGTGTATTAACCATTGTACTACACCTCTGTTTCTGTGTTTGCATGTCTGGCTTAGCCCATTAATGTGCGCAGCAGCGCGCGTTATCGCGCGATAATCCCGTTTTGCTACTTTAAGACTGAAACGCCCACTCCTTTTATGGCAGCCTGCACACTATCGCCGGGTGCACATTAAGACGGTTTAGTAAACATACCCCACAGTGACTTGGAACACACTTAAAAGAGGTCAACTGCTTTTTGCCTGAAAGGACAGCTGGGAAACAGGCTTTTACTTTGTAGGTCTCCCTATCTTTTGCTTCAACAGATACCTAAACTTCACCAACTGAACAATGGCTGGGAAAAATCAAATTTCTAAAGCTGTTGCCCCCATTACAGCTTCTGCCTCTGTCCAGACAGAGATCCCAATGCCAGTTGAAGGACCGTTTCCATGGGCAGGATGCCTGTATACTGACGCTCTCAGGTAACAAATGGAGGAGCTCGGAGAAGAGGTGGCATGGCTGAGGAGCATTCAAGACAGTGTGAAGTACATTGATGAAATGCTTTTTCAAACATCCAAGCTCTCCTACAGAGGAGAAGATGGGAACCTACAGAATGACGAAGGTTGGACACGAGTCACCAGGGTTTGCAGAATTACCAAGCATCCCTGGAAAGGGAAGAACCAGAGCTTGAGCACCCCAAAGTTGCAGAATCAGTGACCACAAGAAAGCGAAGGGTAGTGGTGGTTGGTGACTTTCTTCTAAGGGGTACTGAGGCAATCATCTGCTGACCAGACTTGATGTCCAGAGAGGTGTGCAGTTTGCCAGGTGCCAAAATCCAAGATGTTACGAAGAGTTTGCTGACACTCATCAAGCCCATTTACTATTACTCGATGTTGCTCATCCATGTTGGCACAAATGATACTGCCAGGTATCCCTCTGAGCATATCCAAAGTGACTTCATAGCTCTGGTTCAGAGCGTGAAGCAGACAGGGATGCAGGTGGTGTTCTCTTCAATTCTCCCCGTTGAGGGTAAAGGCCAAGGCAGAGAATCTCACATCCTGGAGATAAATGCATGGCTGTGTGGATGGTGTCATCAAGAGCATTTTGGTTTCCTGGACATTGGGATGCTATTCCAAGGTTTGTAGAGCAGAAATGGTGTCCATCTGTCCAAGAAGGGTTGACTTGTCTTCAGTAGCAAACTGGCTAACCTACTGAAGAGGGCTTTAAACTAGATTCATTGGGGATGGGTGTTGAAAGAACTATCTGTGAACTATCATTAAAATCATTTGTAAAACCTGAAGATTGGAGGATGGCAAATGTAACACCACTTTTTAATTGATCCAGGAAACTATTTTTATTTTTATTTATTTTAGCAAGCATTTGTATACCGCTCCTTCCAGCGATCAGAAGCGGGTAAGATTACATGGAAAAAGCTGTTGAATCAAGACAGAATAATTTTGATTTGTACATAAAGATTTGAAAGGTTAGCACGTCACGCAGAAAATTATAGACCATTGAGCCTGATGTCAGTACCGGGAAAAATGATAGAAACCATTATAAAGAACAAAAGTTACATTCGTTTTGGTGCTTTTGTTTAAAAGGAGAAATATTTTCTTTAGTGGGGTAGGTTTAAAACAATGCTGTAGTATCTTTCTCAGCTCTGACACCTAATCAGGAGTTAGTGGGCCTGATTAGCCTGTGAAAGAACTGAGAGCAGTTGAGGCCTACATAAAAGGCTTCAGAGCCCTGCACTGTTGAGGCATTCCTAACAGGGGCTATACATTTCAAGCAAAGGTAAGAGTTTGTGGCTTTTTAAATTCCAGCTCTCTAACTGGGAGCTCTTTAAAGGGTTTTGGTACATTTTTAAAACAAAGTTACATTCGTTTTGGCGCTTTAGTTTAAAAGGAGAAATATTTTCTTTAGTATGGTAGGTTTAAAACTCTGCTTTAGTAAGTTTCTCAGTTCTTGGGAGCTACTGACACTTAATCAGGAGTTAGTTCCCTTCCTACCCCCCAACTTCCACCCACCCCTACTGAGCAGTCTTGCTTTATGGGGCACCTCCCCAATTAACTACACACAGGTACTTGGAACAGCACATTTTGAGCATACTTAAAGAGATTTAACTGCTTTTTCTCTGAAAGGACAGCTGGGAAACTGGCTGGCACTTTGGTAGATCTCTCTCTTTTGTTTTAACAGATACCTAAGCTCCACGAACTGAACAATGGCTGGGAAAAATCATATTGCCAAAGCTGTTGCCCCCGTTACAGGTCCAGGCAGAGGTCCCAATGCATTTGAAGGACCGGTTCCATATGCAGGGTGCCTGCATGCTGAAGCTCTCAGGAAACAAGTGGAGGAACTCAGAGAAGAGGTGGCAAGGCTGAGGAGCATTCAAGACAGTGAGAAGTACATTGATGAGATGCTTCTTGCAACATCAAAGCTCTCCAGCAGAGGAGAAGATGGGTGGCTACAGAATGACAAAGGATGGACACAAGTAACCAGGGCTGGCAGAATCACCAATCCAACTTCTCCAGCCCTTGAAATGAAGAATCAATATGCAGCCTTGGAAGTGGAAGAGGTGAAAGCATCCCTGGAAAAAGAAGAACTAGAGCTCAAATATCACAAAGTTGCAGAATCAGAGACTACAAGGAAGTGAAGGGTTGTGGTGGTTGTTAACTCTCTTCTGAGGGGTACTGAGGCGTCCATCTGCCGACCAGACTTGATGTCCAGAGAGGTATGCTGTCTGTCAGGTGCCAAAATCCAAGATGTTACGGAAAGTTTGCTAAGACTCATCAAGCCCACTGACTATTACCAAATGTTGCTAATCCATGTCGGCACAAATGATACTGCCAGGTATCCCTCTGAGCATATCAAAAGTGACTTCATGGCTCTGGGACAGAGGGTGAAACATATAGGTGCACAGGTGGTGTTGTCTTCAATCCTCCCTGATGAGGGTAAAGCTTAAGTCAGAGAAGCTCGCATCCTGGGGATGAATGCATGGCTGCATGGATGGTGTCATCGAGAGCGTTTTGGTTTCCTGGACCTTGGCATGCTGTTCCAAAGGTTGCAGAGCAGAGATGGTGTCCATCTGCCCAAGAAAGGTCAACATGTCTTCAGTAGCAGACTGGCTAATCTGCTGAAGAGGGCTTTAAACTAGATTTGTTGGGCATGGGAGAAAAAAGCCCCCAGGTAAATGAAAGCCCCCAGGTAAGTGAAACATTAAATTCCATTATGGAAATGGGTAAAAGGGGCAACATATGGAAAGCGGTATGTATAAATGCCCGTAGCATGGGAAATATGATCCCAGATGTTGAAGCTTTAATGGAAGTGGCTGACTTGGATTTAGTGGCAGTTACAGAAACATGGTTCACAGAAAACAATGACTGGGATGTAACTATACCAGGCTATACTTTATTCAGAAAGGACAGGGTAGGAAGAAGGGGAGGAGCAGTGGCACTATAGGTAAAAAATAATATTAAACCTTTGGAATTACAGAGTTTAAAAGGGAGAGAGGAGGCACTGTGGGTTAAACTAGAAAGAGGGAAAAAGAAATCTATTTGCTTTGCAGTGATATACAGACTCCCTCACAAGAGGAAGAGGTGGATGGAGAGTTAATTGAAGACATATGCAGAATTGCTAGGAATGGGGAAGTGCTACTGATAGGGGATTTCAATAAGCCAGATGTTGATTGGCACATTCCTGCTGCAGTATCATCTAGAAGTAAAGAGATCCTGGATTCTCTACAGGGAGAACTATTCAGGCAATTGGTAACAGACCCCCCACATGAAGGGGCCATACTGGACTTGGTGCTTATCAATGGTGAAAGTGTTTCTGATGTTATAGTGGGAGATCAGTTTGCATCCAGTGATCACCAGATGGTGTGGTTCAGTATTAAGACTAGAGCTGATAGAATCCATTCAAAAGCGAGGGTCTAGACTGTGGACACGATCAGGAAGATGAAATTAGACTTACCTGCTAATTGTAGTTCCTGGAGTGGACACAGTCTAGTCCCAAAACCTCTGGGTTCCCCATCTCATATAGCAGCTTGGAGACTGAGAAACTCCTCCTTTTTGTGACATCACTGGTATATCCTCTCTGGATCCGCCTCGTGTCACCAGTTACCTACTGACAAAGCAGACTCACCGTAGCAACAAGTAAGAATTAATAACAAGAATAAACTAACTATAACTGCTCCAACCAATTAAGTAAACTGTGACTTTAGCCCGATCAGACCACTCCCTCATCCCAAAGAAAGGAAAGTGTACCCGAAAACTAGAAGCATGCTGCCTCTAACTGAGCCTGTAGACCAGGAAGCCCTGCAATCACCCTCAGAACTTACCGGTAATTCACCTCCAACGCTTCAGGCTCCTCGGAAAGCGAGACACTTGGGAGAGATACAGGACTAGACTGTGTCCACTCCAGGAACTACAATTAGCAGGTAAGTCTAATTTCATCTTCCTGATCGTGTCCACAGTCTAGTCCCGAAACCTCTGGGTTAGTATCAGAGCAGTGAAGAACCACTTCAAGCACGGGGGGAAGTAAGTCCAACCGATAGTGCTTCAAAAATGAATTCAAAGATGACCAGGTTGCTGCTCTACAAATCTCACCTGGAGACACCGACCGGTGCTCTGCCCAGGTAGCTGCGTGCGCCCTAGTGGAGTGGGCTCGCAGCCCTATCGGCACCGGCTTCCCCCTCAAGACATATGCCGATGCAATGGCTTCTTTAATCCACCTAGAAATAGACGCCTTGGACGCCGCCTCGCCCTTTCTCGGACCTGCGAAAAGCACAAAAAGTCTGTCCGACCTCTGAAAAGACTCCGTCCGCCTAACGTATTTCTTTAAGGCTCGACCAACGTTCAAAAGATGCAGCCGCTTTGCCGCCGTCCCGTGGACACTCTTCGAAAACACTAGCAACAAGATGTCCTGACTCACAAGGAAAGGCGAGACCACTTTCGGAAGAAAAGCTGGCACCGTCCGCAGCACCACCTTGGACGCAAAAAAGGAAAGGTAGGGCTCTCTACACGACAACGCTTGCAGTTCAGAGATTCTTCTAGCGGAACACACCGCCACCAAAAAGATCACCTTCAGCGTAAGATCCTTAAGGGTCGCCCGAGCCAAAGGCTCAAAAGGCTCGCGGTCGAGTGCGTCCAACACGAACGGGAGGTGCCACTTAGGTACGATCTGGCGAGACGGTGGGCGCAGAATGGACACCGCCCGTAAGAATCACTTGACGTCTCTCTGAGAACCAATCAATTGACCTCCTACTCTGCCCCTGTAACAAGACACCGCAGCTACCTGCACACGTAGGGACGCGGCTGCTAAACCCTTGTCGAAACCATCTTGTAAGAACTCCAATATCTGAGGGACAGAGGCCTTCAATGCCATGCACCTCCTATCTCCGCACCAAGCCTCAAAGATCTTCCAGATACGAACGTATGCCAACGAGGTAGACCTCCCTCTGGCCTTCAACAAGGTCGCAATGACCGCCGGCGAGTGACCGCGAGAGCTCAGCCGCGCCCGCTCAAGAGCCAGGCCGTAAGCGAGAACCGATCCACGTGAGGCATGAACAGGGGCCCCTGAGACAGTAGATCCGCCCTGGCTGGAAGGCGCCACGGCTTTGCCACCAACAACCTCACTAGGTCCCCTACCAGGGTCGGCGTGGCCAATCCGGGGCTATCAGAATGACCTGCCCCCGGAGCCTTTCTATGCGCTGCAGCACGCGGCCGATAAGGACCCACGGCGGGAATACGTAGAGAAGTCGACCCACCATCCAGGCCTGAATAAGAGTGTCCAGGCCCTCCGACATTCTCTCTCGCCGCCTGCTGAAAAAACGACTTGCCTTTGCTGAGTCGAAAGTTGCCATGAGATCCATGACCGGCTCGCCCCACCTGCGGATCACCATCTGGAAGACTTTGGGATGCAAGACCCACTCTCCCTGGTCCACCCTTACCCGGCTGAGGAAGTCGGCCTGAACGTTGTCCACCCCGGCCATGTGCGCCGCCGAGAGATGCACCAGGTGTGCTTCTTTTTTTTTAAATTCTTTATTTTCGTTTTATAACAACAAAGGAAAAGGAAGACATACAGCTAAAAGACAGATACATAAAGTGTAATACATACACCAAAGTAAACCCCTGCCACCCCCCTCCCCCCTGCTTCTTCTCTAGAAAACTAATCATTCCCGAAGCGGGCGTGTACTTACATTATTGTGTTACAAAACCGAACGGTGATCTGAAACATGATGAGTGCACATTATACAGGTATGTTGGAGCAATGAGCAGATTGTACATAATCATTAAGCATCTGCCATTTAGACAAGCGAGAGTGAGGTTGGGCTTGGGGAATAGCTCTCCGAGGTATCTGCTCATATTTACTATATAAGCAGACGAGGTTCCACCATTCATTGACAGTAAGTCGAGAGCTATCCTTCCAATTCCTCGTGATTAAGCATATGGCTATACCCAGCATGAAATCAAGGAGAAAGCGACCCTTCTTAGGAAGAGAGGGGACCTCCGCCACAGAGCCGAGTCCCACGATCTTCCAAGAGAGAGGTTCGTGAAGGTGTAAGATAAATTGAATACAACCCCAGACCCGCCCCCAATAAACCTGTAGTTGAGGACATTCATAAATAACATGAGCGAAGGTTCCCACAGCAGTATGGCAAGACCAACACTGGTCCCTAGCATTTGTGTTCCATTTGGCTATTTTTTCTGGGGTATAAAAGCATCTGTGTGCAAAAAAGAAGAGAGTTTGGGTAACAGAGGCAGACCGGGAAACCCGCACTACTTTGCTCCAGAAAACGCTCCATTGCACAGGGGTTAAAGTGGTTTGCAGTTCGCGCTCCCAGGCTTGTTGGGCTCTAAAAGTGGCCGTGTCTGTACCCTGACATATTATTTTATAAAAGTTAGAGGCTACCCCATGTGTACTACTAACAGAGTGAACTATCTCTAATAGCCCGTCCTCAGTAGGGGCAGAGGGCGGCATGATTCGAGCACTTTTGAGGCAGTGTTGAAGCTGCATCAATTGAAAGTAATGTTTCGCTGGTAACGCAAATTCCCTTTGTAAATCAGAAAAGGTTTTCCAACGAGCTGCAGAGAAAAGCTGTTGGGGTGTCCAGATCCCCCTTGAGTACCAGGGTTTCCATGCTATCGTTCTATTTAGGACTTGAATTTTGGGGTTATTCCATAGCGGGAGTCCGTCCTGAGGACATACGTTCGGGCCCAGTGATAGAATGAGAGTGTTAAAGGCCGCAAGAGTATCGACAATCATTGGTGGATGGCGGGTGTCTACTTGATAGGACATACCGGGAAGATGGGTCAACGGAATTGGGCTACTAAGCTCCTCTTCTATGTCAAGCCAAACTGGTCTGCTGTCTGTTGAGGCATCTAGCCATCGGGCACCTTGCTTAAGTAGGAAGGCTTGATGATATCTAAGAAAATCAGGAAATCTGGTACCCCCTCTTTCCTTTGCAGACTGTAGTTTTTGTTTAGCTATCCTTGGTGGCTTGCCCTGCCAGAGATAACGGACGAGAAGGCCCTCAATATCTTTATAAGTATGTAGCGGGAGTAAGCATGGCAGCATTTCTAAAATGTAGTTCACTTTGGGGACTATCATCATTTTCACAGTTTCTAAGTGGCCCCACCATGTAAGAGATAAGGGAGACCAACGATTCGTGAGCTCACGGACTTTGGAGACTACCTCTTTGGCATTAAAACTGATAGTGTCTTCTAGAGGAGAACAGTAATGGACCCCGAGATACTTCACCATGCGGGATTGCCAAAGGAAGGGAAAGGCCTGCATGTCAGCCTCATGTACCCAGCGGTTCAGTGGGAATGCTACGGATTTGGTCCAGTTAATTTTATAGCCCGATAATTGTGAGTATCCGTCAATCAGATCCAAGACAGCTGGAACCGAATCGAGGGATACAAAAAGCATAAGGTCATCTGCATATGCAGAGAGTTTAATCTCCCTATGACTGAAGGGGACACCTCGAATACGTGCGGACTGTCTAATAAGGAGGGCTAGGGGTTCAAGAGCAAGATCAAAGAGCATTGGTGATAGGGGGCAACCTTGACGCGTGCCTCTTTGGAGATTAAATGGCTGAGACTTGATGGCATTTACACAAATACTGGCGACGGGTTGAGTATACATGACTTGGAGATATCGGAGGAAGCCCTCCCCAAAGCCATACCATCGGAGAACTGCAAATAAGAAGGGCCATTCTAGGCGATCAAAGGCTTTTTCGGCATCCAGGGAAAGACCCACCCATGGATGATCTAGATTGGCAGCACTGGATAGCACATGGCACAAGGTCCGAGCATTGTCAGCAGTTGATCTGCCGGGTATAAAACCGCATTGGTCGGGGTGAATTAGGGTGGCCATCCGGTCAGATAGCCGGGTGGCCAAGATCGTTGCGAAGATCTTATAATCGGCATTAAGTAGGGAGATTGGACGGTAGTTGGCGGTTAGTAGCGGGTCTCTGCCTTCTTTCTCAAATACTACCACATTAGCTGCAGAAAAGGATCCCAAAGAGGATGTATCTACCGCAAGGGCAGTAAAATAGAGTTTTAAATAGGGAACTAAATCTGCACTGAACGTTCTGTAGAATTCGGTCGGGAGACCATCGGGCCCTGCGGCACGGCCCAAGGCTGTCCGTTTTAGGGCCGATTGGATCTCTGAAGTAGAGAAGGGTTCATCCATCGCATCCCTATCATCTTCAGAGAGGGTCGGCCGCTGAATGCCAGAAAGCAATCGCTCGAATGTCTCTGACGAGAACTCACATTCAGATTGATATAGGCGGGTATAGAAATCCCGAAAGAGCTCTACAATGTCGGAGTCTGTGGTCACTATGCCCCCTCTCTGTGGAGCTCGAAGGGCCGCTACGCGTTTGGCTTCTTTTTGACCTTTCAAGGCGTTGGCTAAGAGTCGACCGGCTCGGTTATTTTCACGATAATATGTCCCTCGCTGAAACTCAATACTCTTAGAAGCTGCAGTTGAGAGGATTGAATTATATTGAAAACGGAGACGCTGTAATCGAATTAATACACATGGATCAGTACGTGAAGGTAGAACTCGTTCGCCTGCTTTTATTTGTTGGTCTAGTATGAGTAGCTGCTGTTTGCGTTGTTTCCGCAGGCGGATTTGATAGCTAGTGATCGTTGCTCGAATGGCCGCTTTGAAGCCCTCCCACCAAGCCCAATTCGCAGTATCCTGGGGTAGATTAAAATGGAAGTAATCCTGTATGGCTGCTCGAATTTCTAACTGGAACTCTGGCTGATTTAACAGGGCTCTATCAAAGAACCAGGCCCCCGAATTCCCTTGGGGTGCAGTAGTGTGTAATTGAAAGGAAATGGCAGCATGATCTGAAATATGTTGGGAGTGAATCTTTGCAGTGTCCACCTGAGGAACTAACAGTTTTGATATTAGAAAGAAGTCTATGTGAGACTGGGATTTATGAGGGGAAGAGAAGAAGGTGAAGTCAAGCTCATTGGGGTGTAGTAACCTCCATAGATCAACTAAAGCAAGATCTTTGATCAGGGAGGTAAGCGTGGTGTGACTCTTGGGGGGACCACTTGTCCTAGGCGGCTGTTTGTCAATCAGGGGATCAAGGACTAGGTTAAAATCCCCCCCAATTATCAATGAAGTATTAGCAGAGGCCTGCGCAACCTGAGCAATGGTAGCAAAAAAGGCAGGGTCATCCACATTAGGAGCGTAAAGGCATATACATGTAACTTCAAGGCTACCTATCTTGAGGTGAACTCTGGACCATCTACCTTCTGTATCTGAGCTAGTCGCAATAATAGTAGCATGCAAAGATTTCCTAACCAGTATGGCAACCCCACATTTCTTAGAAACGGCTGGGGAATAGGCGGCCACCATGTAAGGTTTAATATTGAGTTTAAGAGTTTCCTTCGAATTTAAATGCGTTTCTTGGAGAAAAATCAGATCCGCAGCTTCCTGACTTAGGTAGCTTAGGATTTTCTTCCGTTTTATCGGATTATTGATTCCTTTTACGTTCAATGAGAAAATCTTACATGGTGCCATCAATCGGTAATAGACATTTTAGGTAAGGGCGCTTGAGAACATACAACATAATCAGAATCTGTGCAACAATGACATAATCACCGAGTATTCTGGCTAATACACCCCATATTGAAAAGTATGTACCAAAGTATCTTAGAGAAGAAGCAAAACCCCCAAAGAATATGGCGACCATATGTCTGCGGGAGGAGGCCCTAGAGAGGAAATAGAAAGACATGAAAAAAAAAGTAAAGAAACACCAGAGTCCATAATGAACACTGTCTCTGATACTCATCGAGGCCACTGTGGGTAGATGGAGTCGGGTCACAGATATCATCAAAAGTAAGGCAACAAACTGCCCTCGCCAGACTCTTTGCTGGGCTGCGGCAGATCCAATATGGCAAGTACAGCGGATATAAGAATACTTGCAGGAATATTCTGGAAGTCAGCGCATCAAGTCGGCTTCTTTGGAATCCAAAAACTCCGCTAGTAGATCAGGGTCCTCAAATGTTCTTGTCTGATTGTGAAGCGTGACTCGGAGCTTGGCCGGGTACATCAGGCCATAGCGTGCTTGTAGTTGTTGAAGCCTCGGCCGGAATTCCAGAAAGCGCTTTCGGCGGTCGACCGTGGGTTTAGCCAAGTCGGGATAGAAGGAGATCTTGTGGCTCTCAAACTCCATATGGCCCTTTGCCCGAGAGGCACTTAGAATTTGCTCAACGTGTTGATATCTCAAAAGTCGAAAAATGATAGGCCGCGGGGTCTTCCTGTTGAGCGTTATGCTTGTGGGTATACGATGAGCGCGATCGATCTCCAAATCTTTGGTAAAGGTGATTTGGAGCAGGGAAGGGAGGATTTTGCATAAAAACTCTTTCATGTCTCCCGATTCCGCTCCCTCCGGTATGCCCACGAGTCGTATGTTGTTGCGGCGAGCTCTATTATTGCCATCTTCCACTTCTTTCTGCAAGGCCCGCACCTGACGTTCAACTTTGTCGAGTTTGGACAACCGGGCCGCATGGGAGTCCAATATGCTCTCCATTTTGTCCTGACGCGAAGAAAGCCCTTCTAGCTTGCTTTGCAGCACACCAAAATCTTCCCGCAGCGCTCGGAGTGCTTCACCGTTTGACTGCACGAGGTCTTTGACCCCTCTAATCTCTGCGAGGATTTCCTGCTGCATTTCGGGGCCCTCGCGCAAGGCCAGCCCCTTCTGCGGGGACGGAGGTTCAGTTTTGGAACGTTTGCCGTGAGAAGCCGCTGGAGATCCAAATTCCAGACGCGTGGGTTTGGTCCCCGCCATCTCACCAATGTGCCCCGGCAAGATCAGAGTAGAAGTTCCAAGTAGGTACGGTGTTAATTCAGGATTCTGAGTAGGCCTCTCGGGAGCCTCAGCGTTATGCGACCATCCCGCTGGACATCAGGCTCCGCCCCCGCACCAGGTGTGCTTCTGCCCAACAGCACAGCTCCCTCGCTTCCTCTTCTAGTGCCACACTGCTGGTTCCCCCTTGTTTGTTGATATAGGCCACCGCTGTCGCATTGTCGGAAAACACCCGGACTGCCTTCCCGCCTAGAACCGAGCGAAAATCCCACAACGCCAGAGTCACCGCTCTTAGCTCCAATCTGTTGATCGGCCACAACTGTTCCCGAGCACTCCACTGCTCCTGCTTGAAACTGCCCTGGCAGTGGGCTCCCCAGCCTAGCAGACTGGCATCAGTCATCAGAGGCACCCAGGCTGGGGACTCCAGAGCGTTCCCGCGCCCCAGCGAGTCAGGAACTAGCCACCACCGCAAAGCCTGCCAAACCTCCTCTGGACATGGAAGTCTCCGGGATAGCGAGTCCTGCTGGTGCGGCCAGCGCCGAAGAAGTGCTCCCTGCAAGGGTCTCATGTGCGCCCTTGCCCACGGCACTGTTTCTATGGTCGCCGCCATGGTGCCCAGCAGCTGCAGGTAAAGCCAGGCCGTGGGCGCCTTGTACGTCAAGAACTTCTCGATTAGCAACCGCAGGTTCTGAGCCTGCTGCTTCGTGAGGAAAACCTTTCCTACCCGCGTGTCGAATCGGGCTCCTAGATACTCCAGATTCTGTGATGGCACTAAGTGACTCTTCGAGACATTGACTATCCACCCGAGTCCTTCGAGGAACGCCACAACTCGGGCCATAGCTGTCACGCTCTCTGCACGAGACTTCGCCCTGATCAACCAATCGTCTAGATAGGGATGCACCAGAATGCCTTCCTTTCGCAAGGCTGCCGCCACCACTACCATGACCTTCGTGAAAATTCTCAGGGCCATCGCCAGGCCAAAGGGTAACGCCCGGAAATGAAAGTGGCCAAAGGGAAGCGCGAAACGGAGGAACCTGTGGTGGTCCGGTCGTATGGGGATGTGTAGATATGCCTCGGACAAATCTAGCGAGGTGAGAAACTCTCCCTTCTGTACCGCCACGATAACGGACCGCAGCGTTTCCATGTGAAAATGGGACACCCGGAGGCAGCGATTCACTCCATTGAGATCTAGAATAGGCCGTGCCCCACCGTCCTTCTTCGGGACGACGAAGTAGATGGAGTACCGACCGCCGCCGCATTGGTCTGGCGGTACTGGAACTATGGCCCGGAGGGCCAGCAGCCTTTGTATGGTCTCCCGTAAGACCCCGCGCTTGGCGGGCAACTTGCCGGGGGACCGTACAAAGAACTCTCTCACTGGGCGCAGGAACTCTAGCGTATAGCCCTCTTGGATGACCTCCAGCACCCACTGATCTGACGTGATTTGGGCCCAGGCAGGGTAAAACTCCTGCAATCGCCCCCCTATGGCAAGTGAGGGCATCTGAGCCCCCCTTATCTCATTGCGACTTTTTGGGAGGAAAAGAGGAAGAGGAAGAGGCCCCAAAACCCCGTCCCGCTCCTCGAAACCCCCGGAAACCTTGAGTCCTGCTGGGGAAATGTCCGTGAGGGAAAGAACTTAACCGCTGGGAACGGAACCAGCGGAAATCCCGCTGCTGACCCCTGCCCGTCGGGATTGCTCACCCTGCCTTAGGCTTGTCCTCCGGTAACCTGCCACCTTTGGACTCCCCGAGATCCTTGACCAGTTTCTCTAAATCTTCCCCAAATAGCAGGCGTCCCTTAAAGGGAAGTTTACTTAACCGAGCTTTGGAGGAGGTATCCACTGCCCAGTTACGCAGCCACAGGTAGCGCCGCGCTGCTACTGCCGATGCCATACTCTTGGACAATCCGCGCATGAGGTCATAATGGATATCTGCCAGATAAGCCGTCCCTGACTCTAACCTGGACGCCTCCTCCGACAATCCTCTTCCCTGACCAGCATGCACCCATTGGGACCAGCGCAAGCAGGCTCTGGCCACCCAGGCCCCGCAGATAGCTGCCTGAAGCGACAGGGCATTTATGTTGAACACCTGTCTTAACAGGACATCCAACTTTCTGTCCTGAGAGTCCTTAAGAGCTGCACTACCCTCTACCGGAATTGTAGTCTTCTTAGTTACTGCAGAGTCAGACGCGTCCACTTTAGGTGATTTAAACACCTCCTTGTCCTGTTCCGACAGAGGGTACAGGCGGCACATGACTCGCGAACCCTTTAACGGGGCCTCTGGTGTATTCCATTCTTCCTGGATCATCTCGCGAAACACCCAGTGGACCGGAAAAACACTCTGACTTTTCCGAAAGACCTGCAACAATGGATCCTCCAGGGTTTCATCCTCCGGTGATCCCTGAACCGGTATATTTAACACTTTCAATACCTCCGCGATTAGCACCGGCAATTCCTCTCTTCGGAAGACCCGCACCACTCTGGCCTGGTCCTCGCTTTCGGCAAGCTCACCTTCCTCCAGTTCTTCTTCCAAATCCAAACTGAATCCTTCCTCGTCCGACATGGGGCCCTCAGAGACCAACGACTGTTCTCCCATGTCCCCCTCAACACGAGGCCTCTTGATCCCATATGGAAAGTCTTCAATCTGACAGTGAGCAGCGGGTCTCTTCACCCTGTGCCCGCTTGCTGTACCTTTCAGCTGTTGCGCGCTACCCAGTGCTGACTGCTGCAGCAAGGAAAGAAAGTCTTGAGAGAAGATGGAGGCCAGCTGCTTAGGCCATGCCACCTGAGACGAGGGGAGATCCACCGCGGAGGATGGCCCTGCCATCGGCTCCTCCTGCGGCCCCTCGGAGGCCGAGGCTGCTGCATCGGTCCCTGACGCTCCCTCTCTCTCCTGCTCAGACACAGAAGCATCCCTCACGCAGGACTTACAGACCCCCGACTCCGTGGCCTTCTTAGCACCACACACTACACACTGGGGTTTGGAGGGCATGGTAAAACAGAGAAACCAATGATATCTGGGAACTGGGACCGAAGATACCCCCTTAGAGGAAGAGTGAGTGATATCCGGCACCTGGGCCTGCTCAGCACAGCGTGTAGTCCATGAGAACTGAAGTGCCCTTTGAATAATTAATAGTTATTTTTAAAACAGGTTACACTGAGCAAAAACCAATTAACAAGGCACTGTGAGCCGAAATAACCCTCCAGGGGTTCCCTGCAACCCCCCGGAAGCGTCTGCTGACTGCCCACTTGAGCCCCGGTGCCTGAGTGCGCCGACTGCACGCGGCCAGGCCTAAAGCCTGGTTTGTGCCAAAATCGCACTGCCGGCTTACAGCAAGGGAGCGCGCCTTCTTACCTTTGCTGGTGGCAGAACGCTCCTGCCCGGCCAAGCCCGCCTGCCGCAGACTCCCGGAGCACGTTCCTGAATCGGAGGAGGTCGCCCAAGCTCCAATCGCTGCCAGCCCCTCCGACCTCGTGCAAGCTCTGCAAGTCTGCCAGGCGCGCTTGCAGGCAAACCTCTGCTTGGTGCCGGCAAGACTCTGAGGCACCGCTCCTACTAATTTTTAAACCCGGAGCTGCTTCTCTCCTACCGCTACAGTTACACAGATGTCCCGAGGCCCCGAAGGGAGACAGGAAAGCAGGAGGAGGAACCCGGAGAAGAGGTCAGGCCTGACAGAATTTAAAGGCACAGACACCCAAAAACCAGGTCTCTTATTATTTATTATTATTTTTCTTAATCCAAAGTATAAACCCTCTTTAAACTCAAACTACTCTATTCCCAATTGTTTCTCCAGTGAGCCCGACCTCCGGGCTCACCATCTATCCAGCTGCTTGGAGACTGAGGTAACTGGTAACACGAGGCGGATCCAGAGAGGATATACCAGTGATGTCACAAAAAGGAGGAGTTTCTCAGTCTCCAAGCTGCTATATGAGATGGGGAACCCAGAGGTTTCGGGACTAGACTGTTGACACGATCAGGAACTAACTTTGCCAAGACGTGCCAATACCTCAGGGAGTCATTAGTGGGATGGGAACAGCTGGGGGATGCAGAAAAACAGTGAACAAAACTGAAAGGGAATATTTTAAGGGCAACCAACCTTTTTGTTAAAAAGGTAAATAAAGGTAAAAGGAAAAAGAAACCGCATGATTTTCGAAAGAAGTAGCCGAAAAGGTGAAGAAAGAGAGGGAAGCCTTCATGAAATACAAGAAATCACAGAGAGAGAAAGACAGGCATCTAGAGAAGCTAGCAAAGTAGTCAGAAAAGCAAAGATTCAAAAAGAGGATGAAATAGCCAATGCAATAAAATGGGGGGGGGGGGGGGATAAGACATTTTTCAGATATGTTACTGAGAAGAGGAAGGGCAAAAGTGGTATTGTCAGACTCAAGGGTGAAGGGAAGGAATATGTAGAATCTGATGAGTATAAAGTAGAATTGCTTAACAAATATTTCTGTTCTATGTTCACAGATGAAGAACCAGGAACAGGACCTCAGAAAACACCCACAAACAGGAACAGAAGTGAGGGAGATCTTGAACAATTTTCAGAAGACTGTGTTCGTGAGAAACTAGCTAAACTTAAATAGACAAAGCAATGGGACCGGATGGGATACACCCTAGAATACTGAGGGAACTTGGGGACATTCTAGCAGCTCCATTGACTGACCTTTTCAATGCCTCGTTGGAATTGGGAGTGGTGCCAAAGGACCGGAGAGAGGCTTATGTGGTTGAAAACTACAGGCTGGTTAGTTTAACTTTGGTGGTGAGTAAATTATTGGAAACACTGCTGAAAGTGAAAATAGTGAGGTTTCTGGAGTCCAGCGGATTACAGGATTAGAGACAGCATGGATTCACCAGAGGTAGGTCTTGTCAGACAAATCTGATTGATTTCTTTGACTGGGTGACCAGGGTGTTGGACTGAGGGAGAGCCCTAGATGTGGTCTATTTAGATTTCAGTAATGTCTTTGACACTGTTCCTCACAGGCGACTTATAAACAAACTGAGCACCCTAGGGATGGACCATAAAGTTACTGCTTGGGTTAGAAATTGGTTGAGTGGGAGGTGACAAAGGGTACAGGTGAATGGAGCCCATTCTGAGGAGAAGAAGGTTACCACTGGTGCGCCCCAGGGATCTGTCCTTGATCCGATTCTTTTTAACATCTTTGTTAGTGATATAGCGGAAGGGCTGTCGGGTAAGGTTTGCCTCTTTGCGGATGATACAAAAATCTGCAATAGAGTAGACACCCAGAAAGATGTAGATAAATGAGGAGGGATCTAGCTAAGCTTGAAGAATGGTCTAGAATTTGGCAGCTGGGATTTAATGTTAAAAAATGCAAGGTCATGCATTTGGGCTACAGCAATCCAAGGGAGCAATATAGTATAGTGGGTACTTTTGTCCACTAAAGATGAGCGGGACCTCGGTGTGGTTGTGTTTGATGATCTTAAAGTAGTTAAACAAGTAGAAAAGACAACAGCAAAAGCTAGAAGGATGCTTGGGTGCATAGGGAGAGGAATGGCTAGCAGAAAAAAGGAGGTGATAATGCCTCTCTATAAGTCTTTGGTGCGACCTCATTTGGAGTATGATGTGCAATTCTGGAGACCGCACCTTCAAAAGGATATAAACAGGATGGAGTCAGTACAGAGGGTAGCTACTAAAATGGTTAGTGATCTTCATTATAAAGCAAATGAGGAAAGACTTAAGGATCTTAATATGTATACCTTAGAGGAAGGGCGGCATAGAGGTGATATGAATGAGATGTTTAAATTCCTCACTGGTATAAATACAGAGGGGGAAAGACTCTTTCAATTGAAAGCAAGCTCTGCTATGTGGGGACATGTTTATGTTTATGTTTATTGGAATTTGATATACCGCTCAGACCCGAAGGCATAGAGCGGTTTACAATATTACATCATTTAGGGAAACAAGAAAGGAACGCCATTTATAAGATAGGACAGAGTAGAGGACAGAGACAGTCAAACAGACAAGAGGAAGAGAAGGACATGGCACAGCACATTACCCTGATACATGGAAGGGCATCCATACTTCATCAAGGACTCCAGGAACAGATGCCACGGACCAACGCCTAAGGGCCACGCCAAAGGGCCCTCTGGCGAGGCCCTCAGGCGCGGGCCCGGAAGGCGCGGGCGCGCCCTGGCAACGGCGGTTTTTATGCCGTTGGGCCCCGATGGAAAGAGGCGGGCTCTGGGAGGAAGGGGGAGCTCCTGCTCACACCCCCGTCAAAAGCGCTGCTGCTCCTGGGCCCTGGCAACGGCGGTTTTTATGCCGTTGGGCCCCGATGGAAAGAGGCGGGCTCTGGGAGGAAGGGAGAGCTCCTGCTCACACCCCCGTCAAAAGCGCTGCTGCTCCTGGGCCCTGGCAATGGCGGTTTTTATGCCGTTGGGCCCCGATGGAAAGAGGCGGGCTCTGGGAGGAAGGGGGAGCTCCTGCTCACACCCCCGTCAAAAGCGCTGCTGCTCCTGGGCCCTGGCAACGGCGGTTTTTATGCCGTTGGGCCCCGATGGAAAGAGGCGGGCTCTGGGAGGAAGGGGGAGCTCCTGCTCACACCCCCGTCAAAAGCGCTGCTGCTCCTGGGCCCTGGCAACGGCGGTTTTTATGCCGTTGGGCCCCGATGGAAAGAGGCGGGCTCTGGGAGGAAGGGGGAGCTCCTTCTCACACCCCCGTCAAAAGCGCTGCTGCTCCTGGGCCCTGGCAACGGCGGTTTTTATGCCGTTGGGCCCCGATGGAAAGAGGCGGGCTCTGGGAGGAAGGGGGAGCTCCTGCTCACAACCCCCGTCAAAAGCGCTGCTGCTCCTGGGCCCTGGCAACGGCGGTTTTTATGCCGTTGGGCCCCGATGGAAAGAGGCGGGCTCTGGGAGGAAGGGGGAGCTCCTGCTCACACCCCCGTCAAAAGCGCTGCTGCTCCTGGGCCCTGGCAACGGCGGTTTTTATGCCGTTGGGCCCCGATGGAAAGAGGCGGGCTCTGGGAGGAAGGGGGAGCTCCTGCTCACACCCCCGTCAAAAGCGCTGCTGCTCCTGGGCCCTGGCAACGGCGGTTTTTATGCCGTTGGGCCCCGATGGAAAGAGGCGGGCTCTGGGAGGAAGGGGGAGCTCCTGCTCACACCCCCGTCAAAAGCATGGGATGAGGGTGAAAGGGGATAGATTCAGGAATGATATGTGGAAATATTTCTTTATGGAAAGTGTAGTGGATCCATGGAATAGTCTCCCAGTGGAGGTAGTAGAGATGAGGATGGTATCTGAATTCAAAAAAGCATGGGACAAACACAGAGGATCTGTAAAGGAAAAAAAGGGGACTGTTGCAGTTGTTGATATGGAAGGACAGACTAGATGGGCCATGTGGTCTTTTTCTATTGTCATTTTTATATGCTTCTATGTTTCTATGTAGACAGTCATGACTTAATGGGAGATAGCCAACATGGCTTTAGCCAAGGAAGGTCTTGTCTTACTAATCTGTCATGTTTTTTTGAAAGTGTGAATAAACAGGTAGATAAAGGTGAGTCGGTTGACATAGGGGCATGTTTACTAAAGATCGCTAATGTTGCAGTGGCGCAGTTAGCGTGCGAAACATGACATTAGCATGCGATAACATACCGTTATCGCGTGATAACGTTAGGCTTTATGCGATAACACCACCAGCGGCGTTAAGGCTCACAGAGGGTGGAGGAAAGCATCCCAGAGGGCGGACAGAAGGGGTCAATGGGCGGAGAGTGGGCGGAGAGAGGCCCCAGGCATACTAATGCTGTGGAATGTAGGGCAAAACATTAACATCAGTGAAAACCTCGCGTTAGAGGCACAAGTGCAGGAGAGAGAAATCATTTAAGTCAGCAATGTACAGAAAAGGCAGGGAGACCCAGAAAAGTGATAGTAGTGATACATGTGCAGCAACAGCATAGTGCCCAAGTATGAAAGGGCACTATGGTGTGGCTGCAAATGGGGTACAGGGGGCCACATGTGGGACATGCAGTGGGGCAGCTGGGGCACAGGGTGGGCTAGGCAGATGCCCAGGTGGCACAGAGGAAGGCAGAAACTGAAAGACAGCACGACATCAACTGACTAAGTGCAAAAATGTGCACGAGTGTGCGTCCCACACTGCCCCAATGGACAGTACCCAGCAGGTACCCCAAAGGACACATAGCAGTGGCAGGTGGTGGCGGGAGAAAGCGAGGACGTCGATGTAGGCACCCCTACCCCAGATCACACACCATAGGCAGCCGCCTACCGGCACACTGGAGGGCTGGGAGTGGGCACCACAAGCACCACCGGCAGAAGGGCATGTCAGCATGGTGGTGGAGGAGTGCTAGCACTGGAGGGGGCAGTGGCAACTGGCCACAGCAAAGGCCAAGTCCTGTCCAGGTGGGTGGCATGCAGTGCAATTGACAAGGTCTGACTGATGAACAGTAATGTTTGCCCTGGGGAATGATTTGCCACTCTGGCAACAGTGTAGCACAGTACAGGGGCAGAAGGTCACAGATTCAAGACCCAGCTGTGCTTCCTGTAAACCATGTCCCTATATTTTATCCGACAGAGCACATACACAGTAAACATGTGCACTCCCCAGAGCACAGGTCCCCAACACCAGACCTGGAGGGCCAAACACCATTCTGGGTGTCAGCCTGCCCCTAATACATATACATGAGCTGCGGTTGCAGGCACGGCCCTCATCTTATGGAAATGTACCCCATGCACAGTTATTATGGACAGCCAGAAAACCTGGTAGCTAAGCTGCTCTATCTGTCAGTGGCCCTGTCACAGGTAAAGGTCTGCAGAGCCTGTCTGTTTGCCTATCAGATTGTGGTTGCTGGTCCCACAGTCTGTCATCATGTAGCTCTACTCCCCCCCCCACCCCCCGTTGCAAATGTTTAGAGTGTGAGTCTGTTGGGGGCAGGTCATGTCCCCCACCCTAACCCACAGAGGGCAGTTTGCTACATACAGCATCATCATGTGCGGCCACACACCCCCCCCTCTGCTCTGACAACAAGTACCCATGGCAAACACAATGGATATGCACTATTTCAGATGCATCATGGTCAACCAGGGGCAGATATGACTAGCCAATACAAACAGACACAGGTCATTCCTAGGCATGTCTGCAAAACCTACCTATACCACAATAGCACTGATGGTGACCTGCAGCAGGGCCTAACTCAACCAACCCCGGTACTGCAGACCTGGTGCTGGCCACCCAACCCCACCCCACCCTCAGGGTGAGCAGGGAACACACACACTGGTATGGCCTGTAGGTACTCAGTGACCGTCAAATGCACTGTCCACCCCCCCCCCCCCTACCAGACTGAGGTGTTGTAGAGGTACATACCCCATCTGGTAAGCAGATGTGGACTGCTGTTCTGCATGTGCACTGCATTATGGGTACCAGTGGTTCTATTCTATCCTGGTGACCACAGCAGACAGTTTGTTCAGTGACATGCAGTTGTTGTGTGGCCAGCCATTGCTGTGATTAGGCCATAGTGGCATAGCACACTGGTTAATGCACTGCTCTCTCAACCAGTAGTCATGGGTTCAATTCCTCTCTACTCCCCTTTCTTATGCCTGTCCTCCACAACTGTTTTTCAGTCCTGTACCAGCCATATCTATGCAGATCGGTGTTTCCAGCACTTTCTGCCCTCATTCTAATTGCCACCAATCCTTCTGTCCATCTATCTGTGCCTGCCAGCTGTGTGGCATCCTGCCCTCATGTGCCGGCTACTACCCCATGGTCTGCACTGGTACCCATTTCTGTATTGCGGATCTTCATGCTTGCCTATCCTGTGTCTGCTCTGCATGGCACTGCTACTCCTCTGTCCTCCTGTCTCTGCACTTCTCCTGCCACCTATACCTGCTCTGGTGGACAGATATTCCCGGCCTCTGCCACACGATCTCATTGTTGCACTGTACATTGCCATCACCCTGTGCATTGCTACAGCTGCCTCCAAAGGGTTTGCCCCTTTTACCAGCTGCCACATGGGCTGCACACAGGCTTGCCAGCTCCATCAGCTTCCACGTCTGTTTCCTTCCTTCACTTGTTCATTGCCCTTCCTTGGTGCTCTGTGCCATGTTGGGGTACATCTGTGTTTGGGGCATACATTTCATGCCTGTCACCTTGGGGCACCTTACTGCCCTTGGCCACCATTCAAGGGTCACCTTAACATCCTTTGGGCATCTTTAGCAGCAGCTTATGGGGCACCGTATATGGTGCCTTGGTGGGTGACATCCTACACCACCACATAGGGCACCTTAGGGTGGGCGCACTAAAAGGCACCTTAGGTTACTGCAATGGGCTGAAGGCTTTTGGTTGGCAGCACGGCTTGTTGCACTATCTGCCTTTTCCAGGCATGAAAAGGATTGCGTTGATCAGCCTTAGCTCATCAACCCACTGGGGAATTGAACTCATGACTGCTATCTCAGCAGTCATTGCACTAACCAGTGTGCTACTCCTCTGTTGTTTGCCTCAGAGCACTGCAACGCACTTCTATTTACCGCGTGCTGACGTGCCATGGCACCCACTATCACGCGATAACGGCCAAGGCGCCCTCTATCGTGTGATAACCAGATTTTCTTGACTTAATGCCGGAACGCCCACTTCCTTATATGGGATTCCTCACACTAACACTGCAACTAATGCCGGTAACGTTAAGACGGTTTAGTAAACATGCCCCATAGTGTACCTGGATTTTCAGAAACCCTTTGACAAGATCCCTCATGAGAGATTCTTTGCCAAATTAAAAAGTAATGGGATAGGAGATAGTGTACTATTGTGGATCAAGAACTGGTTAAAAGATAAAAAGCAGAGGGTAGGGCTAAATGGCCAATTTTCCCAATGGAGAAAAGTGAATAGTGGAGTACCCCAGGGATCTTTGCTGTGTCCGCTGCTTTTTAACATATTCATAAATGACCTGGAAATGAAAATAATGACTGAGGTAATCAAATTTGCAGATGACACAAAATTATTCAAAGTTATCAAAACCCAAGAGGACTGTGAAAAATAGCAAGAGGACCTTGATAAATTGGAAGACTGGATGTTCAAATTGCAAGTGGAATTTAATGTGGGCAAGTGCAAAGTTATGCACCTATGAAAGAACAACCCAAACTATGGTTACACATTGCAAGTTTCCATATTAGGAACCACCACTCAGCTAAAAGATTTAGGCATCATGATGGATAAAATGCTGAAACCCTCTGCCCAGTGTGCAGCAGCGGCCAAGAAAACAAACAGAATGCTAGGAATCATAAGGAAAGGAATGGGGAATAAAACAAAGGATATTATAATGCCTCTGTATTGTTACATGCTGCGACCACACCTTGAATATTGTGTGTAATTCCAATGCCGTATCTTAAAAAGAATATAGTGTTATTAGAAAAGGTACAGAGAAGAGCCACCAAAATGGTAAAGGGGATGGATGGATACCCTTATGAGGAGAGGCTAAAAAGATTAGGACTCTTCAACCTGGAAAAGAGACGGCTGAGAGGAGATATGATAGAGGTCTATAAATTAATGAATGGAGTGGAACAGGTAAATGTAGATCTATTGTTTATGCCATCAGAATATAGACAGACTAGGGGACATGCAATGAAGCTACAGTGTAATCTATTTAAGACTAATAAGAGAAAATACTTTTTCACTCAACGTGTAATCAAAGTCCGCAATTCATAACCGGAGTACGTACTAAAAACTGTTAATGTAGCTGGCTTTAAAAAAGGTTTGGACAAGTCCCTGAAGGAAAGGTCCATAAATCATTATTAAAGGGGCCCCGGAAATCCACTGCTTGCCCCAATACAAGCATTGTGGAACCTGTGTCCTCTGGGGAAACTGCTAGGTACTTGTGACATAGATTGGCTACTGTTGGAAACAGGATACTGGGCTTGATTGTCCTTGGTCTGACCCAGTATGGCATATCTTATGTTCTTAGCCTGCCAGTTTGCTCAGATCCCCAAGTCTAGCCTCTACTGGTTGCAAGGTTCACAGACCCTTCACTACTACTCCCACCAGCACATGCCTCTGCCTGCTGGTAAGAAACAGCAAAATTATAAGGCCTTAATTCCTGGAACTCAGCCATGATAAAACGATCCCAATTTATTCTTGGTTCAACATTTGCATTCAGTTAATCTAACAGCATCTACTAAAATAAAATGTTACATGCCATATTATGTTACTAAATGCTGTTGTGTTGGTATATGCTACTTCATTTTGGGTATGCCATTTTGAAATAGTGTGCACTAAAATAAATGAAAACACAGCAAAATAAAAGGGACACACAATAAACAAACAAATGAAAAATGGAACTACAATGTTTTTGCCTGCACATCGATAATATAAGAAAATACAATAAAATAATATCCAAGATATAACAAGATATATATTAAAAATAGCAAACTACGCATTCATTTTTTTCATGTTATAGAGAGCAGAATGTCCTAAAATTCTAAAGTATAGTAATGCTTTAAAGTATTTATAACAAGAAAACTAAAAAATTATCTGAGCAACATTATAACCATGGAAATTACAGAGTTAAACTAAAAATCACTCTGTTCTAGCAGTACGTGATGCTCAAACAATATGCATTCCATACCTCCTCTCCCTGTACTCATCAGGTGCTTGATAACACAAATGCAGAAAACAGAATAAAATCAAATGCATGAATGGTTTGATCAATTGCTTTTAGCTTCATATATGATGATTCTTTCTCTTTATATACTCATTCAATATGTGGAAATATGGCAGCTTGAGGTGAATTATGCATCACCAAAAGTTAAAACATTTTATAAGCATCCAGACATTTCATTAATTTTCAAAAAATATACAACCCCACGCAAATTTGTTTTTTAAGAGCCCTAAAGCTCTTTTACAAAAGTGTGTTAAGCAATTAAGGTAGGAATTAGTGGATGCTGTTCGAACTTTGCCACACTAAGGGGGATGTTTATTAAGGTGCATTAGTTGTCATTGCGATGCTAATGTGGGAAAGTAAGTGCCATGGTGACAGCTAACATGGTCGAAATGCAGATATTGCAGGCAATTTTCTGTGACATCTGCATGCAGTGAGGTAGAGGAGGGGGGGAGTCGGGATAGAGCAGGGAAAAGGTGTGGTGATCAGAGGCAGCTACCACAATAACAATGTTCACGCTATAGCTTCCTAAATCGTCCTGATCGCAGCTGTAGATAATGCCACCTTAAGAGATGGTCTTTCCTGCAGCTCCCTGCTAGGGGGCAACACTGCGACACCAGTGCCATTTTACATAGCAATGGCAATTAGGACAGGAGCAGGGAGGATTGCTCCTGTCCTTGTGACACTAGACCACCAGGGATATTAAAGGTAAGGGTTGGAGGGGGATGGGGGGGGGGGTAAGGGGGTATTCTGACTGCCTAGCCAATATTATTTTGTTAATGGTGGAAAGGGGGGGGGGGTGGCAAATTGGCATTTTTTTTCAATGGTGGAGGGTGGGGGCGGGCTAGCAAATATTGGTGAGTGTAGGAGTAGCCTAATGCTTAAAGCAACAGCCTATTACCCAAAAGATCTGGGTTCAATTCCCACTGCTGCTCTTTGTGACCTTGGGCAGGTTATTTAACCCTCCATTGCCTCAGGTACAAGCTTAGATTGTAAGCTCTCTGGAGACAGAAAACTAACTATGTAACTCAACTTGAAATGCTATTGGAAAAGTGTGAGCTAAATACTAATTAATAATATTCTGAATGGCTAGTCAGACATTTGTGGATCAGCAAAAAGGGGGGTGGGGGGCTCCCTGAGACATCTCCCTAGCCCCTTGAAGACAGCACCATGGGCTTGGGGGCTGCTGAAGGAGGGATGGAAGAGCATTGGTACTGGTGCTGGTGCCCTGGATCAGCAAATCTGAGGCACCAGCACCTGTTTACTAGTGGAGGGCTGGGGATCACATGGATGCCATTTGGCCATTTGCTCCTGTCCTGGATCCCACAATCCCTGCATCAGCAGACAACATGAGAGTACCCATATTATCTGCTGATGCAGGGATCACAGGTCATTATGGTAAGTGCATTGAAAGAAAGTACTCACATAATTTTCTCTTTGTGGACTTTGTCAGATTTTCTGTGAAAAAACATATGTATTTGAAAATTACTCCAGGAAAACTGCTTAAACTTATACCTGCTCTTTGGGACATTCAATTTTTATGGATTAATTTTCAGGATTTTTTAAAAATATGCAAACTTGCTTCCTACTTCATCTTTAAGAATACCTCTGCCCCACTGCAGTTAAATGTATATGCATATAGTCTGTGTGCACATACTTTCTCCACATATTAGGTAAGCATTTTCAAAAAGCCCATTTTCAAGTGTAAAACATTATTTTATCCACTGAAATGGTTTTGAAAATTACCATCTACATGTTGTTTGCTTTGCTTTTGTGTATTTCAGCAGCCTGAAAGAAATGAAAAGAACTCAGTCCTTAATCTTTTTCTGTTGTTACGGGTATTCTGTCCCAAGCCAGATTTCACAGGCATTTCCATTCCAGCCATCCCAGCACTCGCAGTTTCCGCAGCTACACACACCATTGCCTGAAACAAAGCGAAGAGAAATAATCATCATAATCAAAATGTACCACATAAAAAAACACACATTATTATAAAGAGTAACAGGTTATAATCAAAAACATCTCATCGGTTCATCACATATTCACTCTTTGTGCAGGGCATTTTACATTTGATTATGCAACTATTGGTAATAGAGACTTTCAAACAAGTAATAGCATCTTTCCAGCACGGCTCATAGTAAAACACCAAACACTATAATTATTCTGTCAATTATTCTACACAGACCTTATTTAGCTTTGACAGGACACTGTCCTAGCTTAAACTCCCTTCACTGCACAAAAAGATCCTAGTTGAAAAAATACAGATATATTCTAACGCTCATGAACAAATATTGCAGAAACAGCAGCAAAGCAGAAGTGTTTTGCAGTTTTAACAACTGGTATGCTGGTACGCTATCTATTTCATAGACGTTTATGTTGAAGAAAGATATGATATAATATGAGACTTAACATTTTGAAAAGATTGTGATGCACAAGATCACAATGCTGGTAGCAAGATTTAAACCTGCTCATTTCAGCAAGCCCTTAGTTGCTGTTCTTCACATTCTGAAGCACCAGTCTGAACGAAAGGCAGTGGCATGGCTGGTGGGTGGAGCGGGGGCAGAGTGGGGGGAGGGGAGAGGAAATAAACTATTGCTCACACACACTCAGTCCATTCTCCCTCTTCCACACATGTAGGAAGTTATTTTAGAAGCCTTATTCACAAGTTATACATGGATAATCCAGCATTTACATAAGGAAATAGCATCCATATGTAAATGGTGATTTTAGAAAGGGCTACATTTACACCTGGATGTCCATAATTCATAGAAATCACATGGGGATTATGTCAGATGTCTGTTTAGGATGTCGTCTGAATGGTCAAAAATTTACACATATTCCCCATTTCATATAGGGAATGCATTTTTTTTTTTAGTGTCATCAAGTCGCTGCTGCCTCTGGGTTTTCTTGGCAATGTATCACTGGAAGTAGATTGCCAGGCCTTTTCTTCAGAGACAATGGAAGGTAAAGTAAGTTGCCCAAGGTCATAAGGAGTGCCAGGGGGAATCCAACCCTTGCTTTTCTGGGTATCAGGCAATGGCTCTAACTACTAGCCTACACATACAACATATGTTACAATAAAACAATAATAATTATGAATCAAAAATGGGCTTAAAACAACTTTCACAGACCTATAAAAAAGCAAACCATTATAAATATCTGCATACCAGATCTATTTGGTCAGTGTTATGACTAGCTTATTGGTGAGGAGGGAAGATATAAAATAAGAAAAACTAAGGGGCATGTTTACTAAGCCGTCTTAATGTGCGCTCTGACACATTATCGCACGATAAGGCGCCTTATCGCGAGATAATGGCGCATTACCGTGCGATAAGGCACCTTATCGCGCGCTAACGTGCGCAGCGGCGCTCAGTGGCGCAAACGAGCACTGAAGGTGGAGTAAAGGCTCCCTGAGGGCGGAGGAAGGCTCCCCAGGGGCGGAGAGAAGGGGTCAATGGGTGGAGAGTGGGAGGGGAGAGGCTCCCCGCACACTAACGATGTGAAATTCGAGGCTCAAAACTAACGCCAGTGAAACCCTGGCGTTAGAGCTGATTTAAAAGGAAGAGAAACCATTTATGTCAGCAATGTACAGCAAAATCAGGGAAACGTACAAAAAAGTGATAAGTGTGATACATGTGCACGGAACAAAAGTGCAAATAAACATTGAAAATGACCCCAACAAAATATAAAAAAAACATAACCAAGCTGGGCAATAGTGATATTAATGGGAAACATCAAAAAGCACTCCCGAGAAAGTTCCAAAAAAAGGATATGAATTGTGGAAGGGTCTGCGCTCCGTCCCCATACAAGGTGAATGATCCCACAGTGCAATTGCGCTCATCAGGGTTTCCCTCTCCATTGGACAGGTTTCCTATGGGGTGCACATGTTCCACAACAGCAGGGCAGGCATGTCAGAATGGGCAACTGGACAGATGCTGGGAAAGGGGACACAGAGGGCTGCAGACGGCACATGCTGTACTGCAGCTGGACCACAGTGCGGATTAGGGTGATGCCTAGGTGGCCCATAGGAATGCTGAAACAGTAGAGCAGCCAGACAGCAACTGATGAGGGCCCAGCATGGGCACGAGTGTGCTTCCCACAGTGTCACAGGGGATAGTACCCAGTAGGGACCCTCAAGGGCACAGAACAGTGGCAGGCGGTGCTGGGGGGAAGCGTGGACACCTATGCAGGCACCCCTACCCCAGAACCCGCACCATAGGCAGCCGCCTACCCACACATTGGATGGCCTGAGACTGCACTCCACCAGCACCACCAGCAGAAGGGCATGTCAGCAGGCTGGCAGAGGGGCACTGGTGGTGGAGGGGGCAGTGGCAGCTGCCCAGAGCAGACTGTGGCCTAGCCCTGTGTAGGTGGGTGTCATGCACTGCAACAGACAGGCCCCGTCTGATGAACAGTCATGGTATCCCCAGGGAATGTACTGTCTCTGTGGCAACACGGTGGTGCAGTGCACATAGGCAGTGTGTTCAGGAGCAGAAGGTCACAGGTTCAAGTCCCAGCTGTGGTTCCTGCCAACCCAGCCCCCATTTTTTACCCACTACTAAAACGTTCTAATACAGACAGAACCTTTATTGCAGATGACGTAAACATGCCCAAAACACCTACATTTTACCCTACAGAGCACAGACACCATAAACAGGCACATTACCTAGAGCAGAGTCTCCCAAATGCAGTCCTGGAGGGCCAAACACCATTCAGGTTCCATGCTGCCTCTAATAAAGATGTCTGTGCTGCATATCTATGCACCACCCCCATGGTATGCAGATGTATCTCATGCATATTCATGAGGGACAGCATGAAAACCCGAACAGTGTTTGGCACACCAGGACTGGAGTTGGGAATTTCTGCCATAAAGCAACAGCCAACAGGGGCAGACACACCCACACCCACAAGCTCCATTAGCCAATGTCTCCTGGAGAGGCAGTTCCAATTGATCGTTCAATTTCAAATTCAATGCAAGTTAGAAGAATACTTTAAAGCACTTCAATAGGTCTCAAAATCAGTTTCCGTTCTTTTTATGCTCATTTTCCATCTTCTTTATATTAAAAAAACAAGTTATCTTCACCGACCCCAGTGCTCAGGAAATCAATATTGTTAAAAAATAACATCTTTATTAGAGGACTTTCTTTAAAATCTTCACCCCTGTGTTCATTCTAAACGAGCGGATCTCGACGCTCTCATAGGGCGCCTTTGCGGCGTTTCAACAACTAGTCTTTCTTCAGGAGATCCTTACCTTAAAAACACAAACAAATAATTTAAACTACTAACTACCTCTACCTGTAATGTTCCTAACCTTATTATAACCTAAAAATCTTAACTCAATCTAAAAAATCCTAACTTACTCTTACGACTGATGCTGCCCACGTCCAACCATTTTCACATTCTTGAAAAGACGCCGCGCATGCGTACGAACTACAGCTTTCCTTATTTAAATCCCTCTGATATCATCATCTTAAATTGGATACCTACTTCAGGAGATGTTAAACACCTGACCTCACTCCCGATGCATCAATAGCGTAGTATACAAATGGATCCATTCATTCATCTAAACTATTTAGTCTATCTATGTATCATTTCCAAGGGGACCCCTATTTAGAGGCTTCCATAGCTCCATCGGTCATTACAGACAATCTGATAATGTGGAAATCGCTGTGCAAAATTCAGAATTATCTGCAATTCTGAAGACCATTAGTTATATGTTGACGATATAGGGATCCCTAATGTTAATACTCTACCAGCATATTGAGTATTTCCTATCGATCCTTTCCAGCCACATGATTACTCATATATTAGTGAAGTAAAAAGCCCTATTCGAAGCATTCTATCCTTGTGGAAATCTGTTCCAATCATTAGATCTTTTACTCACTACTAGGCATCTTTCAAATACAAAATTGCCAATCAATAGTAAGATTCAAACCCCCTGGGCTAACAGTGTTTACTTTATATATCCAATGTTGTTCTTTTGACACTAGGGTTTCATCTAGTGTATGGCCGGCCAAGGGATAGTGTATTTGTTCAATTGCGAAACAGCGTAGCTGTTCAAAGGTGTGCTGATGGGCTAAGCAGTGCGCAATCATAGGTGCCTCTAATCGTTGACACTTTAAACGGCTTTTGTGTTCCTGTAACCCACCGGTTAAAATAAAATATGACGATAATAATGTAAATTTAATCACAACCTATTCCCCAATGAGCTACCATATTCAAAAGATTTGTCGAAAACACAGTAATATATTAGCAGCTGTGCCTGGTTTACAGGAGAAGAAGATAAGATGTGTATGGCAGAGAGGTAGGAACTTAAAAGAATATCTGAGTCCTACAGTACTTCCCCAGTTGAATTCTGAGCGAAGGGAAGGGGGACATACAAAATGTGGTGACTGTGACGTTTGCCTAGTTATGGCAGAACAGACACAATTCGAGTATCATGGCACTAGTTATACCCTGCACAATAATACCAATTGTGCTTCGGAAGCAGTGATATATGGCATTTTATGTCCCTGTGGTCTAATGTATATAGGTAAAACGGTACGCTCCTTGCGAGTGCAGCTACGGGAACACAAAAGCCGTTTAAAGTGTCAACGATTAGAGGTGTGTCTGCAGAAACTACCTATCTCACACATTAGCACTGCTGGGGACCTACAGCATGGCCTATCTCTGCTGAGGACCTGGTGCTGGGCGTCCCACCTCACCCTCAGGGTGAGTGCAGTACCTGCACAATGTGACGGTGTGTAGCTACTCTGTGCCAGTACCACACACGGTCAGTTCCCCCTACCAGGCCGAGGTGCTGTGGGGGTGCATACCCCATCTTGTGATCATCTGTAGACTGCTGATTTGCATGTGCAGTGCATCATGGGTATGGGTGGATTAACCCTATCCTGGTGACCACAGCAGACTGTTTGTGTGGTGACGTGCAGTCCTTCTGCAGTCAGCCAGGGGTTTGCTAGCAGCTATGGAGCTGTAGCCCACTGGTTGCTTCACTGCTTGTGGAGCCAGAGGTCATGGGTTCAAACCCACAGTGGGGTTATTTGATAGGGCTGTCCAAAGCATTGTCTTTTTTTTAATGTACATTAGTGCTGACAGCAAAACACCCTCAGGGTACTGTAACCATAAGGTGCCTCAGAAGGCGCCCTATAAGGCGCCTTATAGGGCACCCTATAAAGCGCCTTCTGAGGCACCTTATGGTTACAGTCCGTATAAGGTGCCTTATAAGGTGTCCTATGGAGCGCCTTATAGGGTGCCCTATAGGGGACATTATAGGGTGCCGTGGCGGACAGTGCACTTTATATTGTGCCCTATGGAGTGCCTTATAGGGTGCCTTCTGCGGCACCTTAGGTTACGGCATGTGTGGGTGTGTTTGCTGGCAGCAATAATTAAAATACACATAAAGTGCCTCAGGAAACAATACTTACATGTCAAAGCTGATGCCTCAGCCAACCTTATGCATTAGGCACACTGGGGGATCGAACTCATGATCCCTGTGTCATCAGTCAGTGTATTAACTATTGTACTACACCTCTGTTTCTGTGTTTGCATGTCTGGGCGCCTACTTAAGATTACCGCGCGTTAACGCGCTTAGCGGCGCTTAGCGGCACTTAGCCCGTTAATGTGCGCAGCAGCGCGCGTTATCGCGTGATAATCCAGTTTTGCTACTTTAAGACTGAAACGCTCACTCCTTTTATGGCAGCCTGCACACTATCGCCGGGCGCACATTAAGACGATTTAGTAAACATACCCCTAAGTCTGGTAACCAGGGGGTATGTTTACTAAACAGCAGTAGCGGCTTCCTTGCGATATCGGAGCTGGGCCCCAATCAATGGGGCCACGGCTCCAATATCACATGGAAGCCATTACCACTGTTTAGTAAACATATCCTCAGGAATTCAAGATCATAGTGCTTGGGCTAGATTGGACCGTATTAGTGGAAAAGACTATAAATTAGCAGCAGGCTACTCAGCAAAATTAAACTGACATGTTCCCTTAAAATGTGAGATTTCCTTGAATCTGAACTAACAAATATTTTACATTTCAGATTGCACTACCAACTACAGTTGACTGCACACCAAGAATAGGACCCATAGAACAAATCTACCATTCCATAACAGTACTAATTTCCAAAACTCTCACAACACGGAGCATGAAAGACTGTACCATAAATATTGCACCATAAAAGACTGTACCATAAATATTGCAGTCGAACCTAGAGTATCCAAACACCTACTGGGAAAACAGAACAAGTCAAATTCCTATATTGAAACTCCATACTAACATAATACCTGGCTTCAGTCACACACTTCAAACATAGATAGACCCTCATCAAGTATAAAATAAAGGACCACAAACTAAAAATAAAATATTTGACAAAAATTAAACGGAAATCCTAAGAAGCCATACTCTGCATGTAGCACAACACCAAAGAAATAAAAAGACATATATAAAGAAAGGAGTGGAGGAGTAGCCTAGTTCCTAGAAGATCAAGGATTTTATTCCCACTGGCACTCCTTGTGACCTTGGACAAGTCACTTTACCCTCCATTGCCTTGGAAGAAAAGGCCTTGCAATCTACTTCCAGTGATGCATTGCCAAGAAAACCCAGAGGCAGCTGGGTCACCAGGAGTCAGCACTGACTTGACAGCAGTAAAAACAAAATATAAAGAAAGCACATGTAAATTACAAAAAACGATGGGAGAGATATTCAGTGGTGACGGCTAGTACTTGTAAAGTGCATAGCCTTTACGGCTGAATTCTAACCCCAGATTTTCAATGTCGAGACATATCTGGCCACAGGAATTAAAGATCTGGGTCATCACAGAACCCAGGAACTAACCAGGCAGTGGTGATATTGACCTGCTGCCCGATTAGGGGGTTATTCTGTTGCATGAATAGCGGGATGGATATCTCAATGGGACATCCATCCCTGCTATTCGTGCCTTCCCTGCCTGCCAGTTGTGCGGGGAAGTTAGACTGGGGTGGGGAAGGGGCAGCTTGAGGGTGGAGTCTGAGTGGGCGGTGGGCAGGCGCCACCCCTGGACATACAAGGCAGATTCTAATGTCGGCCCTGTACATCCAGGGCTGGCGACTTGTACGGGGAAGTTATTCCACCTCCAAGATGGAATAACTTCCCTGGATGTTTTTATTTTTTTAGACCCGGGGTGCAGATGAGGCAGGGGGGAGGCCAGAGGACATTCCCCACAGCCCGATCCTAGCCTTAGGAGGACAGAATGGGAGTCGGGCTGTGGGGAAATCACCTTTGTAGTCATGCGGCCGGCATCGTGGCTTTTAAATGGAGCTGCGGTGCCATGCCAACCGTACGCCAATGCGCCGTGGCTCCATTTAAAAGCCGTGACAGGGGAGAAGCTGTTTCAGGCAGCCGCAGGTCACTGGAGTGGCAAGCTGTGGGCAGGATGGCCCTGATGCCCTCGGGGGCCTTGCTGCATTGTATTTAACATCTCCTGGTTTGTTCTGTGTGGGTAAACACACGTGGGTGGTGCACATCCAAGGGGCACAATACAAGGGGAAATGGAAAAAAGAGCAAAATGACAAAAACTGGAAACAGCACAAGCACTGGCAAGTTAAATGCAAGGCATTGATAAGGCAGGCAAAGAGAGAATTTGAGAAGAAACTTGCTGTGGAAGCAAAAATGTGTAATAAAGACTTTTTCAAGTACATTCTTAGTAAAAAAAACTGTGAAAGAGTCAGTTGGATCATTAGAAGATAGAGGGGTAAAAGGGGCACTAAGAGGGGACAAGGCCACAGCGAAGAGACTGAATGAATTCTTTGCTTTGGTCTTTACTGAGGAAGATGTAGGGATGTTACCCATGACTGAAGTGGTATTTAAAGGTGATACTGCGGAAGAATTGAAAGAAATATCGATACACCAGGAGAGGGCCCTTTGGCGTGGCCCTTAGGCGTGGAACGGGGCGGGAGGCTACGCTAAACGAATGTACCATCAGAATTCTAGCCACATAGCTCCAGGATACGAAGCACGGAAGCACAGCACCACCTAAGAAAAACACTTCAACAGAGACATAATTGTAATCTTCCCAGGTACTGAACCTAACAGCTTTGCATATCACTGCCATTAACAATACTATGTCTTTACTATTATCATTATCTGTTCCCTATTGGTAACTTATACTGTGCATTTAATTTGTCTGAGTACAATCTCCTCAGCTTATCCTCTTATGACTGTATCTTTGCTGCATAGTTCTTCTAGTTACCCCAACAAGATTACCAACATTTACTGCCATCATTGTCTTACTTATCGTGTATGTACAACTTACTACCCCATTACAGCATATAAGCATGTTTGCATATGCAATCGTTTGACATCATTATCTATTGCTTTATACTCCTTATTAATACTTTACTAGTCCCACTATTGCTGTGTAATCTGCAGTGAGAACCTCTCCATATCGCAATCACTCACTCCTATACACACAATATGGCCTCACACTTCCTGGCCCTTGCCAGCCTGTATCTCCTTACACATTGGCTGGGAACATCCAATGCACTGTCTCAATCCCAGAACCATATCCCCATCTTGAGCAACTATGGAAAAAGATGGTCTGGACCCCACCCAGGTGGCGACACACGTCGCTCTCACCTTATACACATTCCACTCCAACCTTCCATGACACCCAACCACAAGAAACTAAAGTACTGCCACAACCTAAAGTGTGCCATGATAAATGCACGTTCCATACGCAAGAAATGGCCCGTTGTCCTAGATATGATATCCATCTATAACCTGGACCTACTTTTGATCACGGAAACCTGGCTATCATCGGAGGATAACGTCATCCTCAACCAACTCCTACCTCCCAACTTCTCTATACATATAAGACACAGAGAAACTAAAAAAGGAGGGGGAGTACTAATCCTTACAAAATCAGATCTTCATTTCCATATCACTGAAGCCTCCAGTACAAGTAACCTGGACTCTCTTTCCATCAAAAACCAGCAATGTTCCATCAATCTATTATACAGATCACCATCTTCATCACCTGAGGACCTCCCCACAATTCTTGACCTTGCTGCTAATGCTCAAAACCTCAACTCACCTATTTGGATAATGGGAGACTTTAACCTCCCTTCACTTCATCAAAGCCATGCAACTGCATTCCTCAAAGCCATTGAGAATCTGGGCTTTACACAAATCATCGACAAACCCACACACGAAAAGGGCAATATCCTGGACATGGTGTTCGCACCACATGCAGCCCTCGAGCAAAACCACAACACGATGTTGTCTATCATTGACGTCCCCTGGTCTGACCATAAACTTATCACTTTTCAAATACCCACCAGGGACAGCCAGCGGCATAGTACCCGAAAATGCAACAGCACAGCTCGAACCTCAACAAGAAACTTCCGCGCATTTGACAGAGAGTTAATACTCTCGCAAACCCACTCCCTCCTCACCATAACCACATCTGACCCGGAAGAACTAGTCGCCGCATGGAATCTCAACCTCAAGGCTATCTCACAACGTCCACAAAGCAATAACGCATCCAAGAGAATAAGAAATGCGGCCCCATGGTTCTCCCAAGAATTGAGAGCTTCTCTAACACAACTACGCAGACTAGAGAAAAAATGGCGCCGATCGCTCTCCACACAAGATTTGACAGCCTACCAACTCCACCTAACAAGGCACAGGGAAGCGATCTCAATAAAAATGAAACAGCACCACACTGACACTCTGAAAAGATCTCTGAACAAACCACGGGATCTTTTCAACTTGGTTCAAGCCCTTTCTAAAGAACCAACTCCTGAACAACACGTGGATATCCAACCACAAAAATTCGCTGACTACCTCCAGTCAAAGATCATACAGACCGACAAAATATCAACAGCCTCATTCCAAGACCATACCGGCTTAACCCCTTTATGCAAGTTTTCCACACCATCTAGAAAAAGCATTGAAGATACAATAGCTTCCCTCAATACCTCCACAGCACAAACAGACCCTTGCCCGGCTTTTTGGATCAAGGAGCTACGCAAGGAATTTAGTCCATTCATCACAAAACTGACAAAACATTCCTTTACTACTGGTTCCTTCCCTACAACCCTCAAGCAAACATCAATCAGGCCTTTATTGAAGAACCCTAAACTTGATCCACAACAAGCCGATTCGTACAGACCAATAGCTAGAATTCCCATACTAGCAAAGATATTGGATAAAGAGGTCCAAAGGCAAATTCAGGATCATATAGACTCCACAGCTCCCTTAGATCATTGCCAACACGGGTTTAGAGAGTACCATGGAGTAGAGACACTTCTCACCTTCTTATTCAATAACATATTCACAGGCATTGACAACATCCGACAAGGCTTTGTGCTCATCTTTTTAGACATCGCTGCAGCCTTTGACTCGGTTCATCATGAGATTCTCCTCGGGCGACTGAAAGAAAAGGGAATTTGCAATACCGCACTCGATTGGTGCAGTTCCTATCTAAATGGCCGATGTCAATATGTTAAATCCGGAGCAGAAGAGTCGAAACAATTCCATCAAACACAAGGTGTGCCGCAAGGATCCTCATTGTCATCTCTACTATTCAATATATACATGCAGCCCATCTGCAACATCATTAGATCATTTAACGTGAGCTGTCTGATATATGCGGATGACATCCTCCTATATATGCCTTTTTCGACCGTTCAAATGGACCTTACACCTCTTATAGAATGTTTCAATACCATATCGGATTGGCTACAAGCACAAAACCTCCGCATCCAGCACAAGAAAACGGAGGTACTGTTCATCGCTAGAGACCCAGACTTTATCCCACCAACACATATAAAGGTCAAGGAAGCGGAACTACAAACCAAGGAAACAATAAAATACCTGGGGTCACCTTAGACCAACATCTGGACATGAAATGTCATATAAGCAACATTGTCAAAGCGGTCTATTTTAAAATCCGTTCACTCAGGCATCTGCGCTCCCTACTGGAGCCAGATGATTTCCGGACCATATACCAAGCACTGATCCTACCGCACTTTGACTTTGCCAATTCCATCTTACAAGGTCTCCCGCAATCCACACTAAACCCGCTACAACTGGCCATGAATGCTGCAGCAAGGATTCTCCATGGAGCCTCCAGAAGTGACCACGTGACTCCGATTTTAAAACAGATTCATTGGCTACCTATACACGGAAGGATTATCTTCAAAACATTGATCCTCTCATTCAAGGCCATCAAGCGCCTATCCTCCACGGCACTTACTGAACTCATCCATACAGTGCCCCCCAACAGAGCCAGGAGGTCAACAGCCCTAAATTTACTAACAACCCCGAAGACCTTGACTAAATGCAATAACACAACAGCAAATAGGGCCTTCAGTCTTTACGTCCCCAAATGTTGGAATGCACTCCCACCAGACATTCGAGCTATTGCAGACCTGACCCAATTCAGGAAGGCAATCAAATATCACCTCTTCCTCCAATACTACCCAACCAGCGATGAATCTAGATAGCACCACCTAAGAAACACCGCCTTTTTGCAGCCCATACTCACAATGTCTCAAGTATTCGAAACGGACTCATTATTTATTGTACAATTCAACCCTGTTATAGGAATTTTACTTCATGTATATAGCCTATTTCACGTAAATAGTTCATGTATATAGTTCAACCCCTGTTATCCAAGTTTATACCCCTGTTCGATGTAAAACCAAACAGAATGTGTGTTTTGGTCACTTTGTTATACTGTAAACCGCGCTGATGCCGAATAGTGCGGTATATAAGCAACTGTAATAAATAAATAATAAATAAATAAAACTAATTGAAACCTGAAGAGTAGCAAATCACCTGGACTGGATGGTGTACATCCAAGGGTGTTGAAAGAACTGAAATATGAGATTGCAGACCTACTATTAGTAATCTGTGAACTATCATTAAAATCATCAGTAATACCTAAAGATTGGAGGATGGCCAATGTAATGCCAATTTTTAAAAAGGGTTCCAGGGTTGATTCGGGAAACTACAGACTGGTGAGCCTGACGTCAGTACCGGGAAAAATGGTAGAAACCATAATAAAGAACAAAATTACTGGACATGTAGATAGTCATGGCTTAATGGGAGACAGCCAACATGGCTTTAGACACGGAAGATCTTGTCTTACTAATCTGTTATGTTTTTTTGAAGGTGTGAATAAACAGATAGACAAAGGTGAGTCGGTTGATATAGTGTATCTAGACTTTCAGAAAGCCTTTGACAAGGTCCCTCATCAGAGACTTTTGGCAAAACTAAAAGTCATGGGATAGGAAGCAGTGCACTATTGTGGATCAGGAACTGGTTAAAAGATAGAAAGCAGAGGGCAGGGCTAAATGGCCAATTTTCCCAATGGAGAAAGGTGAATAGTGGAGTACCACAGGGATCTGTGCTGGGTCCGCTGCTTTTTGACATATTCATAAAAGGGAATAACGAGTGAGGTTATCAAATCTGCAGATGACACAAAACTATTTAAAGTTGTTAAAACCCATGAGGATTGTGGAAAATTGCAAGAGGATCTTGATAAATTGGAAGACTGGGCTTCCACATGGCAGATGAAATTTAATGTGGACAAGTGCAAAGTTTGCACCTACGAAAGAACAACCCAAACTATGGTTACACGATGCAAGGTTCGATATTAGGAACCACCACTCGGGAAAACGATTTAGGCATCATTGTGGATAACATGTTAAAACCCTCAGCCCAGTGTGCAGTGGCAATCAAGAGAGCAAATAGAATGCTAGGTATCACAAGGAAAGGAATGGAAAATAGAACAAAGGATATTATTATGCCTTTGTATCGTTCCATGGTGCGACTGCACCTTGAATATTGTGTGCAATTCTGGTTGCGGTATCTTAAAAAGGATATAGCATTATTAGAAAAAGTACAGAGCCACCAAATTGGTAAAGGGGATGGTAGGATATCCCTATGAAGAGACGCTAAAAAGGTTAGGGTTCTTCAACCTAGAAAAGAGACGGCTGAGGGGAGATATGATAGAGGTCTATAAGTTAATGCATGGAGTGGAACAGGTAAACGTAGATCAATTGTTTACGTCATCAGAATATAGAAAGACTAGGGGACATGCAATGAAGCTACAAGGTAAACTATTTAAGACTAATAAGAGAAAATATTTTTTTTCACTGAACATGTAATCAAACTCTGGAATTTGTTACCGGAGGATGTAGTAAAAGCTGTTAGTGTAACTGGGTTTTAAAAAGGTTTGGACAAATTCCTGAAGGAAAGGTCCAAAAACCATTATTAAAAGGGACCCAGGATATCACTGCTTGACCCAATACAAGCATTGTGGAACATATGTCTTTTGGGGAAACTGCTAGTTAGTTGTCACCTAGATTGGCCACTGTTGGAAACAGGATACTAGGATTGATGGACCTTGGTCTGACGCAATATGGCATATCTTATGTTCGTATGAGTCGGATGAGTATGAGAGTAATATGATCTGTGCGGGAAGAGTGGGTGAGAATTTGTGCAGACGTGTTCTGAAGGAGTTGGAGATGTTGGAGTTCATAGTGTGGAAGGCCAGTCAAAGCAACATTGCAGTAATAAAATCTGTAAGTGACTAGAGACAGAACGACTGTTGTTAGAGATGGGAGAGGGAGAAAGGGGCACACTGCGCTAGCTTGTTGAAGAGAGAAAAATGAATGGTGAGTGAGGGAGGAAAAAATGCTCATGGAAAGAGAGGGAACTGTCCAAAGTAACCCCAAGGTCATGGAGGGAAGAGACAAGGTGGACAGTGGAGTGCGCAATCGAAGGGGCTGGGAGGGACAGGGGGCATTGAAGGTGAACCGGATGGCAGCTGATTTAGATGGGTTGAGATGGAGAAGATTTGTAGATAACCAAGAGGAAACCTGAAGTAGACAGGAGTTCATCCATTTTTATTTAACTTACAGTGGGCAGTGTTAAAAAAATTCTGACTATTGTAGGCTTAATATCGAACTGTTCATATTTAAATTGCTAACAACAACATCATTTTAAGCTGTTGTTTTATTTTTAATGTGGCTATGTTTGGGGTATTAATACTGCACTATACTGTATTAGTAACACTATAATCAATGTATTATTATTATTATGTCTTCATGTGTGGCACATCACAGCAAGTGTTGACTGGTTTTAACTCTTTTAATTTGGATCCTACCCAAGGACCTGGAAATCAAAGAGATACTGGTGCGAAATGTATGCTGTGCCAAATAAAGTAATTTTTTGCAAAACTGATAGGGTTATAGTTTTTAAATGTAATATTTCCAAATACTTTGGGAGTCTAGTCGATATCACTCCAAGAACTCCAATCAATATGGATTTTTTCTCCAAAGTCTTTTTACTTCAATTTGTACATCATACCATTAATATACACAGATAGATATGCAGCACATATAGACCATCAGTCCTTATGCCCACCCAGTCACAGCTGGTCTGGGCTTCCAAGATAGTATTTTTAAACAACATCCAAGCTTGATGTAAGTCTTTAACCTTTAGAACTGTTCCTTTTAGTTTTTTCTTAACTATTTTCCTCATTTTATCATAGTCTCCCTTTCAAAAGTTATAAGGTGGTTCTGTGGATTCCCTTACCATCCCTCCTTCATTAATTAAATAAAAAGTGATCATGCTTAAACCTCTTAAAGGAAAGGAGGTGCCATATTCACTCTCAGGTGCAGCTGTTCATCCTCATCAGGTGTCCTATAAGGACCTGATATTAATTAAGCTTCAGGTGAACAAAGTACATTAAACAAATTAGGTATAGTTTTATTAGTATAAGTATCCCAGGCAAACCTTAGTAAGTAAAGAACTTAAATATCTAAACACAACCTAAAAACTAAATTCAGACAGCAGTCCAGCAGCGAGATGGGGCTTTCCAGTCTTTTGCTTTGAGTGTCACATGTATGAGTTTCTCCCAGTTGGTGAGTGGTCTTACGTGTGCACTAGGTGAAAAGAGCTCTTTGCTTTTAGGGAACGAGTCCGATCTCTGGAGGCTAGAGTAGCAGACTTGGAGGACACAAGGAAGACAGAGAGGTACATAGATGAGACCTATAGGGATATAGTCCTGAAGTCCCACTTCCAGTCTGGCAGAATCCCTGTTGCCATGGAGGAGATAGGTCACGTGGCAGTAGAGCATCACTCTGGTGTGGCAGGAAGAGATTCCTTGCACCGAGGAAGTTTCTCCAGGGCCATGTGCCCATGAGAGAAGGGTTAGGACAGCTGTTATAGTTGGTGATTGAATCATTAGGCATGTAGATAGCTGGGTGGCTGGTGGACGTGAGGATCACCTGGTAACATGCCTGCCTGGTGTGAAGGTAGCGGACCTCACACGCCACCTAGACAAGGTCTTAGATAGTGCTGGGGAGGAGTCTGCTGTCTTGGTACACAGTAACATAGAAATATAGTAACATAGTAAATGACAGCAGATAAAGACCAGTATGGTCCATCTAGTCTGCCCAGTAAGATGGCAAGAGTAGGTGCACCTGCTGCTCCGTGCATAGCACCTCTCCCCATGTCTTGGTTTAGTGGTGAACCCACCGCTCCGTGAAGAACACCCCTGTTTGTTGAGAAATTAGATAGTTAAGTTTATTTTGATTTTATCCTGTTGCTGTAAAGGGAACCACTGTGTCTGTCCCATGCCATTTTGAATTTTGTCTCTGTATTTGCCCCCACCACTTCCATCGGGAGGGCATTCCAAGCATCCACCACCCTTTCACTGAAAAAGTATTTCCTGACATTGCCTTTCAATTTACCCCCTTGCAGCTTCATGTTATGCCCTCTCATTTTACAGCTTCCCCATCTTTGGAAGAGGTTTGTTTGTTCGTTAATTCTCTTTAAGTATTTAAAAGTCTGAATCATATCTCCCCTATCCCTCCTCTCCTCCAAAGTGTACATATTTACATCTTCAAGTCTCTTCTTATAAGGCTTCTGATGCAGGTTCCAAATCATTTTTGTTGCCTTCCTCTGAACAGTTTCCAGTCTTTTTACATCTTTAGTCCATAAAGTTGTTCATACTCGCACCCCTCTATACCTCTCAAACCTCCTGCAATTTCACACTCCTCACCATCTTCTCAGATCCATTCATACCAATCGCTTAGACATCCTTTCTCTTTCCCATGCTCATCTTGAACTCGCTGGAAATTGTGCCTTCTTCTTCTCTCGGGCCTGCCCTCTGGAATTCTCTATCCACCGCTCCCCCCCCCCCCTGCTCAGAACTCTCATTCACAAGCTTTAAGAGCATGCTCAAAACTCATCTTTTTCACACAGCTTTTGACCTCCCTCTCCCTCCACCCTTTCAGCCCACTACTTGTTTCTCCTCTCTTCCCCTCCTTCTATTTCGCTCTCTGGTCCCTCTCTTCTAGACCTCTACTCTTTCATTTCTCTGTCCTATCTAATTATGGCATTCTTTTCTGCCTTTACACAAAAGCGGAAGTAAGGATGTGGTTGAAAACTACAGGCTGGTCAGTTTAACTTTGGTGGTGAGTAAATTATTGGAAACGCTGCTGAAACAGAAAATAGTGAGGTTTCTGGAGTTCAGTGGATTACAGGATCCGAGGCAGCATGGATTCACCAGAGGCAGATCTTATCAGACAAATCTGATTGATTTCTTTGACTGGGTGACCAGGGAGTTGGACCGAGGGAGAGCTCTAGATGTGGTGTATTTAGATTTCAGTAAAGCCTTTGACACTGTTCCTCACAGGCGACTTATAAACAAACTGAGCACCCTAGGGATGGACCCTAAAGTTACTGCTTGGGTTAGAAATTGGTTGGGTAGGAGGCGACGAAGAGTACAAGTAAATGGAGCTCACTCTGAGGAGAAGGATGTTACCAGGGATGTGCCCCAGGGATCTGTCCTTGGTCCGATTCTTTTTAACATCTTTGTTAGTGATATAGCGGAAGGGCTGTTGGGTAAGGTTTGCCTCTTTGCAGATGATACCAAAATCTGCAATAGAGTAGACACCCAGGAAGGTGTAGATAACATGAGGAGGGATCTAGCTAAGCTTGAAGAATGGTCTAGAATTTGGAAGCTGGGATTTAATGTTAAAAAATGTAAGGTCATGCATTTGGGCTGCAGCAATCCAAGGGAGCAATACAGTATAGGAGGTGAAGTACTTTTGTCCACTAAAGAAGAGCGGGACCTAGGCGTGGTTGTGTCTGATGATCTTAAGGTAGCTAAACAGGTAGAAAAGGCGACGGCAAAAGCTAGAAGGATGCTTGGGTGCATACGGAGAGGAATGGCTAGCAGAAAAAAGGAGGTGATAATGCCTCTGTATAAGTCTTTGGTGCGACCTCATTTGGAGTATAGTCTGCAATTCTAGAGACCGCACCTTCAAAAGGATGTGAACAGGATGGAGTCGGTGCAGAGGGTGGCTACTAAAATGATTAGTGGGCTTCATTATAAAGCATATGAGGACAGACTTAAGGATCTTAATATGTACACCTTAGAGGAAAGGCGGGATAGAGGTGATATGATTGAGATGTTTAAATGCCTCCGTGGCATAAATGTTCAGGGAGAGAGCCTCTTTCAATTGAAAGCAAGTTCTGCTACGAGGGGACATGGGATGAGGGTGAAGGGAGATAGATTCAGGAGTGATATGCAGAAATATTTCTTTACGGAAAGAATAGTGGATCCATGGAATAGTCTCCCAGTGGAGGTGGTAGAGATGAGGACAGTAACTGAATTCAAAAAAGCATGGGACCAACACAGAGGATCTCTAAAGGTAAAAAGTGGACTGTTGTAGTTGTTGATATGGAAGGACAGACTAGATAGGCCATGTGGTCTTTTTCTGTAATCATGTTTCTATGTTTCTATGTCTTTGTAAACCACTCTGATGCCCTATCTGAGTTGTATAGCAAGAAACCAATAAAGATAAAGATAAAGGTTAATCAGCAGAAGTATCCAGATAGTGGCTTCCGCTGAATATCTGATTTCAACAGTTACCACCATGGACTTTCTGAATAGCATCAGTATTCAAAACAATAAATATGCTGCCAATTTAGTCTATTTATAAATTCATTTATAAATGTATCCTCTACTGAAGTCACTAAGCAAAACTATTTCATTGTTACTAATTTTTTATCACTGTTATCACTTTATTGTAATTTTTTATTATTCAATCTTTTTAAACATGTATTTATTACCATTTTTGCCCATTATTAACCAGCAATGCTAACAATTAAAAAACAAAAATGGGTAATGGAGCTAATCAAAAATCACTGGAGAAAACTTGGAAGCCTGCAAACTCCAACAATGTACCTATTTCAATGAACATTTCATCATTGCTCCATACCAGCAAAAACATGGTTGTGACAAAACTCCCATCAAAATGAGACACAAGGTGAGTTGAGCCCTGTTTGTGTGGGTGACCTGGAGTCTGCCTGAGTGCTGTGTGAGGGAGCCATTCCTAGGAGTGTGCAGCAGAGGACCATCTGGCAGTGTTTGAACAGCTACTCCTTCTCCTTCCTGGATCATCTTGGGGTCCTCTGGGGCTATAACTTCCTGCCCCAAGGCCCTTTGAGCCGTGGCCTGAAAGGGCATGTCCAAAGGGGCAGGCCACACCCCTTTGGTGCCCCTTCGGCGTCCATTGGCGTTTCTTGAAGGCCTTGCATATTTTCCTGTTTGGTCTTATTTTCAAATTTGTTTGGCTGCTTTTAGGTTTGTTGCCTGTGAAGCATGGGGAAATGGGAAAATAAGAAGCCAAAAGGTGATGCAGGCTCTGTTGGTATGGGGGATGGTAAGATCATTGGTCCCCTTGATAAGCATTTCCTGGTGTTACCCGAGATGGGCTCTCTCACTGAAGGGGCATCTCTCTGCTCCATGGAGCGCATGCCTCCTCCTCTTCCTGTCCCACAGCTTCCTTCTTCTCTAGATTTAGTGTTGTTACCAAGTGTGATAACATTTCCTATTCTCCCGGACCGTTGCCTAATCCTGTCACTGTTCTAACTGGTGTTAAATTGAACCCTCCACCTGATGATGTTTCTTTAAAAGATTTGTGGTCTGCCATTGCTTCTATTGATACTAAACTATCTACTTTGTTTGAGCCTTTATGTACCTTTACACAAGAGGCTCATCACAAATTTGCTGAAGTAGATAAGCAATTACTTGATATAGCTAGCACTGTTTCTACTTTGAATAAACAGGTAATTAATTTGCAGCAGACAAGTTCTGCATTTATTAAAGATTCATTATCTACTTGTTATAAATTAGAATCATTGGAGAATAGTGCTAGGGCATTGAATCTTCGTTTTTAAAATTTTCCTAAATCATCTTTGCTCTCTCCTCAGATTTTGTTAGAAAAATATTTCAGTGAAGTTTTGTTGTTTTCTGATAAGATTGCTATTCAGTCTTATTAACTCCTTGGAGGGAAGCGCCATCTGGATAAAGCAGTTGATGGGGTGGATGTATAGATGTGGCTAAAGATGTAACTAATTTCCTAGAGGATTCATCAGATTTGATTGCTAAAAGGGCCACGTTGGTGGTTTCCTTCTTCTCTAATTTAGATAAAATACAGGTCCTGAAAGGTTATGTTAAAAATAAAGATAAGCCTTTCTGTGGTTATAAAATATATGTGTTTCCAGATATTCCAAGCCTACTCAGGCCCGTAGGAAAGGCTTTTTTTTTTTAATTATCAGCTTTTATATATCGCACTATTTAGTATCAGAGCAGTTTACATAGAACAAGAACAGTCAAGTAACTTTACATGGAACAGGTGTAAAACATCAAACAAGGAACAAGCAACTTTATATAGAACAGGCAAAAATTGCAAAACTAAGTATCAGAGGCAGGTAATTATCAGCTGTCAACTGAAACAAAGAGGGAGAAAAGGGGGAAGGGATAGGGTGGGGTAGGGGGGACGGGGGAAGGGGGAAGGGATAGGGTGGGGTAGAGGGGGAAAGGGGGGGAGGTAGCGGGGAGGTAGGGAGAGGGAGGAGCACTAAACTACATGATGAGGGTCAGGACTCAAAGTAAAGACTGAGAGAGCGGAGAAGCCAGGATTATGAGAGACAGCATGATTTTTGCCTTAAAACCTAGGGTGCTAGAGTTGGGTGCTACTTTTTTCCTTACATTTCCATGTAAATGTATTTTTACCTTTCTGGGATGTACGAGGATTGCTCAGAAAGTAATGCCCCATATGTTTTTTCTCAGTCCAGAATGAAGATAGAGGTGTGAAATTGAAAGGGTAGTAACTTGGAACTTCAAAGGACATATGTGTGTAATTTTACAGTTGTCCGACAAATAGCGCGGCGGTAATGATCCTTCAAATGGCATCTGTGAGTGACACACGGTACAAACAATGAGCTGTAATTGAATTCTTGGTGGAGGAGAAAGAAAGTCCTGCCTCAGCCACCAGTCCAGATCTGCGCATCACGAGTCGGGAATTGTCCATACAGCTTTCCATCAGTAGAGGTAGTGCAATGGCAATTACTGACTCTTTGGGATATTCAAAGGTGTGTGCAAGATGGGTTCCGCAAAGCCTCACAACCAAACACAAACACCAAAGGAAAGACATCTGCTCTGATTTGTTGGAGCGTTTTAAAGCTGAGGGGGAGGCCTTTATCCCAAAGAGTAAATAACTGCCATTGCACTACCTCTACTGACGGAAAGCTGTACGGACAATTCCCGACTCGTGATGCGCCGATCCGCACGAATAATGTCATCAGCGCACTGCAACTTGTCTGGACTGGTGGCTGAGGCAGGACGCCTAGACCACGGCCGATCTTCCAATTCCATTTTACCACTTCCTGAAGCTTTACTCTCTTCACCCATCGTCCAATGGTGCTCCTATCTACCGCAGAACTTCCATACACAGCACACAACTATTTGTGAATGTTTCTCACACTTTCTTTCTCCTCCACCAAGAATTCAATTACAGCTCGTTGTTTGCACCGTGTGTCACTCACAGACGCCATTTGAAGGATCACTACCACCTTGCTATTTGTCGGATGACTGGAAAATTGCACACATGTGCCTTTGAAGTTCCAAGTTACTACCCTTTCAATTTCACACCTCTATCTTCATTCTGGACTGAGAAAAAACATGTGGGACATTACTTTCTGAGCAACCCTCGCACATATGTTTTTTCTGATTTTACTCAACTGGAAACTTTTCTAACAGATAGGAAAAAGAAGTAGGTTTCTATGATTTTGCTCCTATTTGGATGTATCCTGAAGTGTTGTGGAGGTAATTTTTTTACTTCTTGATTTCCTTTTTTATTACTTGATATTGTAATATGTGGGTCTCTTACTCATCATGATGTGGACTATTACAGTTCCTTTTTTATATGCTAGTTTATTTTCTTCATTTGTTACAATTTCTTGGTATTTCCTGTTTTGTTTATGATTGCATTAATTTAAATCTCTCAATGAACATATTGAAAAAAATGAGACACAAAATTAACTTATCTTAAAAATACCATTGTGTCACTGCTTCTGTTTGCTTCTTATTTTCATATTTTGCCTCTATGAGCCATACACAATGTTACATATTACCATTACCACGCAGCATACTGATTCCTGTGCAGTTACTTCAATATTGTTGTGTATTAAACCCCACCTCAACTTTTATCAATGGTCTCACCTTTGGCAGGTAAACAATTGGAATATTCTCTTTGATATACTTAGGGTGATTACTAAAATAACTTCAATAACTTATTAAAGTTCATGAGTTTGGCTGTGGTCTTCAACTATTATCCAGATAGCCAACTGCATAAAGTTAGACCTGCCGTTTTGGTGGCCTAACTTATGCAGCTTGTTATCTGGTTAGAGGACTGAAAATCGCCAATAACAGGCTAACATTGGGACTGCCCTTTCCCCTCCCATGGATAGTCATGGAACTCTTTAGAGAGTACCATGGCAATCAGAAGAAATATTCTACAACACTATCTGGACAGTGCCACTGAATATACTTCTCACCAGAATTTATTCGGGTAGCAGGTCCCTCTATCTATCCAGATAAACCCTTTCGAATATTGGGCCTTAAATACTGCAATAATGAGTTCATCACTCATGTTGGGGGTATTTGCTAATGCGCATTAATGGCCCAAATTCTAAAAGCAGTGGTCAGTCTACTGGACAGATTATCCAAATAACAGCAGCCATTTTTCAGATAATTTCCTTTAAATATTGACCCATAAATGTATACAGTATCTGCTGTGTTGTTGAGGTATATCTTTTGAAGCATATGCATGCTCATACATTAGCACACTGGTAGATAACTAGTTGGAGAAGACAATGTCCTGAGGCTTCTGCCTAGCAGACACTCACAAGTAAAACATCTTCTTTCCTCTTTGGAGTAAAGTACCTCCTCTGCAGGTTATACTGAAAAGTAATAGAACCAGCATTCAGTAGAGCAGCAGGAATAAGAGGTTTAGAGAAGAATTGCCTTTACTAGAAGGGAAAATGACAAGCATACACTTATGTTTCATAATGCATATGGGGACAGACTTAAAGATTTCAATATGTATACTCTGGAAGAAAGACTGGAGAGGGGAGATATAATAGAGATGTTTAAATACTCCATTGCATAAATGCACAGGAGGAGAGTGTCTTTCAATTAAAAGAAAGCTCTTCAATTAGGGGGCATAAGATGTTGCAGAAATACTTCTTTAATAAAAGAGTGGTAGATGCATGAAATAGTCTCACAGAGGAGATAGAGGCAAGGACTGTTTATGAATACAAAAAAGCATGGAACAAACACAGTAGATCTCTAAAGAAAAAAAAAGGACCGTATAGCTTAGTAATTGATATGGAAGGGCAGACTGGATAACCGTATGGTCTTTTTATGTCATCATGTTTCGATGTAAACATCTTTCCATCTGATAAATTGGTTTAATTTGATTTATTGACAACACATTCTGCTTTTTGTAAAACATTAAGGTAGAATACAATTGAAATAAACATAATAAGTGGCATTTTAGAATTGTCATCTAAATGCAATCAGGGAGTAACGTACAGAAACATGTCAGAGATATGTATATCTCAGCTTGAGTTTATAAACATAGACACCCTCAACACAGACACCCATGCCAACATCCATATAGATGCCCCTGCTAGAAAGACCATGGCCCAAGGATGTCTATCTTAAACAAGGTTGCATATGGGGCCAAAATGAAAACATGAGGTCTAATTCCCCACACCCTCTAGATGTTTGCCTGAGAAAGGGAGCACTTTTCAGATACCTATTCATGCCTAGAGCAAATATAAATTTTGATGTGGCGGAACATCCAGGTGTTTCTGAAATCAGGTAAAGACTTCAAAGTTACTACTACTACTATTACTATAATAACGCTGTACATCTAGATGCAAGACACAGTTCCTGCTCATCAGAGCTTACAATGTAATCAAACCAAAACATATAGGGACCGATTCTGACCTGTGAATAGTGGGGTTGAACGTCAGCATTGGACATTCAACCTCTGTTTAGGCATGGGACCATATACCAATCTTCCTGCTCCCAGCACGTACAGGGCCATTGTGTAGGGAACACTGGATGGGGGCAGGATGGAGGCAAAGAGGGGCAGAATGGGGGCAGTCCAAAACACCCAGATAAATGGATGATGAAATGCTCAAAGAAATCAAGGAAGCTAACAAACGTTACAGCACAGTAATAATAATGGGTGATTTCAACTACCCCGGTATCGACTGGGTCAGTGTCACGTCAGGACATGCTAGGGAGATAAAGTTCCTAGATGAAATAAATGACAGCTTCTTGGAGCAGCTGGTTCATGAACTGACCAGAGGGGAAGCCATATTAGACCTAATCCTTAGTGGAACACCAGATCTAGTGCAAGAGATAAGGATGTTGGGGCCACTTGGCAATAGTGATCATAGCATGAACGCCTTTGATTTAATTAGTGGAGAAGGGATAGTAGGGAAATCCACAGTACTACCTTTTAACTTTCAAAAGGGAGACTATGATAAAATGAGGAAAACAGTTAAGAAAAAACTAAAAGGAGCAGTTGCAAAGGTTAAAGACGTACATCAGGCTTGGCTGTTGTTGAAAAATACTATCTTGGAAGCCCAGGCCAGCAGTATTCCATGCTTTAAGAAAAGTGGAAGGAAGTCCAAAAAACTGCCAGCGTGGTTTAAAGGTGAGGTCAGAGAGGCTGTTGTTGCCAAAAAAGCATCTCTCAGGAAATGGAAAAAAGAGCCAAACGACGAAACCTGGAAACAGCACAAGCACTGGCAAGTCAAATGCAAGGCATTGATAAGGCAGGCAAAGGGAGAATTCGAGAAGAAGCTTGCTGCAGAAGCAAAAACGTGAAGTAAAGACCTTTTCAAGTACATTCATAGCAAAAAACCTGTGAGAGAGTCAGTTGGTCCATTAGTTGATAAAGGGGTTAAAGGAGCACTAAGAGGCAACAAGGCGATAGCGGAGAGACTGAATGAATTCTTTGCTTCAGTCTTTACTGAGGAAGATGTAGGGATGTTACCCATGACTGAAGTGGTATTTAAAGGTGCGGAAGAATTGAAGGAAATATCGATACATCGGGAAGATGTTTTACAACTATTAGATAAGCTGAAGAGTAGCAAATCACCTGGGCCAGATGGTATACATCCAAGGGTGTTGAAAGAACTGAAATACAAGATTGTAGACCTGCTATTAGTAATCTGTGAACTATCATTAAAATCATCTCTAATACCTGAAGATTGGAGGATCGCCAATGTAACACCAATTTTTAAAAAGGGTTCCAGGGGTGATCCGGGAAACTACAGACCGGTGAGCCTGACATCAGTACCGGGAAAAATGGTAGAAACCATCATAAAGAATAAAATTACTCAGCATGTAGATAGTCATGACCTAATGGGAGACAGCCAACATGGCTTTAGACAAGGAAGATCTTGTCTTACTAATCTGTTATGTTTTTTTGAAGGAGTGAATAATCAGGTGGACAAAGGTGAGTCGGTTGATATTGTGTATCTGGACTTTCATAAAGCCTTTGACAAGGTCCCTCATGAGAGACTTTTGGCAAAACTAAAGAGTCATGGGATAGGAGGCAGTGTACTATTGTGGATCAGGAACTGGTTAAAAGATAGAAAGCAAAGGGTAGGGCTAAATGGCCAATTTTCCCAATGGAGAAAGGTGAATAGTGCTGTACCCCAGGGATCTGTGCTGGGTCCGCTGCTTTTTGACATATTCATAAATGACCTGGAAAGTGGAATAACGAGTGAGGTTATCAAATTTGCAGATGACACAAAACTATTTAAAGTTGTTAAAACCCAAGAGGATTGTGGAAAATTGCAAGAGGATCTTGATAAATTGGAAGACTGGGCATCAAAATGGCAGATGAAATTTAATGTGGACAAGTGCAAGGTTATGTACCTAGGGAAGAACAACCCAAACTATGGTTACACGATGCAAGGTTCCACATTAGGAACCACCACCCAGGAAAAAGATTTAGGCGTCATTGTGGATACCATGTTAAAACCCTCGGCCCAGTGTGCAGCGGCGGCCAAGAGAGCAAATAGAATGCTAGGTATGATAAGGAAAGGAATGGAAAATAAAACAAAAGATATTATAATGCCTCTATATCGTTCCATGGTGAGACCGCACCTTGAATATTGTGTGCAATTCTGGTCGCCGTATCTTAAAAAGGATATAGCGATTTTAGAAAAGGTTCAGAGAAGAGCCACCAAAATGGTAAAGGGGATGGAAGGATACTCCTATGAAGAAAGGCTAAAAAGGTTAGGGCTCTTTAACCTGGAAAAGAGACGGCTGAGGGGAGATATGATAGAAGTCTATAAATTAATGAACAGAGTGGAACGGGTAAATGTAGATCGATTGTTTACCTTATCAGAATATAGAAAGACTAGGGGACATGCAATGAAGCTACAGGGTAAACTATTTAAGACTAATAAAAGAAAATATTTTTTCACTCAATGTGTAATCAAACTCTGGAATTTGTTACCGGAGGATGTAGTAAAGGCTGTTAGTGTAGCTGGGTTTAAAAAAGGTTTGGACAAGTTCCTGGAGGAAAGGTCCATAAACCATTATTAAGAAGGGACCCAGGATATCACTGCTTGAACCAATACAAACATTGTGGAACCTGTGTCCCTTGGGGAAACTGCTAGGTACATATGACCTAGATTGGCCACTGTTGGAAACAGAATACTGGGCTTGATGGACCTTGGTCTGACCCAGTATGGCATATCTTATGTTCTTATACAGGGCCTATACAGGCCAGGGCCCTGTACGTCTGTTGCGGCCACTTGGACACCTGGCTTATTCCACCTCGAAGGTGGAATAAATGCTGGGCATCCCACTGATTGAGGCTTGCAGCCCTCCTTCGCTCTTTGCATCACTGTGGATGTGCACAGGCCCCCTGATCCTGACTGCCTGACCCTTGCCATGTGGGCCCACAGTGGGGGTTGGGCGGTAGGGTGAAGGGACACCTTGAGGTATGCCAATCCAGGTCCCCCCGGCTGGATGTGCGGGTGCTATGACAACAGGATGCCATGGCACTGGCACACAGGCCAGTGCATTGGGACGGAGGGACGGGCAGCGGCCTGTACATTCCCCACTGTAGAATCAGGGGCATGCTGGGCCGTCTATGTGCCTGATTCTGCAACCATAGGAACATACAGCTCCCCCCACTGCAGAATCGGGTACACATCGGCCCCATCCATTTTTTGGACGATGGACGGCCCGGATGTGCTCCTATCTGAATCGGCCATCACATGAAACTGGGGACTAGAGTATGGTAATATATACATAAGTAGTGGACAGGAGAGTGAGGAGCATCAGGATCTAAAAGCGGCTTTAAAGAGGTGGGTTTTTAGTCTGGATTTGAATAAGGCTAGAGAAGGGGCCCAATACACAGACTCAGGTAGTTTGTTCCAGGCATATGGAGCAGCATGATGGAGTGATAGAAGTCTGGAGTTGGCAGTGGCAGAAAAGAATGGCACTGCCACACCTACACCACACCCCCATGTTGACTTGGATGTTCTTTTTGGCTTCCCACATCACGAACTGCAGTGCTTACAGTTCATTTAAATACATTGTAAAGATATTTGTTTTTGCTTTGTGCTTTGACCACATAACCCCACTTCTAATTCATGTCCACTAGTACCCATTATCCTATCATATTCAGTACAAACTCCTCACCCTGGTACACAAGGCACCTCACACTGGCACTCCTCTTTGTCTCTCAAACCTGATTATTCCTCATACACATTCCATCCGCCTTCACCTCCCATCCACTACTCAAGCTAGACTAGAAACCACCCATCATACTGCCTTTTACTTTCTTGGGCCCACTCTTTGGAATCCTATGTCCAATTCAAATCACAAATCATAACCCATCTCTTCCACAAAACATTTGACCTACCTACTCGTCTTTGTTGACCTACCTGCTCGTCTTTGTTGACATCTCCTCTGCCTTTGATACGGTATTGCATGACACCCTTCTGAAGTGACTAATGAAGATTGGTCTCCAAAACACCACACTCAAATGATTCCAGTCCTATCTCTGTGACAGAAAGCAGAGAGTCAAAGTTGGTCCCCTCACCTCAGCCACTTTCCACACAGCACAAGGAGTTCCTCAAGGATCCTCGCTGTCCGACCTCCTCTTCAACATATATATATACCACCAGTATGCAACATATTCAAAAAATATAAGATACAATATGCCATATATGCAGATGATATTATGGCATAAACATCAATCCAGTTGGATTCCCCGGACTTCACTATAATGTCAATATGTCTACAAGGAATGATAAGCTGGCTTACCAACATCAACCTCAATATAAACATAAAAAAACCCAAACCTCAAGCAATTGTCATCACAAGAAAGACTTCATTCACCTCATCTACTTCAATCAACATTGCTGACAATCCAATCCCAATAAAAGACGAAGTGTGGTACCTTGGTGTCATCCTTGACCGCCACCTTAACCTCCAAATCCATATTAAAAAAACTGCTAAGTCTGCCTTCCAAAAGCTCGCCACAATTCGAAGACTCAAACCTCTCCTCAGTCAGGATCACTTCTGCACAGTATGTCAGGCCATCATAACACCCTCACTGGACTACTGCAATGCCTTTTTCCAAGGACTTCCCAAGCAAACTATCCATCCCCTGCAACTAGTCCAAAACATTGCCGCCCGAATCATCAGAAGATCATCTCAACACGACCACATAACCCCCCTTCTGAACCAGCTCCACTGGCTTCCAATCACTTCCCGTGCCAAATATAAATCATCTCTCACCATCTTCAAAATTAAAAACAGCTTATCAGTCGGAATATTACAAGGTCTGATCTTTACAAATCCCATCAAAAGACCAGTGAGACATAGCACCATAAATACCATACCTATGCCTAGCTTGTCCACAAAGGTCAACAATTCCACTGCAAAGAGAGCTCTTTCACTTGCTGCCCCTGCCATCTGGAACTCCCTTCCAGAAAGTCTGAGAACCACCTCAGACTTAAAAGACTTCAGGAAGCAGCTCAAGATACTCCTTTTCATTGAATACTTTTGTGGAAACACCTAACATCTCCAGTAACCTCTGGACTCATGCACACACATCACAAACAAATGCATTATAGCACCTCCTGCATGTTCCCTCTCCCTTTGTTCTCCTTAGAGAGTTCCTTGTAATGGTTTGAGTTATGTTTTCCCTATGCAAGTTCTCTGTAATAGTTTTGAGTTACAATGTAAACTGCCTTGATTAAATGATAAGGCAGTACAGAAAAATTGTTAAATAAATTAAAGAAATAAATACTACTTGACCTAATCTTCCACTCTGTTTTCTGTTTCTATCCCTCTCTGAAGTATGAGTGTCACATTCTTTCCTATCACTTATGGCGTTCCTTTCTCCTCCCTCCTTCTTTACCTGATTTTATTGTAAACCACCTTGCTGCGAATGTGAAGGGTATTATATCAAGCTTAATAAACATAAACAAAAAGATCAAAGCCATTGAAAAACATTGTCTCACAGGCCAATGTCATGTAAAGGGGAACAGAGAATAGAGTGGCCAACTGGATCAAAGGCAGAAAAAAAGATTAAGTGAGACAGCAAGTGTGATATTACCCTGGTCAAAAGAATTGTGAATTTCACTAATTAAAGAGGTGGAGATTGTTTAACCATTGCTATATTTAATCTGATTTCCCCCTATTGTATGGAATTTGTCAGGGATGTCTCTCTTTTAGGAGTTTATCCATTGCAGTTGGGTCTTCTCAAAAAACGTTTATCCACAGCTGAAATACCCACCCTAAGTCCGCAATAACCTCTTTTATCTTTGCCTCCAAAACATTCCTTAAATGAAAATAGCTGGTATCTTCTTTAAGTTCCAAATAAAGCTCATTCCAAAATTTTGGACCAGCATAACTAAATACCTTTTCCCATGTGGATATTAATTTAATTTTAGATGACAATGACAAATTGAAAAGCTCTTACTGAACAATCATATGTGTTTATACATGATTAAACAATTTGAGGTCAATTCTATGACATGTACGTCTGGGCCGTGGGCACGTCCAAATTAAAAATGGGCCTGATTTCATCCTGATTCTGCAGCCACAGGTATAGACGCACCTGCCATTCTGGAATCAGGGACATAGATATTTCCGACATGTCACGAGCAAACCACTATGGAGAAACATAGGCCCCACTGTTATGATGAGACACAGGTATATACAGCAAACGATTTGGGTGTGCCCATACTCACCTTATTCTGAAAAGATGGATGTTTCCAATCCTGCTTATCTCCGCCATATACCCATGGATGTCTCGGAAGGCCACGCTTCCTCTGTTAAAACGTGCACTTCCTAAGCTGCCCCTCTCACTGGCAGTGTTGTGCTGATGCAAACTACATATAACTACCGATGATTCATAAATGTTGATGCAAACTAAGGGGCTTGTTTACAAAGCCGCGGTAGTAGCTTACACCCGATATCAAAGCCGCGGCCCATTGAATTCAATGGAGCCTCAGCTCCGATATCGGGCGGAAGCCACTACCGCAGCTTTGTAAACAAGTCCCTAAATTAGCTATACAGATCTGTTGAATGCCCAGAACAGTGCAAGGTAATCTCAATACACTCAAAGATATAATAACAGCAAGTAGAAAGTGATAAGTTTGTCATGACATACCTAGCATCAAAACATACATGGAATCAGACTTCCGGGTGAGCCCGTTCCAAGATGGACGCCTGAGAGATCGGCTCCGTCCCGGGTCCCCCCTTAATCAGTGCTAACAGTGGCAAACTTATCAAATCAGCCTCCTGAGTGTACCTGCATCCCAGTCAATGTATAGGGGGGATCACGTCTGCATTTTGGTGTGGTGAACGGCGGCGCCCTGGGCGATTGACTGGAGACGAGGTGCATCGCGGCTGGGGACACAGCTTCAGAAGTCTGTCCCTGCTCTTCTGCGCTGCATTTTGGCTGGTGTGCGATACCCCTGGGCCTCCTCCGATGTCTGCCCTGGTGCCCGGAGAGTGGGTGAGGTGCCGTTTACGCTGCCAGCAGCCGGAGTCTCTGAGGAGAGGCAGAAAATGCTGTGCTGCAGGGAAGCTCCCCCCGAAGTGAGTGCGGGCTCCAGCGTCTTCCTCCTTTATGCCAGATTTTGATCTGTGACTGTGAGAGAGGTGTGTGTGAGGGGGACCCTACCCGCTGGTGTTGCATCGATCCGGGGGTGGAGCGGCCATTACCGCGTGTTCGTGGAACGCAGGACAGCGTCTGCGTTCCAACTCCTTTTTGCGGGCTCCTCATAGTCCGGAAGTAGTCAGCTGCTAGTCCTGTCTGCGAGCCTCACGTGCTGAAACTTTTGCATCAAAGATTTCTTCTATCTTACACTTGCTCTCTGGTGCCCCTGCTACTGAAGTGAGTAATCAACTCTCTTGTATTTCCCTTGCTTGCCTGGCAGCACTGACAGTTGTGGAACTGGAGCGCCCTCTACTGGAGCTAAGTGAAAAATTTAACCTTCTTGTGCTCACTACTAAAGTTAATCTCTCATCACATTTGCTCAATCTTTGCTACCTGTCTGGGCTGTAGAACATCGCAACCCCTTGCTACCTCACGGGATCTGACAAGTGGGGGTGAGTTGCACTTCTCTGCCTGTCTAGTTGGCGGGGAAATTAGTGCCACATGGCAGCAAAAGCCAAGCAGCTTGAGGCTCGGGATACACCGCGGGCGTCTCAGCGTCTGATGAGCAAAAGTGGATCTCACGATAGCCCCCCCGGAAGGCAACAGTCTGACGGGTCTGATGAAGAGACTCTCAGTGAACTTGAACAAGGCGATGTGGCGTCCTCCACTCGTGTCCTCTTGCAGCGGGAGCTTTGGAGAGGCTTTGAGGATCTTGCTGGAGAATTCCGCTCCATGCATGAAGAGGTGATGAATACGATTGCAGAGCTACGCGGTGATATCAAAGACCTGGGGTCCAGGGTGGAGGAGATTGAGACGAAACAAGAAGATCAGGCTGGCACCCTGGTGGATCTACAATGCGCAGCTGACCGGCACCAGGCTCAGGCAATGGAATTGACGTACAAAATTGATGATATTGAAAACCGGACTCGCCGCAATAATGTGTGGTTCAGGGGCATCCCAGAGGTGAAGGGGGGGGGGGGGCATAAGACCTGGTGATGGTGCTTAAAACCCTGATGGCTGAACTGTTAACAACAACAAACCAGCAGCCATCTTCAGAGCTCCCCGGTCGGGGTAGAGCACAGGGGGAGCATCGGTTTCCTGCTCCTGCACTCCAGCCGAATCGGGGTTGTGGGAGGTCTCAGCAGCCTCTATAAAGGGTGCCGCCGGCAAGCGCACCCGCGCCTTGCGGGCCCGCGCCTGAGGCAGTGGCCCTTAGGCAGTGGCACGTCAGCAACTCCACGAGTGCAGCCAGAACTCTCACCTGCAATAGAATCAGTCTCCTGCGTCAGGAAAGCATCAGAATAATAACCTGAGACTCTGATTTACCCTAACAACTAACCTAGGTAATCCACTTCCACTCCATCTGTAAGGTAACAGTAGACCTGAATATACTAGATAGAATTTCACACCTTGTTACTCTATTACAAACAGATCTCCCTTGAAGTAAGATTTGCTATTGTATCTTGTTAACAGAGTACATTGTTCCTACTAGTTAGACCTTGCTATTATACAATTGTTTGCCTATTACCACTGCTCTGTACCCTAACCAGTTAATCTGCATTTACTGTCTCTACTGACCCATATTGCTCTACATTGTATCCTCCCATTGCTGAAACCATGGCTCTCTCTCTACTTGCATTAGTTAGCCTCTATCTGTTAACTAACACCACTCAAAATACAGCAGCATTCTCTCCCACCCCACACAAGATCCCCATATTGCATGGACTAGGAAGAAGGTATCATTCCTACTACCATCATTAGTAACACTATTAGTAGTTCCAAACCCAATCCTGTTCCCTCACATACTAACTTAAACTGCGCACTCATCAACGCTCACTCAGTACGTAAAAAGTGGCCAGCCATTACAGATCTCATCACAAAGCTGAAACTAGACATCCTCCTGGTCACAGAATCATGGCTAGCAGACACAGACAATGTCGTCATAAACCAACTCATTCCCCCGGAATACTCAATACACACATGTCACAGAACAGACCGAAGAGGAGGTGGAGTCCTCATTCTTTCACGAACTAACCTTCAATTTAGTCTACTTTCCTCTAGGAGCACCACACACATGGACCTAGTGACTATAGCTAACAAACATATCATCCTAAATCTCATATACAGAGCCCCATCCTCACCACCAGAAGATTTATCTAGTATAATAGAGCTTGCCTGCAACCCAGAAAGCCCACACAAATCCAACTGGTTAATGGGTGACTTTAACCTCTCCTCACTTCACCATAGCCATTCTACCACATTCCTTGATGCCATGGCTGACCTCAACTACTCGCAGCTAGTTAGCTCCCCTACACACCTCAAGGGTAACACCCTTGACCTCATTTTTGCGCCTCAGTCTACAGCGAACACCAACTTTAACCTATCCCATACCCCTGTCCCATGGTCTGATCATGATTTGTTATCCTTCCAAGTCCCATATCAGCAAAACAGTAACCCAGCAAGACAAACAAATATGGTCTCATCAGGATCAACAGCCCGTTTCAAAACGCTCAACAAGGATGACTTCATCAGCCGTACTCTTCCAACTCTTTGTCTACCAACCAATGACCTTGATGAGCTGATCAACAATTGGTACACCACCCTGAACTCCTCTTCACAACTACCTTCCTCGGGTAGACCACCAGCATCCAGCACATCACTAAAAAGTAGAAGCCCAAAACCATGGTTCTCCACTGAACTACGACTATCCCTCCAGAATCTAAGAAAACAGGAGAGAAAATGGCGCAGATCACGTTCTCCAGTTGACCAAATGGATTACGAAAATGCCCTAAAGAAACACCGGGAGAAAATAGCTGAAAAGATGAGGGAACACCATACAGAAACCCTTCTCCGATCACTAAACAAACCACGAGACCTCTTTAACATCGCTAAATCCTTAACCAAGGCACCATCCTCCAACCAAACAATTTCAATTCAGCCTCAGTCTTTTTCCGACTACCTTCAATCTAAAACCATTAACACGAACTCCACACCAAGTTGTATACCCAACCCCGCCTCAATTACTCAGCCTCTAAAAAATTTTGTCACTCCCACGGTGAAATCCATCACTGACCTTATTGCTACCTTGAATACTACCACAGCCCCAAACGATCCATGCCCTGCCTACTGGATCAGAACAATGTGTGCTGAACTGAGCCCCACACTTGCCCTTATCATGCAACTTTCCTTCACAACCAGATCATTCCCATCATCTCTCAAGCAAACTTCAATACGCCCTCTCCTGAAAAACAATAAACTCGACCCAGCGAAAACTGATTCATATCGTCCAATTTCAAGTATACCCCTTCTAGCCAAAATCATGGAGAAGGTGGTACAAATCCAATTGCAGCAGCATATAGATATTTCAGCCCCTCTTGATCCCTGCCAACACGGATTCCGTGAATCCCACGGTATAGAGACCCTTCTCACATTACTCATCAACACCTTATCAAGAGGGATTGACAAAATTGAAAATGGGTTCATCCTCATCTTCCTTGACATCTCGGCAGCTTTCGACTCGGTTAACCATGTACAACTTCTTCACCGTCTTCAAGAAAAGGGAGTCCAGGGATCAGCTTGGGAATGGTGTAGATCCTACCTAACTAACCGCTGGCAACAGGTGCGGATAGGATCCTCAACTTCTGATCCTTTCCAGCAACAACAGGGTGTACCCCAAGGATCCTCATTATCAGCTCTTCTGTGAAATCATCAAAACATTTAACGCCTCCAGTTTGATCTATGCAGATGACGTACTGATATTCACTCCAATAAAAATCAATGCCTCTGACTTCTCCCCAATAATCGCTTGCTTCAACGCGATTACAGACTGGCTCCTAACCCAGAACCTGCGAATAAACTTCAAGAAAACGGAAGTCCTATTCGTAACCAGGAATAAGAAATTTCCCCCCCCCCCCGCAACATTGAAGGTGAGAGATGCGGAACTACCATGTAAATCATCGATTCGCTACCTGGGAGTCACCATCGATCAAGAACTGACCTTCAAAGATTACATAAAGCAGACCGTCAAATCCATTTACTACAAATTAAGAACGCTGAAACCCTTAAGACCTCTACTCGCCCCTAATGACTTCCGAACAATCTTCCAAGCTCTTGTAACACCACATTTTGACTACGCTAACGTCATCCTGCATGGTCTACCCAAGAGCACCCTCAACCCACTCCAATTGGCGATGAACTCAGCAGCCCGCATCCTCTGCGGTACCTCCAGTAGAGACCACATCACCCCCATACTAACAGAGCTTCACTGGCTACCCCTACAAGCCAGGATAACTTACAAAGCACTTCTGCTGTCCTTTAAAGCAATTAAGCAATCGCCCCACCTTCCCTCTCCTCACTTATTATCAACACCCCCACGAACAGACTGAGAAGATCCGCAGCCGCGAATACCCTTGTAGTACCAAAGGAGTACACTAAATGTAACCAAGCAACCAGAGACAGGGCCTTTACCTTATTCGCTCCAACTTGCTGGAACAATCTCCCTCCTCATATCCGATCAATAAAAGACCTCTCTCAATTTAGAAAGGTCCTTAAACACTACCTATTCTGTCATCACCTTTTAGGCCCTAACTCTACACCTCCTCCCCCCATCTCGCAAATCACTCACACAGCCTCTGACATTCCAACAACATAGTCATAACAGAACACGAACTAGACTCCCTGCACACCCAAATTTATGATCCCAACTTGAACTGTGAATTTCCAGAGGTAATATATCTTTCTTTATATAGTTTGTATATAGTTTCCCATGTTATCTCCAAGTTACTGACCCTGTTATAATGTAAGCAAAGGATTGTTCTAATGCGAAAATTTGTTATCTGTAAACCGCGCTGATACCAAAGAGCGCGGTATATAAAAACTGTAAAATAAATAAATAAATAAAATAAATAAACAGAGGAGTTTACAACCCATGGAGCTACGATGGAGATTGAAAGGGTGCATCGAGCCCTGGGGAAGCCACCCAATAACCAACCACAGGATGTTATTGCTAGATTCCTGAGGTATACGGATGCGGAGCTACTCTTGCGGAGGGGTAGGGAGAAAAAAATGACTCAATACAAGATGCAGCGGTCTCAATGTACCAAGATCTTTCAGTGTTTACCCTGGCTCGGCGGAGGGAAATGAGACCAATAATCAAGGTACTTAATGACAACGAAATCCGCTATTCTTGGTCTTTCCCCTTTCGGATGAACTTCCTTTTGGGTAATAAAAAAATCTCAGCGAGAGATCATCCAGAAGCCTGGAGGGCGCTACACCAAGCTAGCCTTGTGGTGGATAATATGCTGCCGGTGCACCCAGCCCCCAAACCGCAGTCGTCGAGGTGGACTCGGGTTGGCAAACATGTTTAACTCCGCCGGGGCCTTGGGCCACGAACTGAAAGTGTCCCTAATGCTTGTCTTGTTTGAAGATATGTTCTCTTTCATGTTATAATGTACAAGATGTATAACCGTTTCTCTTGCACCCTTTGTACTTAATGATGTTAATAAGTTTGGGGGGTTTGCAGGTGGTAAAGTGACCCCTTGGGGAGGAAGGTGGCTAGGGTGGGATTGCTGTGGGGAGGGAGTTTGGGATATTGGCTTCTTGGCTTATCATTTCATGGAGGATGTGTTAACAATGTCTGTTGTCTTAGTATCTCTTATGTAGGGGGTCCCGGGGTGGGCTGGTTCTGGGTTGCGTTTTGTTGTGTCCCGCCGCTTAGGCGGGCTGGTGGTAATGATGGGGTGGGAGAGTGGTTTGGCGGGGGGGAGGGGGTGGGGGAGAGTAAGTACTATTGGGGGGGGCAGCTGTGGATGCGGGAGGACTATGGGTATGTCCACTGGGGAAGGAGGGAGGACAGTGCTTACAACGAATGCTTCAGTCAGGCAGGTGTTCATGCGGGAAGATGGAGGAGGCTGGACAGCTTGGAGGGGCGGGCTATGGGGCGGGAGCGGTGGGGTAGGTGAATATTAATGCTGAAGTTGGTATCTCTGAATGTGAAGGGTCTCAACTCTCCCAGAAAGCGTTCCCTGTTGTTTACAGAGTTGCACTCTCTAAAAGGGGACATTGTGTTCTTGCAGGAGACACACCTCCGGAGTAGCAATCAGGGTTTGTTGAAGCGCAAGCCTTACTCCGAAGTGTGGGTGGCCTCAGATACGCAGGGTCGGAAAAAGCGTGGGGTAGCCTTCCTGGTCCATCAGAGCTTATCTCTACAGGTGGAGGAAGTCAAGAGAGACACTTTGGGAAGATGGCTCTTTATGAACTTTCGTTTGGAAGGGCGTTTACTTATGTTGGCCACTATTTATGCCCCGAATGCGGGCCAGGTGGCTTTTTTTGTGCAGTTGAAGGTGTTGCTGGCTGACTTCGCGAAGGGCCCGATTATACTGGGTGGTGATTGTAATGCGCATGCAGAGTCATCTTTGGATTCGACGGGCCGCACTGGTCAGGTAGCCAGTGGGCCTAGTCGCGCACTGCGAAGGTTTATGCATGATCTGGGCTTGCGTGATGTCTGGCGGGATACACACAGGGGGGAGAAAAGTTACACTTACTACTCCTCCGTGCATAAGGTACATACTCGCATAGACTATTTCTTAATAGATCAGCGACTAATGGATGGAAGGGTGACTGCTGGGCATGGGACATTGACTTGGTCGGATCACGCTCCATGTTGGCTTGTTTTTCCTGCGGATCTAAGCGGTGAGCGGCCTCAGTTATGGTGCCTAGATGACCGTTTTTTCAGCGGCAGCAAGCTGTTCAAGACCATGGCCATTTTATTGGTGATTTTTTTGAATTGAATGATACTGGAGAGGTTCCGCTATCTACGGTTTGGGACGCCTTCAAGGCAACGGCCCGGGGCCAGTTGATTGCCGAGGTGACGCATGCCCGGAAAGCCTGGGCACGGGAATCTCACTGCTTGGAGGAAGACAGTAGACGTCTCCAATTGGAGCATGCACAGACAGGCTCTAAACGGACTTTGTGTCAGTGGGGGGTGGTTCGGGCAAAGTTGGGTGCTTGCATGCAACGTGGCTAGGATAATATGCGTCGGAAACTGCGACAAACCCTCTACAAGAGGGGGAATAAACCCGGATGCCATCTTGCCTTACAGCTACGTCAGCAACACACCTCAAGAGTGGTGCGTGAAATTAAGGACTCCCAGGGCCACCTGCGGGTGGTCTCTCGGGAGATCAGGGAGGTATTTGCAACTTTTTTGGAACAACTGTATAAGGCTGAACCCTTTGATCTGCCCCGTGCTCAGGCTTATTTGGGTACTTTTACTTTAGCATGTTTATCTGCGGCTGATAAAGAGAAAGTAGATGCTGAATTTACGGTGGACGAGGTGGAAATGGCCATTCAATGTTTAAAAATGGGGAAGGCGCCTGGAGCTGATGGGTTTCCGATGGAGTATTACAAAAAGTATAGTGCCCAGTTGACTCCGACCCTGGTGGTGCTTTATAATGAGATCCTACGGGGGGGGGGGGGTGCTGCCTCCTTCTCAACGCGAAGCTCTTATTGTGGTCATTCCCAAACCGGGTAAGCCTTTGCAGGAAGCAGCTTCGTATCGCCCAATTTCCCTACTGAATGCTGATGTGAAAATATTGGCTTCAATGTTGGCGGCACGGCTGAATCGCGTCCTCCCGAATATGGTGCATCCGGATCAGGTTGGGTTCTTGCCGGGACGTCAGGCGGCGACAATATTAGAAGAATGCTGCAGGTGATTCATGTGGCCCAACAGGATTCCCAACCGGCGCTGTTAGTTGGAGTTGACGCTGAGAAGGCCTTTGATCGGGTTAGTTGGGACTTCCTTTGGTGTGTGCTGGAGAAGATGGGGTTTGGACCTAACTTTATGCAGTGGGTTCACTGTCTCTATCAAGGCCCTACAGCGTGTGTCCAGGTTAATGGGGGTCATTCGGGGAGGTTTACACTGGGACAGGGAACCTGACAGGGGTGCCCGATGACGCCGTTGTTGTTCGCGTTGGTGATGGAGCCCCTTTTGCGCAAAGCTTCCGGGAGCACTCGGACATTCAGGGCGTTCGGGTGGGGTCCACTGATTACAGAATTGCCCTTTTCGCGGATGACATCATATTGTCACTGGCGGACCAAGTTGCTTCCCTCCCGGTCGCAATGTAGATCTTCGAGGCCTTCTCCCAGGTCTCTGGCTTTAGAATCAATTATACTAAATCCAAAATTTTGAATGTTGGTGTTTCAGAGGCCATCTGTCTACGACTAAAGGCTTCCTACCCTTTCCGTTGGGTCACGGGTTCTCTTCGCTATTTGGGTGTAAACCTGACAGTTGACCGGGCTGCGTTATTTAAGGCCAACTATAGACCCTTAATTCAACAAGTAAGGCGAGATTTAGACTCTTGGGCCCGGCTGCTGTTCTCTTGGTTTGGGTACATTGCGGTGTTGAAGATGGTGGTTGTTCCGAGATTTTTGTATCTATTTCAAGTACTCCCTATTTCACTGTCCCATGGTGTACTGGCTACGTGGCAGACCATGCTTATGAAATTCATATGGCAGTTTCGTCGCCCCCGTTTAGCTCCCCAGATTCTCTTTACGCATACGCGCCGGGGAGGTATGGGGGCCCCTAACTTTCATTGGTATTATGCGGCAGCGCAGTGTCGTGCAGGGGTGGAATGGATGGACAAGGCCACCACCAAACGTTGGGTACAAATGGAAATGCAGCTTTCGGGAGGAGCGGGACTGGTGGATCGTGTGTGCCTTAGTTCCAAATTGCGTGGTGCCCCTAGGTCAGCTAACCCCTACATTTCCCATACTCTCTGCTGCTGGGATCAATTCTTCTGGCCCCGTAAGGCGACCCTGACTCCTTTGGCACCCATTGTGGATAATCTCTCTTTTCCCCCTGGAATGAGTGATCCCGCCTTTCGGATGTGGGGTCATAAGGGGCTCAGCCGAGTAGGCCAACTTTTTGAAAATGATAGGCTGCACTCTTTTCATTCACTTCAGGGGGAATTTGGCCTGCCTGCAGGTCATGTTTATCAATATACACAGGCGGTTCACTGGTACGAGACCGCTCTGTTCGGCCACAGGTTGCTCGCGACCTGACGGACGTTGAGCGCTTTTGTGAGTCATGTACCACCACGAAGGGCCTTATTGCTGCCTTATATGCGCATTTACAAACACAACAGGTGGGCTCTAGCAAGCACAGGGAACAGTGGAACCAAGAATTGCGTCTTAATTACTCTGAGCAGTGCTGGGAGCAACTTGAAGGTTGACTCTGGAGGAGTGCATTGGCACTAATTATAAAATAATCTATAGGTGGTACATGACGCCTGTGCGGGTTGCTCGAGCGTACCCCGGAGTATCCAGTCTATGCTGGCGGAACTGTGGGCAGGAAGGCACCCTGGCACATGTCTGGTGGTTCTGCCCGCGCATACTGACTTTTTGGAGGGGAATTCAGTACAGAATGCAAAGGTTGGTGGGGTTGAGCATTCCGTGGGATCCGGGTATTTTTCTTTTGGGCGCTAAGATACCGGGCGCTGGGACTTCCCAATTGGCTCTGATTCGTCATGGTTTACACGCGGCATGACTAGCCTTAGCCGTTGTCTGGAAACAGATCCCGCCCCCCACTCTTGCTCAATGGTTGGAGCGCATGTGGGATATATATACTATGGAGCGTGGGGTGGCAGCTGGAAGATCACGGCTGCCACAATTTGAACAAGTGTGGGCAGTCTTCGTTTCACAATACGGTCAGTAATCCCTCTGGCCTTTTTCTGTTCACTATGGGAGACGCTGGCCTCCTACCTACCTAGTGTGTTGTGGAGTCCTTAGCCTTTTTCCTTTTTCTCTCTCTTTTCTTCCCTGAATGGTCCAATATGTTGATGTCCCCATCCCTAGTTCTTGGGGATTTAGCGGTTAGTGGTGGAGGGATAGGAAAGGTGGGTGATGGGGGGGATGCTTGGGTGGTTGGGGGGTTGGTGGGTAGGAGGGGTTATGGGAGGGGGGAGGAAGGTGGGTAGACGTAGGGTGTAGTAGAGGCGAGAATTGGAGTTTAATTAGGTTCCAGAGGGGGGGAGGGAGGGAGGGAGATGGATAAGGGGAAATAACAATACGGGCACACAACAAAAACAAACAAAAAAAAAAACGAGGGCTTTGTTAACAATGTTTTTTGGAAGCTGTACCGGTGTTTCTTTTTGTATTTTTACTATATCTAGAGCACGTTTGTTTAGCACCTGTTGTACTTATATGCTGCCTTCCAATTAAAAAAAAAAAAAACATACATGGAAGTAGAAGAAATCCATAGTTATTCTTTCATTTCAAGAACTGTAATGAAATACAGTGCTGTCAGTGAACACTTAATTTCTATTTGTCTATGACTATCAACACAACTATAATTTAGGTATATGCTCCAACAACAGCTGCAGAAGAGGAAGAAGTTGATGAGTTCTATGAACAAGTACAAGCTGAAATTGACAGAACATACAAACAGGATATTCTGATAGTCATGGGCGAATGAAACACAAAGGTTGGCAACAAAGAAGAAGGCAGTTGTTGGAAAATATGGACTTGGCAACAGAAATGAAGCTGGAGAATGACTAACAGAATTCTGCAAGACCAATGATCTATTAATCTGAAACACCTTTTTCCAGGAAATCTGAAACACCTTCTTCCAGCAACAGAAGCGCCGACTATACACATTGACTTCACCCAATTGATTGTACAAAAAATCAAATTGACTACATCTGTGGAAGTCAATGGTGGAAAAGCTCGATGACATCAACAAAGACAAAACCTGGAGCTGTCTGTGGTACAGATCACCAGCTACTAGTATGCAGACTCAAGCTAAAGTTGAAAAAGAGCAAGCCACTCATGCATGTAGCAAAATATGACCTTGAGAATATACCACTGAAATTTAAAGACTGCCTGCAAAATTGATTTGCAGCTCTAGGTACAAATGACAGAGCTCTAGAAGAGTTATGGGATGACATCAAGAAGGTTGTGTTGGAAGAAAGCGAGAATTCTCTATAAAAGGTAAAAAAGCAAAAACAGTCAAGATGTATGACTGAAGAAACTCAGAAAATTGCCCAGAAATGCAGAGAAGCTAAAGCTAGAGGAGAAAGAAAGGCAATCACAGAAATTTCCAATTCACAGCAAGACAAGACAAGGAGAAGTACTACAATAATGCATGCAAGGAAATAGAATCAGAAGCTATTAGAGGAATAACAAGATCGGCTTTCCAAAAGCTACAAGAGCTTAAAGAAAAAATTCCAGCACTGGACATTGATGGCATTTCCATTGAAGTATCCCAGTCCAAAGCATGGTAATTCCAAAGGTATCACCAATCAGGGGTAATAGCAGCCAAATCCAACACAGCTGTGTTTCGGCGATGGGGTTTTTTGGCACTCATTGAAGATTCACAGTCAAGAAATTCCCCTTTCTCATGTCACATCTGAACTTTCTCAATCTCCTCATGTACACTCTCTGGCTTAATGATGAATCAGAAGAAAGGTGATCCGACTGACTGTGAAAATTATCACACTATCGCTCTGATCCCACATACCAGCAATATTCTACTCAATATCATTCTGCAGGACTACAACCATACTGCTGAAAGTGGTAAGAGTGTTGTTTTTCTTCACTTCGGCAGATGTGCTGTAATGCAGATCGCTGGCACACTGGAGGTCAAAGGACATTTCCTGTGTACCGGCACTCAGTGCACCAGCAATCTACATTACAACACATCTGCCGAAGTGAAGAAAAACTACGCCCTTTACTTTGGCGGCTGTAGGGAGTGTTTCAGAGCCTGCTGGGAGCCGCTGTAGGAAGGTGAGGGGGGCTAAGATTGGAAATGGGCTGAGTGGGGGGCCTCAGATTGGGAAAGGGCTGAGTGAGGGGGGCCTAAGATTGGAAATGGGCTGATGGGAGGGGCTAGGACTGGAAATGGGCTGATGGGAGGGGCTAGGACTGGAAATGGGATGATGGGGGGAGCTTTGACTAGAAATGGGCTGATGTGGGGCTTGAATAGGATTGGAAATGACTGATGGGGGGCTAGTATTGGAAATGGCTGATGGGGGTCTAGAATTGCAAATGGGCTGATGGGGGGAGCTTGGACTAGAAATGGGCTGCTGGAGGTTGGAATAGGACTGGAAATAAGCTCATGGGGGGGGGGCTAGGACTGGAAATGAGCTGATGGGAGGGCTAGGACCGGAAATGGACTGATGCGGGGGGGGGGGGGGAGAAAGAAACAAGAAGGGAGCGGATGTTGGGTGGGGTTGGAACTAGAAGGGAGCTGATGTTGGGGGAGGACTAGAAGGGGATGGGGCTGGGGGAATGAGGATGAAGGGGAAAATATATTTTGTGAGGGAGGGAAGAAAAATCTAAGAGTGGCCGGGTATTGGGAGAGTAAGTGGGGATTGAGGATGGAAGGGTGAAATTTGAGTAGATAATAAAAGAATAAAGAAAGAAATGAAGGAAAGAGCAACAGGTGAAAGATCAGTATGTTAAAGCTGATGTAGAAGAGAGAATGGAAAAAATCTACTAGAGAGAAGTAAGGACAAATAGACAGCAGACAATGGAGAATTAGCAGAAGACAGAAGAAACCAGAAGAAAATGACTGGAGCAATTGCAATTGAAAAATAAAATGCCCAAACAACAAAAGATAGAAACATACTTTTTTATTTTGAATTTTTTAACTGGAATATTTCATTTCTGGGAAATGTGTATTGTTAACGTCTTTGCATTTTTGTTTAGTACAAGAGGAAATTAATTTATAGTTTTATTTCTCCAGTGTTGTAGTGCATTCCAGGTTTGGCTTTAGGGGTTCCCAATTTAATTATTGTCTTCCTATTTCTAAATTATGATCCCTTGTTCTTTGTTTGCTGATGGTCTATATTCTGCATGTGTAACCAAGCTGAGGTATTCTGTTCATGTAGTTTCTATTTGACAGTGCCACTTGTTCTCTTTCCCCAGTAGGAGATGTATTGGTATTCTCTGAGATGTATTGGTTTAATATTTGCAGTGTTGCCTTTTGATAGGTAGGGTTTGATGCTCTGTGAGTCCTGGTAGTACTGTTATGATATGGTGGGTTTGCTATGGGTTCTAAATGCAAAAAATTGTTTGTGGTCTTTTCGGAGCTATATATACCTGATATGAATAAATGAATTGCTCCACTCCAACAGCAGTTAACAAAGAGGTGATATTAACACAAAAGAACAGGTTTGAACAGTTAACTAGCTTTTTAACTTAGTTTTGTGATATATGTTTTATAAGTTTCAAGGTCAGCACGTTCGTATTAGGCATTGTAACACAACTAGCTAATTTCAGTGGATTTTGGCTCCGTTATCTATAATGCTATTTTTGCTCATATATAGATCTCCTGATGAAACTCCTAATCAGGGAGTGAAACGCATAGGCGCCAAAAGGAGCGTTGAGAGTACAGATAAATCAGTGCTTATCGCTAAGAGAAGACTTAGCATTCTCAAGCATAAGAACGAATCAACACAAAAAAGATAAGTTTATCAATATGAGTATATATATATTTATCTGTAAAAAATCAACACAGTGATAATCAACAAAGAGAAATGGCATCTTGAAAACATATTTAACAAAGATATATATATTTTTTTCATAAGGGAAGATAAGCACAGAAGGGTTGTATCAGCATTATACAAAAAAAGAAAAAAGCCCAGTAGTCATTGATGTTTTTGGGCACGTTGATTTTCATTGAATCTCATGATAATCAGTGCCGTGTGAATCTGAGACTACAAATAGGGCATGATAAGTTGAATGAGGAACATTCCTATAAAGATTTTATATTTAGCAATAAGTTGGAGTGGAGCAATTCATTTATTCATATCAGGTATATATAGCTCCGAAAAGACCACAAACAATTTTTTGTATTTCTACAATGGAAGGTCCAGCCGGATGGAAAAATGTGTTGAGTTTTTCGTCTGATTTTATCACGTCACTTTGTCAAGAAAAAACGCCATTTTCAACTAATCACCAGACAGAAATAACGGATGAAACTATATGGGAAGCCCTTTTAAAGAAGCAAAGACAGATAGTCAGATCGGAACTTCATAGGCTGTCAATGATAGAATACGTTAATAGATGTCAAATTCCGAGGGGACTGAGAGTCTATAAGGAGCCTCGTCTATTTGCTACTGATTCAGAATTTGTGAACAAATGGAATTGCATTTTAAATAAATGTTCTTTGGACCTTATGGTCCTTATTGCAGAAAACACCAAGAAGGTACTTGAACAACATATCATAGAAGCAGATCAATTAGTTTCCAAACTTAAGAAAGCGGAGTCGGAAGACACGTTTAAACAGAAATGGGAAGAAATAACCAAACAATTGACAACATTACGACAAGAAGTAACTCTAGTCAAAATAAACAATTCAAAAGAGACCACGATGATTATACCAAGGGGTATGTATACCCTTGGATGAATCAAAACAGAAGACAAAAAACAAAAAAGAAAGTGACGTTTTCAGCATCCTCAGAGGACAATACTAGCACTGAATCCAATAGATCATCGACAGAGGATTTTTCAGAAGAGGCCTCAGACAAAAAGAAAAAGAAAAAAATTGTCACGAGAAACAGAACACGCGATTAGTTACAATACCAGGTCAACAATTAGACAACGATAATGACTCTATGGCAGTGATAAATATTTCTGATATTCCTCTTCCGAAAGATCAACTTCAAGTACTACAGAAAGGCTTGTCCTTTGTACCTGTTCTGATTCATGATCCGTTCCAGTTTCGGATAGATTTCGAGGCCTTTATCAGAAAACTTAATTTAAAGGGTTACTTTTATCAGAATCCGCTTCCAGAATCTATCCCTTCTGCATATAGGATACCTCTTCCATTAAAATCGACATGGGTCCCTCCTGGTCCATTAATTCCGGCTATACACACTTTCAAAGAAGTCATTTTAAAAGATCTTTCACAGCTTGAAGATCAACACAGATTAACACATAATGTATTAACGAAAAATGAGAGGAAATCATGGAGAGAATTGAAGCAACGGAATGACATCGTCATTTCTAGAGCTGACAAAGGTGGCGCTATAGTCATTCAGAACAAAAGGGATTATTTACGAGAGGCAGCCAGCCAATTATCAGATATCCAGGTTTATCAAGAGCTGCAAATAGACCCTACTCAAGAAGTACGAAATGCCATCAAAGATTTAACAACAACAGCTTTTCAACAAAAATTGATCTCTAAGAAAGAGATGATTTTTTTAAACATCAAAGCTCCAGCTATAGCTCAGTTATATCTAGTCCCGAAAATACATAAAAGCCTGTCAAAACCACCGGGTAGACCGATAGTGTCGACAAGGGGATCCATCTTGGAACCACTCTCCGTTTATCTCGATAGTTTTTTGAGACCTTTATTGAAGGAAATTCCATCATACCTTCGAGGACACTTCCCACTTTATAGAGAAATTAGAACAGCATAATTCAAGGGCGTTGGAGACAGACATATTATTTATGACCTTAGACATCACGGCGCTCTATACTAGTATACCTCAGCAAGAAGCTCTTATACAGTGGAAAAATCAGTACGTAGTCGAAAAGACTTGTCTGACACTCATCTCACATGTCTTACGGACGTGTCTCAATTGGTCATACCAAAAAATTTTTGTCATTTGGAGAATAGGATAGGTTTCCACACAGCAGGCATTGCAATGGGGGCCTCGGGTGACCCATCTATAGCAAATCTATTCATGGGGGATTTTGAGCGAGAATGGTTGCAAGCATCCCCATGGCTTCACAAATTATATTATGGATGCGCTTTATAGATGACATTTTCACACTTTGGAAAGGATCAATTGAAGCAGCAGAGGCATTTGTAACCTGGTTAAATGGATGCAATACGGCCATCAAGTTTACCCATACTATAGCTTCACAATCAATCACATTTCTGGATTTGATAGTAATCAAAGGACAGACAAAATGGGAAACTACTATATACAGAAAACCCACAACTAGAAATACTTTTTTACATTATTCTAGTGCACATCCAAAAGAAATTAAAAAACAGTCTCCCTTTTTCACAATTTTTAAGATTTCGACGTAATTGTTCGGACAAGTCTGACTTTAAAAATAAATCAAAACAACTGTTCAAAGATTTCATCGATAGAGGCTATCCTCAACGTATTGTAACACAAGCGTATAAAAGAGCTCTGAACAATGATAGAACTTGGTTGGTATGTCCTACCAGAAGAAAGAAGTTGGATGACAGCGTCAATTTAGTTACAAGATATTCTCCTCTCAGTTACCGTATTCAAAGGCTAGTCACAAAGAATCTACACATATTGAGAACAGTTCCTGGGTTAACAGAGAACACCATTAGATGTGTCTGGCAAAGAAACAACAACTTTAAAGAACAATTGAGTCCAGTAAAAACACCTTCTTTATGCATGCCAACAGAAGATTCAAAACCTGCTGGTCACACAGCATGTGGACAATGCACTATTTGCCAGATAACAGAGGAAATTTCAGAGTTCACTCATGCTGATAAAAAATACGTACTCAAAAAAACTACGACATGCAACACTACATCAGTGATTTATGCAATTAAATGTCCTTGTGAAAAATTATACATTGGAAAGACCAGCCGTAGTTTCAGGGTCCGGATACAAGAACACAAGAGCCGGTTGAAAAATAAAATCATGACGGCACCTCTAGTACAACATTGTATAGAACTGAATCATGAATTTTTACAAACTCCGCTGTTTTTTGTATTGACCATATTAATAAATCTAAAAAAGGCAAAACACTGGATGAAACTTTATTGTTCTATGAACAACGCTGGATCTTCACCTTAAATACAGTTCAGCCTTTAGGTTTAAATGCGTGTATAGAATGGCAAGTGTGTAAATGATTTCTGATCTAGGAGGAACAGCTGAGCACTTTAAAAGGAGGCAGTGGAGAGAAATCCGCATGCGCAGGCGTTTTTTTGCTTCGAAAAAACACAGAGAGACGTGGGCAGCAGTTAACAAAGAGGTGATATTAACACAAAAGAACAGGTTTGAACAGTTAACTAGCTTTTTAACTTAGTTTTGTGATATATGTTTTATAAGTTTCAAGGTCAGCACGTTCGTATTAGGCATTGTAACACAACTAGCTAATTTCAGTGGATTTTGGCTCCGTTATCTATAATGCTATTTTTGCTCATATATAGATCTCCTGATGAAACTCCTAATCAGGGAGTGAAACGCATAGGCGCCAAAAGGAGCGTTGAGAGTACAGATAAATCAGTGCTTATCGCTAAGAGAAGACTTAGCATTCTCAAGCATAAGAAGAATCAACACAAAAAAGATAAGTTTATCAATATGAGTATATATATATTTATCTGTAAAAATAAACACTGTGATAATAAACAAACAGAAATGGCATCTTGAAAACATATTTTAACAAAGATATATATATTTTTTTCATAAGGGAAGATAAGCACAGAAGGGTTGTATCAGCATTATACAAAAAAAAAAAAAAAAGAAAAAAGCCCAGTAGTCATTGATGTTTTTGGGCACGTTGATTTTCATTGAATCTCATGATAATCAGTGCCGTGTGAATCTGAGACTACAAATGGGTTCTAAATGGGCAATATTTATAGAACTTCCTAATGTATCTGGAAGTTGGCACTGGAGTATAGTAATGTAGAAATCTGGTAGTCTTTTTTTATCCAGGCATTCATTAAGAGGCATGTTAAGATTATGCTAATATTTATGCAAATGAGACTCCTTATGCAAATGAGGCCTCGCAATGAGTCTCTGCACATGGCCCCGCACCCCCCTTGGGCCGCCCCTGGAAGGACCTAGACAAGATTCTCAAGAGCAGAGATGCCTCTCTCCATACAAAGATTTGACTTATTCAAGCCATGGTATTTTCAATAACATCAAATGGATGCGAAAGTTAGACAGTGAAAAAGATAGGAAGAAAATGATGTCTTTGAATTATGGTGCTGGCATTGAATACTGTATATATCATGGACTGCCTGAAGAACAAACCAGTCAGTATTAGAGGAGATCAAACCTAAGCTTTCTTTAGAAACTCAGATGACAAGACTTTGACTTTCATACTTTGGACACATCATGCGAAGAGAGGGATTGTTACAAAAAGACATAATGCTTGGTAAGGTAGAAAGTCAACGCAAAAGAGGAAGGCTGGCAATGAGATGGATCGATACAATAACAGCAGATATGGGTGCCACTCTATCAATAATGAGCTGCCTGACTGAAGACCAAACATAATTTAAGTCAACTATCCAGAGGGTCACCATGAGTCGACAGCACTTAATAACAACAATGCTATGTATGGACCCTTACAAACCTCACACAAAACGGTGCTTTTGGGCATGGTTCAGTGCTGTTTGCACTGTTGAATGCTCTTATTCTAAGGGTCTCTTATTATTGAAAGGGATATGTTTTGACATTTAGCTATGGAGAACCTTTTGTGACTTTTCCTGCACTATCACACTGGCATCGGGTGACCCTGCAGTCATCCATACAGTCCAGGTACTGGCCAGGCATTGTGACTTAATTAACAGAAATAAGTACTACAGGTGTGGATCATGGGAACAAGCCTACTATTATGATGAGAAATATATGTGTCCTGAAGGTGCGTACAGATGGGGAATGTGCACTGGAACACACTTCTCAACAACATATAGCAAAGCATCAGAAGCAGACTACTACTGTCCGAAGTGGGACTGTGTGTACTATGCCACCTGGTCTGGTGGCCCTACAGGACAAACTGATGATAATCGCAAAGCTATATTGGAAAGATTACCCACGCTAGAACCCAACAAGTGCAAGAAAAGTACATGCAATCCCCTACGACTCCAGATCTTTGACCGCAGTCAATGGAAGCAAGGATTTTGATTTGGCCTGCGCATAGCAGGAGGTGGAACTGATCCTGGAACCATCGTATTCATCCAACTGAATGTAAAGACTCATGTTTCTTCACCTTATCGCATACATCATACCTTCCATGAGGCCATGAAGGCAGAATTTGTAGTTCCCCACGCTTCGCAGAATTTGTTCATCGAACTAGCTGGAGCTGTGGCCTCCAGCCTCCATGTCTCAGACTGTCTCTTTTGTGGAGGAACTCACATGGGAGACCAATGGCCTTGGGAAGCACAAGAACTGAACTATTCCGTACCATATAACCAGACTGATGTTCATAACACTACCAATGAATGAGTCCTCGCCCACTCCATAGTGGGTAGACTATGTTTTGTATGAGCAGGACCACAATTGACTGCATTAGTAGGACAGAAATCTGGCTACGCATAGCACCTAGCAAGCTCCACCTGGACTTTATTGGATTTGTGGCACTCGAGCATATGCTAAACTCCCTGCCAATTGGGGAGGAACGTGTGTTCTAGGAACTATACGACCATCTTTCTTCCTTTTGCTCCTGTCCCACGGAGAACAATTGGGATTCCCTGTATACAAAAGCCGACAGAAGCGAGAGGCTCTCAAGATCGGCCAGTGGGACAAATGGGATGCAACCTCTGAAGAATGGCCGCCAGAGAGAATTGTTTCTTACTATGGACCTGCTACCTGGGCACAAGATGGTTCTTGGGGCTACCACACTCCTGTGTATATGTTGGACCGTATTATACGTTTGCAAGCTGTTGTTGAAATTATAACCAATGAAACTAGTAGAGCACTAACCTTGATAGCTAAACAAGCCACACAGATGCGTACAGCCATTTACCAGAACCGCTTAGCATTAGATTATCTGCTTGCAGCTGAAGGAGGTGTATGTGGCAAGCTTAATTTAACTAACTGTTGTTTGCAAATTGATAATGAAGGGCAAGTTGTAGAAGACATAGCCAATCACATGAGAAAACAACTTATGTCCCAGTCCAAACCTGGCATGGCTTGCAACTTGATGGCTGGTTTGGTTCGTGGTTTTCAGGTATGGGCGGCCTGAAGACACTTGTATTGATAGTATTCTTAATTGTGGCTGTTTGCTTATGTATCCCATGTTTCCTTCCCTTATGCTTGCGTATGCTGAACTCAACCATTGATAGAATTGTTGAACGCAAGGCAGATTCACAGATACTAGCAATGTGGCATTACTACCCTAGCACTGTACCACACAGTGATCCCTCCACCCTAGTGTAGCGTACCATATGTGATTTAATTCTCACCCTTTCTCACTTGCGGGTGAGAATAATCAAAGGGGGGAATGGCCTAGCTTAGCCTGTAAATGTATGTTATGAAGCCTGTAGGGTAGGCTTGAGTCCCCACCCCCACTTCAGAATATTAGAATTGAGCAGAGCTGAAAGCTAGAGAGAATAGAATTTTGCTTCAAGCAGCTTTTGCTGATAAGAAAGTAAAACTTTCCATTGAGTTTATGTTATTCACAGATGTATTTCAGAATCTTGCTTTACACACAGTGTCTGTGCTGCGAGTGACATTGTCAGCAAAAAGCAAGGCAGAATGTTATGTCTAGTTACTGAGCATGGCTAGGAAGGCCTAAGAGCAGGGGGGGTGGGGGGAAGAGCGG